>CM067350.1:25669973-25745912 GCA_034190875.2 Urechis unicinctus | reverse complement strand
TCTTTAGTTTCTGTTCCTTTCTCTTTTGGTCTGCACTCTTTTTACTGCATTTACCCATATCACAGTCTTTACAAACAGTATACAGTCGTTTTTGTATGTAACTAAGCAAATGATTCAATTGACTAGAAGTGTGTTAAGTTGTCCTCTAATACTAATATTATTCAGTGGGTGTGAAATATCTAAATGAAAATATATAACTTATACTTAAAATTCATAGATGGTGTGACAAATGAGTGCTGTACAATGAGCAGATTGAACCAATTCAACGATATACTTCAATAAACAATTATTTTTTATTACAAATGAAGTCAAATCAACAAGAACACGTTATGACGCAGTTGTCAACATGGAACGAAGCAGAATACGTTATGATCCAATGTAGCCGGTGATATACGTCGTCTAATACACAGATTGACGCTATGATGAAATCAAAAGTTGACTCAGGTCGCACGTTATGATTTATCTAATGCACGTTCCACAATTTTGCAATAAAATTATTCACGTTGCACGTTATGATTTATCAAATGTATATTCCGCAATTCGAGTCTGACGTTATGACTTAAGCGGCAATCGATTTGGATGGAACAGTAGTTCCAAACCTTACAATTTTAATAAATTTTCTAGGACTTAAGGTCAATGCTCTATATTAACATACCGTATGACAGAATGTATTTTCAAATAGTTCCAACAACTATAATAGCTAAGCAATGTATGCAAATTTTTATATACAATTTAGTGCAGTCAAAAATATAATATCAAAATGTATTTTCAAATGATTATTTAGTAGACTTTTTCAGATCAAGATTTCCACTGTTTTTCAAATAATGTTTTTTGTTTTCATTCAATGGCTTTCACAGGTGTTCACTTCCCCTGTGGCGAACAATCATGCAGACAATGGGGTGTAAACCAAGCGCACAAGGTCCTTATCTTTGCTTTGTATAATTGAATTTTTTCACAGGTGTTCACTTCCCCTGTGGCGAACAATCATGCAGACAATGTGGGGTGTAAACCAAGCGCACAAGGTCCTTATCTTTGCTTTGTATAATTGAATTTTTTCACAGGTGTTCACTTCCCCTGTGGCGAACAATCATGCAGACAATGTGGGGTGTAAACCAAGCGCACAAGGTCCTTATCTTTGCTTTGTATAATTGAATTTTTTCACAGGTGTTCACTTCCCCTGTGGCGAACAATCATGCAGACAATGTGGGGTGTAAACCAAACGCACAAGGTCCAAAGTTGCACAGGTGCTCATTCCCCGTGTGCTTGGGAATTTATGGAAAATGTGGGGGCATAAACCAAACGCACAAGTTCCTGAACAATGTGGGGTTTCAAAACCAAGCACACAAAGTTCGTGGTTTGCGGGCACTTATCCCCCGACTCAGTGTACATGAATTCCCAATGAAGGGAACTGTGAGCCCAGTCACAGGGAACACCAGATCCCAGCAGCAGGAGTCTACAGGAACACACAGAAACACAACACACACAAATCGAGGCACATAAACTTGATTGCTACAAGGAGCAAGGAACATCCACCTGGTACAGAAGAAGAAAAAAAACACACTTGGTTAAGCATTTCATTATCACATTAAGGAAACACATGCTATCACTAATTCCTAAAGTTCCATCCATTGAAATACACATGGTACCACTAAATTCATCAATTTGGGTTGTCTTGTATCAAACAGTTCCATCATATGATATCATATGACATTAAACAAACATTTTGCTAAAAACTAATACATGTGATAATGAATACAAAATTTGATGATTGATGTTATCGACGATTCTATATTTTCATCATCTCAACTAAAATTTTTTTTATGATATTAAGAGTACCTCTGCTGAATATTGCATATGTGGTAGCTACAATAATAATGGAGTAAATATATATGATAAAAGCACATTTGGCAAAATACATCAAACCATCACAATTCCTTCTCAAAAGGAATCAATATAAGTTTTCAAGTTATCAGCCCTAAAAGTCTGTATCTAAGAGAAAATGATACAAGCCAAAGCACATAACACTGTCCAAACAATTTTAATCAGCAATTGTTTAATACCAGTATTAGATTGAAATATCCACTCAATGAATAGAATTTACAGTCATACCAACTTCTACAGCTATCTTTCAATCAAAATATAATAAATAATCACTTTTTATTATTATCAGCATATTGCAAGTGGAGGTAAGAATTGATATATTCGGGATACTATGGTATTATGTTTCAATTTTGTTCATTAATCTAAGTCTATGTAATCATGTCCCTTCAATCACTCACATATTCTACCCAACTAATGTGCCCATACTCTTGCCTTGTCTCTGTGCTGTAAATTAAAGAATTGAAATGAAATAATATAATTTAATGTGGCTTTTTAACATCAAAGTAACTAATGAGATTGGTGAGTTTACCACTGCTTAATTATCTAATGCCATTAACAATTTACTTGCATATACACTGGTATAAAATGGTTAATTGAGTGAGAATAGGGTTTTACGGCACACCAAGACTTATGTGTTATATGGTGCCAATGGTCAATTAAGAGCATGCCAGGTTTATAGGACACACTAGGTGATCAGTCTCATAGACTTGAGTGCAGGTTGAAATACATCTATTGCATCACCATGCACTCTGTCAATCAATTAGAGGCGTTCCAGCCCAACATAAGGCTATCAGGGATCAGTTTTTGTTTCTATATAACTATGTTTAACTCGGCAACTAAATAATGTCTGGGTTTTTTTCTTAGCAAATTTAGTGAGCCAAAAAGCTTACTGATCAAATTTCAACAATATTAAAGCCTGGAATACACATTATGTACGATAAAAATCTCTTCCACTTAGATGTGTCGGTTCAACTGTAAACAGCACCTCCCTTAAACCATGAACCACAAGAGTGGTGGCTGTAAATCAATCTTCGCACTAAATAACTAACCCATTACTGCAGTGTACACTTTTGCTAAGATTACATATATAGATTTTCACAAATTTAACTTGTTAAAGTTGTGGGCTACACCCACAAGCTATTTAATCACTTGTCCCCCCCCCCCCAACCCCCAAAACATACCCTACATTGTAAATCGAAGTTGGGAGTAATCCGCCTCACTTGACAGCGCATGTGTAGCACCGACACTCGAGGGAAACCTCGCTACCAAAACTCGACTGCTATGTTCACGAAAATTTCAATGAAAGTTGTGTCTATCACCATCAGCCAGGTCAGTAGTGTGGGCCATAGATAAAAACCCCATAACCAAGATTATGTTTTGTATCCATGACCTCAATCTCAGAAAAATCACACCAATAAGTACGCAAAATCAATTTCCAACAACAATAATGGTGGTGGATTTAAATTCAGAGATTATAGCACCACACAAGCCTAAAAAAACTTTAAACTTTTGGTTCTCAAGAAGTAGTTGCTAAGTAGCTAACTAGGCAATCTCATTCCAAATAAAGGGCTAGACTCCCTCTTTAACCTTGGTGACTTCTGAGTTACAATTTTTATGGATTTCAAGTTTTTAAAAGTTAATGGATTAAGGTTTCCTTTCAAAACCTCAATGACCCATATGTATAACAGATTGATAAACCCAAATCTGGATTTCTAATAGCCAGAAACCTCAAAAAACCCTACTATGATCTAATATGTCAAAATGAGAGCATGATATTGTATAACATTTTACACACATACCCTCAAAACGTGGCACACCTAATGAATCAGAATCACACATTCCTTGTTGTTACCAAAGTCTAGTGAACTTACATTAAAAACGCTCTTTATCAATTAAACAGGGGTAAGTATGAACAAGCAAGTTGATCTGAGAAAGGGGTGCCAATATCTTTAAAATGACAAATAATTCATATCCGAGTCACTTGGATCAAGCCATAACTTGATTTTCTGTTGAGGCTCAGGCTACTATATGTCCTGTCATTTATGGAGAATTGAGCTATATTGAAGTGAGCAACTCTGACATTAAGGTAATGGTATATGGGTCCCAGGAGAATAATAAACCTGAACCTCAAAATTGTCCTTTAAGTACACTACTAGTTTTTCTTTGCATTGCATTGCTGCAAAACATGTAGTATAGAACATAAAAAAGGGTGCTTGCCTCAACTAGCAAGTAGCATGCATGCAAGTCAAATTAAGGCATTGTATTAATTGGAAAAGCACAAGGTCTTAGCCAGAGACTAGTCCACCCGTGCAATGGACGGGTGAGACGTTGATTTACACAGCCTGGAATTTTCCGCTAAAGACTGTCCGCCTGTCCCAGGCCAAATACAAGAAATAAGCTTAGCCTGTATAAACAACTCATTCAAAGACAAACTGTGATCAAAGTAAATACTGCTCTGTTTGATAACCCTTTATATGATGCATGGTGTCTAATCAGCATCATAATACTTAAACGATGGTGAATGGAAATATGATCAGTTTGTCTCAACGCAAAACAAGGTATCAGTCTATGTCCATTTCATACCTTCTCTAAAATGAAACACCATATGTTCGAAGTTTGTAAAAATGATGAAAACATGAAGGCTTGGCATACATTGTGCACAGTCGATTGGATTTGCTGCGCAGTAACGCTTTTCCGACGATAAAATAAATTTATCGTCTGCACTGTTGGCTCAGGAATGAAGCTCACAAATATTGCTATTGGGTAAAATATCATATAGACGCAGTTTGCTTGCCTTATATCTTATTTCGCACAGGTTAGCAGCATGCTAACTCATAATTGTAATATGGGCGATGTAAAACAAAAGCACTGCTGTGTGACACTATTGTCACATTGCAGATTACCCCGATCGGCGTGTTCACGATTCGCCCATGGATTTTGTATAACAACTGAGAAATTTGTGTGATTCCTTGAATCCCCTCCCCCTGAGGCAGTGTACCCTCTTTATACTAAGAGATTAATATAAGTTGACCTGGCATAGTGGAACAATAATGTGTGTTAGAAGATTATGGTTTACTTTAACCATACTATCTATATGCAAAGCAAGAGCCCCATCCAATAACAATACCATACACTTATTAAACACCGTTACTGCAAGTAGGATTGAGTATTTACTGTGGGGTTGTAAGATGTGTGACGAAATAACCATATTATAACCTTGACATTAGCTAGATATATAACCATTCAATCTTAACTTAACAGCTACCATCCTACTATGATATAGACCCCTATTATACAGTGTATTGAGGTAATATGGTACACTTATCTGGAGGACAGGGTTGAATTGTGAATGTGATGGGGGCATGTGACATAGTAAATGAAAATATAATGAGTGCTTTAGACATTTCAAAATTGAATTGGCATAGTTTAAGAATCACTATCTTGTTTCTGACAACAATCAAAATGCACATAAATTCAAGAATCATACAGTAGCATTACTGCATGATTCTTGAATAGTATCATGTTACATGGCTATATGAAACTTTGGAATAATTCCATTGAATTGGACAAATTGAGTGACCAAATTACAAGTTTATACTCAGTACTTCTTACACGAATATAAAAGCATGCATATCTGTATGTGGGACAATTTCTCTGTATAGTACCGTATTATCCCATGACAATAGATCCACTGTTTAAAACCACCGAACTCTCTCATCTAAACTTCTTCCATAATGCTACAATAAAGACAAGGATTGAATACTGTATTAAGGAGAATACGGTACTATATATGGAGGCCAAAGTTGAATTGTGCTGGTAATGAGGGCATGTAACATAGCAACAATCAAAATTATATAAGGTGTGCTTCACAAAGTTCTAAATGAAATTTAACTAATTTCACAATAATTTCTCTGGTTTCTGAAGAGTATAATGGAAATAAACCCTACAATCATACAATTGCATGACTGCATGGTTCTTGAATATTGCATCAAATCCGAAGCACGCATTATATAAAAACCATCAAACATACTAGTAACTGAGTATAAACTTGTCACATGATGTTTGTAATCTCAGCAACAGGCCAGTAAATAAATTTTCTTTTATATGTATCATGTTACATGGCTAAATGAAACTTTGGAATAATTCCATTGAATTGGACAAATTGAGTGACCAAATTACAAGTTTATACTCAGTACTTCTTACACTAATACAAAAGAATGCATATCTGTATGTGGGACAATTTCTCGATATAGTAACGTATTATCCCATGACAACAGATTCACTGCTTAAAACACCAAACTCAATCATCTAAACTTCTTCCATAATGCTACAATAAAGACACCGATTGAATACTGTATTAGGGAGAATACAGTACTATATATGGAGGCCAAAGATGAATTGTGCATGTAATGAGGGCATGAAACATAGCATCATTCAATTTATATAATGAGTGCTTCACAAAATTCAATGCGAAATGGAACTAATTTCACAATATTTACTATGTTTAAGAAGAGAATAGTCAACACGGACTCTTCAATCATACTATTGCATGACTGCATGGTTCTTGAATATTGCATCAAATCTGAAGCACCCATTATATAAAAACCATCAAACATACTAGTAACTGAGTATAAACTTGTCACATGATGTTTGTAATCTCAGCAACAGGCCAGTAATACATTTTCTTTCATATGTATCATGTTACATGGCTAAATGAAACTGGAATAATTCCATTGATTTGGACAAATTTAGTGACCAAATTACAAGTTTATACTCAGTACTTCTTACGCTAATATAAAAGCATGCATATCTGTATGTGGGACATTTTCTCTATATAGCACCGTATTATCCACATGACAACAGATTCACTGTTTAAAACCACCCAATTTTATCATCTAAACTTCTTCCATTATGCTACATTAAAGATAATGATTGAATACTGTATCAAGAAGAATACGGTAGTATATATAAAGGCCAAAGATGAATTGTACATGTAATGATGGCAAGTAACATAGAAATAATTAAATTATATAACGTGTGCTTCAAAGTTCTAAGTGAACTATTTTCACACTAATTACCCTGTTTCTGAAGAGTATAATGGCAATAAACCCTACAATCATACAATTGCATGACTGCATGGTTCTTGAATATTGCATCAAATCTGAAGCACACATTATATCAAATCCATCACAGTAACCAGATGTAAACTGGCTACATAAAGATCAATGAACTCAGCAAAATGCCACTAGATAAATTTCTCTCATATGTCAAAAGTTTCATGGTTTTACAAAACTTGGGAATGAATTTAATGAATGAGGGCAAATTATGACCATTTTGCAAGTTTACATCCAGATGATGTTCTACTTAAAGAAAAGCATGCATGTCTGTAGGTGGGATATTTTCCTCGACTCTGTACCATATTTACCTCAGAACACCATATGCAATTTATAAAAACCATCCATCATTATCAACTTATGTTTTATCATACTGCTACAACAAAGACCTTGATTTTATTGTATTAAGAACAATATAGCACTAATTTTAGAGGTCAGATTTAATTGTTAACTTGATAAGGGCCTTATATCAAAGTGAATTACTTTCCAACGTTGTCCTCCGACATGTTCAGGTGGCTTACCAATGATATGTATTATTCAGATTATTCCCGTTATCCCTATATACACACTCACAACCCCGACACCCACCAACAACGCGCCATAATAATCGCACAACCGAGTGGTACGAACTCTGAATTTAACACATCCAACTTCGATCAAAGACTACAACGAACGCAAACAAATATAACATATTATAAAACACATATAATAACAGTAATCCTGATTGTATTTTTCGACATGATTTTGCTAGTAAAACAAACGACCAAAGCATCGTTTCAATGAAGTTTTCATTACAATTTTCCAAACACCCATAACCTACAAGGTGAAAAGTTCCGGAATGAGAAACCGGAAACTGTCCGATTATTACGACATTTACGCGGCAACTATGGCACGCCGCGAAACTATTTAATATATTATTAATTTCTTTTTGTCAGCTAAATCAATGTCAATCTATCATGAACCCGGAAAAAAGTTTTATGGAAGCCCACTCAATTCTAGCTGTGCACGCCGCCGGTATAAATGTTTATTACCGCCATCAGCGGCTAACTCAGAACTTAACTTTTCATGAGACTATTGCTAATTTCGCGAAATTGTATTCGCCTAGTAATCATAGCCAATCGCATTCATTGCTTAATATATACGTGCATAATAATTTGATTTCTAGACACTTTACAAATTCTGTGAAGTAATTGTAAACTTCAGACCCGTAAAGACCCGTAACTAGGAATTATTGTGTAAGGATTTTCTGAATTGAGCTTAGCAAAACTTCTAGCATACACTGCCAATCTGACAACGAAAAAAGTATAAAATTGGAATAAGTGCTGAAATACTGAGGCTGAGTGGAAGGCATCGTCCGATACACCCGACACCTTATTATATACGGACCTACATGTTTGATGCTAATAAAAATTGGTTCACATGTACTCCACGACATACCAAGATGTATCTTAAAATATCATGAATGTCGCTGACGTCACTTCCGGTTACAAAAGCATCAACTTTTCATACCAATTGTCATGATGAAATATGCATATTTCGCCCCGTAGCCCCCACTCGAAAATTTTAGATAGTGTTTTACCACATTTTTCCATCGCTTATAAGTTCAACAATATTCGATGGATGCTCATAAAAATTGGGTCGAATGTTCACAGAAGCACTGGCTATCGGAAGATAAGTGTTTTTTTGGATATCGATGATGTCACTTCCGGTCACGAGCAAAACAACGTTGCATCACCACTTTTTGCTTTTTCAGACATCCAATACACCTACAGTTTTCTTGACAATTGCACGTGAAGGTGTAGGAATGATCTGCATTCACTACAGGCTCAACATTGTTCACACACAATTTCATACCTCTGAGTTCAGAACATTCATCTGGCAAACACGGAGGGATAATGTCACGCACGTTGGCAGTTGTATATTGCGTAGGTCTGACGGCGGCGCATTTTGGGTTTTGGTGTTACGTAGCCTAGGTTGCTAACTGGGCAAGGGGCATTCTTCAGAAGGATGTCCATCCACAAAGTGCGACGAACAAATGCGGTTATCGTCAGATGGAGTCCAGTTTTTTTCCCGTCTTTTCGTTTTTACGATTGACAGCTTTGATCCACTTAGCACGCATTTGAGGATCACGACGATGGGTAGGAAAAGGGTGCAGAGTGAAAGGGTGCGGGCAAGTGCAAACTGCATACCCATAATTACATTGATGGCTTTCACAAAATGTTTTCTTCCAACGAGTAAGTCGATAATTGCTGTTTCCACAACCAACTATCGCGAATATTCGACCCATTTTCTAATTATGGTTGATCACTTGACTTGCGTACTTCAGAATTGTCTTGTATAAAGCACACCAGACGTGGAGTTGGGGTGGAATGATTTTGTGTTATTTGGTGCTGATTACATACTCTCAGCTGGTAGGCCAGAGCGTCTCAATGAACATCAAAGGACTGCATTACGCTGTATGTAAAAGTATATTTCATTGTACAGTTTGCAAGGTGTTACGTCTTTAACCGCAGCTGTAACAGCATTTGGAGCTTTATTTTGAGGTGGTACGTCAAAGTGACGCGCGTCTTTGTGCCAGGACGGGATCAGGAACGGTTTTGACGTTCAACATATAAGCTTTCAAGACTTGTGATCAACTCAATGTGATGCGAACCAGACGGCCAGGACTGGAGGAGCAACGGTTTGACGTTTAACATATTAGTTTTCAAGACCTCAGGTAATTGACTCAAAATGCTCAGTTTTTTAATTCAAAACAGCTTTATCTGAAAGGCTGGAGATCAAGTAAACTTTGTGAATATTGTTACATGCATCTTAATTATGTACATGTATTAGTTAATTACCTAATTACATAGAAAAATTAGAAGTCAACGATCGCGGACGCTGCCTGTCTCGCGGACTCGCAATGTGCGGCGCTTGCGCCAGGCAAGAGTTTTCCCGAATTCACCTTTGACCCCGCACATCGGCGCATGCGCAGTCGGAACTCCGAAGGGGTCTATAATAGCTCCAGCTACTCTTATCCGTGAATCTTGTTGATGATGGTTGCCTCACTTCCGGTTTCGATCAAATCCAAGATAAACTGTTAAAACGGGACTGACCCTGAAGTTAGTGCGTTGTTTGTGGGTCGTGAATGGTCATATCGTCAATTTGTCTACACTCGAAAGACTTTTATTATACACATCAGTAAGTACACCGATTGCCAACAAAAGTAACACCACCCTTTAGGATTAACTTGGAGTTTTTCAGATTCATAATCAAATGAATCTTTACTTTACTACAATTTCAATAAATTTCCCTTAAAGTGGAATAATGGTACCTCGTAAACTGAAAAGCAATACTAACGCTATATGATATGTAGATCTGGTCGAACGGTAATACTAAGACGTCTTGCACAACTACATCGTATGTTATCAGCGATTGTCGTTGATAATTATTTGAACAGAATGTATGGTGGCATAGTTAATTTATGATAAAATCTATCTTCATATGATTACTTGCTTTCATCTCTCTGGATGATACCGATTACTAAAGCGCCAGCATACTAGTGTTATATGGTACAGTCGCACTATTTAGTTATACATGTTCCTACAAAATTTGCATGGATTTTCATTTAACCACGAATTTCATTTCTAATCACGAAAATCTGTACAACTGATAAATTTTCCAACAACTACTCATTGCTTTGTGCGAATACCAAGCTTCCTAGTGCATGGATCCGGAATTTATAAACCTAAGTATGCGTAAGTTGCTATTCTGGGCATCGAAATTAGTCAATAGGTGTCAGTCAAAATTTTGTATAAGTCCGCTTCTTCTTTTTCTCGAGTCTGTCTCGTCATGACGCACTTAAATATTAATTCGTCAGAAATAATCTAATAATCAAGCTCAACGTTTGCGTTAGTAAAACAAACTGGTTTTGAGGTGCTAATGTAGCTAAACTATTTTATAGTTTCATTATAACTAAGTTTCAAATTTACGAACATGTAAGTTGTCCGTCGATTAAATCCTTTGAACTCATGTCTGGTCATCATTGTTTCCGTACTGTAGCCTTATGATATTCATCATAACGCTTGAGGTAGGAAGCACCATCAGCCTAAAGTTCCTTCTTATTTGAAAATATTAAGCTCATTTAAATGTCTTCAGGACAAAACACTGAATGAAATGAAATTTATAATAACCAATTCAAAGTGACAAAAAGACAAGCAGCAACTGTAAACCAATTTTTATTCAACCCATCACCAGCTATAAAGCAGAATAAAAAAAAATGAACCAATAAAAAAAAATTAATCCACTTTTTTCAACGAAACAATAGAATTATTTTCAATTGACACAACTACATCAAAGGGCAACAATTCCATGATTTCTTCCAAATCTTCATTATCAAACCCAGATGTCAGTACATCAACATTGCATTCATATTCATCATCATCAAGAAGAAGGGTCAGCTTGTCACCGTCCTCACTAATCCCAATCAAACTTCTCTCCAACTCCTGCTTAGGTGGCTGCTCACATATCTGCACACACCAGCAATAAAACAAATAAAATGAAAAGCCCAGCCAAAGTCCTAAACTACAAAACCTTATTCTCCCCGATCAATGAACATGTGCATTACATATACACGGCAATATTTTGAATAATTGTTAAGCGAAAGTCCTGAACTACAAAACATAACTCTCCCAAAAAATTTGCTTTACATCAAGTATTTTACTTAATTATATGAATAAATTCCACAACATTAATTAAATTTAATAAAGTATCAATTTGTAGTACAAAATTAATTTTTTACCTCAAAAATTATTTAAACTAAAAAATGATTAACTTTCTCTCTTTTATGCATACATAAGAGGCATGATAACTTATGTAATTTTTGGCCGATTTTGGCCAATTTTGGCCCGATTCAGAAATTGTTGCAATTGTTTGAATGCAGTTCGCCAAGTTCCCCCATGTACCCATGGGCCTCTTGTTAACTTGGCGAATTCGCATTCGCCAAGTTATGGCGATCGGTCCGGTTTGTACGTTTGTATGTATGTATGTATGTATGTATGTATGTTTGTAACTTTTTTTGTTACACGATACAGGTCGCAATTTTTGAAATTTTCCAATTTTTTTTTCACCCATCGCTAGGCGTGAATGATGCGCAGAACCGAGATGTTTTGTTTTGACCTTGACCCAAAACTAAGGTCAGGGTCATTGAATAAGTGAAAAACTAGTATCTCGAATAACTCCGTCAATAATGGTCGGATCGTTACAAACTTTACACCATCGTGTAGCTCATTCAAATTTCAAACTTTTTCTAAATTCTTATACGGCGATCCAACCAATGGTTTTCCCGAGCGCCTAAGGTCGAAAAAACGTGGTATCGGTCCAAATGGCAACAAAAGTTTCATGAATATGTTGAGCGCCTATCAGATATCATTTGTTGTGATCCGCGATACAGGTCGCAATTTTGGAAATTTTCCAATTTTTTCTTCGCCAATCGTTAGGCGTCAATGATGCCCAGAACCGAGAGGTTTTGTTTTGACCTTGACCTGAAACTAAGGTCAAGGTCATCGAATAAGTGAAAAATTAGTACCTCGAATAACTCCGTTAATAATGGTCCGATCGTTACAAAACTTACATCATCGTGTAGCTCATTCAAATTGCAAACTTTTTCTAAATACATATACGGCGATCCAACCAATGGTTTTCCCAAGCGCCTAAGGTCGAAAAAAAGTGGTATCGGTCCAAATGGCAATATAAGTTTCATGAATATTTTGAGCGCCTATAAAACCGTCAATACATGTCCGATGGTAATAAAATTTGGTTCACCTGTTCTCCGCAACATACCAAGACGTGTACTAAAAAATCATGAATGTCGATGACGTCACTTCTGGTTACAATAGCATCAAAGTTTTCAAAAAATGACACAAGTTCAATGCTCAATACGTCCGTACTTTAGAGTTCCATTTTCAAACAGTTTAGATATTCTGAAAGTGTAATGTAATTGTAAACTTTTTCTAAATATACTTAGTTGTAAATAATGCATTGTTAAAACAATTGTAGCAGGTCGAAAATTTCCGGCAACCACAATCTCTCAACTTATTTATTTCGCAATAAATTCACTAATTATCGTCCGATCGTAAGAAAATTAACATTTTCTGAAAGCTGATACAATTGCCAAACTTTGATTGTTGACATATGCTATCAAAATATTCGTCGGTTTCAAAGCGCGTTGAGTTGAAAAAACAAATTTCACTCAGTCAATTTTCGTAAAATTTTCGATTGCTAATAAAATCGTAAATATCAGTTCTATAGTCATAAAAAAACTGCTCAGCTGTTGTCATCAACAGCACGAATCGTGTTCTATTTAAATTAGATGAAATAATTGTTGTGGCACGAAAATTCGGAAAAAAAATTATGTTCGTGTACTGGATTTGAACACCGGCCTCTGGCATGGAAGTCTAAAACTGAGCCGCTACGCCACGCGGCCTAGCACGCTGATCTGTATTGTCATATATATCATAAGTATAACAGGTGCCAACAAGAGCTAAACACTCAACATGATTGATAAATCCATAGTAATTTTGTTAATTATAGGTTGATGCGGATTTTTTATTGCTTAATGTTGTTTGGCTTCTTAATGAATGTTTAAGGTTGATAGTCTCACAAAGGTCACCGCTGCTGCCAGCTCGCTTTGGGTAAAGCCGGCAAGCAGCAATACGGACCAGTCCAATGTCCGATTATTACGACATTTACGCGGCAACTATGGCACGCCGCGAAACTTATTAATATATTATTAATTTCTTTTTGCCAGCTAAATCAATGTCAATCTATCATGAACCCGGAAAACAGTTTTATGGAAGCCCACCCAATTCTAGCTGTGCACGCCGCCTGTATAAATTTATATTACCACCGTCCGCGGCTAACTCAATTCTTAACTTACCATGAGACTATTGTTAATATCGCGAAATTGTATTCGCCTAGTAATCTTGGCCAATCGCATTCACTGCTTAATATATACGGGCATAATAATTTGATATTAAAACACCTTAAAATTCTGAAAGTGTAATGTAATTGTAAACTTCAGACCCGTTACTAGGAATTAATGTAGGGATTATCTGAAATGAGCTAAGCAGATCTTCTAGCATACACTGCCATTCTGACCATGATTAAAGGATAAATTTGGCATATGAGCGAAAATACTGAGGCTGAGTGGGGGGTATTGTCCGATTCACCCGTCACCCTCTTGGATACGGACCTACATAACCGTTGCTAATAAAAATTGGTTGACAATACTACAATTTTTTTAATTTCTTTATTCTTCAATCGATAGGCGGCAATGATACGCAGAACCGATAAGTTTTGTTTTGACCATGACCAAAATAAGATAGTTGTCAACGAAAAAGTGAAAAAAAAACTAGTATCTCGAATAACTCCGCTAATAATGGTCGGATTGTTACAAATTTTACACCATTGTGTACCTCTATTGACATATGATGCCATCCAACCCACGGTTTTCCCAGGCGTCTAAGGTCGAAAAATCGAGGGATCAGTCCAAATGGCAACAATAGTTTGATGAATATTTCGAACGCGTATAAAACAACCAATAAATGTCCTATAGTACTAAAAATTGGTTTACATGTTCTCCGAGACATACTAAGACGTATCCTTAAATATTGTGGATGTCGATGATGTCACTTCCGGTCATGATAACCTTGCCTCAATCCTTGATATCACCCTAACGTATGGTGCGACTTTAAAAAGATTTATAGTTCCTTGTAGCATGATTTATTGGCCAATTGTTCATATCAATTGTCATGATAAATTGTGCATATTTCGCCCCGTAGCCCGCACTCGAAAATTTGATAACCATGATAACTTTGGAAACTTTTGGCCGATTTTGGTCAATTGTGGCCCGGTTCTGAAAATGTTGCAATTATTTGGATGCAGTTCGCCAAGTTCCCACATGGCTCCCATGGGCCTCTTGTTAACTTGGCGAATTCGCATTCGCCAAGTTATGGCGATCGGTCCGGTTTGTACGTTTGTATGTATGTATGTATGTATGTATGTATGTATGTATGTATGTTTGTAACTTTTTTTTGTTACACGATACAGGTCGCAATTTTTGAAATTTTCCAAATTTTTTTTTTCACCCATCGCTAGGCGTGAATGATGCGCAGAACCGAGATGTTTTGTTTTGACCTTGACCCAAAACTAAGGTCAGGGTCATTGAATAAGTGAAAAACTAGTATCTCGAATAACTCCGTTAATAATGGTCGGATCGTTACAAACTTTACACCATCGTGTAGCTCATTCAAATTGCAAACTTTTTCTAAATACTTATACGGCGATCCAACCAATGGTTTTCCCGAGCGCCTAAGGTCGAAAAAACGTGGTATCGGTCCAAATGGCAACAAAAGTTTCATGAATATGTTGAGCGCCTATCAGATATCATTTGTTGTGATCCGCGATACAGGTCGCAATTTTGGAAATTTTTCAATTTGTTCTTCACCCATCGTTAGGGGGTAATGATGCCCAGAACCGAGAGGTTTTGTTGTGACCTTGACCTGAAACTAAGGTCAAGGTCATCGAATAAGTGAAAATCTAGTTAACTTGGCGATTTCGGATCGCCAAGTTATGGCGATCACCCCGGTTTGTAAGTTTGTTTGTGGGATGTTTGTAAACAATTTTTTGTTTCGCGATACAGGTCGCAATTTTTGAAATTTTTCCAATTTTTTCTTCGCCAATCGTTAGGCGTCGATAGTGCGCAGAACCGAGAGGTTTTGTTTTGACCTTGTGCCAAAACTAAGGTCAGGGTCATCGAATAAGTGAAAAACTAGTACCTCGAATAACTCCGTTAATAATGGTCGGATCGTTACAAACTTTACACCATCGTGTAGCTCATTCAAATTGCAAACTTTTTCTAAATACATATACGGCGATCCAACCAATGGTTTTCCCGAGCGCCTAAGGTCGAAAAAAAGTGGTATCGGTCCCAAATGGCAACAAAAGTTTCATGAATATGTTGAGCGCCTATCAGATATCATTTGTTGTGATCCGCGATACAGGTCGCAATTTTGGAAATTTTCCGATTTGTGAATAATGATGCGCAGAACCGAGAGTTTTGTTTTGACCTTGACCCCAAAACTAAGGTCAGGGTCATCGAATAAGTGAAAAACTAGTACCTCGAATAACTCCGTTAATAATGGTCCGATCGTTTACAAACTTTACACCATCGTGTAGCTCATTCAAATTGCAAACTTTTTCTAAATACATATACGGCGATCCAACCAATGGTTTTCCCAAGCGTCTAAGGTCGAAAAAAAGTGGTATCGGTCCAAATGGCAACAAAAGTTTCATGAATATTTTGAGCGCCTATAAAACCGTCAATACATGTCCGATGGTAATAAAATTTGGTTCACATGTTCTCCGCAACATACCAAGACGTATCCTAAAATATCATGAATGTCGATGACGTCACTTCTGGTCACGAAAGCATCAAAGTTTTCAAAAAATGACACAAGTTCAATGCTCAATACGTCCATACTTTAGAGTTCCATTTTAAACAGTTTAGATATTCTGAAAGTGTAATGTAATTGTAAACTTTTTCTAAATATACTTAGTTGTAAATAATGCATTGTTAAAAAATTGTAGCAGGTCGAAAATTTCTGGTAACCAAAATCTCTCAACTTATTTATTTCGCAATAAATTCACTAATTATCGTCCGATCGTAACAAAATTAACATTTTCTGAAAGCTGATACAATTGCCAAAACTTTGATTGTTGACATATGCTATCAAAATATTCGTCGGTTTCAAAGCGCGTTGAGTTTGAAAAAACAAATTTCACTCAGTCAATTTTCGTAAAATTTTCGATTGCTAATAAAATCGTAAATATCAGTTCTATAGTCATAAAAAACTGCTCAGCTGTTGTCATCGACAGCACGAATCGTGTTCTATTGAAATTAGATGAAATAATTGTGTGTGGCACGAAAATTCGGAAAAAAATTATGTCCGTGTACTGGATTTGAACACCGGCCTCTGGCATGGAAGTCTAAAACTGATGCCGCTACGCCACGCGGCCTAGCACGCTGATCTGCATTGTCATATATAAATAATAAGTATATACAGGTGCCAACAAGAGCTAAACACTCAACATGATTGATAAATCCATAGTAATTTTGTTAATTATAGGTTGATACGGATTTTTTATTGCTTAATGTTGTTTGGCTTCTGAATGAATGTTTAAGGTTGATAGTTTCACAAAGGTCACCGCTGCTGCCAGCTCGCTTTGCGTAAAGCCGGCAAGCAGCAATACGGACCAGTCCAATGTCCGATTATTACGACATTTTTACGCGGCAACTATGGCACGCCGCGAAACTTATTAATATATTATTAATTTCTTTTTGCCAGCTAAATCAATGTCAATCTATCATGAACCCGGAAAACAGTTTTATGGAAGCCCACCCAATTCTAGCTGTGCACGCCGCCTGTATAAATTTATATTACCACCGTCCGCGGCTAACTCAATTCTTAACTTACCATGAGACTATTGTTAATATCGCGAAATTGTATTCGCCTTGTAATCTTGGCCAATCGCATTCACTGCTTAATATATACGGGCATAATAATTTGATATTAAAACACCTTAAAATTCTAAAGTGTAATGTAATTGTAAACTTCAGACCCGTTACTAGGAATTAATGTAGGGATTATCTGAAATGAGCTAAGCAGATCTTCTAGCATACACTGCCATTCTGACCATGATTAAAGGATAAATTTGGCATATGAGCGAAAATACTGAGGCTGAGTGGGGGGTATTGTCCGATTCACCCGTCACCCTCTTGGATACGGACCTACATAACCGTTGCTAATAAAAATTGGTTGACAATACTACAATTTTTTTAATTTCTTTATTCTTCAATCGATAGGCGGCAATGATACGCAGAACCGATAAGTTTTGTTTTGACCATGACCAAAAATAAGATAGTTGTCAACGAAAAAGTGAAAAAAAACTAGTATCTCGAATAACTCCGCTAATAATGGTCGGATTGTTACAAATTTTACACCATTGTGTACCTCTATTGACATATGATGCCATCCAACCCACGGTTTTCCCAGGCGTCTAAGGTCGAAAAATCGAGGGATCAGTCCAAATGGCAACAATAGTTTGATGAATATTTCGAACGCGTATAAAACAACCAATAAATGTCCTATAGTACTAAAAATTGGTTTACATGTTCTCCGAGACATACTAAGACGTATCCTTAAATATTGTGGATGTCGATGATGTCACTTCCGGTCATGATAACCTTGCCTCAATCCTTGATATCACCCTAACGTATGGTGCGACTTTAAAAAGATTTATAGTTCCTTGTAGCATGATTTATTGGCCAATTGTTCATATCAATTGTCATGATAAATTGTGCATATTTCGCCCCGTAGCCCGCACTCGAAAATTTGATAACCATGATAACTTTGGTAACTTTTGGCCGATTTTGGTCAATTGTGGCCCGGTTCTGAAAATGTTGCAATTATTTGGATGCAGTTCGCCAAGTTCCCACATGGCTCCCATGGGCCTCTTGTTAACTTGGCGAATTCGCATTCGCCAAGTTATGGCGATCGGTCCGGTTTGTACGTTTGTATGTATGTATGTATGTATGTATGTATGTATGTATGTATGTTTGTAACTTTTTTTTGTTACACGATACAGGTCGCAATTTTTGAAATTTTCCAATTTTTTTTTCACCCATCGCTAGGCGTGAATGATGCGCAGAACCGAGATGTTTTGTTTTGACCTTGACCCAAAACTAAGGTCAGGGTCATTGAATAAGTGAAAAACTAGTATCTCGAATAACTCCGTTAATAATGGTCGGATCGTTTACAAACTTTACACCATCGTGTAGCTCATTCAAATTGCAAACTTTTTCTAAATACTTATACGGCGATCCAACCAATGGTTTTCCCGAGCGCCTAAGGTCGAAAAAAACGTGGTATCGGTCCAAATGGCAACAAAAGTTTCATGAATATGTTGAGCGCCTATCAGATATCATTTGTTGTGATCCGCGATACAGGTCGCAATTTTGGAAATTTTTCAATTTGTTCTTCACCCATCGTTAGGGGGTAATGATGCCCAGAACCGAGAGGTTTTGTTGTGACCTTGACCTGAAACTAAGGTCAAGGTCATCGAATAAGTGAAAATCTAGTTAACTTGGCGATTTCGGATCGCCAAGTTATGGCGATCACCCCGGTTTGTAAGTTTGTTTGTGGGATGTTTGTAAACAATTTTTTGTTTCGCGATACAGGTCGCAATTTTTGAAATTTTCCAATTTTTTCTTCGCCAATCGTTAGGCGTCGATAGTGCGCAGAACCGAGAGGTTTTGTTTTGACCTTGTGCCAAAACTAAGGTCAGGGTCATCGAATAAGTGAAAAACTAGTACCTCGAATAACTCCGTTAATAATGGTCGGATCGTTACAAACTTTACACCATCGTGTAGCTCATTCAAATTGCAAACTTTTTCTAAATACATATACGGCGATCCAACCAATGGTTTTCCCGAGCGCCTAAGGTCGAAAAAAAGTGGTATCGGTCCAAATGGCAACAAAAGTTTCATGAATATGTTGAGCGCCTATCAGATATCATTTGTTGTGATCCGCGATACAGGTCGCAATTTTGGAAATTTTCCGATTCTTTTTTCACCAATGGTTAGGCGTGAATGATGCGCAGAACCGAGATGTTTTTTTTTGACCTTGACCCATAACTAAGGTCAGGGTCATCGAATAAGTGAAAAACTAGTACCTCGAATAACTCCGTTAATAATGGTCCGATCGTTACAAACTTTACACCATCGTGTAGCTCATTCAAATTGCAAACTTTTTCTAAATACATATACGGCGATCCAACCAATGGTTTTCCCAAGCGTCTAAGGTCGAAAAAAAGTGGTATCGGTCCAAATGGCAACAAAAGTTTCATGAATATTTTGAGCGCCTATAAAACCGTCAATACATGTCCGATGGTAATAAAATTTGGTTCACATGTTCTCAGCAACATACCAAGACGTATCCTAAAATATCATGAATGTCGATGACGTCACTTCTGGTCACGAAAGCATCAAAGTTTTCAAAAAATGACACAAGTTCAATGCTCAATATGTCCATACTTTAGTGTTCCATTTTTAAACAGTTTAGATATTCTGAAAGTGTAATGTAATTGTAAACTTTTTCTAAATATACTTAGTTGTAAATAATGCATTGTTAAAAAAATTGTAGCAGGTCGAAAATTTCTGGTAACCAAAATCTCTCAACGTTTTAATTTCGCAATAAATTCACTAATTATCGTCCGATCGTAACAAAATTACCATTATCTAAAAGCTGACACAGTTACTAAACTTTGATAATTGACATACGCTATCAAAATATTCGTCGTTTTCAAAGCGCGTTGAGTTGAAAAAACAAATTTCACTCAGTCAATTTTCGTCAAATTTTCGATTGCTAATAAAATCGTAAATATCAGTTCTATAGTCATAAAAATCTGCTCAGCTGTTGTCATCGACAGCACGAATCGTGTTCTATTGAAATTAGATGAAATAATTGTTGTGGCACGAAAATTCGGAAAAAAAATTATATCCGTGTACTGGATTTGAACACCGGCCTCTGGCATGGAAGTCTAAAACTATGCCGCTACGCCACGCGGCCTAACACACTTGCTTGCATTGTCATATATAAATAATAAGTATTACAGGTGCCAACAACAGCTAAACACTCAACATGATTGATAAATTCATAGTAATTTTGTTAATTATAGGTTGATACGGATTTTTTATTGCTTAATGTTGTTTGGCTTCTGAATGAATGTTTAAGGTTGATAGTTTCACAAAGGTCACCGCTGCTGCCAGCTCGCTTTGCGTAAAGCCGGCAAGCAGCAATACGGACCAGTCCAATGTCCGATTATTACGACATTTACGCGGCAACTATGGCACGCCGCGAAACTTATTAATATATTATTAATTTCTTTTTGCCAGCTAAATCAATGTCAATCTATCATGAACCCGGAAAACAGTTTTATGGAAGCCCACCCAATTCTAGCTGTGCACGCCGCCTGTATAAATTTATATTACCACCGTCCACGGCTAACTCAATTCTTAACTTACCATGAGACTATTGTTAATATCGCGAAATTGTATTCGCCTTGTAATCTTGGCCAATCGCATTCACTGCTTAATATATACGGGCATAATAATTTGATATTAAAACACCATAATTCTAAAGTGTAATGTAATTGTAAACTTCAGACCCGTTACTAGGAATTAATGTAGGGATTATCTGAAATGAGCAAAGCAGATCTTCTAGCATACACTGCCATTCTGACCATGATTAAAGGATAAATTTGGCATTTGAGCGAAAATACTGAGGCTGAGTGGGGGGTATTGTCCGATTCACCCGTCACCCTCTTGGATACGGACCTACATAACCGTTGCTAATAAAAATTGGTTGACAATACTACAATTTTTTTAATTTCTTTATTCTTCAATCGATAGGCGGCAATGATACGCAGAACCGATAAGTTTTGTTTTGACCATGACCAAAAATAAGATAGTTGTCAACGAAAAAGTGAAAAAAACTAGTATCTCGAATAACTCCGCTAATAATGGTCGGATTGTTACAAATTTTACACCATTGTGTACCTCTATTGACATATGATGCCATCCAACCCACGGTTTTCCCAGGCGTCTAAGGTCGAAAAATCGAGGGATCAGTCCAAATGGCAACAATAGTTTGATGAATATTTCGAACGCGTATAAAACAACCAATAAATGTCCTATAGTACTAAAAATTGGTTTACATGTTCTCCGAGACATACTAAGACGTATCCTTAAATATTGTGGATATCGATGATGTCACTTCCGGTCATGATAACCTTGCCTCAATCCTTGATATCACCCTAACGTATGGTGCGACTTTAAAAAGATTTATAGTTCCTTGTAGCATGATTTATTGGCCAATTGTTCATATCAATTGTCATGATAAATTGTGCATATTTCGCCCCGTAGCCCGCACTCGAAAATTTGATAACCATGATAACATTGGTAACTTTTGGCCGATTTTGGTCAATTGTTAACTTGGCGAATTCGCATTCGCCAAGTTATGGCGATCGGCCCGGTTTGTACGTTTGTATGTATGTATGTATGTATGTATGTATGTATGTATGTATGTATGTTTGTAACTTTTTTTTGTTACACGATACAGGTCGCAATTTTTGAAATTTTCCAATTTTTTTTTCACCAATGGTTAGGCGTGAATGATGCGCAGAACCGAGATGTTTTGTTTTGACCTTGACCCAAAACTAAGGTCAGGGTCATTGAATAAGTGAAAAACTAGTACCTCGAATAACTCCGTTAATAATGGTCGGATCGTTACAAACTTTACACCATCGTGTAGCTCATTCAAATTGCAAACTTTTTCTAAATATTTATACGGCGATCCAACCAATGGTTTTCCCGAGCGCCTAAGGTCGAAAAAAAGTGGTATCGGTCCAAATGGCAACAAAAGTTTCCTGAATATTTTGAGCGCCTATAAAACCGTCAATACATGTCCGATGGTAATAAAATTTGGTTCACATGTTCTCAGCGACATACCAAAACGTATCCTAAAATATCATGAATGTCGATGACGTCACTTCCGGTCACGAAAGCATCAAAGTTTATAAAAAATGACACAAGTTCAATGCTCAATACGTCCATGCTTTAGAATTTCATTTAAAAACAGTTTAGATATTCTGAAAGTGTAATGTAATTGTAAACTTTTTCTAAATATACTTAGTTGTAAATAATGCATTGTTAAAAAAATTGTAGCAGGTCGAAAATTTCTGGTAACCAAAATCTCTCAACGTTTTAATTTCGCAATAAATTCACTAATTATCGTCCGATCGTAACAAAATTACCATTATCTAAAAGCTGACACAGTTACTAAACTTTGATAATTGACATACGCTATCAAAATATTCGTCGTTTTCAAAGCGCGTTGAGTTGAAAAAACAAATTTCACTCAGTCAATTTTCGTCAAATTTTCGATTGCTAATAAAATCGTAAATATCAGTTCTATAATCATAAAAATCTGCTCAGCTGTTGTCATCGACAGCACGAATCGTGTTCTATAGAAATTAGATGAAATAATTGTTGTGGCACGAAAATTCGGAAAAAAAATTATGTCCGTGTACTGGATTTGAACACCGGCCTCTGGCATGGAAGTCTAAAACTGTGCCGCTACGCCACGCGGCCTAGCATGCATTGTCATATATAAATAATATGTATTACAGGTGCCAACAACAGCTAAACACTCAACATGATTGATAAATTCATAGTAATTTTGTTAATTATAGGTTGATACGGATTTTTTATTGCTTAATGTTGTTTGGCTTCTGAATGAATGTTTAAGGTTGATAGTTTCACAAAGGTCACCGCTGCTGCCAGCTCGCTTTGCGTAAAGCCGGCAAGCAGCAATACGGACCAGTCCAATGTCCGATTATTACGACATTTACGCGGCAACTATGGCACGCCGCGAAACTTATTAATATATTATTAATTTCTTTTTGCCAGCTAAATCAATGTCAATCTATCATGAACCCGGAAAACAGTTTTATGGAAGCCCACCCAATTCTAGCTGTGCACGCCGCCCGGTATAAATTTATATTACCACCGTCCGCGGCTAACTCAATTCTTAACTTACCATGAGACTATTGTTAATATCGCGAAATTGTATTCGCCTTGTAATCTTGGCCAATCGCATTCACTGCTTAATATATACGGGCATAATAATTTGATATTAAAACACCTTAAAATTCTGAAAGTGTAATGTAATTGTAAACTTCAGACCCGTTACTAGGAATTAATGTAGGGATTATCTGAAGTGAGCTAAGCAGATCTTCTAGCATACACTGCCATTCTGACCATGATTAAAGGATAAATTTGGCATATGAGCGAAAATACTGAGGCTGAGTGGGGGGTATTGTCCGATTCACCCGTCACCCTCTTGGATACGGACCTACATAACCGTTGCTAATAAAAATTGGTTGACAATACTACAATTTTTTTAATTTCTTTATTCTTCAATCGATAGGCGGCAATGATGCGCAGAACCGATAAGTTTTGTTTGACCATGACCAAAAATAAGATAGTTGTCAACGAAAAAGTGAAAAACTAGTATCTCGAATAACTCCGCTAATAATGGTCGGATTGTTACAAATTTTACACCATTGTGTACCTCTATTGACATATGATGCCATCCAACCCACGGTTTTCGCAGGCGTCTAAGGTCGAAAAATCGAGGGATAAGTCCAAATGGCAACAATAGTTTGATGAATATTTCGAACGCGTATAAAACAACCAATAAATGTCCTATAGTACTAAAAATTGGTTTACATGTTCTCCGAGTCATACTAAGACGTATCCTTAAATATTGTGGATGTCGATGACGTCACTTCCGGTCATGATAACCTTGCCTCAATCCTTGATATCACCCTAACGTATGGTGCGACTTTAAAAAGATTTATAGTTCCTTGTAGCATGATTTATTGGCCAATTGTTCATATCAATTGTCATGATAAATTGTGCTTATTTCGCCTCGTAGCCCGCACTCGAAAATTTGATGACCATGATAACTTAGGTAACTTTTGGCCGATTTTGGTCAATTGTGGCCCGGTTCTGAAAATGTTGCAATTATTTGGATGCAGTTCGCCAAGTTCCCACATGGCTCCCATGGGCCTCTTGTTAACTTGGCGTTTTCGGAACGCCAAGTTATGGCGATCGGTCCGGTTTGTAAGTTTGTATGTATGTATGTTTGTATAATGTTTGTAACACTTTTTTTGTTACACGATACAGGTCGCAATTTTTGAAATTTTCCAATTTTTTTTTCACCCATCGCTAGGCGTGAATGATGCGCAGAACCGAGATGTTTTGTTTTGACCTTGACCCAAAACTAAGGTCAGGGTCATCGAATAAGTGAAAAACTAGTACCTCGAATAACTCCGTTAATAATGGTCCGATCGTTACAAACTTTACACCATCGTGTAGCTCATTCAAATTGCAAACTTTTTCTAAATACTTATACGGCGATCCAACCAATGGTTTTCCCGAGCGCCTAAGGTCGAAAAAACGTGGTATCGGTCCAAATGGCAACAAAAGTTTCATGAATATGTTGAGCGCCTATCAGATATCATTTGTTGTGATCCGCGATACAGGTCGCAATTTTGGAAATTTTCCAATTTGTTCTTCACCCATCGTTAGGGGGTAATGATGCCCAGAACCGAGAGGTTTTGTTGTGACCTTGACCTGAAACTAAGGTCAAGGTCATCGAATAAGTGAAAATCTAGTAACTCGAATAACTCCGTTAATAATGGTCGGATTGTTAAAAACTTTACACCATCGTGTAGCTCATTCTAATTGCAAACTTTTTCTAAATACATATACGGCGATCCAACCAATGGTTTTCCCAAGCGTCTAAGGTCGGAAAAAAGTGGTATCGGTCCAAATGGCAACAAAAGTTTCCAGAATATTTTGAGCGCCTATAAAACCGTCAATACATGTCCGATGGTAATAAAATTTGGTTCACATGTTCTCAGCGACATACCAAGACGTGTCCTAAAATATCATGAATGTCGATGACGTCACTTCCGGTCACGACAGCATCAAAGTTTATAAAAAATGACACAAGTTCAATGCTCAATACGTCCATGCTTTAGAATTTCATTTAAAAACAGTTTAGATATTCTGAAAGTGTAATGTAATTGTAAACTTTTTCTAAATATACTTAGTTGTAAATAATGCATTGTTAAAAAAATTGTAGCAGGTCGAAAATTTCTGGTAACCAAAATCTCTCAACGTTTTAATTTCGCAATAAATTCACTAATTATCGTCCGATCGTAACAAAATTACCAGTATCTAAAAGCTGACACAGTTACTAAACTTTGATAATTGACATACGCTATCAAAATATTCGTCGTTTTCAAAGCGCGTTGAGTTGAAAAAACTAATTTCACTCAGTAAATTTTCGTCCAATTTTCGATTGCTAATAAAATCGTAAATATCAGTTCTATAATGATAAAAATCTGCTCAGCTGTTGTCATCGACAGCACAAATCGTGTTCTATTGAAATTAGATGAAATAATTGTTGTGGCACGAAAATTCGGAAAAAAAATTATGTCCGTGTACGGGATTTGAACACCGGCCTCTGGCATGGAAGTCTAAAACTGAGCCGCTACGCCACGCGGCCTAGCACACTAGCATGCATTGTCATATATAAATAATAAGTATTACAGGTGCCAACAACAGCTAAACACTCAACATGATTGATATATCCATAGTAATTTTGTTAATTATAGGTTGATACGGATTTTTTATTGCTTAATGTTGTTTGGCTTCTGAATGAATGTTTAAGGTTGATAGTTTCACAAAGGTCACCGCTGCTGCCAGCTCGCTTTGCGTAAAGCCGGCAAGCAGCAATACGGACCAGTCCAATTTACTGTAAAAATGAATGTCCTCTAAAAAAATTTGCATATCGATGCAACACATCGCAAACGAAGCCATGCCAGTCAATACTTCTTTATCACCCTTGGTTATCGATGGTTCCCATTAGACATCATAACGATGATAACGTACCTTATGATTTTTCATTTCCCTTTCGTGCTACACAAACAAGAGGCCCGTAGATACATGGGGAAACCTCGAGGCCCACGGGCAAATTTCAAAATTGGCCCATTAATTCATCTTATTGTATATATCATAACGTAATGATGATTTACACGTTATGACTTTTCATTTCCCATGAATCACTTTGCAATCATAATGATTTTCAACATAAGAGGCATGATAACTTAGGTAATTTGTGGCCGATTTTGGTCAATTGTGGCCCCATTCTGAAATTGTTGCAATTATTTGGATGCAGTTCGCCAAGTTCCCACATGGCTCCCATGGGCCTCTTGTTAACTTGGCGAATTCGCATTCGCCAAGTTATGGCGATCGGTCCGGTTTGTACGTTTGTATGTATGTATGTATGTATGTATGTATGTTTGTAACTTTTTTTTGTTACACGATACAGGTCGCAATTTTTGAAATTTTGCAATTTTTTTTTCACCCATCGTTAGGCGTCAATGATGCGCAGAACCCAGATGTTTTGTTTTGACCTTGACCCAAAACTAAGGTCAGGGTCATTGAATAAGTGAAAAACTAGTATCTCGAATAACTCCGTTAATAATGGTCGGATCGTTACAAACTTTACACCATCGTGTAGCTCATTCAAATTGCAAACTTTTTCTAAATACTTATACGGCGATCCAACCAATGGTTTTCCCGAGCGCCTAAGGTCGAAAAAAAAAAAACGTGGTATCGGTCCAAATGGCAACAAAAGTTTCATGAATATGTTGAGCGCCTATCAGATATCATTTGTTGTGATCCGCGATACAGGTCGCAATTTTGGAAATTTTTCAATTTGTTCTTCACCCATCGTTAGGGGGTAATGATGCCCAGAACCGAGAGGTTTTGTTGTGACCTTGACCTGAAACTAAGGTCAAGGTCATCGAATAAGTGAAAATCTAGTTAACTTGGCGTTATCATAACGCCAAGTTATGGCGATCACCCCGGTTTGTATGTTTGTGGGATGTTTGTTGGTTTGTTAACATTTTTTTTGTTTCGCGATACAGGTCGCAATTTTTGAAATTTTTCAATTTTTTCTTCACCCATCGTTAGGCGTTGATGATGCGCAGAACCGAGAGGTTTTGTTTTGACCTTGACCCAAAACTAAGGTCAGGGTCATTGAATAAGTGAAAAACTAGTACCTCGAATAACTCCGTTATTAATGGTCGGATCGTTACAAACTTTACACCATCGTGTAGCTCATTCAAATTGCAAACTTTTTCTAAATACATATACGGCGATCCAACCAATGGTTTTCCCAAGCGTCTAAGGTCGAAAAAAAGTGGTATCGGTCCAAATGGCAACGAAAGTTTCATGAATATTTTGAGCGCCTATAAAACCGTCAATACATGTCCGATGGTAATAAAATTGGGTTCACATGTTCTCAGCGACATACCAAGACGTATCCTAAAATATCATGAATGTCGATGACGTCACTTCCGGTCACGAAAGCATCAAAGTTTTCAAAAAATGACACAAGTTCAATGCTCAATATGTCCATACTTTAGAGTTCCATTTTCAAACAGTTTAGATATTCTGAAAGTGTAATGTAATTGTAAACTTTTTCTAAATATACTTAGTTGTAAATAATGCATTGTTAAAAAAATTGTAGCAGGTCGAAAATTTCTGGTAACCAAAATCTCTCAACTTATTTATTTCGCAATAAATTCACTAATTATCGTCCGATCGTAACAAAATTAACATTTTCTGAAAGCTGAAACAATTGCCAAACTTTGGATTTGACATATGCTATCAAAATATTCGTCGTTTTCAAAGCGCGTTGAGTTGAAAAAAAAACAAATTTCACTCAGTCAATTTTCGTCAAATTTTCGATTGCTAATAAAATCGTAAATATCAGTTCTATAGTCATAAAAAACTGCTCAGCTGTTGTCATCGACAGCACGAATCGTGTTCTATTGAAATTAGATGAAATAATTGTTGTGACACGAAAATTGGGAAAAAAAATTATGTCCGTGTACTGGATTTGAACACCAGCCTCTGGCATGGAAGTCTATAACTATACCGCTACGCCAAGCGGCCTAGCACACTGATCTGTATTGTCATATATATATCATAAAGATAACAGGTGCCAACAAGATCTAAACACTCAACATGATTGATAAATCCATAGTAATTTTGTTAATTATAGGTTGATACGGATTTTTTATTGCTTAATGTTGTTTGGCTTCTGAATGAATGTTTAAGGTTGATAGTTTCACAAAGGTCACCGCTGCTGCCAGCTCGCTTTGCGTAAAGCCGGCAAGCAGCAATACGGACCAGTCCAATTCACTGTAAAAATGAATGTCCTCTAAAAAAATTTGCATATCGATGCAACACACAGCAAACGAAACCATGCCAGTCAATACTTCTTTATCACCCTTGGTTATCGATGGTTCCCATTAGACATCATAACGATGATAACGTACCTTATGATTTCCCTCTCGTGCTACACAAAAAAAACTCAATTTGACAATTGAGGAACTTGGCGGTGAGTTAAAACTGCATTACGATTCGATTCTCACATTGAAAAGAAGTTTTACAACCGCTAATATGACAATTTGGAAATTGTCAATTTTTTAAAGATCGCAAATCGCAAATTTTAGCTGTTTTCCGATTCCACTATTTTTCCACCTTAGGCGCTTGGAAAAACCGTTGGTTGAATGATCACATATTTCATTAAAAAAGTTTGCAATTGGAATAAGCTACAAAATGGTGTAAACTATGTAACGATCCGACCATTAATAACGGAGTTATACGAGATACTAGTTTTTCACTTATTTGATGACCTTGACCTTAATTTTTGTTCAAGGCCAAAACAAATTTCCCCGGTTCTGCGCATCAGTGCCGCCTTACGATTGAAGTAAAAAAAATTAAAAAATTTGCAGAATTGCTACCTGTATCGCGGATCACAAAAAAAAACCACCATAATACATATACACCCATGAATCATGAAAACCATTATGATTGCAAAGTGATTCATGGGAAATGAAAAATCATAAGGCACAAATCACCATTACGTTATCATCGTTATGATGTCTAGTGGGAACAATCGATAGCCAAGAGTGATAAAGAAGTATTGACTGGTATGGTTTCGTTTGCTGTGTGTTGCATCGATATGCTAAATTTTTGAGGGGACATACATTTTGACAGTCAATTGGACTGGTTCGTGTTGCAGCTTGCCGGCTTCACGCAAAGTGAGCTGGCAGCAGCGGCGACCTTTGTGAGACTATATACCTTAAACATTCATTCAGAAGCCAAACAAAGTTAAGCAATCAAAAATCCGTATCAATCAATAATGAACAAAATTACTATGGATTTATCAATCATGTTGAGTGTTTAGCTGTTGTTGGCACATGTAATACTTATTATATATATATGACAATACATGTTAGCGTGCTAGGCCGCGTGGCGTAGCGGCATAGTTCTAAACTTCCATGCCAGAAGCCGGTGTTCAATTCCCGTACACTGACAAAATTTTTTTTCCCAATTTTCGTGTCACACCAATTATTTCATCTAAATTCTATAGAACACGATTCGTGCTGTCAATGACAACAGCTGAGCAGATATTTATCATTATAGAACTGATATTTACGATTTTATTAGCAATCGAAAATTTGACGAAAATTGACTGAGTGAAATTTGTTTTTTCAACTCAACGCGCTTTGAAAACGACGAATATTTTGATAGCATATGTCAATAATCAAAGTTTAGCAATTGTATCAGCTTTTAGAAAATGTTAATTTTGTTACGATCGGACGAAAATTTATTGCGAAATAAATAAGTTGAGAGATTTTGGTTACCAGAAATTTTCGTCCCAAAAAGTTTATAGACCCACAAACAAATGCGACCAACAAACACAACTTCGTGAAAGCATTCTCCAATTTAATAACATGTATTGCACTAACATGTTGAACAAAATGAATACATAAAAAATCTCGTAAACAGCTGGACTAGAATGGCAATCATGTTGTAATAAGAACTTTATGCCAAGAAGTAAATGTAAGCTAGTTGAAAATCAACACTAGTTAATTTGAAAAATGCTTGTTGTGAAGAAAACAGAACGTTCTAGTGACTGCACCTTAAATGTATGCCACGCTAGTTATGCATACATTGGTAATGGTTTTAACCAAAGTAATCAGAGTATAATTAGTGTTGCATTTGGATTAAGGCAGTCAATAGTCTTACATTACCTGCACCACAAGCATTTTCAAATGAAGTTGTACATATTAAAAAGTACATAACTGTAAGTAAACAAACTGAAAAAAACAACAACAAATAATCAAATACACAAAACGTAACTCAGCTAACCAAAGTAAAACACCTAATCTACAATAAGAATAAAAACAGTTCTAGGAATGACTAGACGAATGACAATTTAACAACTGTGCTTCCCTGCAAGACAATTACTGTTTCTGCAGGGAGTCTGCTGATAATCTTTTCTACAGCATCGTCGTAGCTGTCAGCATCCACGCTTGATGTCACTATTTCCCTTGTTACCATATACTCAGCTCCAGACGCGGAGGAAAGGAATATGGCGTCATCTGAATCCACATAACCGTCTATCGTTGTCTTTTCCTCAATGGAAGGTTTGTCTTCCTCGAGAAGTGCCTAAATAACAAGTTATGGTTGCAAAATACTATGACTGAAGTATATCAACAGGTTGTATATGCAAAGATTTGAGAAAATATTAGCTAATCAGTTGAACAGAAAAAGACTTGTTTTATTTGATGTAAAAAAACTAAACTGATCTTTACAAAGGCATAACAAACTGACAGATGCAACAACAAAAGACAAATTTTGTTAGATATAACATCCATTGAACTATAGGAGTGGAGTGAAAATATATAATTTAATGATATCAGTAAGTTAAAAAGATTCAAAAGTTCACAACCGACAAGCGATGATAAGTCTTTAAATAAGATATTGAGAGGATGCTTATGAAAAGATTTATCAAACATACCTGTATTTGGTAGGCATGGTTAACGTGAACCACTGTGCAGGAGTGATAACTGGAATAGCCCACTGTAATGTCTACCAATTTGACCCAGTCGCCGACAGAGTAGGCAGTAATATCGATTCCTCTCCACAGTGTTGCAAGGACAGTGGTGCCGTATGAGTCAGACACTTTTATGTCTTGGACGCTAGTGGGCAACCCCTTTAGCTGAATTTCTCTTATGCTGTTGATCTATTTTCAACATACACAGAAGAACAAAATGACTAACAAATAGAGATTGAAGTTAAGTTAATATTTTGTATACTTAGCATTTAGTGTCTTTAATTCACAAATTTTTTTTACAAGTGTATCCTAATATTTGACTTTATATGGGGCTGGATTTACCATAACTTTTGGAATTGAGTATCAATCAAAATTTGTTTGCTTACGGTGTCTATTTTGCACACAATACATGCCGTTGTACCAATCTGAAGATCCGAAAGAGCAACTGGAGCTGGTGACAACAACCCTGCTGCCACCTCACGGTCCTGGTCAGAAACTGCTATTGGTGCAGTTCTGAAAATCAGCAATAAACGCGCTTTCAAGAATAGTAATATTTTGATCAAATATTTAATAACAAATCATAAAAATTAATATGTCTCATAGGACTGAAATTTTACAAGAAATTTCTGATAATGATACAGGCTTTAAGGGCTTACACTCCCAGTCTTGGTATTATGCATTCAAAGATACGTTATGAGGTTTGTGTTTAGTTTAGAGCAGCTGGGTTGGTTGATAAAAACAAACAAGTATGGTGTGTGGAGGGACTTCAGGGTATAAGCATACAAGTTTTGTGTAACATTAAAGCAAAAATGTGGTATAAAATAAAGTTCATTTTGGGTCGATTTTGCAACACAAGAGGGCCAATACGATTTTTTTTTTTTTGTGGGGGGGGGGGGGGGGGGCTCGGTATAGAAATTCAAGGCAAAAATAACCAAATTTTGTATTTAGTTATTGATAATTTAAAAATAAGATGCATATATTATTTTTTTGGGTGGTAAATTAAACTAGCCAGATACATTAATATAAATGAAATTTATTATTATATGATATGCAAATTATAATAAAATACTTACATGAAGAGTTTGGTATGCTTAGTGGCAGTAATGTGGTCTTGTTGTTCCAGGCAATTGATGAGTTTAAGGGTGCGCCCTTCTTGGATCATCTTTTCCACTCCTGGTGTAAAAATCTTTAGGACGGAAATCTCTCCCTTTTCCGTTTTCACGATTGTTTTCATGAAGGTCCTCTCACCGTCTGGTGTATCGTAGTTAGTTTTGGCACATACATGAATTATGTGAACTTTCAGACACTCAAAATTTTGAAGCTTAGACATCTTTGATGGGGACGGTCCAGGGTCAGATGATTTTCTTGTCGTCATCTGGTTACAGAATCAATATATTTGGTTAAAAAGATGATCACAATTTGAACAAACATGTGTATTGAATTGTAGGGAAAATAAGACAAAGCAAGATTTTTGTCATGTCAAAATGATATCTACTGTACTGGTTGACACGAGCTCCAATGCGCCCATCCGCCTAACTAAGGGATTCACATTATCACCATCATTCCTATAATTAAATCTGCCGTGACCTAAGTAACTGCAGCGCCTGAAATCCCGAACTATTTTCTCATGTAATTCCAAAAGTGACGCGAGAAGGCATATAGCAGGCGACTAGTACTCTCATCGCATGGCAGTTTATTCTCAGCCAATCAGAGCACGAGATTAAGTTGGACCTTTCCCCCATATCGCCTCAAGCGCACAGTTTGTCGCGCGAGAAATACAACCGTGTCGATATATCACCAAGAAACAACTTCACTTGAGGTCCCTTACAGAGCACCGCTGCTCTAACATTACGGAGGTTCTTAATATCACGAACACCTTGCAAGTCGTAAAACTAAGGTTTAGTCAAGAGTTATTTGCTTGCCAGCCGCTAATCTGCTTGCGTATCGCTCATCGGGAAGTCACGGTGTTATCCCATCTCCCCGGAATTATTCCGAGGCGCGAAATTTTAACACATGCCGAGCTGTGTCTACTGGACTACAGTGTTGCTAGTATGAAACAACCACGAATATTTATTGGACCCAGGCAGATACCTTACATAACATAGGTTCACGCTAATAATTATCATCGGGTGACAGAAAAAGTGGTATTGTGAGCGAGGAAGTTGTACGCGCAAGACGGACAAAACTTTTATGATTAGCCAACTTCAACAAGACACGCATTATGCAATGTTGAGGTTGGTCAAGTTGGCAGTAACGTAACACGATTATACGCGCAGGTAGATCACATCCCTCGATTCAGGGTGTTCAATCTGTCAACCACCACAGAGTCTGCATGCAATACATGTGGCGAGTGCTTCCCTTCACTTCAGCGATACAGCAATGACGTAACAATCTTGAGCCAGAAAGATTTGCGAAAGTCGGGGTGAAGGGGCTAAACGGATAGCGGGACCTAGACCAGGGATCGATTTTATGGCGCCGAAGCTTGGAGATTTCGGAGGGGTAAAAGCTGAATACATGATGTCCTTCAAGGGACCGTAATATATTACTGATGTTTCCACAAATAAGATATTCGTAATGTATTTATTAGAGCCTAATTAACATGAATCAAGTGATAATCGAAAATTTTCGACGAGTTGTTTGTAATAAAGCGGAAATTTGTAATTTAACTCCAAATGATAATCGGCTATCAGTCGGATATTTATCTACGCTTGGGTAAAGAAATATAGCAATTGTTTGAGGAATTATGTGGAACAGCCCTTTATTTCTTAGGTACATAAAGCCCGACAACTTTTTTATCTCGAAAAAACCCGACATTAAATACCACCAAGGAAATCGACAATGGTATCAATTAAAAAAGGTATTGTTGATGTATAATACAGTACAAAAACAAAATGTATCATTACTTTACGTTTTATCAGTGGTCATTTACATGAGACAACCAAACGGCACGTTAGCGGCCCTGTCCAATCAAGATAATCGCAGCGGTTGTCTTCTCAAATGGTGTGAATGTTAACATTTGTCAGTCATTAGATTCAGAGGTATTGAATTAAAAGAAGACTTATAAGTACCTTTAATTCTTCCTTTGTAATCTTGTATCTTGTTAGTACCTGTAATCTTCGTTTGTGATCTTCCACTAGTTCGACTTTCCAAGAGCTTTCTTGATGAGGTCTAATTAGCGACACCGCGGGAACCGATCTACTTATGCATACGCTTCTGCGCAGACTCGAACACGTCATGGTGAGTGCGCGGGAACAGGTGAGCCTCAACAGGTATTCTAATTGGTACTCGGATGTTTCGTCCCATTTACGTTTCATCGAGGATATTTCGTCTGCTGTGGTGAAATGTGGGGAAACTTTTTAGAGCTTTCCGATGAGATTCATTTTGAAGTACCGTGGGAACCGGTCAATTGTGTATATTGCTTGTGTATTTTCACTGTTACTCAGTAGTTTCGGGTAATTGACGTTTCATCGAGTATATTTCGCCTCGTATGGTAAACAATGGGGACACTTTTTTATGTCCTAACGGGAAGCTTTTCCCCAAACGTTTAGTTTCTAGGCCCGGGAAGACAATTTGACGAGTTTCATACATCGATTTTATTTTTGTGTAATATAATTAATGATTTTTTGCTGAGCAATTTAATTCATAGATTGATGTTTTTTTGATACTAGGTGTCGTAATTTGTATATCTCAAGCATTATATCTAGGCTAATTTATGAAATTATTTTCACTTTTTAAGATTCTATCAAATTATTTTGTTGTGTTCAATATATATAGTTGATTCTGCCGGCATTTTTAATTGGTGAGAATTACATTGTATATAATTATAAAATAAATATGAAAATGAAACAAAATCAATACTAGTACAAAACACATGCTCATGTAATATAAGCAAGATCTTTGATATTCATTTCTGACACAAAACCGAGCAATACCATGAAATTTGAAACTTCAATAATTTTTTACTAATTGACTTAAAAAAAATGAAACATAGCTTATAAGAATCATCGAGATTATACATTTCTTGTGGTATAATTTCACTATCATATTTTAAATATAAGACAGATAAAGTGGCTGTTTTCTCTTACCGTACAATTCTGGCACAAAACCGCGCAATACCATGAAATTTGAAACCTCAATAACTTTTTTATAATTGACTTAGAAAAATGAAACATACCTTTTTAGAATCCTCATGAGTATATCTATATTCATGTATAATTTCAACGAGATACAATGAATTTGAAAAAAAAATCACTGACAGCCCTATTGATGGGCCTGAGAGAATGTAGCATTGAGTTTATGCGAATATAAATAATCTTTAATTTTTCTTCTTGTTGCGTGTGATCATTAAAACAACCAGGAGTGAGGTACGATACCTATCCACACAGTTAAAACGGTGAACATCTGTAGAGTTTTTATTTGGAAATATCAATGATTTTGATTTATTTTTCGAAATATTTTGGAGCAAATCTAAGAGGGGCGAAAAGTCCGGGACAAAAATTTTACAAGGGTCGTGTTTCCGTTTCCTCATTCTGGAACTTTCCAACTTAGTGGGTAAAGCGTTTCACAATTTCGAAAACGAAATATCATTGAGATGGTTGATTCGCTTTGTTTTCACGAACGAAAGCATGTCGAAGAATAGAAATGATCAAAACTGTTTGCCTATGTGTTGTAAATTTTACTGTATTTGTACGCGTTTATCGTTATATACTTGATCGAATGTGGAGTTCTGAAATTCAGAATTCGTGCCGATCAGTTCTGCGAATCGATTTTTTGCCTTTTGTCGTGGGAAATGTACTTAAGAACGATATGTTTCTACAGTTAAACGTATATTAAATCTCTGTTGATTTGTACCGTGCGTTGTAGATAGCTTGCGCCCAAAAGTTAATATTCTCAAATTATACGTTGTTAGGATGAGCTACATAAAGTAAAAATGTTGACGGTATGCATTTTAAACAATATGTAGCTATGTGACAAAAATCAACTAACTTTAAATTAAATTGAATTTGTTTATTCTAATAGAACTTGATTAAAGCAACAAAATGTCACCAAATTTGTTGAAATGTGCAAAGAAAAAGGAAAGTTAAGTCAATTTTACTCCAATGAAACCAACTAATAAGTCCCTCAGGTTTGTTTTAACTAGGTTAAAATAATAATTGGGTCCAGGTCTTCAGGATTTGAAATGTAATAGCAGTAATATTCTTGGTTTTTTTGTCTTGAGATAATCCACTGTCATTTCAGGACATTGAGAATATTATCTGTGCTATGATGCATGATCATACTCATCAAATCATCAATTTATATATCTTAAATAATTAAAATAAATTAGCTTATTGCAAAGCATAAGTTTAATTAACATCAGTCATAAGCTCAAAAGCAGTTCAGTGTGGACAATCTCTGCACCATTGCCACATATCTTACTGAATTGTTTGTTGAAAACGGGTGTTTTCAGTTGGAACCTTATTAACTGTTCAGTCAAATACTCTTTGAGTATGTTAATTGCCTGAGAAAGGGGGTGGGGAGCACTTAAGTGTATAGGGGTAGTATACATGAAGCATATCTTTTATCATCAGATTTGTAATGTTGCTATGTCACATGCCCTCATTACATTCACAATATTACTCGGGTCCTCAGTACATGTACCATATTATTCTTGACTTTTAGGAAAAACGTAAAGGCTTGAATATTAATTATAGGTTATTTTAGTTAATGGATATAGTGTGATGAGGATAATATGGTACAATATTGAGAAAACTTCCACCAACATATGCGCATGCTTTACTATAAGTGTACAAACAATCGAGTGTAAACTTGCAATTTAGTTGTAATATTTGTAGCATTCAATATAATTGTTCTTCAGTGTCATTTAGACACAAATTAATACAAATGAAAAACTTACTTTACTGGCTTGTTGCTAGGATCATGGTACAAAATATAACAAGTTTACACTCGTTTACAAGTACGATTGATGGAATAGATGTAATGTGTGCTTTTGTTTTGATGCAATATTCTAGAATGAACCAAAATTAAGTGAATGATTCTAGAAGTGATGTCAATATGTTTTCATGGAAACAAGTTAATAAGAAGAGAAAAAATAGCTAATCCAAATTTCTAAAGCACACTTTATATCATTTGATTTGCATTGTTGCTATGTCACATGCCCTCATTACATGCACAATATAACTCTGGCCTCTAAGTACATGTACCATATTCTCCTGTATTAAAGAATTTAAATGACTCTAGATTGTAGTATGATTGAAAGGGCTTGAATAATAATTATAGAAGATTTAAGTAAATAGATATAGTGTGATGAGGATAATATGGTACAATATTGTGAAAACTGTTCCACCAACATATGTGCATGCTTTACTATATGTGTACGAACAACCGAGTGTAAACTTGCAATTTAGTTGTAATATTTGTAGCATTCAATATAATTGTTCTTCAGTGTCATTTAGATCAAATTAATACTAATGAAAGACTTATTTTACTGGCTTGTTGCTAGGATCATGGTACAAAATATAAAAAGTTTACACTCGTTTACAAGTACGTTTGATGGATTAGATGTAAAGTGTGCTTTTGTTTTGATGCAATATTCTAGAATGATCCAAAATTAAGTGAATGATTCTAGAAGTGATGTCAATATGTTTTCATGGAAACAAGATAATATGAAGAGAAAAAATAGCTAATCCAAATTTCTAAAGCACACTTTATATCATTTGATTTGCATTGTTGCTATGTCACATGCCCTCATCACATGCACAATATAACTCTGGCCTCTAAGTACATGTACCATATTCTCCTGTATTAAAGAATTTAAATGATTCAAGATTTTAGGATGATTAAAAGGGCTTGAATAATAATTATAGGTGATTTAAGTAAATGGATATAGTGTGATGAGGATAATATGGTACAATATTGAGAAAACTGTTCCACCAACATATGTGCATGCTTTACTATAAGTGTACAAACAATCGAGTGTAAACTTGCAATTTAGTTGTAATATTTGTAGCATTCAATATAATTGTTCTTCAGTGTCATTTAGACACAAATTAATACAAATGAAAGAATTTTGTTTTACTGGCCTGTTGCTAGGATCATGGTACAAAATATAACAAGTTTACGCTCGTTTACAAGTACGTTTGATGGATTAGATGTAATGTGTGCTTTTGTTTTGATGCAATATTCTAGAATGATCCAAAATTAAGTGAATGATTCTAGAATTGAGGTCAATATGTTTTCATGGAAACAAGTTAATATGAAGAGAAAAAATAGCTAATCCAAATTTCTAAAGCACACTTTATATCATTTGATTTGCATTGTTGCTATGTCACATGCCCTCATTACATGCACAATATAACTCTGGCCTCTAAGTACATGTACCATATTCTCCTTGATTAAAGAATTTAAATGACTCTAGATTGTAGTATGATTGAAAGGGCTTGAATAATAATTATAGAAGATTTAAGTAAATAGATATAGTGTGATGAGGATAATATGGTACAATATTGTGAAAACTGTTCCACCAACATATGTGCATGCTTTACTATATGTGTACGAACAACCGAGTGTAAACTTGCAATTTAGTTGTAAAATTTGTAGCATTCAATATAATTGTTCTTCAGTGTCATTTAGACACACAAATTAATACAAATGAAAAACTTTGTTTTACTGGCTTGTTGCTAGGATCATGGTACAAAATATAAAAAGTTTACACTCGTTTACAAGTACGTTTGATGGATTAGATGTAAAGTGTGCTTTTGTTTTGATGCAATATTCTAGAATGATCCAAAATTAAGTGAATGATTCTAGAAGTGATGTCAATATGTTTTCATGGAAACAAGTTAATATGAAGAGAAAAAATAGCTAATCCAAATTTCTAAAGCACACTTTATATCATTTGATTTGCATTGTTGCTATGTCACATGCCCTCATCACATGCACAATATAACTCTGGCCTCTAAGTACATGTACCATATTCTCCTGTATTAAAGAATTTAAATGATTCAAGATTTTTATGATGATTAAAAGGGCTTGAATAATAATTATAGGTGATTTAAGTAAATGGATATAGTGTGATGAGGATAATATGGTACAATATTGAGAAAACTGTTCCACCAACATATGTGCATGCTTTACTATAAGTGTACAAACAATCGAGTGTAAACTTGCAATTTAGTTGTAATATTTGTAGCATTCAATATAATTGTTCTTCAGTGTCATTTAGACACAAATTAATACAAATGAAAAACTTACTTTACTGGCTTGTTGCTAGGATCATGGTACAAAATATAACAAGTTTACACTCGTTTACAAGTACGATTGATGGATTAGATGTAATGTGTGCTTTTGTTTTGATGCAATATTCTAGAATGAACCAAAATTAAGTGAATGATTCTAGAAGTGATGTCAATATGTTTTCATGGAAACAAGTTAATAAGAAGAGAAAAAATAGCTAATCCAAATTTCTAAAGCACACTTTATATCATTTGATTTGCATTGTTGCTATGTCACATGCCCTCATTACATGCACAATATAACTCTGGCCTCTAAGTACATGTACCATATTCTCCTGTATTAAAGAATTTAAATGACTCTAGATTGTAGTATGATTGAAAGGGCTTGAATAATAATTATAGAAGATTTAAGTAAATGGATATAGTGTGATGAGGATAATATGGTACAATATTGTGAAAACTGTTCCACCAACATATGTGCATGCTTTACTATATGTGTACGAAACAACCGAGTGTAAACTTGCAATTTAGCTGTAAAATTTGTAGCATTCAATATAATTGTTCTTCAGTGTCATTTAGACACACAAATTAATACAAATGAAAGAATTTTGTTTTACTGGCCTGTTGCTAGGATCATGGTACAAAATATAACAAGTTTACACTCGTTTACAAGTACGTTTGATGGATTAGATGTAATGTGTGCTTTTGTTTCGATGCAATATTCTAGAATGATCCAAAATTAAGAGAATGATTTTAGAATTGACGTCAATATGTTTTCGTGCAAACAAGTTAATATGAAGAGAAAAAATAGCTAATCCAAATTTCTAAAGCACACTTTATATCATTTGATTTGCATTGTTGCTATGTCACATGCCCTCATTACATGCACAATATAACTCTGGCCTCTAAGTACATGTACCATATTCTCCTGTATTAAAGAATTTAAATGACTCTAGATTGTAGTATGATTGAAAGGGCTTGAATAATAATTATAGATGATTTAAGTAAATGGATATAGTGTGATGAGGATAATATGGTACAATATTGAGAAAACTGTTCCACCAACATATGTGCATGCTTTACTATACGTGTACGAACAACCGAGTGTAAACTTGCAATTTAGTTGTAATATTTGTAGCATTCAATATAATTGTTCTTCAGTGTCATTTAGATCAAATTAATACTAATGAAAGACTTATTTTACTGGCTTGTTGCTAGGATCATGGTACAAAATATAAAAAGTTTACACTCGTTTACAAGTACGTTTGATGGATTAGATGTAAAGTGTGCTTTTGTTTTGATGCAATATTCTAGAATGATCCAAAATTAAGTGAATGATTCTAGAATTGACGTCAATATGTTTTCTTGGAAACAAGTTAATATGAAGAGAAAAAATAGCTATTCCAAATTTCTAAAGCACACTTTATATCATTTGATTTGCGTTGTTGCTATGTCACATGCCCTTATCACATGCACAATATAACTCTGGCCTCTAAGTACATGTACCATATTCTCCTTGATTAAGGAATTTAAATGATTGTAGATTTTAGCATGATGGAAAGAATTTTAATGATAACGGTGGGTGATTTTTATAAATGGATATAATGGAGACCTCTCTTTCACAGAAAGCAGTGTTCATGGGCATTACTGATACAATTTCCAGGGGTTATCCAAGGCAAACCAACTTCTGTGGCTATTGGTGTACTAGGAGGTTCGTCGCCCTCCCAAGCACTTTGATTTCAATGTACTGGTTCTGTATATTCTGCACATTGCAGCTTTTCCTTTCCAATACAGCAGGTTATTACTACATTAAATCTTTCTACTCCTGATTACTGTTGTTGGCAATAGCTGCTCTATCTTATTGACTGCATATGATTACAAAGGTGTTAAGTTATGATATCAGTGACTTTCTTCCTCTTCTTGAAACACTTCTCATTTCCTTAAAAGTGTGAAAGCTGTACCTCATGTATTGACTTGCAGCCTTTCAAGAACTGATGTAGGTGTTTCCCGGAATGTATGCATGTTTATGAAATGCAAATGACTAACGTCAAAGGCATGGACATTAGTGGATGTTGGCAATTGCCATCCTGCCAGTGGGGGTACCCCAATTCAGTCATCTGGCAACTTCTAATGTGTGTGTTGCCCTAGAAATGCTCCAAGAACTTCCTTATAAGGAGGAGCTAAAGGACCTCTAATCGGTGATATGTTTATTTAGGTCTTTGAATGAGCAGTTGTATTTGAAATACTGTGACCATCTGTGTCTAGTTGCTGAAGTTTCGGGTTGTCTTGTTTTTTTATTTGCGTTTTTTTGTTTGAATAATTTTGACACTTGGATATCAGAAAATCCTTTCACATTTTTCATGTATTGGTGCGGGTGGCCAGTAGCTGAAAAAGTTAGTTTGCACCATTGAAGTTATGTTACTGCCAAAGAAAGACTGTCCTTTTGTAAGGTTTTCATAAGATTCTGTCTTAAGGATGTCTTTCATGAGATACATGAATCCCACGTCTTTAAATGAATGCGACAGCTGAGAATGGCAATTGCCTGTCCTCTCATTTATGTTGTTGGCTGTAATCTTGTTTCTGCACTAATAACTTCAGAGAAGTGAGCTTCAATGACTCTGTAGCTCCTAACTATCCCATGGACTCCCATGTTGGTCTTGGGATAGAATAAGCCCAAAGTATCATTCTGGCATAGTGTACGAGGCAGCTAATGGGGGGAAATTTGTGGCTTTGGTTTGTGGCTTCTGTCAGTGGCCACTGGGATCCAAGTGGTCGAGTGGAATGGTCCTTTTGAGGGCCATTTTCGTCACAGCCACTCGGGGATTTTGCTCAGACGAGAGGCTGGAACAGTGTGGCCCAGTCAATCGGTTAATGTTGTCCAGCCCTGGAGTAATTGTTTCCATTATGATCTTGTCCATCTCCTATACTTAACTTACCCTACCTTTAGTACACTCATAGGGTTATATCGGTCTTATACCAAAGTCTAAACAGTTAAACTGCTTTTGATATCAATAAATATAATGAATCAGATTTGTCATGGAGGTCAATTGTTTGACTTAGTGATCCTTTAGTTCCATGTCAACCTGCAACCGAACCATTGAGACTTCACCAAGCCATAGCAATGTCTCTTAAGAATTCTGTTAGCTATCAATGGATCATTTTGATAATAAGAAGTAATAATTTAATAGATTATGACGAATTAATGTATGTGACAAATTTATGAAGTTCAATTAACACAAATATGATATCCCTAGCACCAAGGGTGAGAAAACATCCATCCCTATTCCAACCCTGTGTGCATTACGTTATGAGCAACAGATTATCAAAACGTAGTTTGTTGGCCTTCGTTTGAAAAGGGGTGGGGGGGGGGGGGGGGGTGTATTTGCATGCGTTTTTTGAAACATCTGATATTTTTCAAAAGAAATGTAATTGCAAATTAATGATTAATCTTGCACAATTTTTGAGCTTCATTCCTTAGTCGACAGTGTGGCTCGTGTTAGTGAACAATAGGATCCTGGTAATTGAGTTCTGAGGTTTTCGCGAGGGCCGATTTGCAATATACCATTCTGCCCAATTTGAAGATGTTGAACTATTGGTTATAAAAAACATGAAATAATGTACAGATTATGATTAGTATTCGAAATCAAAATGATGTTTTATGGTAGTAATGCAATGAATTTTTCAAATGTGGATATCCAAATTTTCTGCATATTTCAAGAAAAAACCTCAAAATGCTTTTACTGTTATGTTGTTGTTAGATTTAAAACCTTATTGTGCTTAACAAAATCTTTTGTGTTTTTTCTGTGTAACAGGTGGATGTTCCAAGCTCCTCGTGTCTGTGTGTTGCTGTGGACTTCCGGGTGCAGCAGAGAAGATATCAAGAATTGTGTTTCCAAAACACAAAGTTGTGCATATTAAAAAATCAAACGTTGTGCATCTCAAAAAATCAAACGTTGTGCATCTTCAAAAAATCAAACGTTGTGCATCTTCAAAAATCAAACATTATGCATCTCAAATACCTGTGAAGCTGCACGCTCGATTGTACTAATAAATCATAACGTTTTTTCTCTCATAACGTCCGCATGAAGTATTGTTTATTGATCATAACGTGATCTTGTACTACAGATTAATTGTCACAACGTCCATTGTACATAAAGGTGGAAGTGTATTACTATAGTGATATTACTTATCAGAAGCAGTGAATTTATGCTTAACAACTCCATAGCTTCTGCTAATGAAAATTGGATACCAACATGGGTAAATGTGGTAAAAAGAGTGCAGACCAAAAGAGAAAGGAACAGAAACTAAAGAGGCAAGCAAGCAAACAAACCAATGAAGGAATAGTCAAAAATCGGAAGGAATATATGAAATCCTATATCAACCAATTGAGAAGTGAGGAGACATCTGAAAAGAGACAAAGCAGGCTTGAATCTGTGAAGAATAAAATAGCTGAACGAAGGTCTAATGAATCTAATGAACAGACACAAACTAGACTTGAATCTATGAGAAGTCATATAGTCAAAATAAGGTCAAATGAATCTACTGAACAGACCCAAGCTAGACTTGAATCAATGAAAAGTCATATAGCCGAAGTAAGGTCAAATGAATCTACTGAACAGACCCAAGATAGACTTGAATTTATGAAGAATCATATGTCTGAACTGAGGTCAAATGAATCTAATGATAAAAGACAATCAAGACTCTCAACTATGAGAACAAGCGCAGCAAATATGAGATCAAGTGAAACTCCTGTGTTAAAAGACGCAAGCGATTAGAAACAGAGAAAGTATCAATGCAAGTCAGGAGATGTGGTAAGAAACAGGTCATACCAACATGTCAAGCTGTTGTTGAGCAATATCATAGGACTGTTAAGGATACTTGTGACTATGTCTGCATCTGTTGCCATAGATTGTTGTACAAGATGGCAGTTGTGGAATTTAAGGAAACAAAATATGAGAAAACACCTGAAGCTTTGTTGAAAAGCATACTGAATCATCGAATTGTATCAGCTGGAAATAAAGAGTGGATTTGTAAAACGTGCCAAATGACAATAAAGCGTGGAAAGATGCCAGCACAATCAAAAGCTAACAAACTTCACTTGGTGACTCCTCCAGTTGAACTAAATGATCTCAACACATTGGAAGTAAGGTTGATCTCAAAAAGAATTCCATTCATGAAAATGGTTGGCTTGCCTCGAGGTAGACAACATGCGATTCATGGACCAGCAGTTAATGTTCCATCAAAAGTCGATGATGTTTGTGAACAATTTCCTCGACTGCCTTCTGAGATGCAAATGATTCCATTGAAACTAAAACGCAGACTGAAGTACAAGTCCCACTACATGTATGAGTATGTTAGACCCTCAAAAGTCATGGAAGCTCTTAGGTGGCTTAAAGCAAACAATGCCTTGTATAGTGATATTCATATAAATGATTCCTGGTCATCAGATTCGTTCAAAGAGAACGCAGAATTGTGGGAAGCAATGACAAAATCAAGTCCAGATGTCAACAGTGGTCAAGTGTTACACCCCGAGAAAGAAAACTCTGAGAAAATGGAATGTAATGAGTCGGAATCAAACCTGGCAGAGTCAATTGATGTGACGCAACACACTGAAAGAATGGAAAGTGATAACATGGAACCAGAATTATCTGCTTCAAATGCTGTGATACAAATCTCAAACAGTGAAGTGAATGATGAGATAGAATCAGAATTGGCTATCACTCAAAGCCCAGAAAAAATGGAAACTGAGGAGGCAGAATTAGAGTTGTCTGAGTATGATGTTGAGACACCAGGCAGGGTGAGATTAGACAATGCTGAGATTGAAATTGATTTGGCTATGAAAGAAACTGATTGTGAAACACAAGTGTCCATTGAAGCACACAAAACCAAAACAGTTTCATGCAGCTGTAATTGGGTAGGAGGTCCTGATGTGAACACCATCTCTAAGCAAACTGGTTTAGCCCTTCATGAGGTACCAAGTGATGGCAATTGCTTGTTTGCATCTGTCTGTTATCATTTAGATACACAGAGAATTTTCACAACAACACCTGCATTACTGAGACAACAATTAGCCAAGTATATGTCCAACCATTCAGAGAATTACAAAGAATTCGTATGTGCAAGAATTGAGACTGACAATCTCAGGAATGCAGACACAGAACAACCAAGAGAAGTAGATAATGTCATTGCCAATGTGGCTGATCAAAGAGACAGACAAGAAATACAATGGGTAACATATCTTGATGATCTAGAAAGTGGAAATCAATGGGGAGAACATATATCATTGCAAGCCATGTCAGACATGTTTTCCCTTCATGTCGAAATACATAGATCAGAGCCAGACGAAATCATAACGTTATGTTCAAGACACAAGTGTGACCACATATTTCATCTAGCACTGCAGGGACAGTATCACTATGATGCCCTTGAGCCAGTCACTGTACAAAACATTTCCTTGAACACAGGTTCTACAATGCAAAGTGCGGATATGCAGTGTGATGAGTCAGAGAAAGAGAAGGCAGAGACTGTTGAAGATGACAATGCTTTTGAAGCCACTGCAGGTGTCTGTGGACTACCTTATGAGACAAGTATGATCAATGCAAACCCTGACATGACATCTAAAGTGATCAACGTTGCTCCTGCTGAGTCCGGGAAACCAATTCCACTTCTTACTGATCCGAATTTTGAAGAGCTAGCTAATCCAGACAAATATCCTGATGGTTTAAATGCTCTGTCTACAGAACGCTCAGTTAAGTTGCATCCTCGCAAGTACTTTAGCCAAAGACTTTTGGATTGTGATGGGAGGTTTGCTAAATCAATTGAATATCTACTCAGTGCTCAATATGCAGTAGAGAATGCACAAGTTCAAAGCATCATTAACCATGTAGTGTTCCGTAGAGCACAAGGCACTAGGCATGAAGGAAAACCACTGACAGTTGGTGATGTGAAAAAATTTGATACTATTGGTAATTTTATCAAAGTTGACCGTGCATATCAAATTTTGAAGAATGTGAGAGGATCACCTGCCTACTTTCAATCTCTTTATTTTGATATCCTAGCAATGGTTAGACAACTGGGAATCCCAACCTGGTTTTTCACTGTTTCTGCAGCAGATATGCAATGGCCTGACTTGCTACAGAGCATAGCCCGTCAATATGGAAAGAAATTGAGTGATGATGATGTGAAAAAACTATCTTTTGAGGAAAGAAGTATGTGGTTGAGAACAACCCTGTCACAGCTGCACGCCATTTTCAGTATAGACTGGAGGTATTATTCAGAGATGTTCTCAAATCAAAAGCACACCCAATTGGAGAAATTGTTGAGTTTGCTATCAGAATAGAGTTTCAAGCCCGTGGCTCTCCTCATGCACACACCTTATTGTGGGTCAAAAATGCTCCCAAACTCGATGAAAACTCTGATGACGAAATCTGTGAGTTTGTTGACAAACATATCTCAGTGTCAAAGGCCCAAATAGAAAACACAGATTATGTATCAAAGCTACAAAGTCACAATCACTCAGCTTCATGTCGTAGAAAGGGGAAATGCAGATTTGATTATCCGAAACCTCCTAGTCCACAAACACTCATCGCAAGAGAGTCACACGATGCAGAGAAACTCAAAGAAACAGAAACTGTGCTTGAAAAGGTCTCTAAAGTGATGACTGATAAAGAAACACAAGGAGACATTTCTCTGGATGAATTGCTAGAGAAAGCAGATGTAAACACCGATGACTACATCAAAGCGTTGAAAGTGTCTGAAAAAGGAACACACATTGTGTTACAACGTAAACCGTACGACATCAACACCTCTCCTTTTAATCCAACTGTCTTGCAAGCATTCCAGGCTAATATTGATTTGCAATTTATTGTGGATGCATATGCATGTATCATGTACATTTGTTCCTATGTTACAAAGAGTGAACATGGCATGGGTCAGTTGTTGAAACAAGCAGCTAATGAGTACAAAGACAGAGAACTGAGAGAAATGTTGAGATATGTTGCATCCACATTTCTAAACCACAGAGAATTGAGTGCACAAGAAGCAGCGTACAGAATCCTATCAATGCCCATGAGACGATTGAGCCGAAAGGTTATTTTTGTAGACACAAATCCTAAGGCAGAACGTAGTTCAGTTTTGAAACCTAATCATCAGCTGCAAAACAAAGAGGATTGTGATGAAGATATCTTTCAAAAGAACATAGTGATCAGATATGGTGCTAGACCATTGGAACTTGAACAAATGTGTCTTGCTGAATTTGCTAGCACCTACACTGTTTCACTTGTTGAAAAAGAATATGATCAGGATGATTCTGTACCAGTTGTATTGGATGAAAATGATGAGTCTATAGCACAAGAAAGACCTGAACTGCCAAAACACATTGTGCTAGCAAACGGAATGGGCCAAATGCACAGACGTAAATGTCAGGCTGTTATACGATTCAAAAAGTACCGTTCAGCAGACGATTCAAGCAACTTCTACAGAAGCAAGTTGATGCTATTTGTACCATGGCGAAATGAAGATCGTGACTTGCTGGGCACTTATGGTGACTACCGCACACACTATATTGCTAGGAAAGATGAATGCATGGCAATAGAAAGGCAGTTCACCCAAAACATGGAATTGATTGATGAAGCTATTCATGAACATGCAGTCAATGGTCCGCCGGTTCACATGTGGTCAAACATAGCTCCCCAAACAGAACAACAAGATTCTGATGATCGCGCTCAAGGTGTTGAATTAGAAACAGACATAGAGCAGGAAGATCTTGATGCTAATGCTCAGCTTATTGAACGCCCATGTGGCAAACCATCCTCAGACATTGTGTCTCGATATGAATCAGTTGTCGATCAAGAAAGAATTTCTCCCCCAGAATATAGAGAGATGGTGCGAAAGCTGAATACCAAGCAGAGGCAGATTGTATTCTATCATAGACAATGGTGTAAGAAAGCAGTCATATCAATGAAACAGGGCAAAAGTGTTGAGCCATACAGAGTATTTTTAAGTGGTCCAGGTGGAGTTGGTAAAAGTCATGTCATAAAGCTGATTTGTTCTGACACCAAGAGAATTCTACCACTGTCCAATCAGATGAAACCAACTGATATGATGACTCTTGTAACAGCACCCACGGGCGTAGCTGCATTCAATGTAGGAGGCTTGACTATTCACTCTGCATTACTGCTGACAGTTGCAAGATTTGGTGGTAATGAGTCACTCACATGTGAAAAACTGAATTCTCTCCGCATGAAAATGGAAAATTTGCACTTGCTGGTTATTGATGAAGTTTCCATGGTTGGATCAGACATGCTATTAAGCATACACAAGAGACTAAATGAAATCAAAGGAGTGAAGGATGAAACCACGTTGTTTGGTAATGTGTGTATTCTCGCAGCTGGTGACCTATACCAACTTGCTCCGGTGAAAACAAATCACATTTTGACCCTGTTCGTAACCCCAGTTGCCAGATTATATGGTTCACTGTGGAAGCAAGACTTTCAATTACATGAACTTGATGAAATCATGCGACAGAAAGATGACTCATTCTTTGCAGAATTGCTCTGTAGATTACGAACAGGCAAGTGTACTGAAAGTGACTTGAAAGTGCTTAAGTCAAAAGAGATCAGACATGGTAATGCAAATTACCCCAAAGACATCCTACATGTATTTGCCTTGAATCGTGATGTTGATAATTGGAATGCTGAAAGATTGAACGCACTTGCTCCAAGACAAGAGGATCGTGTCATTATCAAAGCAGTTGATGATAAAGGAGACAGCACAGGACTCATTGATTTGCAAAACATTGGTGGAACCAAATCCCGTACTGAAACTGGAGGACTACACACAGCACTAGAGCTATGTATTGGTGCTAAAGTGATGGTTGTATACAATGTGGATACATCAGATGGCTTGGTCAATGGTGTCATAGGAACAGTCACTGCAGTTATCATGGATAAATCACTTAAAGTGTTGGTTGTATTGGTTAGATTTGACAATGAGAATGTTGGCAAAAAAGCACTTGCTGCTAGCAAATGGAAACGCCAATATCCAGATTCAGTCCCCATTGTTCGACTTGAAAGTCACTACGAAAAAAACAAGCGAAAAGGTGCAAAAGTTGCTCGACGTCAGTTTCCACTCACTCTGGCATGGGCTGTTACCATTCACAAATGTCAAGGTATGACTGTTGAACAAATTGTTGTCAGCATGAAGGAAGCAGCCAAATTTGGTCCAGGACAAGCTTATGTTGCATTCAGTCGAGTAAAGAAACTATCAGGTCTTTATATCACTGACTTCAATGCAAAGGCAATTAAGACAAATCCAAAAATTGAAGACGAAATGAAGGATATGCAAACAAAGTGCATACCACAATTTGAATTACCAAGTCTCATTGCACTGAGAAACCCAGAATGGTTGACAGTCGGCCATCTTAACATAAGATATTTCATTGATAAACTAGTTGACCTTAAATGCCTAGAAGAAAAGAAAATTCTGTCCCAAACTGATGTAATGTGTTTCACAGAAACATACCTCACTCCTCAGCATGACATAGACGATTTCCTACAAGAGCATGATTACATTGCTTTCCGGGAAAACATTCCATCCCAGACTGATAATAATGGCCAGCATGGCATCATGATATGCGTATCAAAGAGACTCCAACCATTTGCGCTAGATAAGATCAAAGTTACAGGATTAGAGTCATCTGTTGTTGCTTTGAATACTGCCAAAACCCGTATAGTTGTGGCTGCAGTGTATAGAAAACCTTCGCAATCCATGACCTGTTTCGTTAAACAGATGGAAAAACTATTACTCCTTATGCCTTTGCAAGTACCAACTTTTGTGCTTGGAGATTTTAATGATGACCTACTGAGAGGTAACACCTCAATGTTAAAAACTCTGATGGATGGATATGGTTTCCAGCAACACGTCAAAGTACCTACAACTGACAATGGAACATTACTGGACCACATTTATTTCAACCGAGAAGCAGAAAGCCACATTGATGTCCACGATGTATATTATTCTGATCATGACTCAGTGTTCATCACCTCTAACGTGATGTCATATTAGATCGAATGTTCACAAAATAATTAATAAGATTGAAATAATATATTTGGTCAATTGAATGATGAATGATTAATGTTTGATGGATCAATAGATTGTCATATGCAATAGCTAAAAAGTTTTATGATAACCGGTAACCAGAGTCCGACTAACTATCAATCACTGTACTGTACTAGGGACCACCCACCTGATAGAGAAAAAAAAAACAATGGGTCGATAAACATGACAAAAACATAGCTCCAGAAGAAGCCTCGGTAAGTGCCGTCAGTGGACATCATTATGAGTACGGGCCACCCATTATAAACAGCACGACTTATTATTCCTGATGTGGCATCACGGCTAAGACAAAGATAATATCGAAAACACATTTCAAAGAAACTGATGTCCAATACATTATTATGAAATGAAACTTGTAATTAAGTCAATATAACCTGATATTTGACCAGCCGGGTTCGGATCGGAGCCTTCCTCCGGATGGGGTCAATTCGATTCCAGACCAAGTCGTACCCACATGAAATAAGTAACTCGTATCCTCTGAATCCGCACATTCTTGAACTTTCGGGATCTTGCGCATATACATCTTTGTTTGTGAAAATGTATTTTGTAATCTACCATGCAAATATATCCGATATTAATACGCGAACATACAAACACATGGAAAGTGCATCACAATAACGACGAATATGAATGTAGATAACTATCATGGCTGTCGTACGGATGTACTGTAAAACTCGTTGTTAAGCTCGACTGGTATAATTATTTTGAATATGGAGTTGGTACAAAAAAAATGTGACATTAGCGGTCAGACAGCGATGAATGTGTTCAGAGTCTTAATATCTTAAATAATTTCTTCTGACCATTCAGCCCGAAGCCAATACCGAGGCTAGAATAACTGGATAATTTCTGCCTGTGGTAAAGAATATAATACAGCATACAAGTCTTATCAGTGGGAATCATTAATATAATATATGTTATAAAAAAATAATATAATAATTACAAAGTAAGTTATGTAAAGGGTTTAACGGCACACAAATACTAATATAATGCCTATTATAGTAAAGTTAATTTGAAGAATATACTACTGACCTAGTTGATATGCTCGTTATGCTGACTCGTAACATAAATGGAACAAGGGTGGGTGAAATTGAACAAGAAGTGAAAAGATAATCCTAGGACAAATCAACCACAAGCCGATAAACTGCACCAACCTCCCAACCAGTACACCAGGTCAAAATGGACGACCAAGATGCAACCCATGGATGACAGGTTGCCTCCACCCCCCCCCCTCCGTCAACCCACAGCAAGCCAAAGCCATGCCCATGTACTCACAGGGGGAGATAAAGAGTGTCATGCGGAAGCTGTAACAATGAGTAAGGTTAGTAAATCTATGACTTTGTACCAGTGACGATTTTCGTTAGTATAATAATTTCACATTGATTAATTAAACTGTTTTTACTGCAGAAAAATAGATCAGCACAGAAAAACATCAAATTTCGTTGTCTAGTGTTCCTCCCTAATCGTGTACATCTGTGCTTCCGGTCAACGAAGATGTGGATAAAGCCATTTGAATGACAGGTGGCCCCAAATTAGTAGCTACTGCGGCAAGCCAGAGCCCTTCCTCTTGGCCCACAACGGGGATAAAGGGCAGGGGTGATGGTCACCAGATGCTGAGTCAGTGAGTAAGGTAAGTAAATTAATGACTTTGAAGTAGCATAGTTTTTCATTGGTAATGTAATTTAACATTTATGAATTAAAAATGGTATTTTGTTTTAGCTGTGTGTTCCCTCATCCCTGCATGCATCAGCTGCAAAAAATAGTTTGTAGTGCGTGGTGGCCTGTTGAGTAAACTTATTGCAAAGTGAGTGCTCTAAAATGCTTACATCTTATTGTCCCATTCAAAGTTCGTAACTAAACACGCCCATTTTCATAATAGCATGCTATTCAATACTAAATATATTTTGCCTGGACAGGAAAATAAATGAATGGACAAGATGGTCATGCTGAAGCACTGGACTGCTCTAGGAAGTACAACATCCCGCTTCCGTTGCAATCAACTACCGAACCCGTAAATAGCAGGAATTTCCAAGAAAAGAAATATAATATTGCAGATTATTTGAGGTATGATAGTGTGGACATAAACACTATGAAAATGGCAAATGTATATGCCCATAACGTTAAGAAGCAATATATGCAAATAGTTTTTTTCAATGTTGATTTTTCCAGAGCATGCTTAACTTGTGATTTCAAAGCAATTGTGATGTGAATTTTGTAGCAATCATTATCTATAATAGCCTATGATAGTATATGGTATTTGATGTGAATTAAGCAGACAAACATAGATAACTGAATGATGAATGTCAGAAAATTATTATCACCATGATTATAGCCTTGATTGTGTGTATGTTAATGCAATGCAGTGAATTATGATCGTTAAGACTTTATACCCAGAGGGTAATTGAGACATAGGACTAAACAACATTGCTTCACAATCCTAGCGCTGCCCAGAAATGTTACGTCCTAAAGAATTATGAAATCTAAGCGCAACATTGTAATATAATGGTAGCACTGCACTGAGACTTGACATCCGGAGGGAAATTGGGATCTGAGTGCAGACAACACTACATTATATTCATAGCCCCGCTCACAGACTCTATATCCGTAGGGAAATTGAGATTTGGTACCTCGTCAATTAAAATTACAGCTACAGCTGTTGTAAATGCCAATACACAAATTAAGTTATTGTAAACCTACCAATCAACCCCTTTGATTATATAGTTAGTAATAATCAGAAGATTATGACTATAGTATAACGACTAAATATTTGTTGTTATGTTGTTCGTTATATGACCATTGTATAACGACTAAATATTTGTTGATATGTTGTTCGTTATATGATATGTAAATGCAAATTGATTGCTTATAACCAGTTTCTTGAACCATATATGTATTTCTTGTATCACCTATCTTATTATATATCTGAAATTATTGAAATAAATTGAGCTAATCAATAATTTGATCATTGTTTTTCTATAAATATATCATCGCCAATGTATTTATGCAGACGCTGTCAGGGGCGAGGGGCAAAGTTTCTTTGCCTAGTCAGTTACCCGACAACGGGTTGGAATCTCCCAATTAAGGGGTATGGGTTGTTTTCTAACGATGCTTGCAAATCGACTATTGTATCCAGACACGTAAAATAACATCAATTCAGAGAATTCACAATAAAGCAGAGAGCAAAAGCGCTATATATCCTACAAACATTTTGATAATCAATTGGACTTGTCCACGCTGTGACTTGTCTGCTTCCCGCCCACAGACAGTCGCGTGCAACGACATCCTTTGTTCAGGGCATGAGGCCGGCCTCTAGTGAGTCATGAAAATCATTATGATTGCAAAGAGATTCATGGGAAATGAAAAATCATAAGGTACAAATCAAATGATATCAAGGATTGAGGCAAGGCTATCGTGACCGGTAGTGACGTCATTGACGTCCACAATGTTTAAGGATAAGTCTTAGTAGGTCTCGAAGAGCATGTAAACCAATTTTTAGTACCATAGGACATGTATTGACTGTTTTATAATTATACATTCATTCAGAAACCAAACAACATTAAACAATAAAAAATCCGTATCAACCTATAATGAACAAAATTACTATGGATTTATCAATCATGTTGAGTATTTAGCTGTTGTTGGCACCTGTAATACTTATTATATATATATGACAATACATGTTAGCGTGCTAGGCCGCGTGGCGTAGTGGCACAATTTTAAACTTCCATACCAGAGGCCGGTGTTCAAATCCCGTACATGGACATAATTTTTTTTTCCGAATTTTCGTGCCACAACAATTATTTCATCTCAATACATGAGAACACGATTCGTGCTGTCGATGACAACAGCTGAGCAGTTTTTTATGACTATAGAACTGATATTTACGATTTTATTAGCAATCGAAAATTTGACAAAAATTGACTGAGTGAAATTTGTTTTTTCAACTCAACGCGCTTTGAAACTGACGAATATTTTGATAGCATATGTCAACAATCAAAGTTTGGCAATTGTATCAGCTTTCAGAAAATGTTAATTTTGTTTCGATCGGACGATAATTAGTGAATTTATTGCGAAACAAATAAGTTGAAAGATTTTGGTTACCAGAAATTTTCGACCTGCTACAATTTTTTTAACAATGCATTATTTACAACTAAGTATATTTAGAAAAAGTTTACAATTACATTACACTTTCAGAATATCTAAACTGTTTAAAAATGGAACTCTAAAGTACGGACGTATTTAGCATTGAACTTGTGTCAGTTTTTGAAAACTTTGATGCTTTCGTGACCGGAAGTGACGTCATCGACATTCATGATTTTTTAGGACACGTCTTGGTATGTTGCAGAGAACATGTGAACCAAATTTTATAACCATCGGACATGTATTGACGATTTTATAGGCGCTCAAAATATTCATGAAACTTATGTTGCCATTTGGACCGATACCACTATTTTTTGACCTTAGGCGCTTGGGAAAACCATCGGTCTGATTGCCGTATATATTTTAAAAAAAGTTTGCAATTAGAATGAGCTACACGATGGTGTAAAGTTTTTAAAAATCCGACCATTATTAACGGAGTTATTCGAGATACTAGTTTTTCACTTATTCGATGACCTTGACCTTAGTTTTGGGTCAAGGTAAAAAAAAAACCTCTCGGTTCTGCGCATCATTCATGCCAAGCGATCGACGAAAAAAAAATTGAAAAATTTCAAAAATTGCGACCTGTATCGCGAAACAAAAATTGTTTACAAACATACATACATACATACATACATACAAACATACAAACCGCACTGATCGCCATAACTTGGCGAAAGCATTCGCCAAGTTAACAAGAGGCCTGTAGATACATGGGGAAACCTTGAGGCCCATGGGCAAATTTCAAAATCGGCCCACTAATTCATCTTATTGTATATATTATAACGTAATGATGATTTATACGTTATGATTTTTCATTTCCCATGAATCACTTTGCAATCATAATGATTTTCAACATAAGAGGCATGATAACTTAGGTAATTTTTGGCCGATTTTGGCCAATTTTTTCCCGATTTAGAAATTGCTGCAATTGTTTGGATTCAGTTCGCCAAGTTCCCCCATGTACCCATGGGCCTCTTGTTAACTTGGCGATTTCGGATCGCCAAGTTATGGCGATCACCCCGGTTTGTAAGTTTGTTTGTGGGATGTTTGTAAACAATTTTTTGTTTCGCGATACAGGTCGCAATTTTTGAAATTTTCCAATTTTTTCTTCGCCAATCGTTAGGCGTCGATAGTGCGCAGAACCGAGAGGTTTTGTTTTGACCTTGTGCCAAAACTAAGGTCAGGGTCATCGAATAAGTGAAAAACTAGTACCTCGAATAACTCCGTTAATAATGGTCGGATCGTTACAAACTTTACACCATCGTGTAGCTCATTCAAATTGCAAACTTTTTCTAAATACATATACGGCGATCCAACCAATGGTTTTCCCGAGCGCCTAAGGTCGAAAAAAAGTGGTATCGGTCCAAATGGCAACAAAAGTTTCATGAATATGTTGAGCGCCTATCAGATATCATTTGTTGTGATCCGCGATACAGGTCGCAATTTTGGAAATTTTCCGATTCTTTTTTCACCAATGGTTAGGCGTGAATGATGCGCAGAACCGAGATGTTTTTTTTTTGACCTTGACCTGAAACTAAGGTCAGGGTCATCGAATAAGTGAAAATCTAGTACCTCGAATAACTCCGTGAATAATGGTCGGATCGTTACAAACTTTACACCATCGTGTAGCTCATTCAAATTGCAAACTTTTTCTAAATACTTATACGGCGATCCAACCAATGGTTTTCCCAAGCGTCTAAGGTCGAAAAAAAGTGGTATCGGTCCAAATGGCAACAAAAGTTTCATGAATATTTTGAGCGCCTATAAAACCGTCAATACATGTCCGATGGTAATAAAATTTGGTTCACATGTTCTCAGCAACATACCAAGACGTATCCTAAAATATCATGAATGTCGATGACGTCACTTCTGGTCACGAAAGCATCAAAGTTTTCAAAAAAATGACACAAGTTCAATGCTCAATATGTCCATACTTTAGTGTTCCATTTTTAAACAGTTTAGATATTCTGAAAGTGTAATGTAATTGTAAACTTTTTCTAAATATACTTAGTTGTAAATAATGCATTGTTAAAAAAATTGTAGCAGGTCGAAAATTTCTGGTAACCAAAATCTCTCAACGTTTTAATTTCGCAATAAATTCACTAATTATCGTCCGATCGTAACAAAATTACCATTATCTAAAAGCTGACACAGTTACTAAACTTTGATAATTGACATACGCTATCAAAATATTCGTCGTTTTCAAAGCGCGTTGAGTTGAAAAAACAAATTTCACTCAGTCAATTTTCGTCAAATTTTCGATTGCTAATAAAATCGTAAATATCAGTTCTATAGTCATAAAAATCTGCTCAGCTGTTGTCATCGACAGCACGAATCGTGTTCTATTGAAATTAGATGAAATAATTGTTGTGGCACGAAAATTCGGAAAAAAAATTATGTCCGTGTACTGGATTTGAACACCGGCCTCTGGCATGGAAGTCTAAAACTATGCCGCTACGCCACGCGGCCTAACACACTTGCTTGCATTGTCATATATAAATAATAAGTATTACAGGTGCCAACAACAGCTAAACACTCAACATGATTGATAAATTCATAGTAATTTTGTTAATTATAGGTTGATACGGATTTTTTATTGCTTAATGTTGTTTGGCTTCTGAATGAATGTTTAAGGTTGATAGTTTCACAAAGGTCACCGCTGCTGCCAGCTCGCTTTGCGTAAAGCCGGCAAGCAGCAATACGGACCAGTCCAATGTCCGATTATTACGACATTTACGCGGCAACTATGGCACGCCGCGAAACTTATTAATATATTATTAATTTCTTTTTGCCAGCTAAATCAATGTCAATCTATCATGAACCCGGAAAACAGTTTTATGGAAGCCCACCCAATTCTAGCTGTGCACGCCGCAGGTATAAATTTATATTACCACCGTCCGCGGCTAACTCAATTCTTAACTTACCATGAGACTATTGTTAATATCGCGAAATTGTATTCGCCTAGTAATCTTGGCCAATCGCATTCACTGCTTAATATATACGGGCATAATAATTTGATATTAAAACACCTTAAAATTCTGAAAGCGTAATGTAATTGTAAACTTCAGACCCGTTACTAGGAATTAATGTAGGGATTATCTGAAATGAGCTAAGCAGATCTTCTAGCATACACTGCCATTCTGACCATGATTAAAGGATAAATTTGGCATATGAGCGAAAATACTGAGGCTGAGTGGGGGGTATTGTCCGATTCACCCGTCACCCTCTTGGATACGGACCTACATAACCGTTGCTAATAAAAATTGGTTGACAATACTACAATTTTTTTAATTTCTTTATTCTTCAATCGATAGGCGGCAATGATACGCAGAACCGATAAGTTTTCTTTTGACCATGACCAAAAATAAGATGGTTGTCAACGAAAAAGTGAAAAACTAGTATCTCGAATAACTCCGCTAATAATGGTCGGATTGTTACAAATTTTACACCATTGTGTACCTCTATTGACATATGATGCCATCCAACCCACGGTTTTCCCAGGCGTCTAAGGTCGAAAAATCGAGGGATCAGTCCAAATGGCAACAATAGTTTGATGAATATTTCGAACGCTTATAAAACAACCAATAAATGTCCTATAGTTCTAAAAATTGGTTTACATGTTCTCCGAGACATACTAAGACGTATCCTTAAATATTGTGGATGTCGATGACGTCACTTCCGGTCATGATAGCCTTGCCACAATCCTTGATATCACCCTAACGTATGGTGCGACTTTAAAAAGATTTATAGTTCCTTGTAGCATGATTTATTGGCCAATTGTTCATATCAATTGTCATGATAATTTGTGCACATTTCGCCTCGTAGCCCGCACTCGAAAATTTGATAACCATGATAACTTAGGTAACTTTTGGCCGATTTTGGTCAATTGTGGCCCGGTTTCTGAAAATGTTGCAATTATTTGGATGCAGTTCGCCAAGTTCCCACATGGCTCCCATGGGCCTCTTGTTAACTTGGCGTTTTCGGAACGCCAAGTTATGGCGATCGGTCCGGTTTGTAAGTTTTGTATGTATGTATGTATGTTTGTATAATGTTTGTAACACTTTTTTTGTTACACGATACAGGTCGCAATTTTTGAAATTTTCCAATTTTTTTTTCACTAATCGTTAGGCGTCAATGATGCGCAGAACCCAGATGTTTTGTTTTGACCTTGACTCAAAACTAAGGTCAGGGTCATCGAATAAGTGAAAAACTAGTACCTCGAATAACTCCGTTAATAATGATCGGATCGTTACAAACTTTACACCATCGTGTAGCTCATTCAAATTGCAAACTTTTTCTAAATACATATACGGCGATCCAACCAATGGTTTTCCCAAGCGCCTAAGGTCGAAAAAAAGTGGTATCGGTCCAAATGGCAAAAAAAGTTTCATGAATATGTTGAGCGCCTATCAGATATCATTTGTTGTGATCCGCGAAACAGGTCGCAATTTTGGAAATTTTCCAATTTTTTCTTCACCCATCGTTAGGGGGTAATGATGCCCAGAACCGAGAGGTTTTGTTTTAACCTTGACCTGAAAATAAGGTCAAGGTCATCGAATAAGTGAAAATCTAGTACCTCGAATAACTCCGTGAATAATGGTCGGATCGTTACAAACTTTACACCATCGTGTAGCTCATTCAAATTGCAAACTTTTTCTAAATACTTATACGGCGATCCAACCAATGGTTTTCCCAAGCGTCTAAGGTCGAAAAAAAGTGGTATCGGTCCAAATGGCAACAAAAGTTTCATGAATATTTTGAGCGCCTATAAAACCGTCAATACATGTCCGATGGTAATAAAATTTGGTTCACATGTTCTCAGCAACATACCAAGACGTATCCTAAAATATCATGAATGTCGATGACGTCACTTCTGGTCACGAAAGCATCAAAGTTTTCAAAAAATGACACAAGTTCAATGCTCAATATGTCCATACTTTAGTGTTCCATTTTTAAACAGTTTAGATATTCTGAAAGTGTAATGTAATTGTAAACTTTTTCTAAATATACTTAGTTGTAAATAATGCATTGTTAAAAAAATTGTAGCAGGTCGAAAATTTCTGGTAACCAAAATCTCTCAACGTTTTAATTTCGCAATAAATTCACTAATTATCGTCCGATCGTAACAAAATTACCATTATCTAAAAGCTGACACAGTTACTAAACTTTGATAATTGACATACGCTATCAAAATATTCGTCGTTTTCAAAGCGCGTTGAGTTGAAAAAACAAATTTCACTCAGTCAATTTTCGTCCAATTTTCGATTGCTAATAAAATCGTAAATATCAGTTCTATAGTCATAAAAATCTGCTCAGCTGTTGTCATCGACAGCACGAATCGTGTTCTATTGAAATTAGATGAAATAATTGTTGTGGCACGAAAATCGGGAAAAAAAAAATTATGTCCGTGTACTGGATTTTGAACACCGGCCTCTGGCATGGAAGTCTAAAACTATGCCGCTACGCCACGCGGCCTAACACACTTGCTTGCATTGTCATATATAAATAATAAGTATTACAGGTGCCAACAACAGCTAAACACTCAACATGATTGATAAATTCATAGTAATTTTGTTAATTATAGGTTGATACGGATTTTTTATTGCTTAATGTTGTTTGGCTTCTGAATGAATGTTTAAGGTTGATAGTTTCACAAAGGTCACCGCTGCTGCCAGCTCGCTTTGCGTAAAGCCGGCAAGCAGCAATACGGACCAGTCCAATGTCCGATTATTACGACATTTACGCGGCAACTATGGCACGCCGCGAAACTTATTAATATATTATTAATTTCTTTTTGCCAGCTAAATCAATGTCAATCTATCATGAACCCGGAAAACAGTTTTATGGAAGCCCACCCAATTCTAGCTGTGCACGCCGCAGGTATAAATTTATATTACCACCGTCCGCGGCTAACTCAATTCTTAACTTACCATGAGACTATTGTTAATATCGCGAAATTGTATTCGCCTAGTAATCTTGGCCAATCGCATTCACTGCTTAATATATACGGGCATAATAATTTGATATTAAAACACCTTAAAATTCTGAAAGCGTAATGTAATTGTAAACTTCAGACCCGTTACTAGGAATTAATGTAGGGATTATCTGAAATGAGCTAAGCAGATCTTCTAGCATACACTGCCATTCTGACCATGATTAAAGGATAAATTTGGCATATGAGCGAAAATACTGAGGCTGAGTGGGGGGTATTGTCCGATTCACCCGTCACCCTCTTGGATACGGACCTACATAACCGTTGCTAATAAAAATTGGTTGACAATACTACAATTTTTTTAATTTCTTTATTCTTCAATCGATAGGCGGCAATGATACGCAGAACCGATAAGTTTTCTTTTGACCATGACCAAAAATAAGATGGTTGTCAACGAAAAAGTGAAAAAACTAGTATCTCGAATAACTCCGCTAATAATGGTCGGATTGTTACAAATTTTACACCATTGTGTACCTCTATTGACATATGATGCCATCCAACCCACGGTTTTCCCAGGCGTCTAAGGTCGAAAAATCGAGGGATCAGTCCAAATGGCAACAATAGTTTGATGAATATTTCGAACGCTTATAAAACAACCAATAAATGTCCTATAGTTCTAAAAATTGGTTTACATGTTCTCCGAGACATACTAAGACGTATCCTTAAATATTGTGGATGTCGATGACGTCACTTCCGGTCATGATAGCCTTGCCACAATCCTTGATATCACCCTAACGTATGGTGCGACTTTAAAAAGATTTATAGTTCCTTGTAGCATGATTTATTGGCCAATTGTTCATATCAATTGTCATGATAATTTGTGCACATTTCGCCTCGTAGCCCGCACTCGAAAATTTGATAACCATGATAACTTAGGTAACTTTTGGCCGATTTTGGTCAATTGTGGCCCGGTTCTGAAAATGTTGCAATTATTTGGATGCAGTTCGCCAAGTTCCCACATGGCTCCCATGGGCCTCTTGTTAACTTGGCGTTTTCGGAACGCCAAGTTATGGCGATCGGTCCGGTTTGTAAGTTTGTATGTATGTATGTATGTTTGTATAATGTTTGTAACACTTTTTTTGTTACACGATACAGGTCGCAATTTTTGAAATTTTCCAATTTTTTTTTCACTAATCGTTAGGCGTCAATGATGCGCAGAACCCAGATGTTTTGTTTTGACCTTGACTCAAAACTAAGGTCAGGGTCATCGAATAAGTGAAAAACTAGTACCTCGAATAACTCCGTTAATAATGATCGGATCGTTACAAACTTTACACCATCGTGTAGCTCATTCAAATTGCAAAACTTTTCTAAATACATATACGGCGATCCAACCAATGGTTTTCCCAAGCGCCTAAGGTCGAAAAAAAGTGGTATCGGTCCAAATGGCAAAAAAAGTTTCATGAATATGTTGAGCGCCTATCAGATATCATTTGTTGTGATCCGCGAAACAGGTCGCAATTTTTGGAAATTTTCCAATTTTTTCTTCACCCATCGTTAGGGGTAATGATGCCCAGAACCGAGAGAATTGCAAATGGCTTTTTTTCTAAAAAAATATACGGCGAAAATCGCCACCAATATCGTCCCAAGCGGTCTAAGGTCGCAAAAAAAAAGTGGTATCTGGGTCAAATGGCACAATCTAAAAGTTCACATGTTCGATATAATTTGAAGGCGACATACCTCTAAATATAACCGTCAATACATTCCGATGGTAATAAAATTTGGTCACAGTTCTTCATCAGCAAATATACCAACTACGTATCCTAAAAATATGTGTTGAATGTCGATGACGTCACTTCCGGTCACGAAAGCATCAAAGTTTTTCTGTGGAAAATGAACACAAGTTCAAATGCTCAATACGTCCATACTTTAGTAGTTGAGCATTTTTTAAAAAGTTGCGTGTATTCCTGAAACAGTCAATGTACCGAATTGTGAACAATGCTTTTTCAAGTCTTCTTTTGTAAATAACTTCAAGCCGTTAAAAATATAGAGTCAACCCCAAATGAAAATAACATATTACCAAAATCTAAGTGATACTCTCAACTTTAATAAGCAAAAACTTTACGCAATCGGTCGATCTAATATTGATCGATTGTAAAAACACCAATCGTGTAGCTGAATTGAGCTCAATTGCCAAACTTTTTTGTTGAATTATCATAGTCATCCAATTGCTCAGTGTTTTCAAAGCGCGCTAAATACACTGAAAAAAAAATGGTTCACTCAAGTCAATGGCAACACATCTTCATGAACGGGTTGACAATCGCCTATTAATCTATATCATAAAGTTTTGATCCGCGATTGCCATCGACATTTTTGGAAATTTTCCAATTGATTTCTTAACATGCCAACTTTAAGTGGTAATGGCTGTCCAGAATCGAGATGTATTTTTGTTTTGACCTTGACCCAAAACTAAGGTCAAGGTCATCGAATAAGTGAAAAACTAGTACCTCGAATAACTCCGTTGATAATGGTCGGATTGTTACAAACTTTATAAACCATCGTGTAGCTCATTCAAATTGCAAACTTTTTTCTAATGACATATACTAGTGCCGATCCAACCAATGGTTTTCCCATTGCGCCTAAGGTCGAAAAAAGTGGGAATCGGTCTTCCAAGTTATGGCATCGCCCGGTTTCATGAATATGTTGAGCGTTCGGTCCAAATGGCAAAAAAAGTTTCATGAATATGTTGAGCGCCTATCAGATATCATTTGTTGTGATCCGCGAAACAGGTCGCAATTTTGGAAATTTTCCAATTTTTTCTTCACCCATCGTTAGGGGGTAATGATGCCCAGAACCGAGAGGTTTTGTTTTAACCTTGACCTGAAAATAAGGTCAAGGTCATCGAATAAGTGAAAATCTAGTACCTCGAATAACTCCGTGAATAATGGTCGGATCGTTACAAACTTTACACCATCGTGTAGCTCATTCAAATTGCAAACTTTTTCTAAATACTTATACGGCGATCCAACCAATGGTTTTCCCAAGCGTCTAAGGTCGAAAAAAAGTGGTATCGGTCCAAATGGCAACAAAAGTTTCATGAATATTTTGAGCGCCTATAAAACCGTCAATACATGTCCGATGGTAATAAAATTTGGTTCACATGTTCTCAGCAACATACCAAGACGTATCCTAAAATATCATGAATGTCGATGACGTCACTTCTGGTCACGAAAGCATCAAAGTTTTCAAAAAATGACACAAGTTCAATGCTCAATATGTCCATACTTTAGTGTTCCATTTTTAAACAGTTTAGATATTCTGAAAGTGTAATGTAATTGTAAACTTTTTCTAAATATACTTAGTTGTAAATAATGCATTGTTAAAAAAATTGTAGCAGGTCGAAAATTTCTGGTAACCAAAATCTCTCAACGTTTTAATTTCGCAATAAATTCACTAATTATCGTCCGATCGTAACAAAATTACCATTATCTAAAAGCTGACACAGTTACTAAACTTTGATAATTGACATACGCTATCAAAATATTCGTCGTTTTCAAAGCGCGTTGAGTTGAAAAAAAAAACAAATTTCACTCAGTCAATTTTCGTCCAATTTTCGATTGCTAATAAAATCGTAAATATCAGTTCTATAGTCATAAAAAATCTGCTCAGCTGTTGTCATCGACAGCACGAATCGTGTTCTATTGAAATTAGATGAAATAATTGTTGTGGCACGAAAATTCGGAAAAAAATTATGTCCGTGTACTGGATTTGAACACCGGCCTCTGGCATGGAAGTCTTAAACTATGCCGCTACGCCACGCGGCCTAACACACTTGCTTGCATTGTCATATATAAATAATAAGTATTACAGGTGCCAACAACAGCTAAACACTCAACATGATTGATAAATTCATAGTAATTTTGTTAATTATAGGTTGATACGGATTTTTTATTGCTTAATGTTGTTTGGCTTCTGAATGAATGTTTAAGGTTGATAGTTTCACAAAGGTCACCGCTGCTGCCAGCTCGCTTTGCGTAAAGCCGGCAAGCAGCAATACGGACCAGTCCAATGTCCGATTATTACGACATTTACGCGGCAACTATGGCACGCCGCGAAACTTATTAATATATTATTAATTTCTTTTTGCCAGCTAAATCAATGTCAATCTATCATGAACCCGGAAAACAGTTTTATGGAAGCCCACCCAATTCTAGCTGTGCACGCCGCAGGTATAAATTTATATTACCACCGTCCGCGGCTAACTCAATTCTTAACTTACCATGAGACTATTGTTAATATCGCGAAATTGTATTCGCCTAGTAATCTTGGCCAATCGCATTCACTGCTTAATATATACGGGCATAATAATTTGATATTAAAACACCTTAAAATTCTGAAAGCGTAATGTAATTGTAAACTTCAGACCCGTTACTAGGAATTAATGTAGGGATTATCTGAAATGAGCTAAGCAGATCTTCTAGCATACACTGCCATTCTGACCATGATTAAAGGATAAATTTGGCATATGAGCGAAAATACTGAGGCTGAGTGGGGGGTATTGTCCGATTCACCCGTCACCCTCTTGGATACGGACCTACATAACCGTTGCTAATAAAAATTGGTTGACAATACTACAATTTTTTTAATTTCTTTATTCTTCAATCGATAGGCGGCAATGATACGCAGAACCGATAAGTTTTCTTTTGACCATGACCAAAAATAAGATGGTTGTCAACGAAAAAGTGAAAAACTAGTATCTCGAATAACTCCGCTAATAATGGTCGGATTGTTACAAATTTTACACCATTGTGTACCTCTATTGACATATGATGCCATCCAACCCACGGTTTTCCCAGGCGTCTAAGGTCGAAAAATCGAGGGATCAGTCCAAATGGCAACAATAGTTTGATGAATATTTCGAACGCTTATAAAACAACCAATAAATGTCCTATAGTTCTAAAAATTGGTTTACATGTTCTCCGAGACATACTAAGACGTATCCTTAAATATTGTGGATGTCGATGACGTCACTTCCGGTCATGATAGCCTTGCCACAATCCTTGATATCACCCTAACGTATGGTGCGACTTTAAAAAGATTTATAGTTCCTTGTAGCATGATTTATTGGCCAATTGTTCATATCAATTGTCATGATAATTTGTGCACATTTCGCCTCGTAGCCCGCACTCGAAAATTTGATAACCATGATAACTTAGGTAACTTTTGGCCGATTTTGGTCAATTGTGGCCCGGTTCTGAAAATGTTGCAATTATTTGGATGCAGTTCGCCAAGTTCCCACATGGCTCCCATGGGCCTCTTGTTAACTTGGCGTTTTCGGAACGCCAAGTTATGGCGATCGGTCCGGTTTGTAAGTTTGTATGTATGTATGTATGTTTGTATAATGTTTGTAACACTTTTTTTGTTACACGATACAGGTCGCAATTTTTGAAATTTTCCAATTTTTTTTTCACTAATCGTTAGGCGTCAATGATGCGCAGAACCCAGATGTTTTGTTTTGACCTTGACTCAAAACTAAGGTCAGGGTCATCGAATAAGTGAAAAACTAGTACCTCGAATAACTCCGTTAATAATGATCGGATCGTTACAAACTTTACACCATCGTGTAGCTCATTCAAATTGCAAACTTTTTCTAAATACATATACGGCGATCCAACCAATGGTTTTCCCAAGCGCCTAAGGTCGAAAAAAAGTGGTATCGGTCCAAATGGCAAAAAAAGTTTCATGAATATGTTGAGCGCCTATCAGATATCATTTGTTGTGATCCGCGAAACAGGTCGCAATTTTGGAAATTTTCCAATTTTTTCTTCACCCATCGTTAGGGGGTAATGATGCCCAGAACCGAGAGGTTTTGTTTTAACCTTGACCTGAAAATAAGGTCAAGGTCATCGAATAAGTGAAAATCTAGTACCTCGAATAACTCCGTGAATAATGGTCGGATCGTTACAAACTTTACACCATCGTGTAGCTCATTCAAATTGCAAACTTTTTCTAAATACATATACGGCGATCCAACCAATGGTTTTCCCAAGCGTCTAAGGTCGAAAAAAAGTGGTATCGGTCCAAATGGCAACAAAAGTTTCATGAATATTTTGAGCGCCTATAAAACCGTCAATACATGTCCGATGGTAATAAAATTTGGTTCACATGTTCTCAGCGACATACCAAGACGTATCCTAAAATATCATGAATGTCGATGACGTCACTTCCGGTCACGAAAGCATCAAAGTTTTCAAAAAATGACACAAGTTCAATGCTCAATATGTCCATACTTTAGAGTTCCATTTTTAAACAGTTTAGATATTCTGAAAGTGTAATGTAATTGTAAACTTTTTCTAAATATACTTAGTTGTAAATAATGCATTGTTAAAAAAATTGTAGCAGGTCGAAAATTTCTGGTAACCAAAATCTCTCAACTTATTTATTTCGCAATAAATTCACTAATTATCGTCCGATCGTAACAAAATTAACATTATCTGAAAGCTGAAACAATTGCCAAACTTTGGATTTGACATATGCTATCAAAATATTCGTCGTTTTCAAAGCGCGTTGAGTTGAAAAAACAAATTTCACTCAGTCAATTTTCGTCAAATTTTCGATTGCTAATAAAATCGTAAATATCAGTTCTATAGTCATAAAAAACTGCTGAGCTGTTGTCATCGACAGCACGAATCGTGTTCTATTGAAATTAGATGAAATAATTGTTGTGGCACGAAAATTGGGAAAAAAAATTATGTCCGTGTACTGGATTTGAACACCGGCCTCTGGCATGGAAGTCTAAAACATTGCCGCTACGCCACGCGGCCTAGCACGCTGACCTGTATTGTCATATATTTATTATCGCGAAATTGTATTCGCCTAGTAATCTTGGCCAATCGCATTCACTGCTTAATATATACGGCCATAATAATTTGATATTAAAACACCTTAAAATTCTGAAAGTGTAATGTAATTGTAAACTTCAGACCCGTTACTAGGAATTAATGTAGGGATTATCTGAAATGAGCTAAGCAGATCTTCTAGCATACACTGCCATTCTGACCATGATTAAAGGATAAATTTGGCATATGAGCGAAAATACTGAGGCTGAGTGGGGGGTATTGTCCGATTCACCCGTCACCCTCTTGGATACGGACCTACATAACCGTTGCTAATAACAATTGGTTGACAATACTGCAATTTTTTTAATTTCTTTATTCTTCAATCGATAGGCGGCAATGATACGCAGAACCGATAAGTTTTGTTTTGACCATGACCAAAAATAAGATAGTTGTCAACGAAAAAGTGAAAAACTAGTATCTCGAATAACTCCGCTAATAATGGTCGGATTGTTACAAATTTTACACCATTTTGTACCTCTATTGACATATGATGCCATCCAACCGACGGTTTTCCCAGGCGTCTAAGGTCGAAAAATCGAGGGATCAGTCCAAATGGCAACAATAGTTTGATGAATATTTCGAACGCGTATAAAACAACCAATAAATGTCCTATAGTACTAAAAATTGTTTTACATGTTCTCCGAGACATACTAAGACGTATCCTTAAATATTGTGGATGTCGATGACGTCACTTCCGGTCATGATAACCTTGACTCAATCCTTGATATCACCCTAACGTATGGTGCGACTTTAAAAAGATTTATAGTTCCTTGTAGCATGATTTATTGGCCAATTGTTCATATCAATTGTCATGATAAATTGTGCATATTTCGCCCCGTAGCCCGCACTCGAAAATTTGATAACCATGATAACTTTGGTAACTTTTGGCCGATTTTGGTCAATTGTGGCCCGGTTCTGAAAATGTTGCAATTATTTGGATGCAGTTCGCCAAGTTCCCACATGGCTCCCATGGGCCTCTTGTTAACTTGGCGTTTTCGAAACGCCAAGTTATGGCGATCGGCCCGGTTTGTAAGTTTGTTTGTGGGTTTGTGTGTTTGTTTGTTAACAATTTTTTGTTTCGCGATACAGGTCGCAATTTTTGAAATTTTCCAATTTTTTTTTCACCAATCGTTAGGCGTGAATGATGCGCAGAACCGAGAGGTTTTGTTTTGACCTTGACCCAAAACTAAGGTCAGGGTCATTGAATAAGTGAAAAACTAGTATCTCAAATAACTCCGTTAATAATAGTCTGATCGTTACAAACTTTACACCATCGTGTAGCTCATTCAAATTGCAAACTTTTTCTAAAACTTATACGGCGATCCAACCAATGGTTTTCCCGAGCGCCTAAGGTCGAAAAAAAGTGGTATCGGTCCAAATGGCAACAAAAGTTTCATGAATATGTTGAGCGCCGATGAGATATCATTTGTTGTGATCCGCGATACAGGTCGCAATTTTAGAAATTTTCCAATTTTTTTCTTCACCCATCGTTAGGGGGTAATGATGCCCCAGAACCGAGAGGTTTTGTTGTGACCTTGACCTGAAACTAAGGTCAAGGTCATCGAATAAGTGAAAATCTAGTAACTCGAATAACTCCGTTAATAATGGTCGGATCGTTAAAAACTTTACACCATCGTGTAGCTCATTCAAATTGCAAACTTTTTCTAAATACATATACGGCGATCCAACCAATGGTTTTCCCAAGCGTCTAAGGTCGAAAAAAAGTGGTATCGGTCCAAATGGCAACAAAAGTTTCCAGAATATTTTGAGCGCCTATAAAACCGTCAATACATGTCCGATGGTAATAAAATTTGGTTCACATGTTCTCAGCGACATACCAAGACGTATCCTAAAATATCATGAATGTCGATGACGTCACTTCCGGTCACGAAAGCATCAAAGTTTATAAAAAATGACACAAGTTCAATGCTCAATACGTCCATGCTTTAGAATTTCATTTAAAAACAGTTTAGATATTCTGAAAGTGTAATGTAATTGTAAACTTTTTCTAAATATACTTAGTTGTAAATAATGCATTGTTAAAAAAATTGTAGCAGGTCGAAAATTTCTGGTAACCAAAATCTCTCAACGTTTTTAATTTCGCAATAAATTCACTAATTATCGTCCGATCGTAACAAAATTACCATTATCTAAAAGCTGACACAGTTACTAAACTTTGATAATTGACATACGCTATCAAAATATTCGTCGTTTTCAAAGCGCGTTGAGTTGAAAAAACAAATCTCACTCAGTAAATTTTCGTCCAATTTTCGATTGCTAATAAAATCGTAAATATCAGTTCTATAATGATAAAAATCTGCTCAGCTGTTGTCATCGACAGCACAAATCGTGTTCTATTGAAATTAGATGAAATAATTGTTGTGGCACGAAAATTGGGAAAAAAAATTATGTCCGTGTACGGGATTTGAACACCGGCCTCTGGCATGGAAGTCTAAAACTATGCCGCTACGCCACGCGGCCTAGCACACTTAATTACAATGTAATATATAGATATTAAGTATTACAGGTGCCAACAACAGCTAAACACTCAACATGATTGATATATCCATAGTAATTTTGTTAATTATAGGTTGATACGGATTTTTTATTGCTTAATGTTGTTTGGCTTCTGAATGAATGTTTAAGGTTGATAGTTTCACAAAGGTCACCGCTGCTGCCAGCTCGCTTTGCGTAAAGCCGGCAAGCAGCAATACGGACCAGTCCAATTCACTGTAAAAATGAATGTCCTCTAAAAAACTTTGCATATCGATGCAACACATCGCAAACGAAGCCATGCCAGTCAATACTTCATTATCACCCTTGGTTATCGATGGTTCCCATTAGACATCATAACGATGATAACGTACCTTATGATTTTTCATTTCCCTTTCGTGCTACACAAACAAGATCCCCGTAGATACATGGGGAAACCTCGAGGCCCACGGGCAAATTTCAAAATCGGCCCATTAATTCATCTTATTGTATATATCATAACGTAATGGTGATTTACACGTTATGACTTTTCATTTCCCATGAATCACTTTGCAATCATAATGATTTTCAACATAAGAGGAATGATAACTTAGGTAATTTGTGGCCGATTTTGGTCAATTGTGGCCCCATTCTGAAATTGTTGCAATTATTTGGATGCAGTTCGCCAAGTTCCCACATGGCTCCCATGGGCCTCTTGTTAACTTGGCGTTTTCGGAACGCCAAGTTATGGCGATCGGTCCGGTTTGTATGTTTGTTTGGATGTAAGTAACACTTTTTTTGTTTCGCGATACAGGTCGCAATTTTTGAAATTTTCCAATTTTTTCTTCACCAATCGTTAGGCGTTAATGATGCGCAGAACCGAGATGTTTTGTTTTGACCTTGACCTCATATTAAGGTCAAGGTCACGTTGTGAATTTTTCAATCCTTAATATCATCTTAACCTACGGTGCGATTTTTAAAAAGTTTACAGTTCCTTGTAGCCTGATTTATTCGCCAACTTTCCATATCAAATATCATGAAAAAAATATGCATATTTCGCCCCGTAGCCCCCACTCGAAAATTTGTGGTAGTGTTTTACCACATTTTTCCATCGCTTATAACTTCAACAATATTCGATGGATGGTCATGAAAATTGGGTCGAATGTTCACAGAATCACTGGCTATCAGAAGATAAGTTTTTTTTTATGTCGATGACGTCACTTCCGGTTACGAGCAAAACAACGTTATTTAGCTGGGCAATCGAAAGTTATTGCGTCATTACTCCGTCGTTAATGGTCGTATCGTAAAAATGTTTGCACCTAAAGGTAGCCCATACACTTCCGAACTTGAAACTTATTCATCTAATTGTTTATGTCTTATAGTTTTCTCACAAACTGAGCTTAAAGTTAAAAAGTGACCCCCAAATGCATTAACACCCCAATATGTTTAATACTACTGGGTCGATTTTGAAAATTTAAACATGAATTTGAAGGTTACTTTTCGAGTAACATTTCGTACGCATTGTAGCAGCAGGATTATGCGTAGTTTTTCTCACGAATCGCCGGTAAAAGTTCGGAAAACAGCTAAAATTGGTAATTTTTTTTCGATCGCTTGTAAAATCGACAATATTCGTTCGAGGATCATAAAACTTGGTTCGAATGTTACCATGGAGAGCGTCAACCGAATTATAATTCTTTTAGGGAAGTCGCTGACGTCATTTCCGGTCACGAACGAATCAAAGTTATAATTCGACTGAAATCTGAAGTTATCGCGTCGTTGCTCTGTCGCGAATGGTCGTATTGTGAATTGGTTTGCTCGAGAAGGAAGCCCATTCAATTCTGAACATAGTGTGTAATTTTCAGCTCTAAATATCCAACAGTTTTCTCACAAAGTAAGTTTGAAGTACAGTGGGTGTCAATTCTGCTGGCTCTTCACTGCAGCCGCCCTGTCGCGCAGAACAAAGGAATCCCGAGCGGCCCAGCGCGCGGCTTGAGAGAAGCGGCTGGCTGCGGGAATCAGGTCAAATCGCAGCGCCTCCCGCGCTACATCACCTAGAGGCCCAAGGGTACATGGGGGAACTTTACCAACTGCATCAGGAAAATTTCATTTTGGTCAATTAAGGCCCCATTCTGAAAATCTCTCCAATTAATTAGATGCAGTTCGCCAAGTTCCCACATGTTCCCATGGGCCTCTTGTTAACTTGGCGTTTTCGAAACGCCAAGTTATGGCGATCGGCCCGGTTTGTAAGTATGTGTGTTTGTTTGTTAACAATTTTTTGTTTCGCGATACAGGTCGCAATTTTGGAAATTTTCCAATTTTTTCTTCACCCATCGTTAGGCGTCAGTAAGGCGCAGAACCGAGAGGTTTTGTTTTGACCTTGACCAAAAACTAAGGTCAAGGTAATCGATTAAGTAAAAAACTAGTATCTCGAATAACTCCGTAAATAATGGTCGGATCGTTACAAACTTTACACCATCGTGTAGCTCATTCAAATTGCAAACTTTTACTAATTACATATACGGCGATCCAACCAATGGTTTTCCCGAGCGCCTAAGGTCGAAAAAAAGTGGTATCGGTCCAAATGGCAACAAAAGTTTCATGAATATGTTGAGCGCCTATCAGATATCATATGTTGTGATCCGCAATACAGGTCGCAATTTTGGAAATTTTCCAATTTTTTTTTCACCAATCGTTAGGCGTCAATGATGCGCAGAACCCAGATGTTTTGTTTTGACCTTGACCCAAAACTAAGGTCAGGGTCATCGAATAAGTGAAAAACTAGTACCTCGAATAACTCCGTTAGTAATGGTCCGATCGTTACAAACTTTACACCATCGTGTAGCTCATTCAAATTGCAAACTTTTTCTAAATACATATACGGCGATCCAACCAATGGTTTTCCCAAGCGTCTAAGGTCGAAAAAAAGTGGTATCGGTCCAAATGGCAACAAAAGTTTCATGAATATTTTGAGCGCCTACTAAACCGTCAATACATGTCCGATGGTAATAAAATTTGGTTCACATGTTCTCAGCGACATACCAAGACGTATCCTGAAATATCATGAATGTCGATGACGTCACTTCCGGTCACGAAAGCATCAAAGTTTTCAAAAATTGACACAAGTTCAATGCTCAATATGTCCATACTTTAGAGTTCCATTTTTAAACAGTTTAGATATTCTGAAAGTGTAATGTAATTGTAAACTTTTTCTAAATATACTTAGTTGTAAATAATGCATTGTTAAAAAAATTGTAGCAGGTCGAAAATTTCTGGTAACCAAAATCTCTCAACTTATTTATTTCGCAATAAATTCACTAATTATCGTCCGATCGTAACAAAATTAACATTTTCTGAAAGCTGAAACAATTGCCAAACTTTGGATTTGACATATGCTATCAAAATATTCGTCGTTTTCAAAGCGCGTTGAGTTGAAAAAACAAATTTCACTCAGTCAATTTTCGTCAAATTTTCGATTGCTAATAAAATCGTAAATATCAGTTCTATAGTCATAAAAAACTGCTCAGCTGTTGTCATCGACAGCACGAATCGTGTTCTATTGAAATTAGATGAAATAATTGTTGTGGCACGAAAATTGGGGAAAAAAATTATGTCCGTGTACTGGATTTGAACACCGGCCTCTGGCATGGAAGTCTAAAACATTGCCGCTACGCCACGCGGCCTAGCACACTAACATACATTGTCATATATGAATAATAAGTATTACAGGTGCCAACAAGAGCTAAACACTCAACATGATTGATAAATCCATTGTAATTTTGTTAATTATAGGTTGATACGGATTTTTTATTGCTTAATGTTGTTTGGCTTCTGAATGAATGTTTAAGGTTGATAGTTTCACAAAGGTCACCGCTGCTGCCAGCTCGCTTTGCGTAAAGCCGGCAAGCAGCAATACGGACCAGTCCAATTCACTGTAAAAATGAATGTCCTCTAAAAAAATTTGCATATCGATGCAACACATCGCAAACGAAGTCATGCCAGTCAATACTTCTTTATCACCCTTGGTTATCGATGGTTCCCATTAGACATCATAACTATGATAACGTACCTTATGATTTTTCATTTTCCCTTTCGTGCTACACAAACAAGAGCCCCGTAGATACATGGGGAAACCTCGAGGCCCACGGGCAAATTTCAAAATTGGCCCATTAATTCATCTTATTGTATATATCATAACGTAATGATGATTTACACGTTATGATTTTTCATTTCCCATGAATCTCTTTGCAATCATAATGATTTTCAACATAAGAGGCATGATAACTTAGGTAATTTGTGGCCGATTTTGGTCAATTGTGGCCCCATTCTGAAATTGTTGCAATTATTTGGATGCAGTTCGCCAAGTTCCCACATGGCTCCCATGGGCCTCTTGTTAACTTGGCGATTTCGGATCGCCAAGTTATGGCGATCACCCCGGTTTGTAAGTTTGTTTGTGGGATGTTTGTTTGTAAACAATTTTTTGTTTCGCGATACAGGTCGCAATTTTGGAAATTTTCCAATTTTTTCTTCACCCATCGTTAGGCGTCAGTGATGCGCAGAACCGAGAGGTTTTGTTTTGACCTTGACCCGAAAGTAAGGTCAAGGTCATCGAATAAGTGAAAAAACTAGTATCTCGAATAACTCCGTTATTAATGGTCGGATCGTTACAAACTTTACACCATCGTGTAGCTCATTCAAATTGCAAACTTTTTCTAAATACTTATACGGCGATCCAACCAATGGTTTTCCCGAGCGCCTAAGGTCGAAAAAACGTGGTATCGGTCCAAATGGCAACAAAAGTTTCATGAATATGTTGAGCGCCTATCAGATATCATTTGTTGTGATCCGCGATACAGGTCGCAATTTTGGAAATTTTCCAATTTGTTCTTCACCCATTGTTAGGGGGTAATGATGCCCAGAACCGGGAGGTTTTGTTGTGACCTTGACATGAAACTAAGGTCAAGGTCATCGAATAAGTGAAAAACTAGTACCTCGAATAACTCCGTTAGTAATGGTCCGATCGTTACAAACTTTACACCATCGTGTAGCTCATTCAAATTGCAAACTTTTTCTAAATACATATACGGCGATCCAACCAATGGTTTTCCCAAGCGTCTAAGGTCGAAAAAAAGTGGTATCGGTCCAAATGGCAACAAAAGTTTCATGAATATTTTGAGCGCCTATAAAACCGTCAATACATGTCCGATGGTAATAAAAATTTGGTTCACATGTTCTCAGCGACATACCAAGACGTATCCTAAAATATCATGAATGTCGATGACGTCACTTCCGGTCACGAAAGCATCAAAGTTTATAAAAAATGACACGAGTTCAATGCTCAATACGACCATGCTTTAGAATTTTATTTAAAAACAGTTTAGATATTCTGAAAGTGTAATGTAATTGTAAACTTTTTTCTAAATATACTTAGTTGTAAATAATGCATTGTTAAAAAAATTGTAGCAAGTCGAAAATTTCTGGTAACCAAAATCTCTCAACGTTTTA
>CM067350.1:25617455-25669873 GCA_034190875.2 Urechis unicinctus | reverse complement strand
TGCCTCTTGGACACATCAGGGTACAGCCATGAAGCAGATCGGGGCTGGAGCAAAATGTGTTAAATAACGTAAACATAAGTATAATGTATGCATTTGTAAATAATGAATGGCTGGGTGAAACGTATTGTCTATTACTTTCGTCTTTCTTTTCCTTGTTGCACGTCCTTGGTAGCATCGAGGACATTTTTCAATGCTGCTGTGGCCATGCGGCACAATAGCTGATGCCCCACATGCTGAACATACTCCTGGAGACCTGTTTACCAACAAATCTCTATTTATATCACACCACTTAACAATCATGTCTGACACTAAAATAGTACTGTAAAAAGAATAATAATATTATAATACCGGTGCCATAGGTATCCATCCAACAAAACCATGGCTATCCATTTACGTATTTGACTCGTGTCATTCTGAAAAGTAGCTACGTTTAGCGTGTGTAATTGTTGCCAAATGCACTTGCATTCCCAAGTACTGTGTGAAATTAACCGAATTCAAATTTTAAAATACTATATTGCAAAAATAACATAGCTATTTATTACATATTTTTACAAAATAAGCACCAATATAATGCACAAATATAGAGACCAGGTAAACATTTAACACCGGACTTTTTAATAAGTACAGGTACTTTATTTACCTTGATAGAATTACCAAAAGTCCAAAGACCACTTTTTGGTGTGGTCCACATTTACTGCAAGATCCCTGCAAGCAATATTCAATTTGTCAGAAGGTGCATATTCCATCACATCAGAGCAACCCTGTCCCATATTTGTCCTACTTAAATATGTTTCAATAATTTATGGATCAGAAACTAGTATTTTTAGTTCACATTTCATGTGGCACACACGCAAATGTTACATATTCGAAGTCAGGAGCTCACAGAAGAGTTGTGTAGTTTGATCTAGTTTCACTGGCATGTCCCTCCATGGAATCCAGATACAGTGCTACACACTGCTATGGTTTAATAATCTGAACAGAGAATACAGAATACCTTCAATTTCAATGCTTATTTATATTTACTATAACAGACTTTTATTGATAACAACAGGGATGGAAAAAAATGAAATTACAAATATTGGTCTAGTAACTTACTCCCAGCATGAAGTGAGAAATTGCCTGAGAGAAGAAGGGAACCAGTATATAGTCATGAAACCTTGCATCTTCCTAAAAAAATGAAATGTACACCAACTTACACACAAAAACACAGTAATGGTGAATGATGCTGAAGGTCTAAAATAATGGTCATTGAAGTCATATTTTATGAGAGGGTGGTGGCCTCACTTTGTTCACCATAGTGGGATGGGTATGCAAATACTCAAAAGTTAAAATGTATTAACCTGTCAGCCTATCAAAGTCATATGCACCACCCTTTATTCAATACATATGTATACACTCATTGGCAATTCAGTCAAAACCACTTACCGGCAAAGTTAAAATTGATGGATCATTTTGAGCAGCCTGCATAACAGTAGTATCCAGCACAGCTACTTTGACACCCTGGGGAAAACATTACTCAGTATACATAAACATACAAGGTGAAATTTATTACTGAATGGGTTGTCTAAATCACCAAACGATAAATAACATCAATAGAAACCATGATACCTTATCTGCAGACAGTTCAACCACAATTTGGAGAAAGGCACAGAGGACCTAGTGTGCACAGAAGGAGAGAAAAAAACCTACTGCATACATTGACATTGACCAAAATCATAAATTTCTGCATTTGTTAGGGTAACATGCATTAAGGCCAACAACCTACTTGTGCGTAGGTCAAGTCGCAATCTGAAAACACTTGCCCGAATACCCAAACAACTTGCCGGAATACCAAAACCACTTGCTAGAATACCAAAACAACTTGCCCTAATACCAAAACCACTTGCTAGAATACCAAAACCACTTGCCCGTATAACAGATCAATGATATCCTTTGAAGTGGACGCATGACCTGTTGCACAACACAAAAATCCCTATCATTTTGTGCCTGCCAAATCTTGTGTCCTAACAGTTACTTGTTGTAGCAACAGTTCCCTTTCATATCGGAACACACTACCCAACCGCACATGCTTTTGGGATAGTTGTCTAATCAAGCTATATTGCAAAGGTGAGATATTTAGTGAATAACATGATATGATCAATGGTATCAATAACATAGTGATGGCAGTTAATTGATTATACTCTTCATTTCATGCATGAGTGCATTACATTCACCATGTACCGAGTCAGTTTAGTGGCTGGTCACACTCGTCGATTAAAAAGTTACCACTTACTGTACATTTTGGGGTATCATACAAATGCATTTTCACCTTCAACACCTCACTAAAGATTCTGTACAATGGAGAAAAATATCCCATATTCAACCTTCAGGGCACTTGACCCCTAGGTTTAGACCATTCTACTGTGCCCTTGTTACGGGACTATGCTATACTGGAGACACATAAGCCGAGCTCCATTTATCATTAGTGACTCAATTTCGGTGCATTTGCCTGCAAGAAAATTTCAAGCTTATAAGCAGTTGTGCTAATGCCTTAATACTACAAAAGTAACAAGTTTTTATCAATATATTAAGTTTGCTCAGTTGCACTACTGATCAACAGGTTGTCATCAGCTACCCAATTGTTTTACGGCCTGGCCTGCAACAATCAGTTGTGTAGGTTGTGGGTGGACAGAGAAAGAATGGTCATTCTAAGTTTGCATATACATAATAATATATTTGATGATATCACTACCGTAGAATCCATATAACGTCCCTCTTGGAGTGTGGTAAAATCGGCCTCACGGATCAGTTTGCCACAAACATTGATCAGCACAGCCCCTTCGTCGGGTTCACGTGTCAATAGCATGTGCAACTGTAACGCAAACAAAATTTGCAAATATATCTCAAATTAATGCAAGAAGCTGAACTAGGGATGATTTTTAGAACAGATGAATAAAATGTGTTAGGAAGCCTTTTAATTTAAAGCGTACATTTTGAGATTTGGCTTCACGCCAATCTCTCTTCCAGAGCCCTTGAGGTGAAGGATTGTACCACAGATCCTCCTTGGTGTTGACATTGTGAGCTGAACAGTGAACAACTCAAGATTATTTCCACCCAATACTTATCCTAGTAGGTAACATGTAACAGAACACAATATAAATGACAACACATATATAGAGTGAAAATCCCAAAATAGTTAGTTAATATATATGTTATTGTGGACGTCCTTGCAAAATGAACAGTTTGAAAAGGTCATAATGTAAACAGGATGTGGGCAAGAAAATGAAACATGAACCTGGATTGTGAGACTTTGACCCTTTCCTTAGAACGGAAGATACATGGGAGGTTGCCTGTTTTGATGACGAGGCCACAGGTGGTGACGAGGCCACAGGTGGGAACGAGGCCACTGGTGGGAATGAGACCACAAGTTGGAACGAGGCCACAGGTTGGAACGAGGCCACTGGTGAGGACGCGGCACACAGGACGAGGCCACCAGTGGGGACGAGGCTGCAGGTGGGAACGAGGCTGCAAGTGGGCACAAAGCCACTGGTGAAGGAGGAGGTCCTTGTCTTAACAGTGATGAAGAGCCAGTCACAGAAGACCGACCATGTGCTTTTCGTGTGACAACCTTTTTTTTGGGTCCAATCCGGCGTTTCTTTCGAAGAGCAAATAGCCCTGTAAAGCACAAAAGTGGAGTCCTCCATAGTATATTTTTGATACATCAAATGTGTCTAATGGTATATTTTGACTACTGAACTTGTTTCCTCAAAACTAGATTTTGCACCACTGTTCTCTATTAGAAAGCATTGCCGATCTGATGCAACTTCAACCAACATAGTGTTCATGTCATAGGAAGAAACCCTCCGTGCTTCAATTGTACACTCAATATGAAGTCTAGACAACTGCTGGTGGTGAGATTTAGAAAAAATTAGTGGTATTGTTTTACAATTTACTAAGAGAAACATTGGCCATTAGTAATACTGTTTACTATTTTGTAAATGATACCTCTGCTCTTTTGTAGGATCCTTCTCCTACACTTGGGCAACTGATTCAGCCTCAGACCGGCTTCATGCTGAATGTTAGGTGTGAGGATTTCCAATAAAGTAGCCGTCTCCGCAAGCATCGTTGACAGGTTATGGCACTTATCTTCCTCAGAACACTTTGAATGCTCAATGAGGTAGGAGGCATTCCTCAATTCCAACAGCTTCTCCCTCACTTGCTGGGCCATTGTATGTGGGGACCAACAAGCAGAGGAAGGCAGAGGGGAAGGTGGAGTCACAGCCGGAGCAGAAGATATCACTCCATCCATTGAGTTATCTGCCACCTGTCTTATGTGGACCTCTGGTATGTCCAACTGGAATATCGGACAGTTTATGTAGTTGGGAGGAAAATCTTCCCATGTAATTGCCTTGCTACAAATTACTGCCCACATGTGCTTACAAGGTAAATGATGCCTCATCCAGTCCTCACAAGAGCACTTGGGTATTTCCCCACTCACATCCACAGTGTGGAACAGGTCCCTTGATTCCGACTTTACCTTGAATGTGTGGTCCTGAACAGGCACAACAGAGGAACGGGCTAATTATTGAGCTGAGGGCAGTCGTGCCAGAGCGTGTTTTACAAAAGCTGGTGGTCGGTTGTGAAGAACTGCTGGCATCCATTCACTGTATTTCCGACTGCCCTCGAACGCCCTTATGTTGTTTATCTCATAGCTGGAATGCATATAATTACATATGAATAAAGCATACTCCACAGATTTTCAAAACAAGCGATCTATTTTAGGCATTTCAGGACATTTACCTTTATCTAATAATTTCATTAAACTGTGTAAGTAACGAACCAAATTTAATCTTAATTCAAATGAAACCAGAAACATTAAAACATAATAAATAAAGGAGATGTAAACCTTCTTCTACATGCAGGCAGAAATTTGTCCCTCACAGTAGACACAAGTCCAGTGAGTGTGTTATCTGTATGGCCTTGAAGAAATTTTATCTTCAAATCCCTATGTTGGTGTTCTATACCGTTGGTTGTGTTTATCAGGTTTATCAGATGATGCCTGAAAGCTTTCACCCATCTCTGGGTATGACAAAAAATTAGGTGAATGCTTCTCTTGTTTTGGAAAATTAATAAATGGCTTCTTTTAATGCATGCCTTTGTTGGTTCTAGAATACATACATTTACACACAATCAACCACTTTTATCATGGGCTGCCAGAAGAAAGGTGATACCCATAATTTATGAGGACTCTGTTGACATACACTGCGTATAGCTAATTAACTAAGTGGCTGCCCTGATAAGAATGTCTCTGGTTCAAAGATCACATATCAGTATCATATATTATGTCAAGCTGGTTGACATAAAACAATCCTTTATGAGGGAAGTCCCCAAAACAACACACTGAGATGGTTGCACCAGGTCTTTGTTTACAGTAACCTTGTGACCCTGGTAGTGTACTGTTACGCCCAATTGACACTGCCAAAAAGAGGCACATGGTACTCAAGAATTTTGGGAAACCATGAGGCATTGACTTATCTGGCATAACTCAGTGCCATGCATATTGAATTGCATGATATTCACAACCACTGATCCAATTTTACTTTTTCCCAGCACTTAAGTATGGTATAATTTTAAGCATTGGTTTATTTATATTTACATCTCTGGGAGTGAATCCAAAAATACCTTGTGGACTGGCAGCCATTTTGATTGGAGCCAGAACTTGAATCTCTCATTGTCATTCCACACGTCACTACCTCTCAGTTGGTCCAAAGCCAGGTTGTAATCAGCTTCTGTTCCAGCATTTGCCAAATTACATAGCCTGGAACAATTACATTAACGGTAACAACAATCAACATAAGCTGCACAAAATAGCAGATAGGACCTAGCATTTTTGAAGTCAAGCTGAATTGCGTGAATTAAACAAAATTTCCTGAATGTTACATATTGTTTAACATATGAATCTAGTTTAATCAAATATAGGTGCGAAATGAAGCGTTATACGGTATATTCCGTGAACCACTACCTACCTTAGGAGAGCAACCCTTAAAGTAAAGAATAAATCTGTGCTCTATTTGTACAGTGTATTGCACATACAGCAAGTGACATCATGGCACAGGTAGACATGCATGTTACAAACTTACAAAATCTTAACCCTGTCTTTGTCAGCTCGATGACCATGCTCATCCTTGCTCAGCCATCAGTCCCAGGCTTGCTCTCGGTGGAAATCGCAGAGCAATACGAAGCAGTCTGTAGGATACAGATACAAGCGTTGACATATTATTAAAGTATTCCATGCAGTTGGCCATCATTTTTTAAAACTAAACAAAAAAAGACCCATTGACTCACATCCCCTTTTAGTATGATAGGAATAACTATTTGAGTACTCCAAAATGTGATATGGTAAATAAAAATGGCTTCAGAGAAGGTACATAAGGGGAGTGTAACCAACGACATTGCAATTATCACTTGATTCCAAGATAGAACCAGCAGTGATGCACAGTGTACATGTTCTAAGTGGACTTATTTATCATGTACACAAAATAATCACATTGGACCTTAGACAGTAAGAAACATTTGACTGTTGTCCTAGTACTTCTAATGAAATTAATAGTCAATCATGTCAAATGTAGAGCAATTATTGTCATGAACATGTACAACAAATTGCAATCCGATATACAAAGGGTGATAATGAAGTTTCATGCCACATTACAGCATTAGAACAAGAGAATCAAAGTGGTTTTTCATCAAAATGTATAGATTATGGATCAGTTATGCTCTTCTCTTAAATTACTTCTGAAGTGTGTATATGTAACCACATGATAGATACATAGAAATGCATATATTACCCCAAAGTTGCACGCTGCACTCTCCATCTTCATGTTTGCTGTGTGACCGCCTTCACGCTACATTAAGAAATTGGAAGAAATATCCTGATATTCTTCAGGAATAAATTGTAAGCAGCTGCTTTAGAAGGCAGCATGCAACTCGTGACCCAAGAAGTGATGGAATGGAAGGGGAGATTGTGAATGGTGTGCCCCTCCCAAACTTCACTGTTCTTGGCTAGTATAATTGTTAGTATATAACGATAACAAGGTTGATTGGGTTTGAAAAACAACTAGGAGAGAATCACATCTCCATCTGAAACTAACTACTAAACACAAACAAAAAAAAGTATATAAAACAAATACCTTTCCAGATGTTTTAGGACATTTTTTAAATGTATGCTTCTGCATACTAAGCTGATTGTATGCTTTTTTGTGGTGTTTTGAGATGTTTAAATACAGTTTTTGGTAATAAAATATGCAAACATCAACATTGCATTATAAAATGTCAGTGGATTAGGTGATACAAGCTATAGGAGAGCTAGTACAATATGTTTATATATAGCTATATGTGGCTTCAGAATAGGACAATATTCTCATAAACACCTACATAAGCCAGAGCAACATTAATGAACATAAGACAATGCTTCTGTCATCATGTAGGTTAATGCTCTAGAGAACAGTATCTAATTATGCAAATCATGGATATCCAGTGTACATATTTCAAAATAAATAGGCATACAATGTAGGAGATTTATCAGATGCTCCCATGGAGATATTCAACTTATCTATATAGATGTAGTTTTCTTAACAAGTCTTAAGTAACATGCCATGCACATTGATAATGAATCCGGAATAATAAAATGAATCATGCTGATCAATTTACCTTGAAAGACTTGTTCAACAGCTACTATCTCACGCTCATCGAAGTCCTTAAGTTTCTCAAGCGCCTCCTTGATCGATGCAGTTGTTTCTCTCTCAACAACAAACATGCCAACATTGACTGGACAAATTGAGGTTCAGTTCTACTATGTGTTTCTTTATAACATAATACAAACCTTTTCTTCCTCAAGAACACCTTGTTCTGATTATCAGTTTGATCCCACTTCTCTTGATCATCGCTAGAATGCCTGGTATAAGATTAAAAGATGATATAAAGACAATGCTATAAATCTCAATTGATGCTCATAATGAACTGATGAACAGCAGACACCCAGAAGCAGAATGATTAAATTTGACATTTACAATAAAAAGTTTTAATCTATATGTATATTTTCTAATACGTACATACAAATATTTGAAAAGCATATGTTACAGCAACAAGGCTGATAATGGATTGCAAACCTTTATCCAGAGGACTGATTACATAACAATGTAGATAAATTGAATGCCTCATTCGACAATTCATACACACCTGTTTCTGTCCAATGAAGAGCGTATCAGGTTAGCTAAGTCTCTGTCAGTGGGGTTAAACCTATGCGACACTGGTGATGGACTTTCCACAAGTAGTTCCTTCTCCACAAAGGTCTGTAGCAAGTGCTTGACTTCACTGCTGGACTTTAGCTCGTACCCGCGCATCAACTGGCAAGATGTAAGATGCAGCCTACAGCCAAAAATGCTCTGTTAAGTCCACATATTATACTTACCATGTTTCGTCCAGGCCACCACATGGAAATTTTAACAAATAGCTAAGTGGCCCCACCCTTGCATCTTTACCATTCACAGGGATGCAAAATGGCTTACCTCTCATGTGATGTGATTGCATTGGTCCTCTGGAAGAGGAAGCTTGTAATAAACTCTGCATTCAAGCATTGATAGATCAAAGTTGGCATCCCTCAATGTTTCCCTAATTTTCTCATGCACTTCTTCCAATGCCTTACGAGACCCATAAAGCCGCAAATTCCACAGACCCAACTGCCTCTGTTATAGTCACAAAGGCACTTCAGAGCATCCAAAATTCTGCATCAGCATCCACCTCAAACCTTCCAATAACTAAAGACATCCTTCAAAAAATTGTTGATTCTATCCCTTTCTGCTCTTCCTCCCCATACCACAGCACTTTTACTCTCTTCTTTCTATGCCTGCTTACGTGCTGACGAAGCAGTGGTCTCTACTACCTCTGCACACACACTTCACCTTCACCAAGTCCGCCTCATCAACAATAGTTACCACATATCTTCTAGATCGTACATGCACAGCAACAAAAACCAACCAACTCTAGTAATTAATCCTTAACCTCAGTCACTTTACTGTCCCGTCCAGCCACTCAAACAATACATAGCTAAAAGGGGCAACCACTGTTGTCCACTATTCACAGACAAACACACTCAGCCTGTTAATCAGGAAGCCTTCTCAAAATTTCTCAAAGCCTGCCTTTCCATGGCCAACATCCCACCCAACCATTACAACACCCACAGTTTCAGAATTGGACGGGCTACTCAACTAGCAATGGACAATTGTCCTGAACACATCATCAAAAGTTCAGGCCGATGGAAGAGCTCAGCGTATCAACGCTATATCAAAAAAAACTTTTTTCACCCTACCACAGTAATCACACTACCTATCACCAACCACCCCTCGTCTACCCTGCAGGAGTCTGCATAAGCAGCCCCCCACCCCATCTCCCTCTAGTGGATGCCCAGACAAGTTAGAGTAACCAACTCTCAACCCTAGTGCATGGTGCTATAGGAGAATCTGCATTAGCAGTTCTCCTATTAGTTCTCAAACTCTAGATCCACAACAGAATAGGAGAATCTGCCTTAGCAGTTCCCCTATCAGTTCTCAAACCATGGATCAAATATAATATGTCTACATCAGCAGTCTACATATCACACACTACAAATTGTATATCACCCTCGTTTTATTATACTAGCACTCTTTCATGTGTTTCTTTAGAAGTCACCTTATGGGATGCCACTCTGTGCCTCGTGCTGGCGCTCTATGAGGGCATCCTAATAGTTAAGCCTCTCCTTTACCTACATGTTTATTGTGTAAATATATATTTTTTTCATTTTCTCTTTTTAAACACTTATTGTTCACTTGTTTTAAATTGTTTGAATTAAATTAGGTCATATCTACTTACCTCAATTTGTGTAACACCTAACCTTCCGTTTCTTTTAAAAATAGTCATTGAACTTGTGTCATTTCCTTCCCAATTTTGTGTCATATCTTTGCCTTTCAAAAAATATTTTGTAAACTGTTGCATTTTCTGTTGTCATATCAGAAACAATCTGTTTCTGCCATTACACACAAGTTCAATAAACTTTCTTGTTTTCTCTAACACCTCGTTGATTATTCCCATAAAAATGTATGTTAAATGCAACAAGGTCATAACTAAACCTAAGCTTATGTATAAACCCCTTATTATAAATATCCATAGATAAGTGTGGGGAAGTAGCTATGGGGAAGGTGTTGTGTGATTTTATCCGACCTTTGGCTGAAGACATCTGCCAACCCACTCCTGCCAACGCCCACCCAACCCTGCCTATCATAAATAAGTTTTCTATCCTTAATTAGCATTAGAGTAATGTATGTTTAATTGAAAGTGACAGCGATTAGATATGCAGGCCCATGGGAGCATCGGGATGAGGCCCCCATTAAATTCTCAAGGGCCAGGAGCTCAGGCCCCCGCGGATCCAGTAACTGGTTTATGCCCATGGTTATTCAATATAACATACCATGACAGGTGAAACTGTGTTTTTCATGAATTCTCCTAAGATGCCAGCTTGATACCAATAATGTACCACTCACAGATGTTGGAATAATGCTGGCAACACCACCTACAATATAAATGAGGATTTTGCAGTTAATTAGTAGGGATAATACACACTACATGCCATATTCATTATATATAGGTAGTACATATCTTAGTAGCTGCATGTTTAAAGGCATTTAATTTGCACTTGTATCAATTCCAAACATGCACACAGTAACTTCACCCTGGCAGACACAGTACTGCATCAAATCGTTAACAACTTAAAATAATGTAAAGCAGTTCTTACAAGATAAAGACGGATCCATGTTGTCTCAATGTTAATTCCAAACAGGCTTCTTGCCATTCCCGCTCAACTTCAGCGAGTTGGGCTAAAGAACCAGAATTAAAGGTAAGTGGGTACCAAACAATTAATTATGTGCTGATTAGTCTTTGTGTGGTGGTTGGGTATCCTCCTGGCCTCATTAGTCTATGTGTGGTGGTTCGGTGTCCTCCTTGCCTCATTAGTCTATGAGTGGTGGTTGGGTCTCCTCCTTGCCTCATTATTGAATGTGTGGTGGTAGGGTCTCTTTCATGCCTCAGTTGTCTATGTGTACTGGTTGGGGCTCCCCCTTGCCTCATTAGTCTATGTGTGGTGGTTGAGTCTCCCCTTGCCTCAGTTGTCTATGTGTGCTGGTTGGGTCTCCTCCTTGCTTCATTAGCCTATGTGTGGTGGTAGTGTCTCCTCCTTGCATCAGTTGTCTATGTGTGCTGGTTGGGTATCCTCCTTGCCTCATTTGCCTATGTGTGGTGGTAGGGTCTCCTCCTTGCCTCATTAGTCTATGTGTGCTGGTTGGGTCTTCTCCTTGCCTCATTAGTCTATATCTTCTGGTTAGGTGTCTTCCAGATGTTATGATATTAATCTAGCTCTTTTGACTTTTGAAACGCTCCCCCTCTTTTCCATTGTCAGCACGACATATTTCACTAGCCCGGGTCAACCTCTGCCCTTAAGACGGGGGTGTGACCCTGATAAGTAGACCTGGCTGGTACCTTTTCCCATTGGCCAATGACCCTTCGTGCCCACGCCCCATGTGAGCTATTGGGGTTGACCTTTGTGAAGGGGGACCGGCTATACCTGGACCAATGGGAGGCCAGTTGTGGGTGTGGTTCCGAGCATAATCCAATGCCGGAACCCCGATAAAATAGCTGGCCTCGACGAAGTACAGGGAGAAATACCTAGCGAAGAGACGAAGTATCTGAACAAGATTCTGACCCGAGATTCCAGAGAAAGCTAATAAGCTAAACTCGAATAAATCAACAACAACTCAACTCCTGGACTCGTGTGTTTTCTCTGACTAGTGTCCCCACTCAAGCAACTACAAGCAGCTACAATATTCCTATATACGAAGGAGCGCGCATAAAATCCAATAACCAAGAAATATAAGTATAACAAGAGTATAGCTAAAGGAGGAAATATAGTTATAAGAAGTGGTGGAGAATCCGGGTATATGATAACTTCCAGTTATCAGAACACAACTTCCCGGTTCAAAGCGCTCTACTATATGCTCCTTCGTACAGGAAAATAGCTGACAATTGCTACGCCGAGAATTTGCACGAAGCCAAATCCAACTATCTCGCAGAGCAGCACAAGTGGCTCGCCGCTTCGAATCATCAACCCCGTGGGAATCGGACACGCTTACGCGATTAGAGACCATCATGCGAGGCTCATCTCTTCCCCCACCACCTTCTCCACAGGAACGAGATATAAACGACCTCAAAGAGCAAATGCGTCTTCTACAGCTTTCCATGGCTCCGAAACAGGTAAGTTTTGATGATAGAGGACGTTCCCCTTCAACAGACAGCAGTGACAAGAGATATCGGCGAGGACCCTCACACGACAGCTATCCAGCTTATGACCGATGGGATGAGCGAGGCAGCAGACGCGCGGACGATCGAAGTCACGAAAGCCGTCGTGATTACGGTAACACCTCCTCGTACCGCCGCAACAACCACAGGCATCTGTCCAGTGGCCGAAATTATGTCCACGAACGCGAAAATCGTCCGATTGCCACTCAATGCTCCGTCTGCAAACGAAGAGGGCGCTCCGAGAGGAACTGCCGGCAGCAAATCTGCCGCAGGTGCTATAATGTCGGACACCACAAAGAGCAATGCCGCGCTAACATCAACCTCTCCTGCTCCAAATGCAGAAAGCTAGGGCATGCTAGTTCTACCTGTCGCTTCCAGGGAAACTAGCATCGCCCGTTGCTGACTCTGTGAGTAACGGGCCAGACCTTCAAGACGACAACATTGGAACTACAACGGCCACTGGTAAGTACGGCACTCACATTTTACACCACAATGAGTTGACTATAACGCTATCAAATAAGCGATACAAAGCCAAAGTCGACTCAGGAGCTGATCTGAATTTCTTATCTGTAGACGTATTGGCCAAATTGCCACCAACATTACGGAACAGATTTAAGTCTAAAATTAGCAAATGTGTGTGTGCCAACAACACTCAGGTAACTACTCTAGGTAACATTACCTTACCATTCTATGTACATAACCAAAGGTTATCCGCTGATTTTGTGGTATTGAGCGACTCTCACTCCCCAATGTACTTAGGCATTCCATTTCTAAAGAAACATTCAGCAGTAATGAATTTCGGAACTGGTACCATTTCATTCACAACCAATGTCCCAGTACACTCTGCACAGAATATTACCATTGATCCCTTTTCTGAAATTATATGTGCAGGAAATCTTTTCCGTAAAACTGAAAGCAAAACAACAGGGGAATGTTCAGTTTTCTCGCATTTGAATGCCAAAGGTATTTTGTTAGCCCGCGCAGCAGTAACCGTCAATGACAACTGCGTGCCAGTAAGGTTATTTAACACTACCCCCGTTGCAAGGTTAATTACCAAGGGTGAGAGAATTGCCACATTTGATCGCTGGGACAATGATGTAGAAACCTTCCAGTACAAAATTGATGACAATATGAATGCTAGTGAAGGTGAGTATGTTAAATTGAATGCATGTCATTTGCCCTCACATGATACTAGCCATGTACCAAATGTAGACTGGAGCCAGTCTCAGGTAAGTGAAATTGAGCGCCAACAGCTTAAAGACCTGGTAGCAGAATTCGCCGACTGTTTTGTCAATCCAATAACCAAGGAGTTAGGGTTGACCGATAAAACTTCGTGCAAAATTGAGATTCTCCCGGGCTCTACTCCTGTTCATAAGTATCCCTATAGAATGGCTCCCCAGGGCAGACAGGAAATGGACAAAATCATCGATCAACAAATCCAACAAGGACTAATCGAGGAAGCTCACGACGGAGCCTGGGCATCGCCGGCCCTTTTAGTTAAGAAAGCCGGTGGTGGTCTAAGACTTGTAATTGATTACAGAGGTCTTAATGCGGTAACCATCCCTCAAGTCCTTCGAATTCCCAGGTTAGTTGAAATGTTAGATTGTGTAGGTGAGAACAAACCTAAGTACTTTTCAGTTCTTGATTGCACTCAAGGGTTCCATCATATCCCCTTAGATCCAGAGTCCAGGGATAAATCTGGGTTTATCACACCTTCCGGGAAATACAGGTATCGAACGATGCCCCAGGGCATACGGAACGCGCCGAGCGTGTTTCAATCCCTCATTGACTCTTTGTTGCGTAACATACAATACAAATACGTCATGGCATACATCGATGTCATCAGTTGTTTTTCGCACACATTTGACTTGCATCTTAAACATCTCCGGGAAATATTTGTACGGTTACGCAATGCCAACCTGAAGCTACACCCCAGAAAATGTTCGTTTGCCGTGAAAAAGGTAAAATATCTGGGCCATGTATTGCAGCCAGAAGGCATATTACCCAATCCTGACAAATTGGAAGCAGTTGAATCTTACCCTACCCCCACAAAACTTAAAGACGTACGTGCTTTCCTGGGATTAACGGGCTTTTTCAGAAGGTTCATCAGTGGCTACGCAATTATTGCGCGCCCTCTATATGCTTTGACCAAGAAGAATCAATCATTCACATGGTCGCCAGAATGCCAAACCGCATTTGACGCCTTGAAAAAGGCGCTGGTAAGTTCACAGGTTTTAGCCTTCCCCGATTTCAGCAAACCGTTTGTATTGTCGACTGATGCTAGTAAGCTAGGATTAGGCGCATGTCTTAGCCAGGAAATTGACGGCAAGCTTCGACCGATAGGGTTTGCAGGGAGAGGTCTCACTAAATCTGAAGCAAATTATTCCACTACAGAACAGGAACTTCTTGCAGTAGTATGGGGAATTCAACACTTCAGAGTGTATCTTGAGGGACAGAAATTCCAGTTACATACTGATCATTCAGCCCCCAAATGGATATAAGGGTTAAAGCAGCCTCAGGGTAGACTAGCAAAATGGGTCACATTCATACAGCAATTTCAATTTGAAGTGAGTCATGTTAAAGGGAAGGACAACATTGTCCCGGATGCATTAAGCCGACGCCCCTATGATATCACCCGCTCCCCTCAATTGCGACCGGACAAGCCCGACTTGTTAACAGCGATTCACCACCACGAAATAATTAGCAAGCCGACAACGCGGTTAACGGCAAAACTTCAAGTTAAGTTTCATGATGTGCCATACGTGATCCCATCGCTTAACTCTCAACCAGGTGAATCGGATGAGGAACTCGTGCATCAATCTATATGCACTATTCCCGCCACTGCAGCGGGCAAGTTATCTGCTTTCCCTCGCGATCGCGATCACGATAAACTTGCCTCGCTATCTCGATATTCAGAGGACAATTATGAAACAGAAGCCCTATGTGCAGTAACTGATAAGCGGACTCAACGCGTTGAGCTCCGACATCGGCTTACAAACCAAGCGAAAACTAATTGGGATTCAATCACCTTAAGCCGAGAACAGATAAGGCCTCAGCAAAGGCTTGATCCCCAATGCAGTATAGTTTTACGACTCCTCAAGTATGGCACCGTTCCCACCAATAAACAAGAGGCAGACGTGCTGCTCAAACGCGAGCAAAACTATTTTATTGCTGACGATCTCCTGTATCATATATTAACATCACAGGGACCGAAACCAAATAAAGCAATGGCACAGTTAGTCATCCCTCAAAACCTCAAGGAACATCACGATGCACCTCTAGGCGGACATCTGGGCGCTTCGCGAATGATTTCAGTCATGCGGCCGCGTTATACTTGGATCGGGATGATCAGGGACATAAATGAATATGTTCACACATGTAAGTCCTGCAATGCATCCAAAAGTTCCAGTGTCTCTATTCGGCCCCCACTTATCATCCGTGAGCCTGCCCCAGGACCGTTCCACACTATGACAATCGACACAGTCGGCCCATTACCGAAAACGCGCTTCGGTAACGAGCACATGGTGTGTGTCACGGACCAATACAGTCGCTATGTCATCGCATGGCCGACTCGTGACATCACAGCCAAATCAATTGCTAAGGGTTTTTACCAGAGAGTCATCTGTGTCTATGGTGCACCCAAGCGACTTCTCTCCGATAATGGATCCGCTTTCATTAGCTCCCTATTCCAGGAATTATGCTCCCTTTTCAAAATCAAACAAAGTTTCAGTTCGGCGTACCATGCTCAAAGTCAAGGTCAAACGGAACGTTGTCAGCGCTCCATACTAAATCTTCTAAGGAATTATGTCAGTCCTAAGCAAACAGACTGGGACCAGCACCTAATGCCATTAGTATTTGCGCTCAACACTTCTGAAAATCAACCCCTTGGCTATTCAAGTTATATGTTAGTCTTCGGCAGAATGCCAGTGTTACCAGCGGAGATGGATCTTCCAGACCCCCTAAAAACCCCCAACACATACAAGGACAACATTGTCGAAATGCTGCAAACACAAGCGGAAATTTCCAAATTTGCCGAACAGCACCTAGTTGAACAACAAATGAAAATGAAGGTTCAGTATGATAAAACGACCAAAAACAACCCAATCGAAGCCGGTGACGCAGTATACGTGTACCAACCAAAAATTCGAGTAAGAAAAACGAAAAAGAAATTGCAGATAAATTTTCATGGGCCTTTCTTCGTTGTCGGATATGCAACCCCCACCACGGTTAAATTAAAACGCCTATCAGACGGGAAGCACTTGGACAAGACAGTCAATGTTATGCGTTTGAAGAAGGGACACATAAGGGCAAAGACCAACAAATGGGATCCTTTGAATGTTGAAGATCTCGGAGATCTATCGGAAGAGGATCTTCCCAGCGACAGCTTTAATCAAGCTGCAACAGATAATGACGATTCGGACTCGGACGTGCCTGACGATGCGCCCCGCAGAGAAGGGTAACGCCCTAGAGTGGATCGGACTGCTGACAGATTCGCTACCCCCAGCGTTGTCCACATGGACCCTTCAACACCCTCCACGGCTAATACACCAAGCCTTCTGCCCCGACGGCGTACATGCAAGCAATCATTCGAAACAACACGTGCAAATGCTCCCTCCCAACAAATTATCCCACCACCGATCGCCTTAACCAAGACTTCCCACAAACCACAAGCCGTACGTAAGGATGGGAAGACACATGATGTAGTAAAATTGATTGGATCAAAGGTTCCTTGATTTTCAAATAAAGTAAAGTATAACATCATGTTTGCAGGCGGACAATCTGAGTGGATTTTTGAGGACAAAATCAACAGCGCCACCAAGTCTCTGGCGCGAAAGATGCACATGACCGATTTATGACAACATTACCAATTTATGACTACATTTACCGATTTGTGACACTATTTACCAATATATGCACCATCTGCCGATTAATATTTAACTATCATCATTTATTCATTTTCCGATTATTCATCTTCCAATTTATGTTTAACTATTCATTTTCAGAGTGTTTTTTCTTTTCAGAAATTATTCCCATTAATGTCATGTTATTATTTGTTATACCTATGTACTATTTACCCCAAAACAGGACGTCTACATTCGTATTGTAAGTATGCTCCTTTTTGTACCGTTATTTCACACACCATATATATGTATTTCATCTATTATTCCAATCAGACAACATTTACCTGCCATTAACCCATGCTATTGACACTTTGTTTGTCTCACCCGCATTTCAAACTGCCTGCGACGAACCGTTGATAATTTTAATTGCAATTCGAGACAACTGACACAGACTTAAATGTTAGGATAACAATCCCTCGCCAATTAAACCTATATACGCTCTAAAACGGATAAATTGGATTCAAATTCTAATGTTAGCGATAACAGTCCTTGGCCAATTAAACCCACATACACTTTATAAAGGCTTATTGGGACTCCAATTCGACCACTCCAATTAAAGATCGTCTCTAGATACTTAATTACGACCTTGTATACAAAACTGGGCTATCAAAGTTTACTAAGCCGCTTAAATTACCATCGCCCCTGACATCCATTCATATGTAAGCCCATTGATCAGTTGGTCCACTTATCAACGATCACAGGCTCGATAGCAGCGGGCTTAAAATTTGAACACGCCACGCTTACAATTTCCCACATAAAACACGCTTCCCTGCATCTCGCTTCATAGCGACATACGCCCTCTGACGCTAGTCAACGTCGACACTCCGTCGCCTACCTCAACCGACACTTAGTCTATCGATCCTACGCTATCGCACGACACCAACTGTGAGTATACGGTTAAGTTATTAGAAGCCTTTTACATTGTCTTCTTCCAAACAGCGCAAATTAGACACTATGATATTATCAATTATGTTCAACAATTTTTTTACCTCTAAGTTGCAGATTATAAGACAAAATCTTGCTATAAGTAACGTCGACTACACTATTATCGCACCGTCTTTCATATCATGTGGACACGCGTAAAATTAGTGAACCTTCGTGATACACATTACCCATAACGCAATCTCATATTATTCAAGTATATGCGGGGTATCATTTCATGAACGAATCTGCAGCTTAAGAGACGACGTGCATATTCATCAAACAATTAACGGAGAAGTATTTTTTATCATTTAATTCTCAACGCATATGTGAGATGTTTATATTTATTTCCTCTGGCATGTACAACAAATACAATTAAAGTGTCACACCGTTGTTCTTCCGTACTTACATGTTATACAGTAATCGTGTGCGATATGTGTTTATATATTATTTCAGGTGCAATTATTCTTAGCATCATGCACCCGAGAAGCGCACCATAGATGCTTTTCTGGACGTCCCCTTCCCACCAACAACCGAGCCAGGCCCATGAGGGCTCTACTGGGATCCGTAAGGAAACTGTCCAGAGGACTCTTTAATATGACAGCGGTGGACGACGTAACAATTCTACTAAATCGCGTAATTAATCGTTAAATGCACATATATCGGCCATCGACCCGAAATTTTCACAAATACAGGTCTAGTACCACAACCCACACAACCGCATCCGTACGTAAAATTCTAAATTATCCGCGCCAAAATCTCACCCACCCCCACGTCGCTCAGATTCGCCACCACTCTCGACAAACAACACCCTCCATCTCGAGCCACTTATTAACTCTTTGCCACGCATTCAATCTCCCTACACAAAATAACAATAAATCATTTTTAAATATATCTCCACTGAACACATTGATGTCATGATATTACACACTAGTTGCTCACGCACATTGACCACACTGAGCACTCATACGTCTTCCTGACCATGAAAACAGAAGACGTCCAACCGCCCAACCAAGCGTCATAACGCACATCTCCCCTCACCACAAGCGACACCTGGCGAACCCAATACGGCAGCCCTTCAGAGATCTCATCTCCACGAAACAGCCATACTCATCAACTTAAATCATTTTCCTGGCATTGGACCAGTGTTATTGTAAAGAATAATTTCTGTAACATTAGTTAAATTCTTCCTAATTTCAATTAGCTAAATAATTTATTTTCACCATTCCACCATTGTCTAGTATAGGCTCATCGTTTTTTTCCCACTGGGTTTTAGTGCGGAGTAATACTGTGGAATGTGATTAATGTTAAAGGTTAAATTTCAGTATGTCACCATTAATAACCATATTGTATAACTATTACACAATTCATATATATATATAGCTTACAAATTTAGAGAAACACTTTTTGTAAAATTATTATAATCTCATCATCAATAATCCATCTATGTTAAATATCTTGTTATGGACATGTGCCAATGTAAATTGATATTGGCGCATGTCCAAGCTACTCTGGAATCATTCTAAATTCAAAATCAAATAATATTGGGCTAATGTCGTGCTGTCCCTTTACACTTTAACTCATATTCCAAATTTCCTTTAACTTAGTTTATTTTTGCAAAAAAAATGCAAAAGGTAAATCAAAATTGATTGAACAGTGGAAGTTCAACTTAACTATGGTTGGGGAGGATGTTATGATATTAATCTAGCTCTTTTGACTTTTGAAACGCTCCCCCTCTTTTCCATTGTCAGCACGACATATTTCACTAGCCCGGGTCAACCTCTGCCCTTAAGACGGGGGTGTGACCCTGATAAGTAGACCTGGCTGGTACCTTTTCCTGAAGGGGGACCGGCTATACCTGGACCAATGGGAGGCCAGTTGTGTGTGTGGTTCCGAGCGTAATCCAATGCGGGAACCCCGATAAAATAGCTGGCCTCGCCGAAGTACAGGGAGAAATACCTAGCGAAGAGACGAAGTATCTGAACAAGATTCTGACCCGAGATTCCAGAGAAAGCTAATAAGCTAAACTCGAATAAATCAACAACAACTCAACTCCTGGACTCGTGTGTTTTCTCTGGCTAGTGTCCCCACTCAAGCAACTACAAGCAGCTACAATATTCCTATATACGAAGGAGCGCGCAGAAAATCCAATAACCAAGAAATACAGGAGGCCCATGGGAGCCATGTGGGAACTTGGCGAACTGCATCCAAATAATTGCAACAATTTCAGAATTGGGCCACAATTGACCAAAATCGGCCAAAAATTACATAAGTTATCATGGATTATAATTTTTTGTGGCAAATGGGGAAACTTTAAATTTTTTTCAAGTTAACAATTGAGATAGGCTTCCATTATATGGATCTTAATTAAATATATACAATAAGATGAATTGCGACCTGTATCGCGAAACAAAAAAAGTGTTACATACATCCAAACATCCAAACATCCAAACTAACAAACTTACAAACCGGGCCGATCGCCATAACTTGGCGTTATGACAACGCCAAGTTAATAAGTATAACAAGAGTATACCTATAGGAGGAAATATAGTTATAAGACATGCCTCAGTTGTCTATGTGCGGTGGTTGGGTCTCCTCCTTGCCTCATTATATAGTATATGTGTGGTGGTTGAGTCTCCTCCTGGCCTCATTAGTCTATGTGTTCTGGTTAGGTGTCTTCCATGTCTCAGTTGTCTATGTGTGGTGGTTGGGTCTCCTCATTGCCGCATTAGTCTCTGTGTGTTGGTTGGGTCTCCTCCTTGCCTCATTATTGAATGTGTGGTGGTTAGATCTTGTTGTATATATTTATATTACCGTCCGACCGTGGCTAATCCTCTCCTCGTCTCATTATTACGTAGTGTAAATACCCTACTTAAATTGACTTCTTGTGTCTGTTTTCAATTTATTTGAGATATTAAAGAGATGACTTGAATTCCCACTAGTCAAGCATATGATATTTATACACTTATGTATGATGGTCGATGTTTTGTCTTAAACTGGCTAGTTAGAATACTTGAGGCTACCTCTACATAAGCTTACAAGTTAACACATTATAATTGAATGTACTGGCAAATACTAAGATATTATTGGTCAATATTTCTAATACAGATGCATTAATTTTATCTGGTTACATGTGATGTGAGTGCTGAAGCCATATACCATATTCAAAAAAAATACCTTTTTATGCAACATTACAACGCCCATACAGGCCATAGACATAGTATAAAAATAGAATTCATTCGAACAAATAAATATTTGTATCCATATGCAGAACATGTTGGTAACGAATATAAGAAATGTATCATATATATGTAGCCCTACAAGACGTCAGTAGACATGTATAAATTCATGTTACCGTTACGACCGGAGCTAATATATATGATAATATTTGAGAAATTGTAATATATTTTAACAACATTTACCTTTACAACTATCCATGCACTGATTTCTCTGATATAGCTTTATAAGTAATATAACTATCCATCAACTGATTGAGCTATGAGTTTGCATCTAAATGCTAACAGCATACTATAGGCGCGAATTCGGAGCAAACGTTATTATTGCCCAATGGGAAATTACTAGTCATGGTCCCCTAGCCTGATGGCTGCGGGTGCTGTTTACATGTTACTGATATTCAATAGTCTCGCCAAGAGGGCGAGAAGCGTAGCGGAACGCCTGGAGTCTGGGACGCAGGAAATTACCATGATTTTTTATTAACGTTATGATAACAAAGCTGAAAAAATGTATGATCCCCGGCATGTTCGTTGGGTCTGAACCAGTGAGCACGGTCGTATTAGTTGGGTCGCCTCATCTCTTCGCTGAACAATGGATGTCGTTGCTGGCAGTTACGAGGAAATTGTCTTTGGATATAAAATAGTTGATTTGGAATCGGTATCTAAGAATCGCTCTATTTATCCTTTCAAATTTCGTTTCTTTCTGTAATCTTTAATTTTTCATGAATTGATTATCTGTGTTAATTTAAGGTGAATTTATGCATGTGGTTTTGAGCGATAAACTGTTACTTTCAATATATTACGACTTAACTACCGTAAGTGGCGTAATTGCGTAATGCTAGGGGTGTCAACCGAACCTCGCCACAGGCGGCCGCGCTTGTGCCTCAATGTTATTTCCAAGTTTTTTCAACTTGCTATGACGGGCATTTATATTTAAGATACATGGACGAATAATATATCAAACGAGAGCTAACGTATTGAATTTCAATAATATTGTCTTACTTTTCGCATTATACTCCGTTTGAACCATAAAAAATGTGTGTTTGTGGAGCAATACGTTAAAATTCTCGGCGAGCATTTTCGACTTTTCAAGATTCACTCCGTTTTTAATTATCTAAATCGGTTCGTATTCGCTACTCTTATCGTTTTTATTGTTTAGTAAATGACAAGATGACATTCTAATGTTCATGATCATATAAAATCTAAAAAAATTGGCCAAAGGGAAAATAATATTATTTAATTACGAAATATTACGGTGCAAACAAATGTATTTTTTTCCCAATTTTATCAGAAACCCGCGAAATAGGTGCTCACTTTTTACAAATATAAGTATGATGTTACAAATGGGTGAGTTTTTTTTCCAGATTAAATGGTAATGTGTTGTCGTATTTTACACTTCAAAATGTCGTCCAATCATCTCATGCTTTCCGCGTGCGCCCGTATCAGGGTCAACCTTGCCTTCGCTCAACACGGCTGCGCACGCTCGCAACCACCGTTGATTGTGCGTCGTCAGAAAAAGTTGATTTTCATTCATTTTTTAGTCTGACCCCTAAAATCCATCTATATACGGGGATAATTCAAGTTTAGTGAAACACTTTGGTAAAGTTTATTTTCGAATCGATTGGAAATGTTTTGTCGAATTTTAAACTTTAAAATGTTCGATTTTGTCATGCCCGCGCCGGGAGAGCGCATAGCTTGCCTTCACACTGCCAACTCGAGATCGCTTACGCGGCTGTTGCTTGGGGTCAAACAAAGTCGATTTTTGTTCATTTTTTAGTCTGACCCCTAACATCCATCTATATACGGGGATAATTCAGGTATAGTGGAACACTTTGGTTAAGTTTATTCTCGAATCGATAGCAAATGTTGTGTCGAATTTTAAACTTTAAAATGTTCGATTTTGTCATACCCGCGCTGGGAGAGCGCATAGCTTGCCTTCACACCAACTCAAGATCGCTTACGCGGCTGTTGCTTGGGGTCAACCAAAGTAGATTTTTGTTCTTTTTTATTCTGACCCCTAACATCCATCTATATACGGGGATAATTCCAGTTTAGTGGAACGCTTCGGTAAAGTTTATTTTTGAATCGATTGTAGGCGTTGTGTCGAAATTTAAACTTTAAAATGTTCGATTTTGTCATACCCACGCCGGGAGAGCGCATTGCTTGCCTTACCAGCATTATGTTATTTAAAAGATCACTCTTGCACTTAATATGGTACCTGATTTATTTGGTGTTGTAGATTAAAAAAAATATCCGTTACAGGCCAGTAACTTCAAAGGCAAAATGCCGCTTGCGCTGGCGCGTGGAATTCGGCAGTTAGGGTTCACGGAGTAGATGTTGAGCTGCCGACAGTTACTGCGACGGTTGCTCGAGCTGCTCGTCACCAAGGGCACCACCCAGATTTAACACATCAAAGAGATTATGTTAACCATGTTTTGTGTCAGATCCGTTCACGGAGTACATCCCGAGTTTATCATTCGCCCCAGTCTTATATAAGCTGCGTAATTGCACCCAAATATTCATAACCATTGCGGTTAAACAATTCGCATTTGAATCTCCATCTGACAATTTTTTTGCTTTAAGACGCGAGTATATGACGAGGATGATGCTGTGTACACAGCTGAGGACATCTCTAAAGGCGATCTTGAGATTTTGGTCACCTGATGTTTTAGCATTGTTTGGCAATTTCAGATATGTTTCTGGTTGCAATAGATTAGTATTGTTTGGCAATGTCAGACAGGTGTCTGGTTGCAATAGATTAGTATTGTTTGGCAATTTAGGACAGGTGTCTGGTTGCAATAAATTAGTATTGTCTTGCAATGTCAGACAGGAGTCTGGTTGCAACAGTTTAAGCCTTGTTTGGCAATTTCAGACATGTTTCTGGTTGCAATAGATTAGAATTGTTTGGCTATGTCAGACAGGTGTCTGGTTGCAATAGATTAATATTGTTTGACAATGTCAGACAGGTGTCTAGTTGCAACAGTTTAAGCCTTGTTTGGCAATTTCAGACAGGTGTGTGGTTGCAATAGTTTAAGCATTGTTTGGCAATTTCAGACATGTTTCTGGTTGCAATAGATTAGTATTGTTTGGCAATGTCAGACAGGTGTCTGGTTGCAATAGATTAATATTGTTTGGCAATGTCAGACAGGTGTCTGGTTGCAATAGATAAGTATTGTTTGGCAATGTCAGACAGGTGTCTGGTTGCAATAGATTAGTATTGTTTGGCAATGTCAGACAGGTATCTTAAAAAGTGAAAAGTGGCTGTCATCCTATCAATTTTGGCTAAAAAACTGACAATTCCATAGAATTTGAAACCTAAATAACTTTTTTACTAATTGATTAAAAAAAATGAAACATAGCTTTTAAGAATCCTCTAGATTATACATTTCTTGTGGTGTAATTTCACTATTATATTTTAAATATAACACATATAAAGCAGCTGTTATCCCTTACCGTACAATTCTGGCGCAAAACCGAGCAATACCATGAAATTTGAAACCTCAATTACTTTTTTACTAATTGACTTAAAAAAATGAAACCTAGCTTATAAGAATCCTCTAGATTATACATTTCCTGTGGTATAATTTCACTATTATATTTTAAATATAAAACATATAAAGCGGCTGTTATCCCTTACCGTACAATTCTGGCACAAAACCGAGCAATACCATGAAATTTGAAACCTCAATTACTTTTTTACTAATTGACTTAAAAAAAAGGAAACATAGCTTATAAGAATCCTCTAGATTATACATTTCTTGTGGTATAATTTCACTATTATATTTTAAATATAAAACATATAAAGCGGCTGTTATCCCTTACCGTACAATTCTGGCACAAAACCGAGCAATACCATGAAATTTGAAACCTCAATAACTTTTTTACTAATTGACTTAAAAAATGAAACATACCTTTTTAGAATCCTCATGAGTATACCTATCTTCATGTAAAATTTCAACGAGATACAATGAATTTGAAAAAAATCACTGACACCCCTAATAATGCTCAGCCAAAATCTTTGTAATATGTTGCCTGATTGTGGCAGCCCCTTGGACATTGACTTGTGTTTTCGCAACCTGCTGCGTGATTGCAGTAAGATGTGTTGGCACTTTCTGTGAAAGAAAATAAGACCAGTAGATTAAAATCGATGAGCTTCATGCGCCAGCTAACAGTGCAGGTCAGGGTCTTAGCCAGAGACTCGTCCAACCGTCCATTGGACAGGTGAGTCGTCGACTAGGACTGGATGCAATTTTCCCCCAAAGACAGTCCATCCGCCCACCCATCCCAGGCCGGATATGAGGAATTAGCCTAGCTAGTATAAACACCCCATTTAAAGACAAACAGCGACGTAGCTCCAGTCTAACGGTAATATGAATATATACCGTTCTGCATCAACATTGTCCGCGCGTCCAAGAAAACGCGTTTGGCTAAAGTGCTGCCCTACGCCTCTAGAAAATAACATATATCAAGAGCCTGTACAACAAAAAGTCCCTACGCACCCAAAAACTTACCCCCACTGGACACTATTCTTCAAGAAATGCCGTCAATATATCATTTCTGAAAAATCGCGATACGATGACCGCCATTTTGGAACATATTGGGTTGCGTGATTTCCCGCCGCTTCATCCTCATTGCCTTAGCATCCCAGGGGGCACTTGGCCCTAACTCAGAAGGGGGTGTGCCGCGGAACCTCGAAAACCTGTACCCGTTGTATAAGTTGAGATTGGCAAAAAGTATACCCCGTTGTACAAGATATTATGCAAATGTATAACCCGTTGTACAAGTTGAGAGGCCGAAAAAACATACCCCTTCGTGCGGCACATGTATACTACCTCTATACACTTAAGTGCCCCCCCCCCCCCCCCCCCCCCCCCCCCCCCCCCCCCCCCCCCCGGTCTTCTTGGCATTAGTCGTCGATGGGTCACGTCATTCTGAGCATGCGCAATGCACATGGTCTTGAACTTGAAAACAAACATGTTGCTGTTGCTTCCCAAATTGATCGAGCTATAACTAATTACCTTGGATGAAATCCCCCGCCGAAAAGGGATAAAATTGTCTGGGAACGTCATTGCATTCTAAATTCCATCACTTGGGTATGTTGGGTGTTTGGTAGTTGTCTGAATCGATCTCAAATTTTTTACATTGCGTCGGCTTAAGAGAAAGTAAGACGTCTACTCAGACGTCTTGTAGGGCTAACAGCGACGCAGCACGCTCTCCACTCATCTACGATCAAAATAAACACTGTTCTGTTCGGAGCATCAATGTCTGCCTCGCAGTTTGCTTTTCACATGATCTAATAAACTTTTGGTCTGCACTGTTGACTCGGGAATGAAGCTCACAAATTGCAATTGGGTAAAAACATGTTGACGCGGAGTCTTTGACTAGGTTTTTAATTCGCACGTATGCTTGTGCCGGCGCAGGTTAATGTTGTGCAAACTGTCATAATCGCGATGAGGGCGATGTAAAAGGAAAGCGCTGCTGTGTAACACTGTTGTCGCGTCCTTTGTTAATACGCGCTCTGACGTGCCGATTCAACGGGTGCCATCATGATGTTCGCAAGAAATAACATCATAACGTTCAAGTCAACATAAAACACGTTATGATAATCAGTTGGTGATCTAGGTCATGACTTGATGGGACGGGGTAGGGTGGACGGGCAGTTTTCTAATCCTGGCTAAGACCCTTGTGCAGGTTGCAGTCTAGACCTATAATCAACCAATGTGTCTGCAGTAGAGGCCTACCTCGTGGCAAGCAAAATGTGGTGGACTGGTCAATCGAGAAACATTTTTTGGTCCTACTCTTTATCCATTTGAATAGGGCGACCAAACTTCATGCGTCAGAATTCTGATATGGCCATTTTTGTCATAAAAGAAACCCAACTTCACCTCGCCATATTTAGAGGATCAATAATCCGATCACATTCAAAATTTTAAAAAGTTCAGATAACAATTGTATCTACAGATTTATCAAATATCAGCATTATATGGAACAGTTCATTTACATTTTTTTCAGCATTAGTCAGTTTCGAAAAGATGGCAAGTGAATCTTTATGCCTGGATCAATCTTGCTATTATTATTTTTTTTTGATATCCATCATGAAATGTTGTGCTATGAAATGCGAGGGTGTTGGATATCTAACTTATCCAGAAGTGGTAGTAAAACAGCGCTGTATACTTTTACTCTCCGCAAATTTGCCCGTTCCCGGCCAATCGGCCCAGCGCATTTGCATCCAACAGATAAACATGTGCACACCATGAATGGGTCTTCAGGTTTCACCTATGACATGACCGGCATGGTGAATCATAAATGGCTGCAATGAACTGAATTCCCATTTGTCGACATTATTTAGCATTATGATGTCACATACGAATTCCCCAAAGGGCATGTTGTGCTATCCATACTTGTCACTGAATGTTAGTGAAAACTTCTGGTCCATAGCCATCCACAGTGTTGTGGAGAAATTACTTGACAATATTTTAATGGAATATAATACTGATATACTTCCAACGAGAAATGTACATTTGTCCTCAAAGAAGTAATTCAATGCTATGTTGGTCATGGCTCTCTGTGTCATGAGATGTCACTAGATGCCTTTAAGGCTTTTGATTGCGTTGGTTATATTAAATTGTTTATTCTGCTAAGCAGGCGAGGTATGTGTTCTACCTCAGCTTAAAGATGTCGAACATGTATACGCAGCAACTGTTGAGTGTGCAATGGGATAATGCAATTTCGGACAGTTTAAGCTGTACTAAGGGCGTGAAGTGGGGTGCTGTGTTGTCTCCATTTCTTTTCTGTGTTTATATGGATGAACTAATCACCGGTCTATCACACACTTAAGTTGGTTGTCATATTGGTCAAAAATTTGTTGGTGCATTTGGTGGTGCTGATATTTCGTTAATTGCACCCTCTTTGACCACTGCCAAGATTATGATCGAAACGTGAAAAATTTGTGGCTGAGTATAGTGTCCTTTGCAACTCAGCCAATTTATTAGTTTTCAATGATAACCTGTGCCATGTAGATTTAAGGCTAAATGGTAATACTTTGCCGAATTGATAAAATGCTTTACATCTTGGTGCCTATGTTGGTAAGGATTGTAATGCTAATAATATGAATGGGGCTGGCAATGTACATGTTAGGAAAAAGTTATTCAACAGTTTCTGTACAAGTTTTTGTTGATCTCCTTTATGGAGTTAAGACCACCGAGACCAACATGGCGACATTGTATTTGGCATCTACCAACATGTTCAATATATTTACATTTCTTGACAGGTCAGCAACCTATCACAATTTATGAAGCGGTATATCAAATTTCAATGTAAATGCATAAGCAGTGGTAACATTGTGTTGACCTTTGTGAGCAGATTTTCCACTGTTGCTTGTAATTTGAGAATTGTAATGTCCATTGGAAAAAATTGCTGACTCTATGATATTGTCTGTTCCCATTTTAGTGCTTAATCATAAAGATTAAGCCAGAGTCACAGCTCAGTATGGGGTCCCACAGTAAAATATAACATTTATTCTAATGTTGATGATGATGATGATGATCAAAGAAATGTCATCTCAGTTCGCCAAGCTCATCAATCCCTGAATGTTAATAACAGTGAGTGACTCTTGCGCAACAACGGAATTGCTTGTGGTTAAATGCAAAGTCGGTCATCGAGTGCAAGTGCAAGATGAAACTACAGACTAAAATAATTTGCGTCTGACTCTACTGACTTGTTTGAATAAATAGATCACGCTCAGGGCAAGAAACTGGCAAATATGTGAATTGGCCCTCCATTTTTGTTCAACTGGCCCTTCAACAAAATGAACTGGCCCTGCCAGTATTTAACTGGTCCTCTCAACGGTCTTGTTATTCACAATGCCGAAAGTAGAAGTGAATAAGCTGAGTGGAGGTGGACTTTTTTCTAATTCATCACAGTTGCCTTCAGGTAAAGGTTTGACAAACTTGTTCATTGTTGTTAAACTTGGGAAAAATATTTTGCGCAAAGTATCAAATCAACGACTTGTAACGCTGGGAAAATTTTACACTCATTTGCATCGTGCATGTGACATAGACTGATCAATAAAAACGAGTTATACGATCTCATTGATAATCGTGTGCTTTCGTCAATACACAAATAACCAAAGTACTCTGGATAAAAGCTGAGGTCAAGTCAATTGGGTCAGTTCAAATTATCGGGCTATTGTCAACATGTTTAACTTTTGACGTCGAGCATGGTAACAGAATAGTTATCGGCCAGGCGGACGAACAACTGTGACAAATGAGTCAGCGGAATAAACTTCTAGTCGGCGCTCGCCGACTAGAAATAGCCAATTTCGTGCCCTGACGCTGATAAGCTCACTGTGCACCCGCCAGTTCAACGCAGTGGCGACAGCTTTTCTTGCCAAGAAATGCACTACGGTGTACGGGTGTTACGCTTTCTTTGCTCGGCGAATGTAAGCGAATTCAATCATTCTGTATTCTTTTTAATGCTTGCCAGTGAGTACAAAACATTGAGGGTAACGTTTGTGGTCTAGATGATAGTGATGAGAAGGTTTGGTTTCAGAGTATTGACATTATCTGGCGAAAGATGTTCTATTGGGAAGAGATATGCAGATAGAATCATCATATTAAATTCTCACGGCGTGTTTTACCAACTGAACTTCACCCAGTTGGCTTGTTACCATGGCAGCGCTGTGCTAGCGACACTCAGTTAAAGGACATCAAAGGGCGATCGCGAGTTTCGCGTAGCGTCGAGTCTGTGGCTAGATTTTATTCTGAGCCGCTTCATGAACTTTTCCATACAAATGTCACAAAATCTCTCGAAGTGCTTCATTGTCAGAAAGAGTGCTGGAGATACTGATGCACTTCAAGTTTGAGGGTCCAGCTGTTCAGGACTTCGACTGTCAGAAAACAGCTATGAACTTTATTGCTGATAAACGAAAGAAGTGAATTAATATGCATGCAATGTTTGTACATAGGCATTTGTGGTGTTCAGTTATCAATAAACATGTGTTGGGGACCCATGGGAATTTTAACCTGAGGGTCCTGGACCCTTGATAATGTTTGGCTAGCCAGGGCCCTGTCCTACACTTCTTAGTTTGTATGATTACAACCTAGGAATAACACATGTCATTGTAAATCCATCCATAGCCCACTTCATCTCACCTCGGTGTGTCAAGTACCGGAGATACCTGACTCATCTCTCACCCGGTCTCTACCTGACCCCTTTTTGGTGTATTGGACACTTGACTGGATGCACTGCATATTTAGGCTTAATGAGTGTGTGGTTTAAACAATTGAAGTAGGTGCCAAATGTTAAAAACCAAGCAGATTCTGCGATTATTAAGCTGTCACTATGAGTATATGAGTTGCATGCCATGGTTGAGCTAATTAAAATGGGGCTGGGAACTGCCTTGTTTCACCTTGTTGGTTAAAACTGAATATTTGATCTGAGGCCTTGTTTCCTGAGAAACTGATATGAGCTTGACACATGTTGTAGTCATGTTGTTTACTGGTCATCAAAGCCATTATGGACAAATAAAAACTGGACAATAGAGGCACAATCGTAATATTAGTAAGCTGCTAATACATCAGTGCTGAACAGACTATGCAGACTAAAAATAATGAGCACTTCCTCCCGCCCCTCCACTGATGTCAGAGACAACTGTTGGTAACTTTTGTGAAGGTGAAACACATGTCTGCCAGTCAGTATGGCAGCAAAACCTTGAATCCTTCACAAGGGCCAAATTGGGTTACTCAGTGTGTCAGTTCAAGCCTCTCTGTAAGATTGTCCTCGCTGATGATGTCTGTAGTGTTAATGCAGTCATTGACTGTTGTTGTTTAATGAATCTGTATTGTTGCATTTTTTTCCATTTTGTCCGAGTATGGATACCTCGTGTAAGATGTTCTTTCTACAATGCAATTAATTATATAAGCTCCAGTTTGTATAAATCTGGTGGAATCGAATTTTCCAAACCATCAGTTATCAATATTATTGCCCAGTTATAGGCAAATTTAGCCAATTCCTCTTTCAGACACCCATCCTGAGGGTAAGTAGGCTATCAGTTATTTTCCAGCACTGAACAAGATTGATCTTTCTCCCAATCAATGCACCTTGGTGGAATACGTACAAGGAAATACATCTCTTGCACAGTAAACATCCGCAGATAACTAACTTGCCATGCACACCAGCAAAGGTTACTGACCGATATGAATAGGATTTAAGTCTATAATTCAAATTCCAAGCTAAGTTATTAATCAATATTAATAATTCCTGTGCTTTGGAGGTTGTCAACTGCAACATGTCAATCTATGCATTTCAGGAACCCAGATTTGAGAGTGCATTCAGCGACCATTCCCATGGGGGCTGTGTGCGTGCTGTTGCAGTGAACCAACGTGGTATACTAGCCACTGGAGGAACAGATGAAATCATCAACCTCTTCAACTTGAAGAGAAATGTGGAACTCGGAAATTTGATGCACCATAAAGGTGGTTTGTGAATAGTGCAATTATTTCTGCTTTTTCTGCACTTGTGTGTATTATCTTAGTTTACTTGCTAACTTTCTTCAATAGAGGTCACATAATATCTGAAAGCTGTGTTGAACATATTATTTCAAAAAAGGTTTCAATAAGATTAAAAGTTTTATAAATGATTTGGGCATTATGAGTATTCCTATGATATAGATATTTGCCATCGAATTATCATTTCAATTCATTTCCCAACAGGTGCTATTACTTGTTTGGAGTTCTACAAAAAGTCGTACATGTTCAGCGGCAGTGAAGATGGTACAATTGGTGTGTGGCACATGGGCAAGTGGGAGTGTCTCCGCACACTGAAAGGACACAAGTAAGTGAGAGTTAATGGGAGGGGGGTGGGGGGGTGGTGTTGTATGGTTGGTGATGCCAATCGTTCACAATTCACAAATCAACAATCTTTTAACTATAATGTGACTATAATCAATCTGGTATCCAGTGACAATATGGACCACTTTGTTATTGTGCAACATGTGCATTTGGTAATGTTATCTTTCAATATTTCCATTTTCTGTTGTGATCACCAGCACCTACATTCCTTCAGTGATAAAGCCAACTTTTGTTGTTTATGACAAACTTATTACACTATGATGCCTCTTAGTATACTTTTGGGTGATAATGTTATGGGTTAACTATTGCATCGAATTAAACAATCAAGCAACATTAGCAAATTTGAACAGTCATACAGAAGTACAAAATCACATTGGTTTTACAATGTCTCATTGGCTCTAGATTGACTCAGTGGCTCTACAGTGACACTTTGGCTCTATAATGACACATTGGCTCTACAATGACAAAGTGGCTTTACTATGACACATTGCCAATGATTGGAACTACAATAATGTCTCTATCATATGATCTCACAGGTCATCTTTGTCAAGGGGAAAGCCGGGCCCTAGCTTTTAAAACATAAGTGACACAAGCCAAAGTTAGCGGCCATTTCATCATGGTGGGGTCGTTTCAGGCATATCAATCATTAGTTCTGATGGCCTAGAATTAAGCCGATTAGAATAAGAAAAAATATGGCCCATTCATATACCTGAATGATAAGTAAATCATCTTGCATGACCATTCAGTCAAATTAAAGACCTTGAGGTATTAACTTCTATGAGTATCACAGTTGAAGTGATGGACCACATCATCATGAGTGTATCATCGCCTCTGGGACATCTACTTCACACATATATTAAGTAGCCTGATAAATGTGGTACCATGGGAAAACAAGTTGGTTTATGTGAAGAGTTCAAAGAGACAGTGACCACTAGCTGTGGCCTAATGGTCTGTGCTTGTCAGCACTTCTAATCTTCACTATTGATCCAACAAACATGCATGCCTTAAGGTTGAGTAATAAAGGTGTTAAGATACCTTGAAATGTTGCTACCCTGTTGTGCTTGATATGATCAAGGCATGAAGACTATTTGTTTCAAATTCAGTTGCCTGCTGGAACTGTACTGTTGGACAGCTTTCAGATTACTTTGGGTAATCATTAAGGGCAAACCTTGTGTGGAAGCCTCTAATATTTATGATGGCGCCATCAGCTGGACAACATATTCAAGGGCCACTCAAAGCTCAGTAGTTAAAACATTAAGGGGCCTGGATTTATTTCTATTATCCATCGGCCTCAGGCTACTGCCTGTTTTTGTAACCCTTCTGTCAGTATGTGCTGGCTTATTCCCAGTGAACATTTAAGCATCCATCTTCATCATTGTGGTATATGGTCAGTAATCCATATGTATTTGTGATCAGGGGATCAGTCACAAGTCTGTCTGTACATCCTTCTGGTAAGCTGGCCCTGTCAGTCAGTCGTGACAAGACGATGCGGACATGGAACCTTATCACAGGGAAATCAGCATACATTGTCAATATCAAACAAGGTATAAACTTGAATTTTTCACACAGACCCAGTGTATGGCTTTTAGTGAATTTATTGTAGATTTACCATAATTAATTGTTTTAACCTGGTGTCAGCAGTAGCAGACAGAGTGATGTGGAGCCCCAGTGGTGAATCCTATCTGGTTTTGTTTGACAGGATGGCAGATATTTACTCAGTTCAGGTGATTACTGATTCAATGTTATCAGGATAGGACCATATAATTGAATATGTTCTTATATATGCCCATCAGCTTGTGCAATCATAGATTTCTTATGGCTTCCCTAAGACTACTCACTTGTACCTTTGTCCAAAGAAATTTGTGCCATCTTTGCCCGGTGCTGCCACTCATCTCACTTTGTCTGGCTCACTACCTTGGGCGTCCTATCAAATGCTCCTACTCTAGGTCCGACCAGTGGCTTAACAAGTGAACAAAAGCATTGCCACTGGCAATTCTGAAATGCTCTTTGACTAAATTCTGGCGTGGAGGCTTGCACCAGCTGGCATCCTACAAACCATTGAACATTCTGTAGGAAGTGGTCCTATAAAAATTTGATCTCAACTGTATATTTGAAAACATATACAGTAATCAGCTTAGGTCAGTGCTCATCAGTAACTATGTGAGAAAAAATATGATTGTTCACAGTAACTAATGAAACCATTCTTGAATTGACAGACTGGGGCAGTATGTTGCACTTTGAAACCAGGTTTCCGTGTGAATGCAGTCAGATTCATCAAGGTACTTACTATATACTTAACTATATACAGAAAGCCACTATCTTGATTTTCTTTATACTTGATCATGGCAAAGTCTTATTATCCTTTGTTTCTTTAATATGTCTGTTTGGTTAAGTGTTTGAAGATGTGTGGAAGGATTTATTTATGATTCTCTATCAGGATGTATGTGTGTGTGTATCAGGATGTGTTTATATCTGAATGTGTATTAATGTATGCTTGGGTAGCAGGTAGTGTTTTTGTATCGGGATGTATTTATATATGTGTACCAGGATGATGTGGTAGCTTTGGCTGGTGACGATGGTAAGGTAGCCTTACACAGTATGAATACTGCAGCTCAACTTCATATGTTCAATACATACACCATCAGGTGAGACATCAGTCAACAACACAGTAATCTGTCACAATTTAAAAATGGTGATTTGGATAACTTCCAGTTGTCATAGTGGCTACATCAGTCACTTAGGTCTTGGATCAGGAGGTTGTAGGTTAAATACATGTGTCTGATAGGGGATTAATCATTGTACCTATTCATCATCATTTACATGTATCCCTCAATGCCACATTGTGATCATTCATATTGAAGCTAATGTTAAACCTTGTGCCATGTGTGTGTGTGTGTGTGTGGGGTGGGGGGGGGGGGGGGGACAGAGTGAAGGGACTATCTTGCTGTCCACAACAACAGGGGGATGGGGTTTGGCTGGTGACTGCCTCTAGTGATGGCAAACTACAACTATGGAAGTTATCTCTAGAAAAGGTTTGTTTACTAAATTTTCCAAACTACTTTTCTATGTGTGTATGTATGTGTGTGTATATATATATATATATATATATATATATATATATATATATATATATATATATATATATATATATATATATATATATATATATATATACATATAGGGCATCAATGACTGTGGTTATCATTTAATGATTTTAATGGATAGGATGGATGGCGCCATCAGCTGGCATGTGAAATGGACACCAAGTTCCGTCTGACCTGCCTCACACTGTACACGCCCTCATTAGCCAAAGATAACCTATCACAAGACTTTGTAGAGGTCACGGAAGAGTTCAAGGTCAAGTCAGTTCCTGAAGAGGTGAAGTCAGAACCGGATGAGGTCAAGTCAGATCATGCTAAACCACCAGTCAAGAAGAGCAACAGAAAGAGGAAAATGAATGCTTGTAAAGGTCGCTTACATCAAGGTTACTATGAAATTCTACATTGCACTTTTAACAGCATTTTTATAATGGAATATTTAGATGACGCTTCTTATTTCGAGATCACATGTTGTTAGTTTTTTGAAGGCCGGTTGCATACTATTTTACCTGACAAATCAGCCACTTAAAAAACTGCAATTTCTTATTCTCTTTTGGTATTCATGGCAATGTTTCTCTCGCCTTGTTGCCCTTTGGCTTAAGTTAAGGATACCCAATATTTGTCCCCCTGTGGGTCCGGGGTTGAATAGGAGTCGTAGCAGTGGGCAGTGGGATCTTGATGGTTGAGTAGAACGGTCCTTGCAAGGGCTATATCTGCAATATGCCACTAAGGCCCGGAATTCACCTGGTCCATTCAATCGGCTGGTGGTGACTTGCCCTAGGATAATCGTTTTCATTTTATCTTTTCCATCTCCATTTTCTTTTATCTTAGAAGGTGGCTGCTTAATCATGTCAATCTTATCTATTAACCTTTCTTGGCACCATATAACACATGAGTGTTGGTGTGCCGTTAAACCCCGTACTTACCTTATCCAATATGTATGTGAAGAGGTCCCCTTCATACCCAGACGCCTGCTTCAAGTGGTTTTCTACCTTGTTTGTTTTGTGAAAAGGAGAAAATCATTTACATGATGCTGGAGTCGACAGCCACAACATCAGGATACTTTTGCCTGCCCCCATTCTAAACAGCTCCCCCCACCAAAACCTTCCAGTTTCATAATCTTGTTTATATGATGCACCCCTTCTTTAGCAACTGATTCTTAGAAAAAATATAGGTGTTTGATTCTAGAGATTTTGAGGTAAATGCAGATTGCCAAGCATGATTTCAATCACTACATGACATACACCAGATCACTTTCAGTCTTTCATGATTTTGTATTTCAGACGCAGCCAGCCCAAAAAAGAGGAAAATAAAGATCAAAACAGGAAAGAATGGCACATAAATGTTTCAATAGATAAATAAATGTGTGATATATGCTTCATAAGTGTTACTGTAACAGATTGTTGCCCTCGTTAGTCTCACTCCAGTCCATAATCCACAATTGCACAACTGGACACCAAGTTTTAATTACAGAGTATCTTCATTTTAAGAATGGCTGACAATGCTGTTTAACTGCATCTTATGCAATGAACCTCGGTGCAGTCGGAGCACGAGATTCAATATTTTCAGACGAATTAATTATAAGCAGATTAATATTTATGTCACAATGCTCGTTTAAAACCTTAACTTGACCACAAAATCATGGAGTATAATTCGTTCAGTGACCGACCTTTCACCTTGGCTTGTCCGCGCTGTTCACAACATCGATCCCTCATGTCTGTGCTGAATATGGGATATCAGATCGGTTTTTTCAGAAGTCCCAAAATGCATTGCACTAAGAGGCCTTAGCAACGTTGAATACTTGCTTAGGGCTGTCAGTGATTTTTTTTTTCAAATTCTCGTTGAAATTAAACCTGAAGATAGGTATACTTCTGAAAAGGTATGTTTAATTTTTTTAAGTCAACTAGAAAAAAAATTATTGAGGTTTCAAATTTCATGGTATTGCTCGGTTTTGTGCCGGAATTCGAGGGATAACAGCCACTTTTCATGTCTTATATTTAGATTATCATAGTGAAATTATACCACAAGAAATGTTTAATGTAGAGGATTCTAATAAGCTATGTTTCATTTTTTTTTAAATCAATTAGTAAAAAAGTTATTGTAATTTCAAATTTCATATTATTGCTCGGTTTTGTGACAGAATTCTACGGTAAGGGATAACAGCCACTTTCCATGTCTTATTTCTAGATCATCATAGTGAAATTATACCACAACAATTGTATAATCTAGATGATTCAAATAAGGTTGGTCAATTATTAAAAAAGTTATTGACGATTCAAATTTCATAGAATCGTCAGTTTTTGAGCCAAAATTGACAGGATGACAGCCACTTTTCACTTTTCCAGATACCTGTCTGAAATTGCCAAACAAGGCTTCAACTATTGCAACCAGACACCTGTCTGAAATTGCCTTGTTATACATACCGACTCCCAAACGAAATACACTTATAAACTATTGTCCAATAGTTATCAGCATTAGCAAGTCTTGACGAAAAACATGTCCTAGCTGCCTACCAAGACCAATAAAATTTCCCTGGTCCAGACCAAGGCAATACAACTTATTTGTCACCCACTTAATAAGATCGTTGAAATATAGTTATACATAGCCGCGCACGACGGTAATATAAATCGTGCACGGCTAAGTTATACACAACGTCAGGTAAAGATGAGAGATATATGGTACGATTAAACCACTGATGGTTTAAAGTAGCTATTTCGAACTAAGTACGAGAGTGATGCATGCACTCCCTCGACAAGGTGATAAATAGAACCTGACGTTGGTCTTTAGGGCTAGTTAAAAGAGTCTGTGGTCACTCGCGTCTTCACGCAAAAATATTGCCAGAGAGGGATTCAAATGCGAATTGTTTAAACCGCAGTAGTTATGATTGCCATTACGCAGCTTATATAAGGCTGGGATGAACTCATGATATTTGCATATACTCTGTGAACGAATTTGACACAAAACGTGGTTAACAGAATTTCTCTGATGTGTTAATTCTGGGTGGTACCATTAGCGACGAGCATCTCGCGCAACGGTCGCAGTAATGTCGGCAGCTCAACATCTACTCCGTGAATCCTAAGGGCCAAACTGCCGAATTGCAAGCGCAAGCGGGATAATGCATATGAAGTTACTGGCATGTAACGGATAATTTTTTTTTAATCTACAACCCCAAATAAATTAATTAATTAAATACCATATTAAGTTAAAGAATCGAATGTTTTCTTATATGACAATGCTGATAAGGCAAGCTATGTGCTAGCTCCGGTCATAACGGTAACATGAATTTATACCTACTGACGTCTTGTAGGGCTACTATGTGCTCTCCCGGCGCGGGCATGACAAAATCGAGCAACACTTTAAAGTTTAAAATTCGACAAATCAGTTCCAATCGATTCGAAAATAAACTTGACCAAAGTGTGAATTACCCCCGTATATAGATGGATGTTAGGGGTCGGACTAGAAAATGAACGAAAATCGACTTTGTTTGACGACTGTCGTAACGCTATCTTGTCCACTGCGCTGGAGTGTGTGCTAAGGTCGTATCTATTCGGTCCTTGCAAAAACGTTCCAACATCACCGAATATCTGTTATATGAGCTCGCCGCTAACTTGTCCAACTTGACTGAGGCTATATCTGGCTCAAGTAAGCTGCTAATACATCAGTGCTGAACAGACTATGCAGACTAAAAATAATGAGCACTTCCTCCCGCCCCTCCACTGATGTCAGAGACAACTGTTGGTAACTTTTGTGAAGGTGAAACACATGTCTGCCAGTCAGTATGGCAGCAAAACCTTGAATCCTTCACAAGGGCCAAATTGGGTTACTCAGTGTGTCAGTTCAAGCCTCTCTGTAAGATTGTCCTCGCTGATGATGTCTGTAGTGTTAATGCAGTCATTGACTGTTGTTGTTTAATGAATCTGTATTGTTGCATTTTTTTCCATTTTGTCCGAGTATGGATACCTCGTGTAAGATGTTTCTCTTTCTACAATGCAATTAATTATATAAGCTCCAGTTTGTATAAATCTGGTGGAATCGAATTTTCCAAACCATCAGTTATCAATATTATTGCCCAGTTTATAGGCAAATTTAGCCAATTCCTCTTTCAGACACCCATCCTGAGGGTAAGTAGGCTATCAGTTATTTTCCAGCACTGAACAAGATTGATCTTTCTCCCAATCAATGCACCTTGGTGGAATACGTACAAGGAAATACATCTCTTGCACAGTAAACATCCGCAGATAACTAACTTGCCATGCACACCAGCAAAGGTTACTGACCGATATGAATAGGATTTAAGTCTATAATTCAAATTCCAAGCTAAGTTATTAATCAATATTAATAATTCCTGTGCTTTGGAGGTTGTCAACTGCAACATGTCCAATCTATGCATTTCAGGAACCCAGATTTGAGAGTGCATTCAGCGACCATTCCCATGGGGGCTGTGTGCGTGCTGTTGCAGTGAACCAACGTGGTATACTAGCCACTGGAGGAACAGATGAAATCATCAACCTCTTCAACTTGAAGAGAAATGTGGAACTCGGAAATTTGATGCACCATAAAGGTGGTTTGTGAATAGTGCAATTATTTCTGCTTTTTCTGCACTTGTGTGTATTATCTTAGTTTACTTGCTAACTTTCTTCAATAGAGGTCACATAATATCTGAAAGCTGTGTTGAACATATTATTTCAAAAAAGGTTTCAATAAGATTAAAAGTTTTATAAATGATTTGGGCATTATGAGTATTCCTATGATATAGATATTTGCCATCGAATTATCATTTCAATTCATTTCCCAACAGGTGCTATTACTTGTTTGGAGTTCTACAAAAAGTCGTACATGTTCAGCGGCAGTGAAGATGGTACAATTGGTGTGTGGCACATGGGCAAGTGGGAGTGTCTCCGCACACTGAAAGGACACAAGTAAGTGAGAGTTAATGGGAGGGGGGTGGGGGGGTGGTGTTGTATGGTTGGTGATGCCAATCGTTCACAATTCACAAATCAACAATCTTTTAACTATAATGTGACTATAATCAATCTGGTATCCAGTGACAATATGGACCACTTTGTTATTGTGCAACATGTGCATTTGGTAATGTTATCTTTCAATATTTCCATTTTCTGTTGTGATCACCAGCACCTACATTCCTTCAGTGATAAAGCCAACTTTTGTTGTTTATGACAAACTTATTACACTATGATGCCTCTTAGTATACTTTTGGGTGATAATGTATGGGGTTAACTATTGCATCGAATTAAACAATCAAGCAACATTAGCAAATTTGAACAGTCATACAGAAGTACAAAATCACATTGGTTTTACAATGTCTCATTGGCTCTAGATTGACTCAGTGGCTCTACAGTGACACTTTGGCTCTATAATGACACATTGGCTCTACAATGACAAAGTGGCTTTACTATGACACATTGCCAATGATTGGAACTACAATAATGTCTCTATCATATGATCTCACAGGTCATCTTTGTCAAGGGGAAAGCCGGGCCCTAGCTTTTAAAACATAAGTGACACAAGCCAAAGTTAGCGGCCATTTCATCATGGTGGGGTCGTTTCAGGCATATCAATCATTAGTTCTGATGGCCTAGAATTAAGCCGATTAGAATAAGAAAAAATATGGCCCATTCATATACCTGAATGATAAGTAAATCATCTTGCATGACCATTCAGTCAAATTAAAGACCTTGAGGTATTAACTTCTATGAGTATCACAGTTGAAGTGATGGACCACATCATCATGAGTGTATCATCGCCTCTGGGACATCTACTTCACACATATATTAAGTAGCCTGATAAATGTGGTACCATGGGAAAACAAGTTGGTTTATGTGAAGAGTTCAAAGAGACAGTGACCACTAGCTGTGGCCTAATGGTCTGTGCTTGTCAGCACTTCTAATCTTCACTATTGATCCAACAAACATGCATGCCTTAAGGTTGAGTAATAAAGGTGTTAAGATACCTTGAAATGTTGCTACCCTGTTGTGCTTGATATGATCAAGGCATGAAGACTATTTGTTTCAAATTCAGTTGCCTGCTGGAACTGTACTGTTGGACAGCTTTCAGATTACTTTGGGTAATCATTAAGGGCAAACCTTGTGTGGAAGCCTCTAATATTTATGATGGCGCCATCAGCTGGACAACATATTCAAGGGCCACTCAAAGCTCAGTAGTTAAAACATTAAGGGGCCTGGATTTATTTCTATTATCCATCGGCCTCAGGCTACTGCCTGTTTTTTGTAACCCTTCTGTCAGTATGTGCTGGCTTATTCCCAGTGAACATTTAAGCATCCATCTTCATCATTGTGGTATATGGTCAGTAATCCATATGTATTTGTGATCAGGGGATCAGTCACAAGTCTGTCTGTACATCCTTCTGGTAAGCTGGCCCTGTCAGTCAGTCGTGACAAGACGATGCGGACATGGAACCTTATCACAGGGAAATCAGCATACATTGTCAATATCAAACAAGGTATAAACTTGAATTTTTCACACAGACCCAGTGTATGGCTTTTAGTGAATTTATTGTAGATTTACCATAATTAATTGTTTTAACCTGGTGTCAGCAGTAGCAGACAGAGTGATGTGGAGCCCCAGTGGTGAATCCTATCTGGTTTTGTTTGACAGGATGGCAGATATTTACTCAGTTCAGGTGATTACTGATTCAATGTTATCAGGATAGGACCATATAATTGAATATGTTCTTATATATGCCCATCAGCTTGTGCAATCATAGATTTCTTATGGCTTCCCTAAGACTACTCACTTGTACCTTTGTCCAAAGAAATTTGTGCCATCTTTGCCCGGTGCTGCCACTCATCTCACTTTGTCTGGCTCACTACCTTGGGCGTCCTATCAAATGCTCCTACTCTAGGTCCGACCAGTGGCTTAACAAGTGAACAAAAGCATTGCCACTGGCAATTCTGAAATGCTCTTTGACTAAATTCTGGCGTGGAGGCTTGCACCAGCTGGCATCCTACAAACCATTGAACATTCTGTAGGAAGTGGTCCTATAAAAATTTGATCTCAACTGTATATTTGAAAACATATACAGTAATCAGCTTAGGTCAGTGCTCATCAGTAACTATGTGAGAAAAAAAATATGATTGTTCACAGTAACTAATGAAACCATTCTTGAATTGACAGACTGGGGCAGTATGTTGCACTTTGAAACCAGGTTTCCGTGTGAATGCAGTCAGATTCATCAAGGTACTTACTATATACTTAACTATATACAGAAAGCCACTATCTTGATTTTCTTTATACTTGATCATGGCAAAGTCTTATTATCCTTTGTTTCTTTAATATGTCTGTTTGGTTAAGTGTTTGAAGATGTGTGGAAGGATTTATTTATGATTCTCTATCAGGATGTATGTGTGTGTGTATCAGGATGTGTTTATATCTGAATGTGTATTAATGTATGCTTGGGTAGCAGGTAGTGTTTTTGTATCGGGATGTATTTATATATGTGTACCAGGATGATGTGGTAGCTTTGGCTGGTGACGATGGTAAGGTAGCCTTACACAGTATGAATACTGCAGCTCAACTTCATATGTTCAATACATACACCATCAGGTGAGACATCAGTCAACAACACAGTAATCTGTCACAATTTAAAAATGGTGATTTGGATAACTTCCAGTTGTCATAGTGGCTACATCAGTCACTTAGGTCTTGGATCAGGAGGTTGTAGGTTAAATACATGTGTCTGATAGGGGATTAATCATTGTACCTATTCATCATCATTTACATGTATCCCTCAATGCCACATTGTGATCATTCATATTGAAGCTAATGTTAAACCTTGTGCCATGTGTGTGTGTGTGTGTGTGGGGGGGGGGGGGGGGGGACAGAGTGAAGGGACTATCTTGCTGTCCACAACAACAGGGGGATGGGGTTTGGCTGGTGACTGCCTCTAGTGATGGCAAACTACAACTATGGAAGTTATCTCTAGAAAAGGTTTGTTTACTAAATTTTCCAAACTACTTTTCTATGTGTGTATGTATGTGTGTGTATATATATATATATATATATATATATATATATATATATATATATATATATATATATATATATATATATATATATACATATAGGGCATCAATGACTGTGGTTATCATTTAATGATTTTAATGGATAGGATGGATGGCGCCATCAGCTGGCATGTGAAATGGACACCAAGTTCCGTCTGACCTGCCTCACACTGTACACGCCCTCATTAGCCAAAGATAACCTATCACAAGACTTTGTAGAGGTCACGGAAGAGTTCAAGGTCAAGTCAGTTCCTGAAGAGGTGAAGTCAGAACCGGATGAGGTCAAGTCAGATCATGCTAAACCACCAGTCAAGAAGAGCAACAGAAAGAGGAAAATGAATGCTTGTAAAGGTCGCTTACATCAAGGTTACTATGAAATTCTACATTGCACTTTTAACAGCATTTTTATAATGGAATATTTAGATGACGCTTCTTATTTCGAGATCACATGTTGTTAGTTTTTTGAAGGCCGGTTGCATACTATTTTTACCTGACAAATCAGCCACTTAAAAAACTGCAATTTCTTATTCTCTTTTGGTATTCATGGCAATGTTTCTCTCGCCTTGTTGCCCTTTGGCTTAAGTTAAGGATACCCAATATTTGTCCCCCTGTGGGTCCGGGGTTGAATAGGAGTCGTAGCAGTGGGCAGTGGGATCTTGATGGTTGAGTAGAACGGTCCTTGCAAGGGCTATATCTGCAATATGCCACTAAGGCCCGGAATTCACCTGGTCCATTCAATCGGCTGGTGGTGACTTGCCCTAGGATAATCGTTTTCATTTTATCTTTTCCATCTCCATTTTCTTTTATCTTAGAAGGTGGCTGCTTAATCATGTCAATCTTATCTATTAACCTTTCTTGGCACCATATAACACATGAGTGTTGGTGTGCCGTTAAACCCCGTACTTACCTTATCCAATATGTATGTGAAGAGGTCCCCTTCATACCCAGACGCCTGCTTCAAGTGGTTTTCTACCTTGTTTGTTTTGTGAAAAGGAGAAAATCATTTACATGATGCTGGAGTCGACAGCCACAACATCAGGATACTTTTGCCTGCCCCCATTCTAAACAGCTCCCCCCACCAAAACCTTCCAGTTTCATAATCTTGTTTATATGATGCACCCCTTCTTTAGCAACTGATTCTTAGAAAAAATATAGGTGTTTGATTCTAGAGATTTTGAGGTAAATGCAGATTGCCAAGCATGATTTCAATCACTACATGACATACACCAGATCACTTTCAGTCTTTCATGATTTTGTATTTCAGACGCAGCCAGCCCAAAAAAGAGGAAAATAAAGATCAAAACAGGAAAGAATGGCACATAAATGTTTCAATAGATAAATAAATGTGTGATATATGCTTCATAAGTGTTACTGTAACAGATTGTTGCCCTCGTTAGTCTCACTCCAGTCCATAATCCACAATTGCACAACTGGACACCAAGTTTTAATTACAGAGTATCTTCATTTTAAGAATGGCTGACAATGCTGTTTAACTGCATCTTATGCAATGAACCTCGGTGCAGTCGGAGCACGAGATTCAATATTTTCAGACGAATTAATTATAAGCAGATTAATATTTATGTCACAATGCTCGTTTAAAACCTTAACTTGACCACAAAATCATGGAGTATAATTCGTTCAGTGACCGACCTTTCACCTTGGCTTGTCCGCGCTGTTCACAACATCGATCCCTCATGTCTGTGCTGAATATGGGATATCAGATCGGTTTTTCAGAAGTCCCAAAATGCATTGCACTAAGAGGCCTTAGCAACGTTGAATACTTGCTTAGGGCTGTCAGTGATTTTTTTCCAAATTCTCGTTGAAATTAAACCTGAAGATAGGTATACTTCTGAAAAGGTATGTTTAATTTTTTTAAGTCAACTAGAAAAAAAATTATTGAGGTTTCAAATTTCATGGTATTGCTCGGTTTTGTGCCGGAATTCGAGGGATAACAGCCACTTTTCATGTCTTATATTTAGATTATCATAGTGAAATTATACCACAAGAAATGTTTAATGTAGAGGATTCTAATAAGCTATGTTTCATTTTTTTTTAAATCAATTAGTAAAAAAGTTATTGTAATTTCAAATTTCATATTATTGCTCGGTTTTGTGACAGAATTCTACGGTAAGGGATAACAGCCACTTTCCATGTCTTATTTCTAGATCATCATAGTGAAATTATACCACAACAATTGTATAATCTAGATGATTCAAATAAGGTTGGTCAATTATTAAAAAAGTTATTGACGATTCAAATTTCATAGAATCGTCAGTTTTTGAGCCAAAATTGACAGGATGACAGCCACTTTTCACTTTTCCAGATACCTGTCTGAAATTGCCAAACAAGGCTTCAACTATTGCAACCAGACACCTGTCTGAAATTGCCTTGTTATACATACCGACTCCCAAACGAAATACACTTATAAACTATTGTCCAATAGTTATCAGCATTAGCAAGTCTTGACGAAAAACATGTCCTAGCTGCCTACCAAGACCAATAAAATTTCCCTGGTCCAGACCAAGGCAATACAACTTATTTGTCACCCACTTAATAAGATCGTTGAAATATAGTTATACATAGCCGCGCACGACGGTAATATAAATCGTGCACGGCTAAGTTATACACAACGTCAGGTAAAGATGAGAGATATATGGTACGATTAAACCACTGATGGTTTAAAGTAGCTATTTCGAACTAAGTACGAGAGTGATGCATGCACTCCCTCGACAAGGTGATAAATAGAACCTGACGTTGGTCTTTAGGGCTAGTTAAAAGAGTCTGTGGTCACTCGCGTCTTCACGCAAAAATATTGCCAGAGAGGGATTCAAATGCGAATTGTTTAACCGCAGTAGTTATGATTGCCATTACGCAGCTTATATAAGGCTGGGATGAACTCATGATATTTGCATATACTCTGTGAACGAATTTGACACAAAACGTGGTTAACAGAATTTCTCTGATGTGTTAATTCTGGGTGGTACCATTAGCGACGAGCATCTCGCGCAACGGTCGCAGTAATGTCGGCAGCTCAACATCTACTCCGTGAATCCTAAGGGCCAAACTGCCGAATTGCAAGCGCAAGCGGGATAATGCATATGAAGTTACTGGCATGTAACGGATAATTTTTTTTTTAATCTACAACCCCAAAAATAAATTAATTAATTAAATACCATATTAAGTTAAAGAATCGAATGTTTTCTTATATGACAATGCTGATAAGGCAAGCTATGTGCTAGCTCCGGTCATAACGGTAACATGAATTTATACCTACTGACGTCTTGTAGGGCTACTATGTGCTCTCCCGGCGCGGGCATGACAAAATCGAGCAACACTTTAAAGTTTAAAATTCGACAAATCAGTTCCAATCGATTCGAAAATAAACTTGACCAAAGTGTGAATTACCCCCGTATATAGATGGATGTTAGGGGTCGGACTAGAAAATGAACGAAAATCGACTTTGTTTGACGACTGTCGTAACGCTATCTTGTCCACTGCGCTGGAGTGTGTGCTAAGGTCGTATCTATTCGGTCCTTGCAAAAACGTTCCAACATCACCGAATATCTGTTATATGAGCTCGCCGCTAACTTGTCCAACTTGACTGAGGCTATATCTGGCTCACTAGGCTTCAACAAACCATCAGGCTCATCTTTCAGACTCATTTCCAGTATGTCTCTGCCTCATTGATGTCCTACAATCACTACATGAAGCCTACGCGATCTCACCAACTTGGACAAGATAGCGTTAAGTGAAGATTCCGCTGCCGCTAACTTGTCCAACTTGACTGAGCCTATATCTGGCTCACTAGGCTTCAACAAACCATCAGGCTCATCTTTCAGACTCATTTCCAGTATGTCTCTGCCTCATTGATGTCCTACAATCACTACATGAAGCCTACGCGATCTCACCAACTTGGACAAGATAGCGTTAAGTGAAGATTCCGCTGCCGCTAACTTGTCCAACTTGACTGAGCCTATATCTGGCTCACTAGGCTTCAACAAACCATCAGGCTCAGCTTTCAGACTCATTTCCAGTATGTCTCTGCCTCATTGTCTTATAACTATATTTCCTCTTATATAGCTATACTCTTGTTATACGTATATTTCTTCGTTATTTAACACTTATGCGCACTCCTTCGTATATAGGAATATTGTAGCTGCTTGTAGTTGCTTGAGTGGGGACACTAGCCAGAGAAAACACACGAGTCCAGGAGTTGAGTTCTTGTTGATTTATTCGAGTTTGGCTTATAAGCTTTCTCTGGAATCTCGGGTCAGAATCTTGTTCAGATACTTCGTCTCTTCGCTACGTAGCTCTCCCTGAATTTCGGCGAAGCCAGCTATTTTATTAGGGTCCTGGGCATTGGATTACGCCCCGGACCCCAACAACAGCTGACCTCCCATTGGTTCAGGTTTAGCCGGTCCCCCCTCACAGAGGTCAACCCCAACAGCTCACATGGGGCGTGGGCTCGAAGGGTCATTGGCCAATGGGGAAAGGACCAGCCAAGACTACTTATCAGGGTCACACCCCGTCTTAAGGGAGGAGGTTGACCCGGGCTAGTGAAACATGTCGTGCTGACAATGGAAAAGAGGGGGAGGGTTTTCAAAAGTCAAAAGAGCTAGCTTAATATCATAACAATTGATGTCCTACAATCACTACATGAAGCCTACGCGATCTCACCAACTTGGACAAGATAGCGTTAAGTGAAGATTTCGCTGCCGCTAACTTGTCCAACTTGACTGAGGCTATATCTGGCTCACTAGGCTTCAACAAACCATCAGGCTCATCTTTCAGACTCATTTCCAGTATGTCTCTGCCTCATTGATGTCCTACAATCACTACATGAAGCCTACGCGATCTCACCAACTTGGACAGATAGCGTTAAGTGAAGATTCCGCTGCCGCTAACTTGTCCAACTTGACTGAGCCTATATCTGGCTCACTAGGCTTCAACAAACCATCAGGCTCATCTTTCAGACTCATTTCCAGTATGTCTCTGCCTCATTGATGTCCTACAATCACTACATGAAGCCTACGCGATCTCACCAACTTGGACAAGATAGCGTTAAGTGAAGATTCCGCTGCCGCTAACTTGTCCAACTTGACTGAGCCTATATCTGGCTCACTAGGCTTCAACAAACCATCAGGCTCAGCTGTCAGACTCATTTCCAGTATGTCTCTGCCTCATTATCTTATAACTATATTTCCTCTTATATAGCTATACTCTTGTTATACGTATATTTCTTCGTTATTTAACACTTATGCGCACTCCTTCGTATATAGGAATATTGTAGCTGCTTGTAGTTGCTTGAGTGGGGACACTAGCCAGAGAAAACACACGAGTCCAGGAGTTGAGTTCTTGTTGATTTATTCGAGTTTGGCTTATAAGCTTTCTCTGGAATCTCGGGTCAGAATCTTGTTCAGATACTTCGTCTCTTCGCTACGTAGCTCTCCCTGAATTTCGGCGAAGCCAGCTATTTTATTAGGGTCCTGGGCATTGGATTACGCCCCGGACCCCAACAACAGCTGACCTCCCATTGGTTCAGTTTAGCCGGTCCCCCCTCACAGAGGTCAACCCCAACAGCTCACATGGGGCGTGGGCTCGAAGGGTCATTGGCCAATGGGGAAAGGTACCACCAGCCAAGACTACTTATCAGGGTCACACCCCGTCTTAAGGGAGGAGGTTGACCCGGGCTAGTGAAACATGTCGTGCTGACAATGGAAAAGAGGGGGAGGGTTTCAAAAGTCAAAAGAGCTAGATTAATATCATAACAATTGATGTCCTACAATCACTACATGAAGCCTACGCGATCTCACCAACTTGGACAAGATAGCGTTAAGTGAAGATTCCGCTGCCGCTAACTTGTCCAACTTGACTGAGCCTATATCTGGCTCACTAGGCTTCAACAAACCATCAGGCTCAGCTTTCAGACTCATTTCCAGTATGTCTCTGCCTCATTGTCTTATAACTATATTTCCTCTTATATAGCTATACTCTTGTTATACGTATATTTCTTCGTTATTTAACACTTATGCGCACTCCTTCGTATATAGGAATATTGTAGCTGCTTGTAGTTGCTTGAGTGGGGACACTAGCCAGAGAAAACACACGAGTCCAGGAGTTGAGTTCTTGTTGATTTATTCGAGTTTGGCTTATAAGCTTTCTCTGGAATCTCGGGTCAGAATCTTGTTCAGATACTTCGTCTCTTTGCTACGTAGCTCTCCCTGAATTTCGGCGAAGCCAGCTATTTTATTAGGGTCCTGGGCATTGGATTACGCCCCGGACCCCAACAACAGCTGACCTCCCATTGGTTCAGGTTTAGCCGGTCCCCCCTCACAGAGGTCAACCCCAACAGCTCACATGGGGCGTGGGCTCGAAGGGTCATTGGCCAATGGGGAAAGGTACCAGCCAAGACTACTTATCAGGGTCACACCCCGTCTTAAGGGCGGAGGTTGACCCGGGCTAGTGAAACATGTCGTGCTGACAATGGAAAAGAGGCGGAGGGTTTCAAAAGTCAAAAGAGCTAGATTAATATCATAACAATTGATGTCCTACAATCACTACATGAAGCCTACGCGATCTCACCAACTTGGACAAGATAGCGTTAAGTGAAGATTCCGCTGCCGCTAACTTGTCCAACTTGACTGAGCCTATATCTGGCTCACTAGGCTTCAACAAACCATCAGGCTCAGCTTTCAGACTCATTTCCAGTATGTCTCTGCCTCATTGTACTCTATAACTATATTTCCTCTTATATAGCTATACTCTTGTTATACGTATATTTCTTCGTTATTTAACACTTATGCGCACTCCTTCGTATATAGGAATATATGTAGCTGCTTGTAGTTGCTTGAGTGGGGACACTAGCCAGAGAAAAAACACACGAGTCCAGGAGTTGAGTTCTTGTTGATTTATTCGAGTTTGGCTTATAAGCTTTCTCTGGAATCTCGGGTCAGAATCTTGTTCAGATACTTCGTCTCTTCGCTACGTAGCTCTCCCTGAATTTCGGCGAAGCCAGCTATTTTATTAGGGTCCTGGGCATTGGATTACGCCCCGGACCCCAACAACAGCTGACCTCCCATTGGTTCAGGTTTAGCCGGTCCCCCCTCACAGAGGTCAACCCCAACAGCTCACATGGGGCGTGGGCTCGAAGGGTCATTGGCCAATGGGGAAAGGTACCAGCCAAGACTACTTATCAGGGTCACACCCCGTCTTAAGGGAGGAGGTTGACCCGGGCTAGTGAAACATGTCGTGCTGACAATGGAAAAGAGGGGGAGGGTTTCAAAAAGTCAAAAGAGCTAGATTAATATCATAACAATTGATGTCCTACAATCACTACATGAAGCCTACGCGATCTCACCAACTTGGACAAGATAGCGTTAAGTGAAGATTCCGCTGCCGCTAACTTGTCCAACTTGACTGAGCCTATATCTGGCTCACTAGGCTTCAACAAACCATCAGGCTCATCTTTCAGACTCATTTCCAGTATGTCTCTGCCTCATTGATGTCCTACAATCACTACATGAAGCCTACGCGATCTCACCAACTTGGACAAGATAGCGTTAAGTGAAGATTCCGCTGCCGCTAACTTGTCCAACTTGACTGAGCCTATATCTGGCTCACTAGGCTTCAACAAACCATCAGGCTCAGCTGTCAGACTCATTTCCAGTATGTCTCTGCCTCATTATCTTATAACTATATTTCCTCTTATATAGCTATACTCTTGTTATACGTATATTTCTTCGTTATTTAACACTTATGCGCACTCCTTCGTATATAGGAATATTGTAGCTGCTTGTAGTTGCTTGAGTGGGGACACTAGCCAGAGAAAACACACGAGTCCAGGAGTTGAGTTCTTGTTGATTTATTCGAGTTTGGCTTATAAGCTTTCTCTGGAATCTCGGGTCAGAATCTTGTTCAGATACTTCGTCTCTTCGCTACGTAGCTCTCCCTGAATTTCGGCGAAGCCAGCTATTTTATTAGGGTCCTGGGCATTGGATTACGCCCCGGACCCCAACAACAGCTGACCTCCCATTGGTTCAGGTTTAGCCGGTCCCCCCTCACAGAGGTCAACCCCAACAGCTCACATGGGGCGTGGGCTCGAAGGGTCATTGGCCAATGGGGAAAGGTACCAGCCAAGACTACTTATCAGGGTCACACCCCGTCTTAAGGGAGGAGGTTGACCCGGGCTAGTGAAACATGTCGTGCTGACAATGGAAAAGAGGGGGAGGGTTTCAAAAAGTCAAAAGAGCTAGATTAATATCATAACAATTGATGTCCTACAATCACTACATGAAGCCTACGCGATCTCACCAACTTGGACAAGATAGCGTTAAGTGAAGATTCCGCTGCCGCTAACTTGTCCAACACGACTGAGCCTATATCTGGCTCACTAGGCTTCAACAAACCATCAGGCTCATCTTTCAGACTCATTTCCAGTATGTCTCTGCCTCATTGATGTCCTACAATCACTACATGAAGCCTACGCGATCTCACCAACTTGGACAAGATAGCGTTAAGTGAAGATTCCGCTGCCGCTAACTTGTCCAACTTGACTGAGCCTATATCTGGCTCACTAGGCTTCAACAAACCATCAGGCTCAGCTGTCAGACTCATTTCCAGTATGTCTCTGCCTCATTATCTTATAACTATATTTCCTCTTATATAGCTATACTCTTGTTATACGTATATTTCTTCGTTATTTAACACTTATGCGCACTCCTTCGTATATAGGAATATTGTAGCTGCTTGTAGTTGCTTGAGTGGGGACACTAGCCAGAGAAAACACACGAGTCCAGGAGTTGAGTTCTTGTTGATTTATTCGAGTTTGGCTTATAAGCTTTCTCTGGAATCTCGGGTCTGAATCTTGTTCAGATACTTCGTCTCTTCGCTACGTAGCTCTCCCTGAATTTCGGCGAAGCCAGCTATTTTATTAGGGTCCTGGGCATTGGATTACGCCCCGGACCCCAACAACAGCTGACCTCCCATTGGTTCAGGTTTAGCCGGTCCCCCCTCACAG
>CM067350.1:25592725-25609772 GCA_034190875.2 Urechis unicinctus | reverse complement strand
GCGTAGGCTTCATGTAGTGATTGTAGGACATCAATTGTTATGATATTAATCTAGCTCTTTTGACTTTTGAAACCCTCCCCCTCTTTTCCATTGTCAGCACGACATGTTTCACTAGCCCGGGTCAACCTCCTCCCTTAAGACGGGGTGTGACCCTGATAAGTAGTCTTGGCTGGTACCTTTCCCCATTGGCCAATGACCTTCGAGCCCACGCCCCATGTGAGCTGTTGGGGTTGACCTCTGTGAGGGGGGGACCGGCTAAACCTGAACCAATGGGAGGTCAGCTGTTGTTGGGGTCCGGGGCGTAATCCAATGCCCAGGACCCTAATAAATAGCTGGCTTCGCCGAAATTCAGGGAGAGCTACGTAGCGAAGAGACGAAGTATCTGAACAAGATTCAGACCCGAGATTCCAGAGAAAGCTTATAAGCCAAACTCGAATAAATCAACAAGAACTCAACTCCTGGACTCGTGTGTTTTTCTCTGGCTAGTGTCCCCACTCAAGCAACTACAAGCAGCTACAATATATAACAAGAGTATCTATATACGAAGGAGTGCGCATAAGTGTTAAATAACGAGAAATATACGTATAACAAGAGTATAGCTATATAAGAGGAAATATAGTTATAAGATAATGAGGCAGAGACATACTGGAATGAGTCTGACAGCTGAGCCTGATGGTTTGTTGAAGCCTAGTGAGCCAGATATAGGCTCAGTCAAGTTGGACAAGTTAGCGGCAGCGGAATCTTCACTTAACGCTATCTTGTCCAGTTGGTGAGATCGCGTAGGTTTCATGTAGTGATTGTAGGACATCAATGAGGCAGAGACATACTGGAAATGAGTCTGAAAGATGAGCCTGATGGTTTGTTGAAGCCTAGTGAGCCAGATATAGGCTCAGTCAAGTTGGACAAGTTAGCGGCAGCGGAATCTTCACTTAACGCTATCTTGTCCAAGTTGGTGAGATCGCGTAGGCTTCATGTAGTGATTGTAGGACATCAATTGTTATGATATTAATCTAGCTCTTTTGACTTTTGAAACCCTCCCCCTCTTTTCCATTGTCAGCACGACATGTTTCACTAGCCCGGGTCAACCTCCTCCCTTAAGACGGGGTGTGACCCTGATAAGTAGTCTTGGCTGGTACCTTTCCCACGTATAACAAGAGTATAGCTATATAAGAGGAAATATAGTTATAAGATAATGAGGCAGAGACATACTGGAAATGAGTCTGACAGCTGAGCCTGATGGTTTGTTGAAGCCTAGTGAGCCAGATATAGGCTCAGTCAAGTTGGACAAGTTAGCGGCAGCGGAATCTTCACTTAACGCTATCTTGTCCAAGTTGGTGAGATCGCGTAGGTTTCATGTAGTGATTGTAGGACATCAATGAGGCAGAGACATACTGGAAATGAGTCTGAAAGATGAGCCTGATGGTTTGTTGAAGCCTAGTGAGCCAGATATAGGCTCAGTGTTGGACAAGTTAGCGGCAGCGGAATCTTCACTTAACGCTATCTTGTCCAAGTTGGTGAGATCGCGTAGGCTTCATGTAGTGATTGTAGGACATCAATTGTTATGATATTAATCTAGCTCTTTTGACTTTTTGAAACCCTCCCCCTCTTTTCCATTGTCAGCACGACATGTTTCACTAGCCCGGGTCAACCTCCTCCCTTAAGACGGGGTGTGACCCTGATAAGTAGTCTTGGCTGGTACCTTTCCCCATTGGCCAATGACCCTTCGAGCCCACGCCCCATGTGAGCTGTTGGGGTTGACCTCTGTGAGGGGGGACCGGCTAAACCTGAACCAATGGGAGGTCAGCTGTTGTTGGGGTCGGGTCCGGGGCGTAATCCAATGCCCAGGACCCTAATAAAATAGCTGGCTTCGCCGAAATTCAGGGAGAGCTACGTAGCGAAGAGACGAAGTATCTGAACAAGATTCAGACCCGAGATTCCAGAGAAAGCTTATAAGCCAAACTCGAATAAATCAACAAGAACTCAACTCCTGGACTCGTGTGTTTTCTCTGGCTAGTGTCCCCCCACTCAAGCAACTACAAGCAGCTACAATATTCCTATATACGAAGGAGTGCGCATAAGTGTTAAATAACGAAGAAATATACGTATAACAAGAGTATAGCTATATAAGAGGAAATATAGTTATAAGATAATGAGGCAGAGACATACTGGAAATGAGTCTGACAGCTGAGCCTGATGGTTTGTTGAAGCCTAGTGAGCCAGATATAGGCTCAGTCAAGTTGGACAAGTTAGCGGCAGCGGAATCTTCACTTAACGCTATCTTGTCCAAGTTGGTGAGATCGCGTAGGTTTCATGTAGTGATTGTAGGACATCAATGAGGCAGAGACATACTGGAAATGAGTCTGAAAGATGAGCCTGATGGTTTGTTGAAGCCTAGTGAGCCAGATATAGGCTCAGTCGTGTTGGACAAGTTAGCGGCAGCGGAATCTTCACTTAAACGCTATCTTGTCCAAGTTGGTGAGATCGCGTAGGCTTCATGTAGTGATTGTAGGACATCAATTGTTATGATATTAATCTAGCTCTTTTGACTTTTTGAAACCCTCCCCCTCTTTTCCATTGTCAGCACGACATGTTTCACTAGCCCGGGTCAACCTCCTCCCTTAAGACGGGGTGTGACCCTGATAAGTAGTCTTGGCTGGTACCTTTCCCCATTGGCCAATGACCCTTCGAGCCCACGCCCCATGTGAGCTGTTGGGGTTGACCTCTGTGAGGGGGGACCGGCTAAACCTGAACCAATGGGAGGTCAGCTGTTGTTGGGTCCGGGGCGTAATCCAATGCCCAGGACCCTAATAAAATAGCTGGCTTCGCCGAAATTCAGGGAGAGCTACGTAGCGAAGAGACGAAGTATCTGAACAAGATTCAGACCCGAGATTCCAGAGAAAGCTTATAAGCCAAACTCGAATAAATCAACAAGAACTCAACTCCTGGACTCGTGTGTTTTCTCTGGCTAGTGTCCCCACTCAAGCAACTACAAGCAGCTACAATATTCCTATATACGAAGGAGTGCGCATAAGTGTTAAATAACGAAGAAATATACGTATAACAAGAGTATAGCTATATAAGAGGAAATATAGTTATAAGATAATGAGGCAGAGACATACTGGAAATGAGTCTGACAGCTGAGCCTGATGGTTTGTTGAAGCCTAGTGAGCCAGATATAGGCTCAGTCAAGTTGGACAAGTTAGCGGCAGCGGAATCTTCACTTAACGCTATCTTGTCCAAGTTGGTGAGATCGCGTAGGCTTCATGTAGTGATTGTAGGACATCAATGAGGCAGAGACATACTGGAAATGAGTCTGAAAGATGAGCCTGATGGTTTGTTGAAGCCTAGTGAGCCAGATATAGGCTCAGTCGTGTTGGACAAGTTAGCGGCAGCGGAATCTTCACTTAACGCTATCTTGTCCAAGTTGGTGAGATCGCGTAGGCTTTCATGTAGTGATTGTAGGACATCAATTGAGTCTGAAAGATGATTTGTTGAAGCCTAGTGAGCCTAGGCTTTTGACTATCTTGTCCAAGTTGGTGAGAACCCTCCCCCTCTTTTAGGACATTGTTATGATATTAATCTAGCTCTTTTGACATGTTTCATTGTAGCACGACATGTTTCACTAGCCCGGGTCAACCTCCTCCCTCCCTTAAGGGGGTGTGACCCTGATAAGTAGTCTTGGCTGGTACCTTTCCCCATTGGCCAATGACCCTTCGAGCCCACGCCCCATGTGAGCTGTTGGGGTTGACCTCTGTGAGGGGGGACCGGCTAAACCTGAACCAATGGGAGGTCAGCTGTTGTTGGGGTCCGGGGCGTAATCCAATGCCCAGGACCCTAATAAAATAGCTGGCTTCGCCGAAATTCAGGGAGAGCTACGTAGCGAAGAGACGAAGTATCTGAACAAGATTCAGACCCGAGATTCCAGAGAAAGCTTATAAGCCAAACTCGAATAAAATCAACAAGAACTCAACTCCTGGACTCGTGTGTTTTCTCTGGCTAGTGTCCCCACTCAAGCAACTACAAGCAGCTACAATATTCCTATATACGAAGGAGTGCGCATAAGTGTTAAATAACGAAGAAATATACGTATATAACAAGAGTATAGCTATATAAGAGGAAATATAGTTATAAGATAATGAGGCAGAGACATACTGGAAATGAGTCTGACAGCTGAGCCTGATGGTTGTTGAAGCCTAGTGAGCCAGATATAGGCTCAGTCAAGTTGGACAAGTTAGCGGCAGCGGAATCTTCACTTAACGCTATCTTGTCCAAGTTGGTGAGATCGCGTAGGCTTCATGTAGTGATTGTAGGACATCAATTGTTATGATATTAATCTAGCTCTTTTGACTTTTGAAACCCTCCCCCTCTTTTCCATTGTCAGCACGACATGTTTCACTAGCCCGGGTCAACCTCCTCCCTTAAGACGGGGTGTGACCCTGATAAGTAGTCTTGGCTGGTACCTTTCCCCATTGGCCAATGACCCTTCGAGCCCACGCCCCATGTGAGCTGTTGGGGTTGACCTCTGTGAGGGGGGGACCGGCTAAACCTGAACCAATGGGAGGTCAGCTGTTGTTGGGGTCCGGGGCGTAATCCAATGCCCAGGACCCTAATAAAATAGCTGGCTTCGCCGAAATTCAGGGAGAGCTACGTAGCGAAGAGACGAAGTATCTGAACAAGATTCAGACCCGAGATTCCAGAGAAAGCTTATAAGCCAAACTCGAATAAATCAACAAGAACTCAACTCCTGGACTCGTGTGTGTTTTCTCTCTGGCTAGTGTCCCCACTCAAGCAACTACAAAGCAGCTACAATATTCCTATATACGAAGGAGTGCGCATAAGTGTTAAATAACGAAGAAATATACGTATAACAAGAGTATAGCTATATAAGAGGAAATATAGTTATAAGATAATGAGGCAGAGACATACTGGAAATGAGTCTGACAGCTGAGCCTGATGGTTTGTTGAAGCCTAGTGAGCCAGATATAGGCTCAGTCAAGTTGGACAAGTTAGCGGCAGCGGAATCTTCACTTAACGCTATCTTGTCCAAGTTGGTGAGATCGCGTAGGTTTCATGTAGTGATTGTAGGACATCAATGAGGCAGAGACATACTGGAAATGAGTCTGAAAGATGAGCCTGATGGTTTGTTGAAGCCTAGTGAGCCAGATATAGGCTCAGTCGTGTTGGACAAGTTAGCGGCAGCGGAATCTTCACTTAACGCTATCTTGTCCAAGTTGGTGAGATCGCGTAGGCTTCATGTAGTGATTGTAGGACATCAATTGTTATGATATTAATCTAGCTCTTTTGACTTTTGAAACCCTCCCCCTCTTTTCCATTGTCAGCACGACATGTTTCACTAGCCCGGGTCAACCTCCTCCCTTAAGACGGGGTGTGACCCTGATAAGTAGTCTTGGCTGGTACCTTTCCCCATTGGCCAATGACCCTTCGAGCCCACGCCCCATGTGAGCTGTTGGGGTTGACCTCTGTGAGGGGGGACCGGCTAAACCTGAACCAATGGGAGGTCAGCTGTTGTTGGGGTCCGGGGCGTAATCCAATGCCCAGGACCCTAATAAAATAGCTGGCTTCGCCGAAATTCAGGGAGAGCTACGTAGCGAAGAGACGAAGTATCTGAACAAGATTCAGACCCGAGATTCCAGAGAAAGCTTATAAGCAAACTCGAATAATCAACAAGAAGAACTCAACTCTGGACTCGTGTGTTTTCTCTGGCTAGTGTCCCCACTCAAGCAACTACAAGCAGCTACAATATTCCTATATACGAAGGAGTGCGCATAAGTGTTAAATAACGAAGAAATATACGTATAACAAGAGTATAGCTATATAAGAGGAAATATAGTTAAGAGATAATGAGGCAGAGACATACTGGAAATGAGTCTGACAGCTGAGCCTGATGGTTTGTTGAAGCCTAGTGAGCCAGATATAGGCTCAGTCAAGTTGGACAAGTTAGCGGCAGCGGAATCTTCACTTAACGCTATCTTGTCCAAGTTGGTGAGATCGCGTAGGTTTCATGTAGTGATTGTAGGACATCAATGAGGCAGAGACATACTGGAAATGAGTCTGAAGAGCCTGATGGTTTGTTGAAGCCTAGTGAGCCAGATATAGGCTCAGTCGTGTTGGACAAGTTAGCGGCAGCGGAATCTTCACTTAACGCTATCTTGTCCAAGTTGGTGAGATCGCGTAGGCTTCATGTAGTGATTGTAGGACATCAATTGTTATGATATTAATCTAGCTCTTTTGACTTTTGAAACCCTCCCCCTCTTTTCCATTGTCAGCACGACATGTTTCACTAGCCCGGGTCAACCTCCTCCCTTAAGACGGGGTGTGACCCTGATAAGTAGTCTTGGCTGGTACCTTTCCCCATTGGCCAATGACCCTTCGAGCCCACGCCCCATGTGAGCTGTTGGGGTTGACCTCTGTGAGGGGGGACCGGCTAAACCTGAACCAATGGGAGGTCAGCTGTTGTTGGGGTCCGGGGCGTAATCCAATGCCCAGGACCCTAATAAAATAGCTGGCTTCGCCGAAATTCAGGGAGAGCTACGTAGCGAAGAGACGAAGTATCTGAACAAGATTCAGACCCGAGATTCCAGAGAAAGCTTATAAGCCAAACTCGAATAAATCAACAAGAACTCAACTCCTGGACTCGTGTGTTTTCTCTGGCTAGTGTCCCCACTCAAGCAACTACAAGCAGCTACAATATTCCTATATACGAAGGAGTGCGCATAAGTGTTAAATAACGAAGAAATATACGTATAACAAGAGTATAGCTATATAAGAGGAAATATAGTTATAAGATAATGAGGCAGAGACATACTGGAAATGAGTCTGACAGCTGAGCCTGATGGTTTGTTGAAGCCTAGTGAGCCAGATATAGGCTCAGTCAAGTTGGACAAGTTAGCGGCAGCGGAATCTTCACTTAACGCTATCTTGTCCAAGTTGGTGAGATCGCGTAGGCTTCATGTAGTGATTGTAGGACATCAATGAGGCAGAGACATACTGGAAATGAGTCTGAAAGATGAGCCTGATGGTTTGTTGAAGCCTAGTGAGCCAGATATAGGCTCAGTCAAGTTTGACAAGTTAGCGGCAGCGGAATCTTCACTTAACGCTATCTTGTCCAAGTTGGTGAGATCGCGTAGGTTTCATGTAGTGATTGTAGGTGAGGCAGAGACATACTGGAAATGAGTCTGAAAGATGAGCCTGATGGTTTGTTGAAGCCTAGTGTAGCGGAATCTTCACTTAACGCATCAGTTGGTGAGATCGCGTAGGTTATGTAGTGATTGTAGGACATCAATTGTTATGATATTAATCTAGCTTTTGACTTTTTGAAACCCTCCCCCTCTTTTCCATTGTCAGCACGACATGTTTCACTAGCCCGGGTCAACCTCCTCCCTTAAGACGGGGTGTGACCCTGATAAGTAGTCTTGGCTGGTACTTTCCCCATTGGCCAATGACCCTTCGAGCCCACGCCCCATGTGAGCTGTTGGGGTTGACCTCTGTGAGGGGGGACCGGCTAAACCTGAACCAATGGAGGTCAGCTGTTGTTGGGGTCCGGGGCGTAATCCAATGCCCAGGACCCTAATAAAATAGCTGGCTTCGCCGAAATTCAGGGAGAGCTACGTAGCGAAGAGACGAAGTATCTGAACAAGATTCAGACCCGAGATTCCAGAGAAAGCTTATAAGCCAAACTCGAATAAATCAACAAGAACTCAACTCCTGGACTCGTGTGTTTTCTCTCTACAAGCAGCTACAATATTCCTATATGTGCCATAACTCAAAATATACGTATAACAAGAGTATAGCTATATAACAATATATAGTTATAAGATAAAGGAGAGCGCACTGGAAATGTGTCTGAAAGCTAACTGATGGTTTGTTGAATATAGCCAGATATAGGCTCAGTCAAGTTGGACAAGTTATAGAATCTTACTTAACGCTATCTTGTCCAAGTTGGTGAGATCGCGTAGGCTTCATGTAGTATTGTAGATAATGAGGCAGAGACATACTGGAAATGAGTCTGAAAGATGAGCCTGATGGTTTGTTGAAGCCTAGTGAGCCAGATATAGGCTCAGTCAAGTTGGACAAGTTAGCGGCAGCGGAATCTTCACTTAACGCTATCTTGTCCAAGTTGGTGAGATCGCGTAGGTTTCATGTAGTGATTGTAGGACATCAATGAGGCAGAGACATACTGGAAATGAGTCTGAAAGATGAGCCTGATGGTTTGTTGAAGCCTAGTGAGCCAGATATAGGCTCAGTCGTGTTGGACAAGTTAGCGGCAGCGGAATCTTCACTTAACGCTATCTTGTCCAAGTTGGTGAGATCGCGTAGGCTTCATGTAGTGATTGTAGGACATCAATTGTTATGATATTAATCTAGCTCTTTTGACTTTTTGAAACCCTCCCCCTCTTTTCCATTGTCAGCACGACATGTTTCACTAGCCCGGGTCAACCTCCTCCCTTAAGACGGGGTGTGACCCTGATAAGTAGTCTTGGCTGGTACCTTTCCCCATTGGCCAATGACCCTTCGAGCCCACGCCCCATGTGAGCTGTTGGGGTTGACCTCTGTGAGGGGGGACCGGCTAAACCTGAACCAATGGGAGGTCAGCTGTTGTTGGGGTCCGGGGCGTAATCCAATGCCCAGGACCCTAATAAAATAGCTGGCTTCGCCGAAATTCAGGGAGAGCTACGTAGCGAAGAGACGAAGTATCTGAACAAGATTCAGACCCGAGATTCCAGAGAAAGCTTATAAGCCAAACTCGAATAAATCAACAAGAACTCAACTCCTGGACTCGTGTGTTTTCTCTGGCTAGTGTCCCCACTCAAGCAACTACAAGCAGCTACAATATTCCTATATACGAAGGAGTGCGCATAAGTGTTAAATAACGAAGAAAAATATACGTATAACAAGAGTATAGCTATATAAGAGGAAATATAGTTATAAGATAATGAGGCAGAGACATACTGGAAATGAGTCTGACAGCTGAGCCTGATGGTTTGTTGAAGCCTAGTGAGCCAGATATAGGCTCAGTCGTGTTGGACAAGTTAGCGGCAGCGGAATCTTCACTTAACGCTATCTTGTCCAAGTTGGTGAGATCGCGTAGGCTTCATGTAGTGATTGTAGGACATCAATTGTTATGATATTAATCTAGCTCTTTTGACTTTTGAAACCCTCCCCCTCTTTTCCATTGTCAGCACGACATGTTTCACTAGCCCGGGTCAACCTCCTCCCTTAAGACGGGGTGTGACCCTGATAAGTAGTCTTGGCTGGTACCTTTCCCCATTGGCCAATGACCCTTCGAGCCCACGCCCCATGTGAGCTGTTGGGGTTGACCTCTGTGAGGGGGGACCGGCTAAACCTGAACCAATGGGAGGTCAGCTGTTGTTGGGGTCCGGGGCGTAATCCAATGCCCAGGACCCTAATAAAATAGCTGGCTTCGCCGAAATTCAGGGAGAGCTACGTAGCGAAGAGACGAAGTATCTGAACAAGATTCAGACCCGAGATTCCAGAGAAAGCTTATAAGCCAAACTCGAATAAATCAACAAGAACTCAACTCCTGGACTCGTGTGTTTTCTCTGGCTAGTGTCCCCACTCAAGCAACTACAAGCAGCTACAATATTCCTATATACGAAGGAGTGCGCATAAGTGTTAAATAACGAAGAAATATACGTATAACAAAATATAGCTATATAAGAGGAAATATAGTATAAGATAAGCTATATGGAAAGAGGAAATATAGTTATAAGAGATAATGAGGCAGAGACATACTGGAAATGAGTCTGACACATACTGAGTCTGCCTGATGGTTTGTTGAAGCCTAGTGAGCCAGATATAGGCTCAGTCAAGTTGGACAAGTTAGCGGCAGCGGAATCTTCACTTAACGCTATCTTGTCCCAGTTGGTGAGATCGCGTAGGTTTCATGTAGTGATTGTAGGACATCAATGAGCAGAGACATACTGGAAATGAGTCTGAAAGATGAGCCTGATGGTTTGTTGAAGCCTAGTGAGCCAGATATAGGCTCAGTCAGTTGGACAAGTTAGCGGCAGCGGAATCTTCACTTAACGCTATCTTGTCCAAGTTGGTGAGATCGCGTAGGCTTCATGTAGTGATTGTAGGACATCAATTGTTATGATATTAATCTAGCTCTTTTGACTTTTGAAACCCTCCCCCTCTCTTTTCCATTGTCAGCACGACATGTTTCACTAGCCCGGGTCAACCTCCTCCCTTAAGACGGGGTGTGACCCTGATAAGTAGTCTTGGCTGGTACCTTTCCCCATTGGCCAATGACCCTTCGAGCCCACGCCCCATGTGAGCTGTTGGGGTTGACCTCTGTGAGGGGGGACCGGCTAAACCTGAACCAATGGGAGGTCAGCTGTTGTTGGGGTCCGGGGCGTAATCCAATGCCCAGGACCCTAATAAAATAGCTGGCTTCGCCGAAATTCAGGGAGAGCTACGTAGCGAAGAGACGAAGTATCTGAACAAGATTCAGACCCGAGATTCCAGAGAAAGCTTATAAGCCAAACTCGAATAAATCAACAAGAACTCAACTCCTGGACTCGTGTGTTTTCTCTGGCTAGTGTCCCCACTCAAGCAACTACAAGCAGCTACAATATTCCTATATACGAAGGAGTGCGCATAAGTGTTAAATAACGAAGAAATATACGTATAACAAGAGTATAGCTATATAAGAGGAAATATAGTTATAAGATAATGAGGCAGAGACATACTGGAAATGAGTCTGACAGCTGAGCCTGATGGTTTGTTGAAGCCTAGTGAGCCAGATATAGGCTCAGTCAAGTTGGACAAGTTAGCGGCAGCGGAATCTTCACTTAACGCTATCTTGTCCAAGTTGGTGAGATCGCGTAGGCTTCATGTAGTGATTGTAGGACATCAATGAGGCAGAGACATACTGGAAATGAGTCTGAAAGATGAGCCTGATGGTTTGTTGAAGCCTAGTGAGCCAGATATAGGCTCAGTCAAGTTGGACAGTTAGCGGCAGCGGAAATAACGCTATCTTGTCTGATCGCGTAGGTTTCAGATGATTGTAGGACATCAATGAGGCAGAGACATACTGGAAATGAGTCTGAAAGAGCCTGATGGTGAGCCTAGTGAGCCATATAGGCTCAGTCGTGTTGGACAAGTTAGCGGCAGCGGAATCTTCACTTAACGCTATCTTGTCCAAGTTGGTGAGATCGCGTAGCTTCATGTAGTGATTGTAGGACATCAATTGTTATGATATTAATCTAGCTCTTTTGACTTTTTGAAACCCTCCCCCTCTTTTCCATTGTCAGCACGACATGTTTCACTAGCCCGGGTCAACCTCCTCCCTTAAGACGGGGTGTGACCCTGATAAGTAGTCTTGGCTGGTACCTTTCCCCATTGGCCAATGACCCTTCGAGCCCACGCCCCATGTGAGCTGTTGGGGTGTTGACCTCTGTGAGGGGGGACCGGCTAAACCTGAACCAATGGGAGGTCAGCTGTTGTTGGGGTCCGGGGCGTAATCCAATGCCCAGGACCCTAATAAAATAGCTGGCTTCGCCGAAATTCAGGGAGAGCTACGTAGCGAAGAGACGAAGTATCTGAACAAGATTCAGACCCGAGATTCCAGAGAAAGCTTATAAGCCAAACTCGAATAAATCAACAAGAACTCAACTCCTGGACTCGTGTGTTTTCTCTGGCTAGTGTCCCCCACTCAAGCAACTACAAGCAGCTACTACAATATTCCTATATACGAAGGAGTGCGCATAAGTGTTAAATAACGAAGAAGAAATATACGTATAACAAGAGTATAGCTATATAAGAGGAAATATAGTTATAAGATAATGAGGCAGAGACATACTGGAAATGAGTCTGACAGCTGAGCCTGATGGTTTGTTGAGCCTAGTGAGCCAGATATAGGCTCAGTCAAGTTGGACAAGTTAGCGGGCAGCGGAATCTTCACTTAACGCTATCTTGTCCAAGTTGGTGAGATCGCGTAGGCTTCATGTAGTGATTGTAGGTAGGACATCAATGAGGCAGAGACATACTGGAAATGAGTCTGAAAGATGAGCCTGATGGTTTGTTGAAGCCTAGTGAGCCAGATATAGGCTCAGTCAAGTTGGACAAGTTAGCGGCAGCGGAATCTTCACTTAACGCTATCTTGTCCAAGTTGGTGAGATCGCGTAGGCTTCATGTAGTGATTGTAGGACATCAATTGTTATGATATTAATCTAGCTCTTTTTGACTTTTGAAACCCCTCCCCTCTTTTCCATTGTCAGCACGACATGTTTTCACTAGCCCGGGTCCTCCCTCCTCCCTTAACGGGGGTGTGACCCTGATAAGTAGTCTTGGCTGGTACCTTTCCCCATTGGCCAATGACCCTTCGAGCCCACGCCCCATGTGAGCTGTTGGGGTTGACCTCTGTGAGGGGGACCGGCTAAACCTGAACCAATGGGAGGTCAGCTGTGTGTTGGGGTCCGGGGCGTAATCCAATGCCCAGGACCCTAATAAAATAGCTGGCTTCGCCGAAATTCAGGGAGAGCTACGTAGCGAAGAGACGAAGTATCTGAACAAGATTCAGACCCGAGATTCCAGAGAAAGCTTATAAGCCAAACTCGAATAAATCAACAAGAACTCAACTCCCTGGACTCGTGTGTTTTCTCTGGCTAGTGTCCCCACTCAAGCAACTACAAGCAGCTACAATATTCCTATATACGAAGGAGTGCGCATAAGTGTTAAATAACGAAGAAATATACGTATAACAAGAGTATAGCTATATAAGAGGAAATATAGTTATAAGATAATGAGGCAGAGACATACTGGAAATGCGTCTGAAAGCTGAGAATGATGGTTTGTTGAAGCCCCAGTCCAGATATAGCTCAGTCAAGTTGGACAAGTTTGAAGCTTAGTGAGCTTGTCCAGATATAGGCTCAGTCAAGTTGGACAAGTTAGCGGCAGCTGAAAGATGAGAATCTTCACTAGTAACGCTATCTTGTCCAAGTTGGTGAGATCACGCGTAGGTTTCCAATGTGAGATGATTGTAGGACATCAATGAGGCAGAGACATACTGGAAATGAGTCTGAAAGATGAGCCTGATGGTTTGTTGAAGCCTAGTGAGCCAGATATAGGCTCAGTCGTGTTGGACAAGTTAGCGGCAGCGGAATCTTCACTTAACGCTATCTTGTCCAAGTTGGTGAGATCGCGTAGGCTTCATGTAGTGATTGTAGGACATCAATTGTTATGATATTAATCTAGCTCTTTTGACTTTTGAAACCCTCCCCCTCTTTTCCATTGTCAGCACGACATGTTTCACTAGCCCGGGTCAACCTCCTCCCTTAAGACGGGGTGTGACCCTGATAAGTAGTCTTGGCTGGTACCTTTCCCCATTGGCCAATGACCCTTCGAGCCCACGCCCCATGTGAGCTGTTGGGGTTGACCTCTGTGAGGGGGGACCGGCTAAACCTGAACCAATGGGAGGTCAGCTGTTGTTGGGGTCCGGGGCGTAATCCAATGCCCAGGACCCTAATAAAATAGCTGGCTTCGCCGAAATTCAGGGAGAGCTACGTAGCGAAGAGACGAAGTATCTGAACAAGATTCAGACCCGAGATTCCAGAGAAAGCTTATAAGCCAAACTCGAATAAATCAACAAGAACTCAACTCCTGGACTCGTGTGTTTTCTCTGGCTAGTGTCCCCACTCAAGCAACTACAAGCAGCTACAATATTCCTATATACGAAGGAGTGCGCATAAGTGTTAAATAACGAAGAAAGAAATATACGTATAACAAGAGTATAGCTATATAAGAGGAAATATAGTTATAAGATAATGAGGCAGAGACATACTGGAAATGAGTCTGACAGCTGAGCCTGATGGTTTGTTGAAGCCTAGTGAGCCAGATATAGGCTCAGTCAAGTTGGACAAGTTAGCGGCAGCGGAATCTTCACTTAACGCTATCTTGTCCAAGTTGGTGAGATCGCGTAGGTTTCATGTAGTGATTGTAGGACATCAATGAGGCAGAGACATACTGGAAATGAGTCTGAAAGATGAGCCTGATGGTTTGTTGAAGCCTAGTGAGCCAGATATAGGCTCAGTCAAGTTGGACAAGTTAGCGGCAGCGGAATCTTCACTTAACGCTATCTTGTCCAAGTTGGTGAGATCGCGTAGGCTTCATGTAGTGATTGTAGGACATCAATTGTTATGATATTAATCTAGCTCTTTTGACTTTTGAAACCCTCCCCCTCTTTTCCATTGTCAGCACGACATGTTTCACTAGCCCGGGTCAACCTCCTCCCTTAAGACGGGGTGTGACCCTGATAAGTAGTCTTGGCTGGTACCTTTCCCCATTGGCCAATGACCCTTCGAGCCCACGCCCCATGTGAGCTGTTGGGGTTGACCTCTGTGAGGGGGGACCGGCTAAACCTGAACCAATGGGAGGTCAGCTGTTGTTGGGGTCCGGGGCGTAATCCAATGCCCAGGACCCTAATAAAATAGCTGGCTTCGCCGAAATTCAGGGAGAGCTACGTAGCGAAGAGACGAAGTATCTGAACAAGATTCAGACCCGAGATTCCAGAGAAAGCTTATAAGCCAAACTCGAATAAATCAACAAGAACTCAACTCCTGGACTCGTGTGTTTTCTCTGGCTAGTGTCCCCACTCAAGCAACTACAAGCAGCTACAATATTCCTATATACGAAGGAGTGCGCATAAGTGTTAAATAACGAAGAAATATACGTATAACAAGAGTATAGCTATATAAGAGGAAATATAGTTATAAGATAATAATGAGGCAGAGACATACTGGAAATGAGTCTGACAGCTGAGCCTGATGGTTTGTTGAAGCCTAGTGAGCCAGATATAGGCTCAGTCAAGTTGGACAAGTTAGCGGCAGCGGAATCTTCACTTAACGCTATCTTGTCCAAGTGGTGAGATCGCGTAGGCTTCATGTAGTGAGCGGAATACTTCACTTAACGCTGATCTAGTGAGCCAGATATAGGCTCAGTCAAGGTGGAGAGTTCGCAGCGGTACGCTATCTTTCAAGTTGGTGAGATGTAGGTTTCATGTAGTGATTGTAGGACATCAATGAGGCAGAGACATACTGGAAATGAGTCTGAAAGATGAGCCTGATGGTTTGTTGAAGCCTAGTGAGCCAGATATAGGCTCAGTCGTGTTGGACAAGTTAGCGGCAGCGGAATCTTCACTTAACGCTATCTTGTCCAAGTTGGTGAGATCGCGTAGGCTTCATGTAGTGATTGTAGGACATCAATTGTTATGATATTAATCTAGCTCTTTTGACTTTTTGAAACCCTCCCCCTCTTTTCCATTGTCAGCACGACATGTTTCACTAGCCCGGGTCAACCTCCTCCCTTAAGACGGGGTGTGACCCTGATAAGTAGTCTTGGCTGGTACCTTTCCCCATTGGCCAATGACCCTTCGAGCCCCCACCCCATGTGAGCTGTTGGGGTTGACCTCTGTGAGGGGGGACCGGCTAAACCTGAACCAATGGGAGGTCAGCTGTTGTTGGGGTCCGGGGCGTAATCCAATGCCCAGGACCCTAATAAAATAGCTGGCTTCGCCGAAATTCAGGGAGAGCTACGTAGCGAAGAGACGAAGTATCTGAACAAGATTCAGACCCGAGATTCCAGAGAAAGCTTATAAGCCAAACTCGAATAAATCAACAAGAACTCAACTCCTGGACTCGTGTGTTTTCTCTGGCTAGTGTCCCCACTCAAGCAACTACAAGCAGCTACAATATTCCTATATACGAAGGAGTGCGCATAAGTGTTAAATAACGAAGAAATATACGTATAACAAGAGTATAGCTATATAAGAGGAAATATAGTTATAAGATAATGAGGCAGAGACATACTGGAAATGAGTCTGACAGCTGAGCCTGATGGTTGTTGAAAAGCCTAGTGAGCCAGATATAGGCTCAGTCAAGTTGGACAAGTTAGCGGCAGCGGAATCTTCACTTAACGCTATCTTGTCCAAGTTGGTGAGATCGCGTAGGTTTCATGTAGTGATTGTAGGACATCAATGAGGCAGAGACATACTGGAAATGAGTCTGAAAGATGAGCCTGATGGTTTGTTGAAGCCTAGTGAGCCAGATATAGGCTCAGTCAAGTTGGACAAGTTAGCGGCAGCGGAATCTTCACTTAACGCTATCTTGTCCAAGTTGGTGAGATCGCGTAGGCTTCATGTAGTGATTGTAGGACATCAATTGTTATGATATTAATCTAGCTCTTTTGACTTTTTGAAAAACCCTCCCCCTCTTTTCCATTGTCAGCACGACATGTTTCACTAGCCCGGGTCAACCTCCTCCCTTAAGACGGGGGTGTGACCCTGATAAGTAGTCTTGGCTGGTACCTTTCCCCATTGGCCAATGACCCTTCGAGCCCACGCCCCATGTGGAGCTGTTGGGGTTGACCTCTGTGAGGGGGGACCGGCTAAACCTGAACCAATGGGAGGTCAGCTGTTGTTGGGGTCCGGGGCGTAATCCAATGCCCAGGACCCTAATAAAATAGCTGGCTTCGCCGAAATTCAGGGAGAGCTACGTAGCGAAGAGACGAAGTATCTGAACAAGATTCAGACCCGAGATTCCAGAGAAAGCTTATAAGCCAAACTCGAATAAATCAACAAGAACTCAACTCCTGGACTCGTGTGTTTTCTCTGGCTAGTGTCCCCACTCAAGCAACTACAAGCAGCTACAATATTCCTATATACGAAGGAGTGCGCATAAGTGTTAAATAACGAAGAAATATACGTATAACAAGAGTATAGCTATATAAGAGGAAATATAGTTATAAGATAATGAGGCAGAGACATACTGGAAATGAGTCTGAGGCAGCGGAATCTTCACTTAACGCTATCTTGTCCAAGTTGGTGAGATCGCGTAGGCTTCATGTAGTGATTGTAGGACATCAATGAGGCAGAGACATACTGGAAATGAGTCTGAAAGATGAGCCTGATGGTTTGTTGAAGCCTAGTGAGCCAGATATAGGCTCAGTCAAGTTGGACAAGTTAGCGGCAGCGGAATCTTCACTTAACGCTATCTTGTCCAAGTTGGTG
>CM067350.1:25526367-25592625 GCA_034190875.2 Urechis unicinctus | reverse complement strand
ACTTGTCCAACACGACTGAGCCTATATCTGGCTCACTAGGCTTCAACAAACCATCAGGCTCATCTTTCAGACTCATTTCCAGTATGTCTCTGCCTCATTGATGTCCTACAATCACTACATGAAACCTACGCGATCTCACCAACTTGGACAAGATAGCGTTAAGTGAAGATTCCGCTGCCGCTAACTTGTCCAACACGACTGAGCCTATATCTGGCTCACTAGGCTTCAACAAACCATCAGGCTCAGCTGTCAGACTCATTTCCAGTATGTCTCTGCCTCATTATCTTATAACTATATTTCCTCTTATATAGCTATACTCTTGTTATACGTATATTTCTTCGTTATTTAACACTTATGCGCACTCCTTCGTATATAGGAATATTGTAGCTGCTTGTAGTTGCTTGAGTGGGGACACTAGCCAGAGAAAACACACGAGTCCAGGAGTTGAGTTCTTGTTGATTTATTCGAGTTTGGCTTATAAGCTTTCTCTGGAATCTCGGGTCTGAATCTTGTTCAGATACTTCGTCTCTTCGCTACGTAGCTCTCCCTGAATTTCGGCGAAGCCAGCTATTTTATTAGGGTCCTGGGCATTGGATTACGCCCCGGACCCCACCCACATTGGTTCACAGCTGACCTCCCTTGGGGCTGGTTCAGGTTTAGCCGGACCTCCCCTTTTGGGGGGAGGGATTTCCCATTGGTTCAGGTTTAGCCGGTCCCCCCTCACAGAGGTCAACCCCAACAGCTCACATGGGGCGTGGGCTCGAAGGGTCATTGGCCAATGGGGAAAGGTACCAGCCAAGACTACTTATCAGGGTCACACCCCGTCTTAAGGGAGGAGGTTGACCCGGGCTAGTGAAACATGTCGTGCTGACAATGGAAAAGAGGGGGAGGGTTTCAAAAAGTCAAAAGAGCTAGATTAATATCATAACAATTGATGTCCTACAATCACTACATGAAGCCTACGCGATCTCACCAACTTGGACAAGATAGCGTTAAGTGAAGATTCCGCTGCCGCTAACTTGTCCAACACGACTGAGCCTATATCTGGCTCACTAGGCTTCAACAAACCATCAGGCTCATCTTTCAGACTCATTTCCAGTATGTCTCTGCCTCATTGATGTCCTACAATCACTACATGAAACCTACGCGATCTCACCAACTTGGACAAGATAGCGTTAAGTGAAGATTCCGCTGCCGCTAACTTGTCCAACTTGACTGAGCCTATATCTGGCTCACTAGGCTTCAACAAACCATCAGGCTCAGCTGTCAGACTCATTTCCAGTATGTCTCTGCCTCATTATCTTATAACTATATTTCCTCTTATATAGCTATACTCTTGTTATACGTATATTTCTTCGTTATTTAACACTTATGCGCACTCCTTCGTATATAGGAATATTGTAGCTGCTTGTAGTTGCTTGAGTGGGGACACTAGCCAGAGAAAACACACGAGTCCAGGAGTTGAGTTCTTGTTGATTTATTCGAGTTTGGCTTATAAGCTTTCTCTGGAATCTCGGGTCTGAATCTTGTTCAGATACTTCGTCTCTTCGCTACGTAGCTCTCCCTGAATTTCGGCGAAGCCAGCTATTTTATTAGGGTCCTGGGCATTGGATTACGCCCCCGGACCCCAACACAGCTGACCTCCCATTGGTTCAGGTTTAGCCGGTCCCCCCCTCACAGAGGTCAACCCCAACAGCTCACATGGGGCGTGGGCTCGAAGGGTCATTGGCCAATGGGGAAAGGTACCCCCAAGACTACTTATCAGGGTCACACCCCGTCTTCATTGGCCAGGACTACTTATCAGGGTCACACCCCGTCTTAAGGGAGGAGGTTGACCCGGGCTAGTTAGTTAAACATGTCGTGCTGACAATGGAAAAGAGGGGGAGGGTTTCAAAAAGTCAAAAGAGCTAGATTAATATCATAACAATTGATGTCCTACAATCACTACATGAAGCCTACGCGATCTCACCAACTTGGACAAGATAGCGTTAAGTGAAGATTCCGCTGCCGCTAACTTGTCCAACACGACTGAGCCTATATCTGGCTCACTAGGCTTCAACAAACCATCAGGCTCATCTTTCAGACTCATTTCCAGTATGTCTCTGCCTCATTGATGTCCTACAATCACTACATGAAACCTACGCGATCTCACCAACTTGGACAAGATAGCGTTAAGTGAAAATTCCGCTGCCGCTAACTTGTCCAACTTGACTGAGCCTATATCTGGCTCACTAGGCTTCAACAAACCATCAGGCTCAGCTGTCAGACTCATTTCCAGTATGTCTCTGCCTCATTATCTTATAAACTATATTTCCCTCTTATATAGCTATACTCTTGTTATTATATTTCGTTATCTTATATCATATACTTTCTTCGTTATTTAACACTTATGCGCACTCCTTCGTATATAGGAATATTGTAGCTGCTTGTAGTTGCTTGAGTGGGGACACTAGCCAGAGAAAACACACGAGTCCAGGAGTTGAGTTCTTGTTGATTTATTCGAGTTTGGCTTATAAGCTTTCTCTGGAATCTCGGGTCTGAATCTTGTTCAGATACTTCGTCTCTTCGCTACGTAGCTCTCCCTGAATTTCGGCGAAGCCAGCTATTTTATTAGGGTCCTGGGCATTGGATTACGCCCCGGACCCCAACAACAGCTGACCTCCCATTGGTTCAGGTTTAGCCGGTCCCCCCTCACAGAGGTCAACCCCAACAGCTCACATGGGGCGTGGGCTCGAAGGGTCATTGGCCAATGGGGAAAGGTACCAGCCAAGACTACTTATCAGGGTCACACCCCGTCTTAAGGGAGGAGGTTGACCCGGGCTAGTGAAACATGTCGTGCTGACAATGGAAAAGAGGGGGAGGGTTTCAAAAAGTCAAAAGAGCTAGATTAATATCATAACAATTGATGTCCTACAATCACTACATGAAGCCTACGCGATCTCACCAACTTGGACAAGATAGCGTTAAGTGAAGATTCCGCTGCCGCTAACTTGTCCAACACGACTGAGCCTATATCTGGCTCACTAGGCTTCAACAAACCATCAGGCTCAGCTTTCAGACTCATTTCCAGTATGTCTCTGCCTCATTGATGTCCTACAATCACTACATGAAGCCTACGCGATCTCACCAACTTGGACAAGATAGCGTCAAGTGAAGATTCCGCTGCCGCTAACTTGTCCAACTTGACTGAGCCTATATCTGGCTCATTAGGCTTCAACAAACCATCAGGCTCATCTTTCAGACTCATTTCCAGTATGTCTCTGCCTCATTGATGTCCTACAATCACTACATGAAGCCTACGTGATCTCACCAACTTGGACAAGATAGCGTCAAGTGAAGATTCCGCTGCCGCTAACTTGTCCAACTTGACTGAGCCTATATCTGGCTCATTAGGCTTCAACAAACCATCAGGCTCATCTTTCAGACTCATTTCCAGTATGTCTCTGCCTCATTGATGTCCTACAATCACTACATGAAGCCTACGTGATCTCACCAACTTGGACAAGATAGCGTTAAGTGAAGATTCCGCTGCTGCTAACTTGTCCAACTTGACTGAGCCTATATCTGGCTCACTAGGCTTCAACAAACCATCAGGCTCAGCTTTCAGACTCATTTCCAGTATGTCTCTGCCTCATTGATGTCCTACAATCACTTCATGCAGCCTACGCGATCTAACCAACTTGGACAAGATAGCGTTAAGTGAAGCCTATATCTGGCTCACTAGGCTGTCATGGGTTCGTTTACAGCAATAATATAAAATGGTTCGGATTATTTGATACAGTGATATTGATGAAAAACAAAACAGATAGAATTAAGCAGCCACTTTGCTTTTTATTTCGAAAAAGGTAAAATACGCCGAGGTTTGAAGACTGTCTGGAAATCGGGAGTATAGAGCGATATGAAGAAAGAAAAAAAATGCGTTTTTAAAATATTCAACACTGTGACATCTAGCTGTAAGACATTAGACAACTGATAAACTTGTATAAACAATTACAGCAATGAAAGTAAACCCTACCACTTTGTATGCAACACGTCCTCTGTTGCAGCACCGAGACGATCAGCCTCTTCGCTGTAGGGAACGGCTCATCGTAAGTCGGAGAGAGGAATATATTGATGTAACCGACCTTGAAAGAAGCAATGAACACATTTCTATACTTATTTAGATACTTTCTCGATACAATTAATGATAAACGATGTTAAAATATTCATTGAGAACCATTCCTATCGGATTGTGGCGTCGTGCCCTGGGACTACCCATCACATGCATTTGGCATCTTCCTTCATGACATTCATTAACTTCATGTACCATTTTCATTTCATTGGCTTCACTAGTCCCAGAAGGCGGCTGCTTAATCAGGTCAATCGGATTCCACTGAGGGTGTTATGGTGCGCCTTTACGAGCCCAGCACCTTGCCAGTGTCTGGGCTCTATGGGGTACGTATTGTCTCACTTTCGATGGGGGACGAGTATATTACCTGTGTAGCTCTGGCATCTTTAAGATGTCCCTTTATTGGGCTCCGGGGCGGGTGGGGCGCACAGGTGATGAATTGTTCTATTATTATGTCTGTCTCTCATCCTGGCCAAAAACGAAGGCATTTAGAAGAAAATGAGACAAACGAATCTGAGAACTGGCAAAGATTTCTTGTACTTGAAAGGACCGACGGAAGTTTAGAGAAAGTTTCATTCATTGTTTTATTTAAAGGAATTTGTGGTATTGCGGGCACCCCAAAAACTTTAAAACTTTTGAGATCTGGGCTTTACCTTGTAGAAACTTCAAAACAAATTCATTCCAAACTTCTTCTCCAAACCACTAAAATAGCGAATATCAATGTAAAATTCAGCCCTCATCGAACCCTTAACACCATCAAGGGTGTTATAAAATCTTTCGAACTCAAATACTGCAGTGAGGATGAAATTGTTGAAGAGCTGAAAAATCAAAATGTTATAGAGGTGACCAAGGTGCATATAAACAAAAATGGAGAAAAGATTCCCACAGGCACCCACATCCTTACTTTCAATAGCCCATACCTTCCAAGCAACATTAAAATAGCAGGCCTTAACATCAAAACTGAACCATTCATTCCAAATCCTTTAAGATGCCACAACTGCCAAAGATACGGCCATTTTAAAACCAAATGTAACAGAAGATCAATTTGCCCCAAATGCGGTGATGAGCATGGGGAGCAGGACTGCAAAGCACCATTCAAGTGCGCAAACTGCTCCGGTGCTCATCCCGCATACTCTAAACGCTGTCCCATATGGCAAACCGAAAAGCAAATCCAAACTTTACACATCACCCAAAAACTTGCCAAAATTCAACTTCTACCAGACCTTCATATGCCAGTACTGCAGCAGCACCTACTAAAATTACCAAATCTATAAGTACACAAACTGAAAACCCCCCTCTCCGAAACAACCCCCTTTCAAAGCCAGCAAGCCCCCAACAGAACCATCAAAACAAAACACCCCACTTCCCCAAAAGTCAATGAACACATAACAACAAACAAACACAATGAGAAATCTAGACTCCCACGGTCAATAAAATCAAAACTCATCAGGGTTCAGAACCCAGATTCTTTTGTTGGGCCCAACATCTATGGCCCATTGTCTGCCATGGAGACTGATGAGGTCCCCCATGGCAGACACACATCATCAGGGGCCAATCGGGACCCTGGGTCTGTAGTGGCTCAGGGAACCTGCGGCCCTAGGAATGCCATGGGGACTGAGGTCCACCATGGCAGCAAACGTCCCGCCAAACCCCCTGATAGGTAATGGCGGGAATTATACAATGGAATTGCCGAGGACTTCGGAATAATCATGAAGAACTTATTACTTTACTCAACAAAAATAATGGTATTGCAGCCTGCCTTCAGGAAACATTTCGGAAGGCGGAAAATAACTATACCTTGAAAGGCTATAAATCTTACCATAAATTTGGAGGCACTGGGGAAAGAGCTTCTGGCGGCTCGTCCATTTTAATCAAGGATTTTATTCCCCAGAAAGAAATAGAACTCAATACAAACCTTCAAGCAGTAGCAGTAAATATAACCTTAAATAAGTCCACCACACTTTGCTACCTTTACTTACCGCCAAGCCAAAGTTTTACACGAGGAGAACTGGACAACATCGTGTCCCAGTTGCCAGAGCCATTTCTCCTCATGGGTGATTTTAATGCACACAACTTTTTATGGGGCAATACATATGATGATGGAAAAGGCCAAATTGTAGAAGATTTCTTCATTTCTCACAATCTCTGCCTTTTAAATGACGGCTCAAATACATACATCCATCCAGGCTATGGCACACCCACCGCAATAGATCTTTCTTTCTCTTCTCCTTCTTTGTTTCTCGACCTTGCATGGGAAGTTGGTGTCGATGATACCTGTGGAAGTGACCACTTCCCCATTCTTATCCACCTAAACCCTCCGTTACCACCACAGACACCTCCAAAGTGGCAGCTGCATAAAGCAGACTGGCCCTCCTTTGGATCTCTGTGTGGGGAGGCTATCCACAGGGATAAGATGCAAGGGAGAGATACACACATAGATACATTTTGTGGTAAACTGCTTGAAATTGCCTCCAAAACTATTCCGAAGTCCTCGGCAAAGCCCAGGCACATCCCAAAACCATGGTTTTACCAAGACTGCCAGGACGCCATCAACCACAGAAAAAGGGCCCTTAAATTATTTCAAACTCACCCAACCCATGCAAACCTGGCATCATTCAGGGCAGCGAGAGCGAGAGCTCGGCGGGTTGTTAAAGAAAGTAAAAAGAATTCATGGAAAACTTATATATCAAAATTAAACTCAAGAACATCAATCAAAAAGACATGGGAAATGGTCCGCAAAATAAGTGGAAAAAACACCTCTTCCACTTCTTCTTACCTTCTAACACCAGATGGTAATGAAGTAAAAAAACAAACAAGAAATATCTAACATCATAGCGGACACAATAACCATGAATTCTTCCACTGCTAATTATACTGAAAAGTTTCAAAGACATAAACAGATTACTGAAAGAACAAAACTTAATTTTAGGTCAAACAACGAAGAAAATTATAATGTTCCTTTTACTTTAGAAGAATTGAAAGAGTCTTTGAAACTCTGCAAGGACACTGCAGTGGGACCAGACGATGTCCATTACCAACTACTTAAACATCTTCCAGAAGAGTCCTTGTATGTCTTATTAGACATATACAATCACATATGGAGCAGTGGAGAATATCCGGACTCATGGAGAGAGGCTACCATCATCCCTCTCCCAAAGTCCGGAAAGACCCAACCAACCCGTCGAGCTACAGGCCCATCGCTCTCACGAGCTGTCTCTGTAAAACCATGGAGCGAGTCGTTAACAAGCGTCTTATGTGGTACTTGGAAACTAATAATATAATAAATAAACATCAATCTGGCTTTAGAAAAGGCCGATGTACCACAGACAACCTTGTTAAGTTAGAATCGTATATAAGGGATGCATTTTTAAAGGGGGACCATGTCGTGTCTGTGTTTTTCGATCTTGAGAAAGCATATGACACGACATGGAAATATGGGATTTTAAAAGATCTACAAGAAGCTGGTCTTCGAGGTAATATGCCACTATTTATACAAAAATTTTTAAATGATAGATCTTTTAAGGTAAGAATTGGGACATCACTTTCGGACCAACATGGTCAGGAAATGGGGGTCCCACAGGGCAGCATTCTTTCTGTCACACTTTTCAATTTAAAAATCAATAGCATCACAAAAGTTCTTAAACCTGAAATAGAAAAATCACTATATGTAGATGATTTCCTTATATCTTACCGATCCAGCAGTATGACCACCATAGAACGCCAGCTACAAATCAACCTTAACAAAATTCAGAAATGGGCAGACGAAAATGGCTTCAAATTTTCCACAACCAAAACAGTTTGTGTACATTTTTGTCACAGAAGGGGCCTTCACCCTGACCCAGACCTAACCATTAATGGAAATCCCGTCCCTGTTGTGGAAGAAACTAAATTTTTAGGTATCATATTTGATTCAAAACTTAACTTTAAATCCCATATTAATTACATAAGGAAGAAATGCCTCAAGGCAATGAATCTTCTAAAAGTAGTGTCCAAGCTGGACTGGGGAGCTGACAGGCAACTCGAAAGTCTTATCTAAAACGACTGGACATAGTGCAGAATCAGGCACTGAGGATTTGCCTTGGGGCATTTCGAACCTCACCCATTGAAAGCCTCCACACTGAAGCCAATGAAATGCCTATCCATCTAAGAAGAAACAAACTGGCCCTTCAATATGCAGTTAAAATAAAAAGCAACCCAGATCACCCTGCCTATGATATTATCTTCCACCCCAAATACCAAGTAATATATGAAAATAAACCTAATGCCATACCACCTCTTGGCATCCGTATTCAAGAATCGCTAAACAACATATCCAATAATCTAGACATTATTGCTCCAAACAAAATTCCCGAAACACCACCCTGGCAATTGAACACACCAACAATAGACACATCCCTTACCAAATATGATAAATTAAATGCAAATGACCTCTTGATGAAATTTAATGAAGTAAAAGAACATCACAAAGACAAGATACTTATTTATACTGATGGATCCAAAGATGCAAACCGTGTGGGCGCTGGAGTCGTGTTCGGACCTCAGACCCACAAGGAAAGACTGCCTGGTGCAGCATCTGTTTTTACAGCCGAAGTTACCTCAATAAGGATGGCATTGGGCCTTATTGCTCACCATCCCAATGCGGATTTTACAATTTTTAGTGATTCTTTATCTGCCCTGGAGGCAATTGGGAATAAGTTATTATCGTGCCATATTGTTGTAGATATTTTAGAAAATCTTACTCGTTTATCCATGCTGGGGAAAAATGTTGAGTTTGTCTGGGTACCCAGTCACATAGGTATCCCAGGCAACGAAAGAGCCGATAGGACTGCAAAAGAAGCCCTACATGAGCCAGTGTCTGAAACCAAGATTCCCTTTATAGACTTAAAACCGCAGGTCGTCAAACTTTTTAAACAAAAATGGCAGGACCAGTGGGATGAATCCTTTCCAAACAAACTTTACGAAATCCAGCCTCAACTTGGGGAGTGGCCACACAGCTGCAGAGAGAGCCGAAGAGAAGAGGTCGTTCTTGCTCGCGCTCGTATAGGACACACCTATACAACTCATGCCTTTCTACTAAGGGATGAGCCCATCCCTGAATGTATTCCTTGTCAATGCGCCTACACCGTCAAGCACATTCTCATCGAATGTGCTGATTTGATTTTGATCCGAAATCGCTTCTTCCGGGTTCAAACCCTTTCAGAATTGTTTGAAAGGGTGAATCCATCCAAGATACTTGGATTCATAAGAGAAATTGGACTTTTTTATAGATTTTAGATCATACAATTCTCATTAATTCAATGTAGTTCAAATTAATATATTTCAATTAATGCTAATAGGTTTAATTTAATTTTTAGTTGGTTGTAAACCTTATCCTTTCGTACTCGTATATACCCCTCCTTAAGTAGGCACCATATAACACACTAGTGTTGGTGTGCCGTTAAACCCTATACTTACCTTACCTTATTCATTGAGAATCGAAATCAGCCATGAGAGAGGCCCACCTTTGTTTTCGCGTCAGGTAAATGTCCACTAATCTATCAGATAGGGACGAGAAATCCTAAGACAATAAGAATGGTTTAATGTCTTACATCGAAATAATGCAAGGTAATATACATATCGATAGAATCCAGAGAGCTGATTTGCAGTCTTATGTAAACTCCAAAAGGTTATTGATAACGAACACAAGTGCATTAACCTCCATAGTCCTTGGATAGTCGTGCAGGAAATGCAGGGGCCTCGATCCGTACGAACTTAGCAATGCAACAACAACAAATTATCCATTCTAACACATGCTGATGTTTACTATTCTACAATCATCGGCAGTTTAATGTCAAACCAGAGTGTTTGCCGTTCTCCGTTGTACTGCTGGGTCCCATAATTCCCTTGTGTAGCTGATCTTAAACAGGAAATTACAGTGAATGCAAATGAGGCATTTTCGTTATCAGAAAGGTCAGAAGTTTAAACAGTGAGTGTGAGTAACACAATGATTTCATTTGAGGTCTTGTTGTTATCATGCAATGCACCCTGACTAAGGTGATGGTAGACCAAACACAATCAACATATATGGAAAGCAACTAGGTGCCGACCATGTGGCGTCTTGTAATATTTTACACGAGTATCCATTTTCATGATTTCAGAATGGGCCGCCGCCACATCCCAGCCTTATATCATTTGATGAAGCATATATAGTGTAGTAACACAAAACACATTTTAATTTAGGAACATTATAAAAACAGACACAGAGCGATCCCCAAATTAACGTGGGAGATATCCAACTTGCTAGGACTGGTATATGCGTTTAAAGAGCTGTTATAGAGATCGATATGTTGCCGTGTGCTCGCTGATAGATAAAAACAGTATTGTGATTCTCACTCAAAGCCTTCTATCCAATAATCTATAGTAATTCGGAATACGTACTGAAAACGAAAATCGGTTAACACCGTCACCGTCAAGGAATTCAACTGCATGTTTTATGTCGGAAAGTATTGCTGGACCTGAGAAGTGGCCATTCCGTTTGACTACCTGTCAATGTTGAAACAGGCTGAATGAATGGCTGGACGAAGTCAGCTTTATTCCCGTTCCTGATTGAAAGGATAGAATAGACCGACCCCGGGGGGGGGGGGGTGGGGTCGGCAGAGGCGACTCCTGCCCTAAGGAAATAGGTAGATGTAGGGGAAAGGAGGTCGAGGGACGGTAACTGTGTTGCAGGGTAAGTTAGCGTGAGGAGCCCAGGGTAAGGGGGCTATCTTCTCTTTATGGTGTTCATCTATTTGCCTCGAGTAAGGGGCATCAGCCAGCTGGCGACGGTCCCTAAGCTGCAGCAGCAGTATGTCCTGGAGATCAGAAACAGGTTCCAAATACTGCAGGAGGACGAGGACATCTCTGTAGATTACTAGCGCTTTGCCGAGGTCAACCAAGCAGCTGCGGAGGCATGTCTGGCACAAGTCCCCAGGGTACGACAGAAGGAACAGTGTTTGGACCCTAGGGTCGAGAAGGCAAGGGAGGAGATGAGGACCTCGTACAAGAGTTACCTGGCAAATCGCAAGGCAGAGGAGCGGAGAGAGGCCTACAAGCTGAAGAAAAAAGAGCTGTACCATATTTATGCTGAAATACAACAGCAGGAACTGACCCAGAAGATCAAAGGCGTAGAGGAGGCACATATGAACCACAGGCACGGACAAAGCTGGAGACTCATAAACAGATTGAGACCTGTTCTAGATCCTCTGCTCAGAACTTTGCAGAATGGCTTTCGGCAGAAGTGCACAACTGTCCAGCAGATAACTGCGCTCAGGAGAATACTGGAAGGAGTGAAGGAGGGAAGACTACCAGCAGTGCTCACCTTTATCGATTTCCGCATGGCCTTCGGCACCGTACACAGAGGAACATTAATATCTATCCTTCGTGCCTATGGCATCCCAGAGAAAGTGGTGCAGGCAACTGCAGCAGGTTACACAGGAACTCGGGCAAAGGTGCTCTCTCCAGATGGTGAGACCCCGTATTTCCAAATACAAGCAGGAGTACTCCAGGGCAACACACTGGCCCCCTTTCTATTTGTTCTAGCCATTGACTATGTATTGAGGCAGGCAATTGACGGCAAGTAGGAACAACTGGGCTTCACACTCACCTTCGCCCAAGTCCCAAGTTGGTGTAGGATAGACTACGCCTTCTCGGATAAATTGAATAAAGATGGAAAACAGAAGGATACAGGGGGCCTATTCTACCCCTGGACCTACGAGGGGTGCAGCAGGGAAGAGGTAGCGCACGGAAAGACCAGTGAAGGCAGTTTACGGAGGGAACCGGAAGGGGAGGTTGGGAAACAGGTCATAAATATGCTCATTGTTCCAGCCCCAAACCTGTGTGCGAGGACATGGGAAGGATGGGAGAGCGGTTGGCGAGACAGGAGAGGAGCCACGGCTAGTGTGGGATCCTGGGGGGCTGAATACCTATCTCGTCCGCGATCCATCGCCCATTGCTCTTACTTGACAGGGAACAGTGACAGTAATAGCTTGTTACTTTGTAGCTGATGCGGATCCTCTGTGCTTGCAGAATCCATCGTGCACATATATGGGCGACACAAGGAGCCTGATTTTTGAGTCATCAAAGTCGTACTTCAATAAATAGCTGATGCATTTCAATGATGGAATTACCTAGAAGCAGAAGAAAGATACACAGGAGAATCACCTGGTGGTGCCCAGTAACATGCGAGCACTGGTTTTGGAGTATAAGGTAAGGTATGTATAGGGTTTAACGGCACACCAACATTCATGTGTTATATGGTGCCAAGAACGGTTAATAGATAAGATTGACCTGATTTAGCAGCCCCCTTCTAGGAAAAATGAAAATGGAGATAGAAAGGATAAAAATGGAAACGATTATTCTAGGGCAAGTCACCACCAGCAGATTGACTGAACCAGGCCATTCCAGCCTCTCGTGTAGTGTGTTGCAGATATGGCGCTCAAAAGGACCGCTCCACTCAACCACTTGGATCCCACACGAGTCGCAACCCACGGCCAACAGTTTCCCCTATATAAGTCGCCTCTTATGACATGCAGCAGGATACAGTGGGCCTATTGTATCCCCGGAGGTTATGCAGGAATACCATGCTAGAGGCCTGATGGAGTGCGTTCACTGCGCAGGGTAATGAGTACATCCTGATTATGGTAGACCAATTCTTTACAGACCAGAGTCGAGGTTATTGACGGCAATGTGTGATACTCTCCACATCCATAAGACGCGTACGACATCACGGTTGTCTGCAAATCGACAAGTCGAGAGATACAATAGGACCCTTATGGACGCAGTGCGTTATTGGTGAATACCAGAATCGTTGTAAACCATGACGGGACCGTAGCCTACCACAATGGGTAAGAGTATGGCTGCGGAATAAAGGCGAGAACATGGGAAGACGATGTAGGTGCCGACGATAAGCTGTACTGCATATACCGTCAACCCTGGCAGGGAAGTGTTATGATCATGAGTGACTTCTGCCAGGAGTGGTATCACAGTACATGCGCTTATGCTACCACAACAGACATACTCAGCATAGACAAGTTCCGTAGCAGACCCTGCAAACCAAAGTGTTCCATAGATTCCCCTCAGTAGGCGGAACGTTGGGACAGTGATAAACCAGTGGTATCCTCATGTGATATATGTGAGTGTAATGTGTGGTGTCTATAATATGTTTGCAGTACGTAACAATGGCACAATCTGCACCAGAGATCATGATGGCAGGGGTCACCAATCCAACCTAGTGCTGGCTAGGGTCCTAGTGGATGGACTGATCATAATAATGGGACCACCGGTGCTCCAATTGAGGAGGCCATCATTTACCAAGTGGGAATCGCCAAGGAAGGGAAAAACTCGCAGTGGTTAAGGTTTGCGGCGGAGAGGGCTGATTCCCTACAGCTCTATAGCAGATCCTGGCTGAGTGAGCCTGTGTGAAACGTGGGGAAGTGTAAGAAAACAGCAGCTGAGGATGGATTTACCCGAACTTACTCGGGTGGAAGTGAATAAGGGAATCTGTGGTCCAAGAATCCCTGAGGTGGGCCCTACCTCCATACATGACATGCCAGCCTTATCAGAGGAGGGCATGCTGGAGGAGTTGTCCGGCAAGGAGGAGGAATTGAACGCTTCAGGTTCTTCCCCTGAGACCGTACCCCTCAAGGTCGCAGAGCAGATGTACGAACCCCCCAAGGAATCCACATAAGAGGTCAGGTGGCATGGTGTTGGCCCCTACTGCAGATCTTAGGCCCGTTAGGGGCCGATTGTAGGTCCAGCCCACCACCTGTCCGGGGCAATGACACAGAAGTGTGTACCAAAACAGTATACAGTCAATCCTGTGTTACCGGTCACCTGTACAACCCGGTCACCTGTACATACCGGTCGCTCAGTTTCAATCCCTTGAGAATTTACATGTATGTAAACGATAGGAGCGGTCACCTGTATAATCTGGTCACCTGTGCATAAAGGTCACTCTGGCCAAGTCCCTTGACCGACCTGATTAGACAGGTTTTACTGTATACGGAAATACAAATAACAGAAGTAGTTATAAATCAAAATAAACAAACGAATACAAAATAACAAGGCAGTCTTCCATAATTACCATACTGCAGTAGGTAAAATACAATCATGGAATGGAGTCCAGCGAACTAAATTTTTCCAAACTCATCTAATGGAACAAACAAACTAAATCGCACGACCTAAGAAAGTCGTGTCAATAAAGCGTGTTTCTCAGAAATATTACCCAGCGCTGTATGCTGTTGGACAAGTTAGCGGCGTGGACAAGATAGCGTTACCACACACGCCTGTCACCGGTGCAATAGAAACCACGCAATCTTTCTCCCATGCAACGGCCGTCCCCAACCATCACCCACTCATCCACACCACAACAACTTCAACCCCCTAAAAACAACACAGCCAACCGCTTCCGGACCCACCAAGGAAAAACTTCCACTACACTCCCAACACCGAAAATAAATAAACCCCTCGCTCAGCTCCTAAGCATCCTCCCCTCAAACATTTAATTCACTACGGTTTTCAAAAGCATTTTCCCTACAATATCATGGTTTCTCAGAGCTTGTCGGGCTTCCTCTGGCCTCGCACATAACAATAGGCCCTGTCACATGTTAAATGATGCTGTTTCTCGCCCGCAGGTACAGCCAGGTCCCTCGTGTCGTTATGGGATGCAGCCCCTGTCAGCCCCTAAGCACACACACTTCTTACCAGAAAACTACAAATTGCCATAAACAGCCTCCTTCACAAATCCCTTAGTACTCTTACAAGCCGGTCATCAGCTGGTCATATTTGCATTACTGGAACACATACACTTCATCACTAAAATACTACATAAAACATATCCTAAACCACACATAAGGGGTCAGTACTTTACTCCCCTGATATTCAAAACCACACACAAGGGGTCAGTACTTCACTCCACTGATATCCAAAACCACACGCAAGGGGTCGACACTTAACTCCCCTGATATCCAAAACCACACACAAGGGGTCGACACTTAACTCCTCTGATATCCAAAACCACACACAAGGAGTCAGTACTTTACTCCCCTGATATCCAAAACCACACACAAGGGGTCAGTATTTTATCTACGATCAAAATAAATACTTTGATAACTCTTCATATGACGCATGTGGTTTAATCAACGCCATAATACTTTGACGATGGTGAATGGAGTTACGGCCAGCTTCGCCTCCTCGCAAAACAACGTCGCAGTCCATGTGGATCGTATACCTTCTCTTAAATGATATACGATATGTTCGAGGATTGTAGGAATAATGACAACTGGAAGACTGGCGTAGATTGTGCAAGGTCGATTGGAGCATAATTCTGAAATGTCTGCCTCGCGGTATCGCTTTTACCATGATCTAATAAAATTTTGGTCTACACTGTTGGCTAGGCTTCGACTAAGTTTTTATTTCTTCCATATGTTTGTGCCAACGCGGGATGTGTCATTAATTTGATAATTCTCATCATGCACGAACACACACACGTCATCCCCCCAACGTTCTATCCCCCAACCCCTCCCCCTTTCGCACGGAGGCCAAGAAACTACGTTATAATAATCAGTTGGTCATAAACAGATGGACGGGGTTGGGGTCAGAATGGATGGGCAGTTTTAAAATCCTGGCTAAGACCCTGGTTGGGCTACTTGGCGCGTAGCGTGCTTCACCTCTACAGCGTAGATCTAAAGTTGTAAATGACATGGTCGATGTTAAAGGCGAAGTTTCTTTGCCTAAGGAACTCAACGAAAGACATAATTAAATCAAGAGCATGTACCCTGTAATATTTATTTACACCTTGTAGATGATCAACTAAGGCTGTATTAAATTAGCTGTTAAGTTAGCAAACAACCAACAAAAAAGTACCAACCGGAAGAGAGAGAGAGAGAGAGAGAGAGAGAGAGAGAGAGAGAGAGAGAGAGAGAGAGAGAGAGAGAGAGAGAGAGAGAGAGAGACTTCCGAAAACCTATGGGGTACCCATAATTTCAGAACACATTTCATTCCAATAATTTCATCGTGGCGAAGAATTAATACGCGACACCGGAAACCGTCCTAGGCTGACAACAATGCGAACAGTTGCTTTGGGCTTGTGACTTGACTCTTGAGGAGAAGAATTGGTGTCGTTCTACACGCCGAGGTTATCAGTTATGATTCGTCAAAGGAGTTCCTTTTTTTAGTATTAAATTTTAATTACTTTTAACGATTTCTCGTCGCTGAAGGATTTAATTTCTCGTTAAAAATAGGGACATGTCGGAAATCAATAACTTATTATTAATATTATTCGATCGGGTACTCCCTTGTTGGTCTAACAGGAAAACCCTCTGTTTATCGGTAGATTGACAAACATGCTTAATCTATCACGTTAAAAATACGTACTGAGAAGAATTTAAAGCCACCAACAGTGAGAGTATTGACTGAATTTAATTGCTATGGTTTTTTTTTAACCAATATCCGGGAGAACACTTGATATTCGATTATTTTCTAACTTTTCGGCGAAATTCCACTCTGAATTCTGATGATTGTCAACAAAAGGGCTATTGCATGACGTCGTAAACGACTGCGTGGAATTTGCTAAGTTTTTATCATACCATCATCTGCTTGATAATACATTTCACAGGTGAGTCAGTTTATACTAAATTTATACCTTATAACTTTCCGACCTAGTTGCCTTTTCCTCTCCTTAATTCATCATCATAACAAGTCCGTTTCCATCTGACTTACGTTGCGCAATCTCGCTGCCATATTGGAATTTAGTCGGAAAAGTTAATCGCCACGCACATTTAAGGCGATTATGCATATTTACAAGTTGTTGCGATACCTGAGACTCTAATGCGATGCATAATACTGATTGCTTATTAAATCAAGTTGACATCGTGAAGGTAAGGTTTTATCATACAATTTTCTACTTTGGAAATGCCATCTTTGAGAACCAAGAGGGAGCATTAGCTCCACTTGGTTCAAAAGAGCTAAATCTGTCAACTTGCCCCGGTCGGACGGTAGTATACCAATAAGACGTCGTGCACGGCTATCTGTCAACTGGTTCAATAGACCTTCACTAGGCTACACAACAGCCGGTTCGATTACCTTGTCGAATGTTGTGAGAGCCCTGACTCTCGAACATGATTAAAAAGAGTAACTGTTAACAGCCATGTGCAGGATAGCCGATAGGCAATAGCCCAATAGACCAACATCAGGTTTTATCTGAGGGAGTGCATGCATTTTTCCCGTGCTTAGTTTGAAAGAGCTTATAGGCAAGGTACCTTGCCCCCAGTTGTTTTGATGGTCTAATCATAATGCCACCTTAGATAACATTAAAGATCGAGAATGGCAAATAGCACAATCTGCAAGAGGTGAAGTTTCTTTGCCTATATATAGACAATCTGATGACAGATTGACCAGTTGACAAATTTCTGTTATGCTAAATACAAGTACAGCTTTTGCAATGGCTTTCTGCCTATATATTGGTCAATGGGTTATGTCAATATAGTAAGAAGGGAACCATGGTAGATGAATAAAAATTTGTTGGTGATAGAACAGTTCAGTTCCTAGCCGTGCATGGCGTCTTGTATATTTGTATACTACCGTCCGACCGGGACAAATCAGTTCCTAGCTTGGAAAACCAGACCAACCTTGGCATGCAACTCTTATACACCTCTCCATTTTATGTTGGCAATGTCGCTTCAGTGAACTTGTTCAATGAGCCTAAATGGAGTTCACAAACGAGAAAACAGTCTATTCTAATTAATCAAACATAAACAGATCAATATTTTCTCCAATGTGCATTTGAAACCTTACTGCGGCCACAATATCATGGCACATAAATTGTTTGATGGCAGACGTTTGACATAGACTCATGCTGACAAAGTGTTAGTTATCGTTTTTATTCAAAGTTTCCCTGAGCTCAATGCACTTATGGTGTGCAAATCATAATGTCACACAATCATTGGCGACTGCAGATCTCTTGCCATTGTGAACAACATCTTTCCACTTCTGCCGTGACATTGTAAACATCTACCTGGTGGGGGAAATTGGGATATATCCATAAATAAAGGTGTGCCAACAATTTTGAGGGGGATTTATCATAATTTGGGTCTGGGGAATCTAAGTAAACAATAAAAAATACATAATTGCATTTGAGTCATAATCCCATTGATTTCACCATTGTGATATATAGGGTTTAATTGAAACTATGGCAGCTGTTCATATAGTCCTTGCGCTAGAAACGTGGATGCACATGCAGACAATACCATAGCTGTCGTAAAAGTGGGTCTTAATTCCTTCTAGCATTATAGTTCAGTGTGCCCGCTGCACTCTCGCTTGGGCTGCATGCTTTTTTTTATACCATGAAGCTTGTTCTGTGTTTCTCTTATCAGCATATGGATATTTTGAAACAAAGTTGAGTGATATCGACCGCAGCCTATAATCAAAGTTATAGGCTGTGGAGCCCTTCGTGTCAGCTGAAGAATGTATATTTCTGGGGAGTGATGGATTGGTGGCTTAAATCAGCTACACTGTTCTTACTGATCTACCTGATTCAATGAAATGCAGTCCCTCTGTGAATATTTGGGAGGTTTTGCTTATATACAGCCAAAGCTCATAGCTGCATTCATGTGGTCTCACCATAGTCTGTTCAACATGTCAGAGTGTCAAGGAAGTCTGACTAACATAGTACGCTCATGTGCCTTGATGGTGCTTTTTGCTTCCTTCTAGATACCTGTGCGTGTTATGAGATACTGCTGATTGCATTGAAGTTTTTGGACTTAGATAAGCTGCTGCTAGTAGTGTTGCTTCCATACCAGCCACATTCTTGAATTCGAATGGTATGTGTCATTGCTCACAATCATATGCCACCAGGTTCATTTCATGCAAACAGATCTTGTAGCAACTCAAAATTCACACATCCTACATAGAAAACACTGATTTACTCCTTCTGATTGTCTATTATGGGAATAACCTTGCCCTGACCCAAACTACAGTATAGGAATCAAATTGTACTTCTTGGAAAAGAGTCTTGCTTTCTAAGTCATTGCAGAATTATCCTTTCATTTCCAACTTTGTGCATACAAATGACAAAATTGACCATGTTTTTCTCCAAATGCGATTTCAATGAATGCCCGATTGAAATTAATGGGACTCATGATTAATTTAGTTCCTATTTTTTGAATGCTTACAGAATGAATGTGCAATCCTTAATATATGAACATTTTGTACTGACATTTTGTTACATGGTTTTATGGTGGAGTGTGTAACTAGTTTTTGAAGTATAATTGCTTGTTGTGATCAATAAATAACAAATACAAATATGACTAACTTTCCATGGTTTGATTAAAAATATATATATATTATATATATATATATATATATGTCAGGAAAAATATATTTCAAATTAATCAACCACACTAACATAAAACAAGCAGGGCAAGTGTAATAACAAGAATAGAAAAATGACCAGATCTGCAGTGCCACTTGACATCTCTAAAAAAGTAGTATCAATCAAATTTGATTAATACCAGACCAAATGTGATTGAGTGCTAAATCCATAACAAATTTCCATCCTGTCAACTTAGCTGTTGCTCACCTTGCCCAAAGAAGTCACAGACAAGCTGTTGCACCTTATTGTACATTAGTATACATATGAAAGAGTGAGTACAGTAAGATATTTAAGAAAAACTTGTTATGGTTTATTTTGAGATGGATTTGCTTCTAGTGCCAGAGTGGTGAAAGTTTGTCAATCCATCTGGTTTGGTTGGTACTGCACCAAGTCAATGGTAGTTACGGTAGGTCTTGTGCAGTACTGGCTCCACTGCACTGGAAGTTGATTAATGATATGTTAATGACACTTAACATAAGGTTACAGCTATGCTTTTTTGTCCAGGGGATGTCAACAGTTTTTATTCCTATTTTGTTAAACCACATCAGTTGATAAACACATAGAATCTCTTAATTATGTTCCATCATATTTAAAATTGGTGACATACAGTATTACACAACCATAGAAAAATAACAAAATGATTGTCATTCTAGTTAATTGTGAGCCATTACTTAGTTGGTTGATGGGTTTTTGCTGTGTATTTTATGTTTTCTCCAGTCTTATTGTCAAAAATTTTCTATCCAATTATGTTAAAATTTATTATTCTTCAAACTGAACTCCTGTCATATATTCTGTGTTGCATTTCGTGCTGCAGAGTAAAGTATGGTGCGTTTAACCAGAGATTTCATGGAGAAGCGAACAACCACCCTTCTCAAAGTGCCCAGGGAATGGGATGTACAAGCTGGACACTTTTACTATTATCAACTTGGTTTGCGAATGTGTCAAATCAGGTTCCTGAGATATGAATTCCAGTGGGGTGATGAAAGGCAAGTTTATTTTATACCCCCTTCCCCTTCTCTCAATTCCACCCCAATCACTTTTCATAGCCACCATTCTCATGACTTCTCTTCATTATTTAAGAATACCTTTCCCAACCGATCCCCTCCCAGTTCCCATTTGGCCTCCATCCCAAATCCTCCATTTACTCTGCTACTCCTCCTTTGCCAATACACCTCACATGTCCCAAACAATACCCCTCTCTGTCATCCATTTGCATTGATCTTTATATTATTTTGATAAACTATGGAATTTTGTGTAATTGGCAGACAACCAGTTCCAAGAGCCACATCAATACTTGAGCAACCATCACGAATACTCACGTTAGATATATCCCTAAATGATCTAATTGCACTGGAACAAACAGGACTAGCTCCATTCAAGCAGCTACGAGTCCTAGATGCATCTCTTAACAGGATAGATAAGTAAGTTTGATTGTGTATTACACAGACACATGCACATACACACACACGTGTGTGTGTGTGTATATATGTATGCATATATATATATATATATATATATATATATATATATATATATATATGTATATATATCAATGTATATATAAATACATAGATATATATATATAAATATATATATATATATATATATATATATATATATATATATATATATATATATATATATATGTGTGTGTGTGTGTGTGTGTTTTGTGTGTGTTTGATGTAAAGATACATTACATATAAAGGTGCATGTGATCATAACAGTGATATCATAGTGATCAACCTCAAGTGCATGTAAGCTATTCTCCTTTATAACAACACTCATGTAGTCCATCAGCCCCCTTTGTAAAGCCAGATATTATTCCTGTGCAGTATTACTGGATTAGAAGTGCTAAAATACCTCTACTTGGTCAACCTATCTCACAATAAGATTCAAGATGTTCGAGCGCTCCGTCATTGCCAGAGGCTGACTGATCTCAACATGGGAATGAATGAAATACAGGAGATTGCCCACATGCCCCCACTCACCATCCTTAGAGTGATTCATCTCAACAATAACAAAGTAAGGTGATGCATTCCTTGGCTTAGGCTTAATTTTCATGCTGTAGGAAACGTTGCTGCTTGCAGTTGCTTGAGTAGGGACTAGCCAGAGCCAAGGAGTAGAGTTCTTGTTGTTTATTGAAGTTTAGCTTATAGCTTTTCTTGAACCTCGATCAGAATCCTAGTTAGATACTCTAGTCTCTTCGCTAGGTAGCTCTCCCTGAAAACCAGTGTGTGTAGCCCTTATATCGGGATTCTTGGCATTGGATTCCGCCCCAGACCGACCAGCTGAAACCTCATTGGTTCTGGTAAAGCTGGCCCATTCCCAATAGTTCCACACGGGGCTTGGATTCGTAAGGTCATTGGCCAATGGGAAAGGTACCAGCCAAGACTACTTATCAGGGTCACACCCCACCATATGGGCAGAGGGTGACCCAGGCTAGTGTAGACATGTGGTGCTGATAATCAAAAAAAAGGGGGGGAGGCTTTAAAAGTCAGATGAGCTGGATTAATATCATAACATCCTCCCCAACCATAATTAAGTTGAACTTCCACTGTTCAATCAATTTTGATTTAATATACTTACAATACGAATGTAGACGTCCTGTTTGGGGGTAAATTGTACATAGGTAATACAAATATTAGTGCTCGACTAGGTGCTGTTTGGCAAATTTGTGTTTGCAGCATTTCGACAATCTGGTCCTTGTATGCCTTGGGGGATTTGAGGGGGTCTGGAAGATCCATCGCCGCTGGTAACACGGGCATTCTGCCGAACACTAACATATAGGTTGAATAGCCAAGCGGTTGATTGTCAGAAGTGTTGTGCGCAAATACTAATGGCATTAGGTGCTGGTCCCAGTCTGTTTGCTTAGGACTGACATAGAAGGTTTAGTATGGAGCGCTGACAAAGTTCCGTTTGACCTTGACTTTGAGCATGGTACGCCGAACTGAAACATTGTTTGATTTTGAAAAGGGAGCATCATTCCTGAAATAGGGAGCTAATGAAAGCGGATCCGTTATCATAGAGAAGTCGCTTGGGTGCACCATAGACACAGATGACTCTCTCGTAAAAACCCTTAGCAATTGATTTGGCTGTTATGTCACAAGACTGTATTGGTCCGTGACACACACCATGTGCTCGTTACCGAAGCGCGTTTACAGTAATGGGCCGACTGTGTCGATTGTCATAGTGTGGAACGGTCCTGGGGCAGGCTCACGGATAAGTGGGGCCGAATAGAGGCATTGGAACTTTTGGATGCATTGCAGGACTTACATGTGTGAACATATTCGTTTATGTCCCTGATCATCCCGATCCAAGTATAACGCGGCCGCATGACTGAAATCATTCGCGAAGGGCCCAGATGTCCGCCTGGAGGTGCATCGTGATGCATTTTGAGGAAGTGTTCCTTGAGGTTTTGAGTGTGAATGTTGCTTGGTGGGTAAGGGGGTGTTTACGTAATGACCCACAACACGGTGCTCCCTTGCTTTCTATGATATTTTATTCAACCGAAAAATGACCCTGGAACACATAAATAATAAACAGTTCAGGAAAATATACATACTCGTAATGCGTCTTAATAAGTTTACCGGCTGGTATCCAGGTTAAGCCTCAATAGTTTGAATGCCTATATACTATCAAACTTTATCCAAGGCTACTCCTCGCATGCATTACATAAACAAATCGCGGGAATATTCAAATCTAACGGTTATAACTGCCGCGCTTCCGGTAATTCAAATTGAAAACAAGTCTGCTGCATTACAACGCTTACATGAATAATTGCCTCTCCTACAAAATATTCAATACAATATAACTATGCTAAATACTACTGGCTACATATCAGCAATTATACATTATCACATAAACATAAACAAATCGTGGGAATATTCAAATCCCTTGACTAACGGTTAAAGCTGCCGCGCTTCCGGTTGTTCAAACTGAAACAGCCTGCGGCATTACAACGCCTACAAACTATTCAACGCAATATAACTATGCTAAAAACTACAGGCTACATATCAGCAATTATGCATTGTCATACAAATACAACACGTGGTAGAAAGTTCCATTTGGCCCAAAACTAAGGGGCGCGATACAAAAAAAACACACATGTCTCACACACGCTGATATGCGGTTACTTTACAGCTCTGACGACATAATATAACAAAGATAACACACACAAAAAATGCACATCCATATACGATTTAAAACCCACCGGGAATTCTCGTGGTCGAGTGGCTATGACTATCAGTGTTCCGCCTGTGATGTACTTGTTCCTCCGGATCCTCGCAGCGTAAAAGCCTAAGCCCTCGTGGGCTTCGCCTTTTGTTGTACTGGTCTGGAATTCCCGCCGCTAAGGATCACGGGAAAACCAACAACAACACGGAAACAACGGCGGAGACACACGAGCTCTTACGAGCACACCCGATCTCTTACGAGCACACCCGACCACATTCTCCCCCGCTTTACGTCACAGTCCGCTGTGACGCGACTATGATAAAAACTAGGAAAACACGACTAATACTGTATCTAGTCAAGGATGACATCAGCGTTCATCACTTCCTGCATTAACCTGCCGGCAACATCAAGTACTAACTGGCTCCGTGCTTGTTGTCGTCGGATGAGAACGGAGCGCGGTTCATTATGGGGATTGCTGCTCCTACCCGCGTTGGAACGGACGCTACGTCTTGTTGCCGGCATTGGAGCAGCTTTTGTCGCAAGGGTAGGCTCTGTCTTGGCATCAGACGATGGCGTGGCGACATCCTCTGGCATGACGACGACCTCTGACGTGGCGGCATCTTCGAGAGCAATGGCGTCCTCTGCCGTGGCGTCTGGTGCGACAACAACCTCCGCTGTGGCAACAGTTCCTGGTGCGGCAACAACCTCCGCGGTGGCAACAGTTCCTGGTGCGGCGACATCTTCCGCGGTGGCCACAGTTCCTGGTGCGGCGACATCTTCCGGCCCGACGACAACATTAAACCCGACGACAGCTCCTGGCGCGGCGGCGTTCCTGGTTGGCTCGATGGCTAGGAAGCATCCATCGTCTGTTTCCGGTGGAAGAGTAGCTTCCCGCAGTCGACGTGGCGCAGGAATTGGTCGGGGGTTTGGCACCGGCTGGTGCCGAACTGAAAACTGGACAGGGCCGGAGATGTTCCCGACTGACGTTTCGGCGCCTACCTCCGCCCACAGGTTCCACGGAATAAACATTGTGGCCATGTGTTTCCACCACCTGGTAGATGTCGGGGCTCCAAGCGTCCTGAATCTTGTGTCTGCCCAGTACTCGATTTCGGAGGTATACTAAAGTACCCCGCTGTAGTGAGGTGTCGGTCCGTGGTTGGGTCCTGTCCCACTGTTCGTTCCTCGCATTTCCGAAGCTTTTCTCCTGCTTTTTTTTCATACGCAGCCCGCAGACGCTCACGGTGGGTCGCCAGCCAGTCTACTTCTGGTGCGTCTTCCTCGTCGGCGACTCCTAGCAAGTGGTCGACAGGCAGCCGCGGATTCCTGCCGAACATTAGGAAATGTGGAGAGAACCCAGTCGCGGAGTGAGGAGTGGCGTTGTATGCGAAAAGCACTTCTGGAAGATAGTCCGGCCATCGCTGCTTCTTGTTTACGGGCAGTGTCCTGAGTAGGTCGTGGAGCGTTCGGTTAAAACGCTCACACTGGCCATTACCTTGCGGGTGGTACGGCGACGTACGGGACTTAGAAATGCCATATACCCGACACAATTCGGCTACCACCTGGCTCTCGAAGTTCCGGCCTTGGTCAGAATGTAACCGTAAAGGCACGCCGTAACGGTGGAACCATTCCCTGATCAGGGCCCTTGCAGTTGTGGCAGCTTTCTGATCCCGTGTTGGCACAGCTACGGTGAACTTCGAGAAGACGTCAGTGATGACGAGGACGTTCTCTCTCCCATCAGTAGCAGGGTCCAACGTGGTGAAGTCCATCGCCACCACTTCCAACGGCTTCGACGCTGCTAAGCTTCCCATAGGCGTCCGCACCCGCTGAGACGGCATCTTTGCTACGGCGCAGCGTGGACAGTCCTTCACGTAACGTTCGACGTCACCGCCCTGACCTGGCCAATACGCCCGTGATCGACACAGATTGAGGGTCCTCTCCCCGCCTTGATGACACATGTCGTCATGTGATGCTTTTAATACGCCTGGCTGCAGAGACTCGGGGACGACCAGTTGTTTCAGTTCACCGAGGCTTGGGTCAACTACCTTCCTATACAGGATACCGTTGGACATGAGAAGGCGATCCCACTGACGCAACAGGGCCCGCGTTCTCGCTTCCATCCCTCTGCGTTCTGCATCGTCGGGTTTCCGATGTGGCCAGAACTGCAACACTCGGCGGATGGCTGGGTCCGCCGACTGAAAACGGGGACAGCTCTCCCTCTGGTCGTGCGACAGGAAGATGCTACGGGGATCAAAGGTCTGCTCTTTGGTGATGTCTGTCTCTGGTTGCGCTATGATATCTGCTCCAACGGCAATCCGTGACACCGCCGCCATCCCTGGCCCCTCAGTCAGCGTGAGGCCTAACTCGGTGGGGAGAGGCGTGTCGGCCGCGGTGATTTGGTTCACAGCGACTAGCTCTTCTCCGAGAGTCATCATCAAGCCCCGGTCCTGGCTGGCGAGACAGTGCATCTGCGTTGCCGTTGACTCGCCCGGGCCGGTACTTTACCTCAAAGTCAAAAAGCGCCAGCTGCGCGGCCCACCTCTGTTCCACAGCTCCCAGCTTGGTCGCACTATGTAGGTAGCTCAGGGGGTTGTTATCGGTGTAAGCGACGAACTTCTGACCCAGCAGATACCCCCTGAACTTCTCTGTCACTGCCCACTTGAGTGCCAGGAGTTCGAGTTTCATTGAGCTATAGTTGCTGTCGTTCCGTTCGGCCGGGCGCAGCCTACGGCTGGCGTAGGCGATCACACGTCGTCGGCCATTCTGGTCTTGCGACAGCACAGCGCCTAGCCCTTCTTTTGATGCATCGACCTCGACCACGAACGGCAGGCTGTAATCGGCGTACCCCAGGATGGGAGGGGTGACCAAACGCTCCTTCAGCCCATCAAAGGCCTCCTGGTGCCGCTGGCTCCACTTGCCTTCGAGAGTTGTCGACTGGCGCTTCTTGGAGTTTTTGTCCGCGTTGCACTCGTTTACCAAGTCGTGTAGAGGGCCAGCGACCTTGGCAAAATGGGGGACATACCGACGATAGTAGGAGCAAAACCCGAGGAATGACCGGAGCTCTTTGACTGACGTTGGGACCTGCCAGTCACTTACGGCGGACGTCTTCTCAGGTTCAGTTGCAATACCATCCTTTGACACCACGTGCCCCAAACTCACTCAGCCTCCGAACGGGCCAACCGGCACTTGTTAGGCTGTAGCTTCAGTCCCGCCTCCCGAAGCCGGATGAATACCTGTTCCAGCCGTTGCAGATGGGCCTCGAAAGTGTCTGAGAAAACAAGCAGGTCGTCGAGGTACACCAGCAGGATCCGGAAGAGCAGATCGTTCATTGTGGCGTGCATCAAGCGTTGGAAGGTGGCAGGTGCATTGCACAGACCAAACGGCATGCGGTTGTATTCAAACAACCCGAAAGGGGTAGTGAATGCTGTCTTATGCCGGTCACTGTCTTCCATTGCCACCTGGTGGTACCCCGACGCCAGGTCGAGGGTAGAAAATAACGTGGCTCCTCCTAAGGCGTCCCAGGACTCCTCTATGCGTGGCAACGGATATGAGTCTTTCACAGTTTTGGCGTTTAATTGACGGTAGTCAACACACAAACGAAGATCTCCGTTGCGCTTCCTTACCACCACTATTGGTGAGGAGAAAGGGCTCGCGCTCTCCTGCACTACTCCTTTAGCGAGCAGTTTGGTGATGTGCTGCCTGACTTCTTCGTACTGCGACGGCGGAATGCGGCGGTAGGGCTGCTTCACTGGCTGCTGATCAGTACAGGTGATGCGATGGGTAACTTTGTCTGTGTACCCCAGGTCTTCCTCGTCATTGGCAAACAGGTCACTGAAACAACGCAGAAGTGATTTCAAACTTGCTAACTGCTCCTCTGTGACGTCTTTTGCCACATTGTCCAGGCCTGGCACGGGCAGATCATCGCTGAGGTCAGCGCCAACTCCATCTGACAACGACACACGCTCCTCTCTCACCGAAACACGTTCAAATTGGACCTCCGGCTCAGCTGTCTTTAGTTGAACCTCGTGAACGACACCGATCCTGGTCCGTGGCCGCAGATACACGTCTCGCTCACTTAGGTTGGCAACCCGCACATACAAGTTGTTGCCATGAGATTGTGTCAGTGTGTTGATTAGCAAAAGATTTCCGGGAAGGGGCTCACGAAGTGGCTCGACCAGCAAGCCATCGCAAGTCTCTTGGCCTGTGCCCCTGCCCGTTACTTTCACCGTCGACATGGCTCCAGCTGGTACTCTCACCATGTCTCTACCCACCACGCGGGCGAATGCGCATGCGGAGACGTTGTCCTTGGCAGTTTTTCCCAGAGCTACCCGCCAACCAGCTTCGATGCGTCGTAGAAAAAACCGTTCCTAGCTCTGACCGCAACACTTCCTGACACTTTTTGAGGACGTTCATCCCGAGGAGCACTGGTGTAACCGCCTTCTGTTGGTGTAACACAGCGCCGGCCGGATCTTTTACGACTAGAATTCCCCTTCCGGCTACGAGGTGTCCCTGGCAGCGCATGTCAAGCTCCAAATAACCCACGTAGGGGATGTCCAATCCGTTGGCCGCCGTCAGCTTCAACCAACCCCTAGTTTCCTGCAGTGGGCTCCCCCCGAAATGCTGTTGGTAGAAGGTCTCTGTCATGGTACTCACTTCGCTGCCAGTGTCCAACAAAGCTTTTGTCACCACACCACCTATCTCCACTTCCACCTCGGGACACTTCCCTACAGCTTTGCTAAGGAAATTGGTTCGGCCATTTTCCTTCGAGCCTGACTCCCCAGCTTTCACCATCTGGCTCATGACGGTGCGGGGATCTAGTTTCCCGACTGAATGGAGCCACGGGCGGCCGATGCGTTCGTCGGCTTGGGACACCATCTGGCCACGTGTCCCACTTCACCGCACTCCCAACAAGTGATGGGATCGCCAGCCCTGAAGCGAGTCCTCAGCCGTTGACGAGGTCGGCTCGACGGCTGGGCAAAGTTCTGGTTCGTTTGTGATGTGGCTGTCTGTGCCAACAATAATTCTCTAATCGTGTTTGTGAGTCCTAGCATAGCTTTCTCTTGTGACTCCATTCGTTCCAACAAAACCTTCATCTTGTCGCCACCTTTGTCCCGATGACACCTGCTGGACCAGATGGCAATTGGCACTCTGCGCCGATGGTGAAAGGCGCTCATCCTCTTCACTCCACAATACCGCTTGCTCCCGCAGGTCGAGGAAACTGACCTCAGGGTGCTCGCGGACGTAGAGCTTGAGATGGCGCCTCAGCTGGTTGTCTCGCACGCCCTCAGCAAACTGGTCCCGTAAGGTTGTCCGGGCATCTGATAACCAATGTCGACAGCCCATAGGAAAAGGCTCGCAGACCCTCGGACTCTCTCTGACGTCGTTCATAAAGGGACCTCAGGAGTTGAGGCACTGACCGCGCGTCGCCAAACGTTGACAGGAGGATGTCGAACGCCCCTTCTGCAGTTCGTCCATGGGAGCGTAGGCGTACCTCCTGCAGGGCCGGCCCCGCCAGGTGGCTCAGCACAAAGTCCACTGCGTCCGAGTCGTGGAGTTTTCTAGACTTGATTATCTGTCGAGCGTCCGAGACGAAAGTTTCAACTGGGGAGTCGTAATCCTCCTCACCAGTGAACCTTGCCATCGCCCTCTCACGGGGGACATACACCAGCTGTGGCTGCGAGGGCGCCTTGTCAGCCGCATGCAGCTTCTCTATCGTCTCCTGCGACTTCTGCTGTTGTCTGCGCAACTCCTCCACCTGCTCGATCAGTTCCTCCATAGATGACATATTCTATGGTGAACGCTGCCCAACCGATGTCAAAACTAAATCCTGTCTCCTCCGGGTCACCGTTCGTAGCACCGGTTCCTGCTGCAAGGATCCGAACCCTGTCGGCTGCGCCAAATGTTGCTTGGTGGGTAAGGGGGTGGTTACGTAATGACCCACAACACGGTGCTCCCTTGCTTTCTATGATATTTTATTCAACCGAAAAATGACCCTGGAACACATAAATAATAAACAGTTCAGGAAAATATACATACTCGTAATGCGTCTTAATAAGTTTACCGGCTGGTATCCAGGTTAAGCCTCAATAGTTTGAATGCCTATATACTATCAAACTTTATCCAAGGCTACTCCTCGCATGCATTACATAAACAAATCGCGGGAATATTCAAATCCAACGGTCATAACTGCCGCGCTTCCGGTAATTCAAATTGAAACAAGTCTGCTGCATTACAACGCTTACATGAATAATTGCCTCTCCTACAAAATATTCAATACAATATAACTATGCTAAATACTACTGGCTACATATCAGCAATTATACATTATCACATAAACATAAACAAATCGTGGGAATATTCAAATCCCTTGACTAACGGTTAAAGCTGCCGCGCTTCCGGTTGTTCAAACTGAAACAGCCTGCGGTATTACAACGCCTACATACTATTCAACGCAATATAACTATGCTAAAAACTACAGGCTACATATCAGCAATTATGCATTGTCATACAAATACAACACGTGGTAGAAAGTTCCATTTGGCCCAAAACTAAGGGGCGCGATACAAAAAAAAACACATGTCTCACACACGCTGATATGCGGTTACTTTACAGCTCTGACGACATAATATAACAAAGATAACACACACAAAATGCACATCCATATACGATTTAAAACCCACCGGGAATTCTCGTGGTCGAGTGGCTATGACTATCAGTGTTCCGCCTGTGATGTACTTGTTCCTCCGGGATCATCGCAGCGTAAAAGCCTAAGCCCTCGTGGGCTTCGCCTTTTGTACTGGTCTGGAATTCCCGCCGCTAAGGATCACGGGAAAACCAACAACAACACGGAAACAACGGCGGAGACACACGAGCTCTTACGAGCACACCCGATCTCTTACGAGCACACCCGACCACATATATATATATATATATATATATATATATATATATATATATATATATATATATATATATATATATATATATATATATATATATATATATATATGTGTGTGTGCGTGTATGCGTGTTTGTGTATATATACCCGCTTTGATTGCACCGGGACATCCAGTGCACGCTGTGAGACATAAAGACGGTATATACACGGACCGAGAATAGCTGGTAACGCGCACAATTATAAGATCACAAGCTGCTGCCGCTTAGATGTTTTGACATGACCCCTACACCAAGTCAATACACGGCGAAAGCGATGAATGCCGCTGATTGATTACGTAAGGTTTGGCCTGTTTTGACATGACCCCCCCTACCCAAGTCAATGCAAACCCAGCCAAGGCCTCTGGTCGATTACGTAAGATTTGGCCTACTTAAACACGAACTGCTGTTAGCCTGCCGCTAAGCTGCTGCAGTAGAAAACCTTGAAACTAATCGTCCTTTTTGCTGTTTTTTGTTACATTGAATGCTAAAAATACTGTTACAATCATTATCACGAGGCCAAGTTCTAAATACTGACAAAATTTCATGTCCGTAAATACAGCCGTTTCAGAGATATCAGTGAGGAGAGAAGTCGTAGCAAAAATCGCGATAGGTACCCTAAAATACATGTCATTATACAAAGTACAAAAGGTGAAAATAAGTATTTTTTTCGCCTATTCCATGCTACGATAATTGCTTGTTACAACCATATAATTCATATGTTCGTAACCGCAGTAGTTATGGAGGAGATAGTTACAGAAAATGGGGGAAAAAATCGACGAAAAATCAATCCCATAAGCCTCCAACACTACGCATGCGCGTCAAATTGGATCGGCAGTTGTGTCCCAACTTGATCTATCATTGCCCAAAATTTCATGTTGATATGTTTAACCGTTCCGGAGAAAAGCCCGAAAAACCTTGACTGGAGAATAAAAAAAAAAAAAAAAAAAAAAAAAAAAAAAATACGGGCTAAACCAATATGTCTTCCAACTATCGTTGGAAGACATAAATATATATGTATATATGTATATATGCATATATGTGTATATATATATATGTATATATATAAATATATATATATATATATATATATACAGATATGTATATATATATGTATGTATATATTTATATATATATATTTATATATATATATTATATATATATATATATATATATATATTTATATATATATATATATATACGTATATAAACACACACACTTATAAATATTCACATATATATGCTATTTATAGATAGCTGCTCGGCGCTCGGAAGCTTGGCATCGGAAACCGTGTGTATACATATATATATATATATATATATATATATATATATATATATATATATATATATATATATATATATATATATATATATATATATATATATATATGCGTGTATGCGTGTTTGCGTATATATACCCGCTTTGATTGCACCGGGACATCCAGTGCACACTGTCGCTGAGACATAAAGACAGTATATACACGGACCGATAATAGCTGTTAACGCGCACTATTATAAGATCACAAGCTGCTGCCGCTTAGATGTTTTGACATGACCCCTAAACCAAGTCAATACACCGCGAAAGCGATGAATGCTGCCGCTGATTGATTACGTAAGGTTTGGCCTGTTTTGACATGACCCCATTCCCACGTCAATGCAAAACCCAGCCAAGGCCTTTGGTCGATTACGTAAGATTTGGCCTACTTAAACACGAACTGCTGTTAGCCTGCCACTAAGCTGCTGCAGTAGAAAACCTTGAAACTAATCGTCCTTTTTTACTGTTTTTTGTTACTGTGAATGCTAAAAATACTGTTACAATCATTATCACGAGGCCAAGTTCTAAATACTGACAAAATTTCATGTCCGTAAATACAGCCGTTTCAGAGATATCAGCGAGGAGAGAACTCGTAGCAAAAATCGCGATAGGTACTCTAAAATACATGTCATTATACAAAGTACAAAAGGTAAAAACAAGTATTTTTTTTTACAACCTATTCCATGCTACGATAATTGCTTGTTACAACCATATAACTCGTATGTTCGTAACTGCAGTAGTTATGGAGGAGATAGTTACAGAAAATGGGGGAAAAAATCGATGAAAAATCGATCCCATAAGCCTCCAACACTGCGCATGCGCGTCAAATTGGATCGCCAGTTGTGTCTCAACTTGATCTATCATTCCCCAAAATTTCATGATCCCGAAAAACCTTGACTGGAGAAAAAAAAAAAAAAAAAAAAAAATACTGGCTATCATTCCCACGTCTGTCTCTTGTTTATTGGTGGGAACGGTGCCATACTTGAGGAGTCGTAAAATGCATTGGCGTCATGTTGAATGATAAAGCATATAGAGGGCGCGCAATAATTGCGTAACCACTGATGAACCTTCTGAAAATGCCCGTTAATCCCAGGAAAGTTCTGTGGGGATAGGGTAAGATTTAATTGCTTCCACTTTGTCAGGATTGGATAGTATGCCTTCTGGTTGTAATACATTGGCCCAGATACTTTACCTTTTTCACGGCAAACGAACATTTTCTGGGGTGTAGCTTCAGTTTGGCATCGCGTAACCGTACAAACATTTCCCGGATATGTTTGAGATGCAAGTCAAATGTGTGCGAAAAACAACTGATGACATCGATGTATGCCATGACGTATTTGTATTGTATGTTACGCAACAAAGAGTCAATGAGGGATTGAAACACGCTCGGCGCGTTCCGTATGCCCTGGGGCATCGTTTGATACCTGTATTTCCCGGAAGGTGTGATAAACCCGGTTTTATCCCTGGACTCAGGATCTAAGGGGATTTGATGGAACCCTTGAGTGCAATCAAGAACTGAAAAGTACTTGGGTTTGTTCTCACCTACACAATCTAACACTTCATCTAACCTGGGAATTCGAAGGACTTGAGGGATGGTTACCGCATTAAGACCTCTGTAATCAATCACAAGTCTGAGACCACCACCGGCTTTCTTAACTAAAAGGGCCGGCGATGCCCAGGCTCCGTCGTGAGCTTCCTCGATTAGTCCTTGTTGGATTTGTTGATCAACGATTTTGTCCATTTCCTGTCTTCCCTGGGGAGCCATTCTATAGGGATACTTATAAACAGGAGTAGAGCCAGAGAGAATCTCAATTTTGCACAAAGTTTTATCGGTCAACCCTAACTCCTTGGTTATTGGATTGACAAAACGTCTGAGAATTCTGCTACCAGGTCTTTAAGCCGTTGGCGCTCAATTTCACTTACCTGAGACTGGCTCCAGTCTACATTTGGTACATGGCTAGTATCTTGTGAGGGCAAATGGCATGCATTCAATTTAACATACTCACTTTCAGCAGCATTCACATTGTCATCAATTTTGTACTGGAAGGTTTCTACATCATTTTCCCAGCGATCAAATGTGGCAATTCTCTCACCCTTGGTAATGAACTTTGCAACGGGGTAGTGTTAAACAATCTTACTGGCACGCAGTTGTCATTGACGGTTACTGCTGCGCGGGCTAACAGAATACCATTAGCATTTAAATGCGGGAAAACTCAACATTCCCCTGTTGTTTTGTTTTCAGTTTTACGGAAAAGATTTCCTGCACATATAATTTCAGAATAGGGATCAATAGAAATATTCTGTGCAAAGTGTACAGGAATATTGATTGTGAATGAAATGGTACCATTTCTGAAATTCTTTACTGCTGAATGTTTCCTTAGAAATGGAATGCATTGGGGAGTGAGAGTCGCTCAATACCACAAAATCAGCTGATAACCCTTTGGTTATGTACATAGAATGGTAAGGTAATGTTACCTAGAGTAGTTACCTGAGTGTTGTTGGCACACACACATTTGCTAATTTTAGACTTAAATCTGTTCCGTAATGTTGGTGGCAATTTGGCCACTACGTCTACAGATATGAAATTTAGATTAGCTACGGAGTCGACTTTAGCTTTGTATCGCTTATTTGATAGCGATATAGTCAGCAACGGGTGATGATAGTTTCCCTGGATGCGACAGTTAGAACAAGCATGCCCTAGCCTTCGGCATGTCGAGCCGGAGAGGTTGATGTCGGTGCAGCATTGCTCCTTGTTGTGTCCTACATTAAAGCACCTGCGGCCGATTTTCTACCGGCAGTTCCTCTCGGAGTGCCCTCTTCGGTTGCAGACGGAGCATTAAGTGTTGATCGGACGGTTTTCGCGGTCGCTGGAGTATTGTCGCTGTTGTTGTGATTACCGGCGGATTCCCGGACGTAATTGTGGACTCTAGACAGATCCCTGTGGTTGTTGCGGCCGTATGAGGAGGCATTACCATAATCACGACGGCTGTTGTGACTTCGATCATCCGCAGGTCTGTGGTCGTTTTCCTCCCTGGACCTGCTGCCTTGCTCATCCCATCGGTTATAAGCCGGATAGCTGTCGTGTGAGGGGCTGGGCTGGTGTCTGCAGTCACTGCGGTCTGTTGTAGAGAGACGTCCTCTATCAACAAAACTTACCTGTTTCAGAGCCATGGAAACCTGCAGAAGACACATTTGTTCTTTCAGGTCATTTATGTCTTGTTCCTGTGGAGAAGGTGGTGGGGGAAGAGATGAGACTTGCATGATGGTCTCTAAGCGCGTAAGTGTGTCCGATTCTGACGGGGTTGATGATTCAAAGCGGCGAGCTACCGGTTCTGCCTGAGGGTTTTAGTGTCATATCGGTGTGCCCAGGTACCGATTTCTTGCAGAGACCCTTTTTGAATAACTGCTCTGGTATGGCCTCATCTGTAATAGTACGCGACAGAATATCTGTGAGGTCCTTCGTGTAGACCTCAAAGGATTCCCCCTTGCCTTGTTCGCGGTCTAAAAGGAGTGAGCTTGTGAGGCACCTTGTTTATCCTCAAGTAAGTTGTTGATCCGAAGAGAAAATCCTCCACGTTTTCCCATAACTTACCCTTGTAGGTTATCCGGTCGGGAAGGGAGGGGTTTTGGTGGATGACTGGATCTGTTGCAGCGTGAATTCACGTGCCAATACCTGGTTGTCTGCAAGGAGGCGGAAGGCTCCGGCAATGACAGATGCCCGTCTCTCCTCGGTGTGCGTGTGATGCTCGTGGGTTTGCGGTGTTCATCATCACTGCTGCTGCTCTGTGACATGGTTGAATTAAGATTCGTGTGATTTCTCAGCGGAGCAAATGTCAGCTGTTTTCCTGTACGAAGGAGCATGTAGAGTGCTTGTGCATGGAAATTGTGTTCTGATAACAGTAGAAGTAATCAGATTTCTGGATTCTCCACCATTTCTTATACTTAAATTTCTTGCTTATGTGCGCTCCTTGGTTATAGGAAACGTTGCTGCTTGTAGTTGCTTGAGTGGGGAATAGCTAGAGAAATAACACGAGTCCAGGAGTAAAGTTCTCGTTGTTTATTGAAGTTTAGCTTATAGCTTTTCTGGAATCTCGATCAGAATCTTAGTTAGATACTCTTGTCTATTCGCTAGGTAGCTCTCCCTGTAAACCAGCGTGTGTAGCCCTTAAATCGGGATTCCGGGCGTTGGATTCTGCCCCAAAATGCTCGATCAGCTGACTCCTCATTGGTTCAGGTAAAGCCGGCCCATTCCACACAGGTCTTGACCCAACGGTTCACATGGGGCTTAGATTCGTAAGGTCATTGGCCAATGGGAAAAGTACGACCCAAGACTACTTATCAGGGTCACACCCCACTGTATGGGCAGAGGGTGACCTGGGCTAGTGCTGATAATTAAAAAAAAGGTGAGGGAGGCCTTAATAGTCAGATTAGCTAGAATAATATCATAACACATGTTGCATTACTGATGCAAGGATTGTTGTGTTTGTTGTTGTTGTTGTGTTTTGTCATGTTTATTATATGTAAGTTTGTATCATGTTTATTTCTATGTAAGGTCATGTTGAATTTCGTTTGTAAGATGTTGTTTTCATTCCCAAAAAATCCTGCTTGATAATTCAATAAATGCAGCATAATACAACCTCACTTCATAAAGTTACAGCCATTTGTTTCAGTAATTTTTGTTAAAACGCTTGTTATAAATCCATTTTGGAATTAATAATAATCAATTAAAATTATACATAATGATTATAATGTACTACTGATATGATTTATCAACTGTCACTTATCTTATGTCATGTTTGATTCTTATTATTTCTTGTTGCATTCTGTTGCAGCTGCAATCTTTGGAAGGCATCCAAACATTATCTGGGCTGCAGGAACTTTATGTGCAAAGAAACCAACTGGTAGGTCTGTTGGAATATGCTGTTGATTAAATATTTTATAGACTACATATATTCCAGCATCAATTGGAAGCAATTGTAGACTTTATTGTTGTTATATTTCGTGAAGCTGAAATGTCTCAGACTGAAATTGGTTTGATTACATATTTTCAAGCAGGAAGTTATCACCAGGGGTCGTTGTTGAAAACCTAAGATTATTTGATTATGCTTGTACCATAATAACCTTCCTCAGAGAAAAAGAGTTGCCATATATATTTATGATAGGGGTTTAGATACAGAAACAACTTCCTGCCTCTCCTAAATAACGCAATCAAAGAGATGTTTTTTTTATATTATGTGTTCCAGTCAGATCTGCTTCCACTCTCAAGTTCATTACGTCTTACAGTGTTAAATGCAGCGGACAATGATATTGGGTCTCTGAATACTACAGTAGATATTCTCAAGGGACTCAGACACCTACGGATTGCCTGTCTTTATGTAAGCAATGGTATTTCCATCATTGTTTGTTTGTTTTTAAACCATAATTTTTTGTTAGATATAAATGCAACTGGTTGCTTTATTCATTCTTATCTTTTTGAATTCATCAATTCCTACAATAGTTTTGAACGTTGTTGATAGATAGTTGATTGTGTGGGTAAATAATGGTTTCTCTAACAATAAAAAATTCTCACCTGCTAATATCTTCTTGCGCAATATTGCTACTCACATTATGATTCACAATTGAATTTTGACACCCCTCTTAAGTCTCATGTCATGCCACTTATGACCCAAAGCGTCTGCTATACTTGGTCAACCCTACCTCGCCCCCCACCCCGGGATCAAGCCTCATTATGGGAGTCCGCCCACATTCACATTTCATTGTGCACTTCAACGGGAAGGTTGTGCATGTTGGTGTTGTTTTTCGGCAATGTTTCATTGTGCTATTGTATGTTTTTGCCTGTTGTGCTAATATGCAATGGCAAGAGAGCTCCTTGTGGACTATTCATTGGTTGAGTGAAGTATCACCTATACGCTTCTTGTCATTATTCATGGGAACAAAAAGAGGCTGTTAGCCTCGCAGGGATACATGTAGCAGCCGAATAAATCAGATGCTTGGGATTATATGCAGGATGATATGTTTTTGGCTTTTGATAACAGATAACAAATTGGATGGACAAGTATGTGCCAGCTGGTCACAGACACCTGATGTATCAGGCGAAAAAGGGCCATGGGTTTTCACAGCTGTTAGCCAGGAGATCGTTGCTGCCTTCGTTTTTGTGTCAGTGGACAATGGTATTCTGTTGGTTGAGTGGAAAGGTCTGTTGTTAAGGCCGCAGTTAGCGGGGCTAAGTACACACCATAGCAGTGATATAGCTCACATGTAGCAGTGCTTAGAGTGTGCCCATCAGGTTTGCAACTACCCTTGGCTGGTATTCCAGTGGGATCGGGAGAACATACCAGCAACACCTTATTACAGCTGTAGAACTGCCTGACCAAGGGTGCACGTCATGGCTCCTGGAAAAGCCTTCTTTGCCTCAATCCACTGCTAAATGGAAGCCCTGGGTTGCTGGTGACCTCGGGTTGTTTGTGACCAAGGTTGTACATCTTTCCTGCCGCTGTTGTTCTGTTTTAAGCCGGCGGCCCAAAAATTCAACAAAGCCGGGTCATTAAAGTGTAATTAAAGGATCCCTCTCATATGGAATAAGTTCTGCGCGACTTGGGCATTGCTTTTGCCGACGTAACCCTAGGACATGCTGATTAAATAAGGTATTATACCAGGTGATATACAGAAAAAAACACAGTTGCCTCGATAGCAATGCTTGTTGGAGGTTTCCTTGTCAATGCCCTTGCTTTCTCTGGGAGCAACTTTATATTCTCCATACTAAGAAACTCCTAAGTGGATGTGGAACGTAAACGCCATGATGCAGTGATCGAGCAGCTTCACTCTGTGCAGTCGACAGGGACCAAGAAGCAAGCTAAGTGGCTGGTCAACGAGGAGCTCCGTTGCTAGGGACATGGCTAGCGCATTTTCCATGATGTCAATGGCGCTATGTGTGGATACTGCCTGGTCACAGCCAAATCCACTGGAGTCTGAGCCCCAACTTTTGGACTTCTGTGTACCCTCAGGTGATGAAAAGGATGTGAGGTGACGTTCATTATCTTGGGGATGGCTGTTACTGGCCTGGTCGCCTACAGGCTAGCTAAGTAGTTTGGGCCTATGGCACGACCTGAGAAGTGAGAGTTGAGGTTTTTTTACATATCATTTAGAGTCCTGGTGCTGGAATACATAACAATGGACCGCACAACTCGTCGCATGCAAACAATCTACTATAGCCCCCAAGGCTGGTCAAGCATGGGGTTTCTGTCAGGCATCGACGTGTGGATGTCCATCGAGATCAGGCTATTGTAGACTGCTTTAACTGACTTAGCGGCTCTTTGGGCATCAGTATGCTGTGGAGTTAAAACTTCCATCAAGTGAACGATCTACTAAGTGGATTTCTCGTCTGCAAGCTGTTGTCTCTGCAATAAACAATGAGGTGACTGACGTGACTGAAAAAAGACCTGTGTGGTTACTAAATGTCTACCCAATGAGCCTGTGCTCTACTTTTTTTAGATGGGCCACTCCTTGACTTTGTCAGGAAAGAGCTGACATCATCTATGACTATTTGAGGCCCTCACAGTTAAAATTGAAGAGTCTGCATTATACCACTCAGAAGACGAAACAACATGAGGTCTGTGGCTTTGGGTATGTTGTGGTGAGGTGTGATGGTCATACAAACGATCTTGTTGTGAATGGAGGACCGGATGCTGCCGAAAATTTCCTGCAGGGCCTACAGCAGAAAGAGTGTAAGATCAAAGCAGTTTTATCCAGGCCTACAGATAGGTAGGCACAGATGGCTGACATGACTCTGTTCAAGACCACATAGCAGGTAAGTACAAAGGACCAGCCCACAATGCATGCAACCTAAACCTGAGTTTGAATCCCAAAACAACAACTATACCAGTTGTCCTCCACAACATACGGGACTTCCCCCTCTTGATGCAGGCCATCAGCAAGGTGGTCATCTTTATCCCCAACAACATGGAGAAGTATATCTCACTGTCCCTAGGACAGTAAAGCTTCATTGACAGTGCTCAGTTTTTCTTGGCATCGCTTGACAAGCTAGTTACCCTGAAGAGCTATATGCTGTGCACAACAAGTACCCTCTGGCCATGGAAAGGTACAAAAAGAATGGTTGTCAGATTTCCAAAATAATCTCCTTTGGGGAGTGGGGACCCTCTCTGAGTTTGAGAAATTGGTACACAGCCTACGCAACAAAGAAAAGTATGTGATCCACTACAGGAACCTTAAGATCTACCTCTCTCCTAAGATGCATCTACAAAGATTCACAGAGCGCTCTCCTTCAGCCAGATCCCTTGGATGGAGCCCTACATCTGCATGAACGTAGACCCCTGGAAGGTGGCCACCAGTGATTTTTTTAGAAAGACCTCTACAAGCTGATGAACTACTCGGTATTTGTTTAAACAATGGAGAACTTAGAAAGCGGGTCAATGTCAAGCTTGTGCGTTCAGAAGAGGATACAAAACGCAGGTTGGTAGCCAGTCCTGCCTATGCAAGACATAAATTATTTGATGATGATCTTGCAGCCCTGCACATGTATAAGAGCAAGCTAGTCCTAGACAGACCAGTACACATCGGCACAATGGAGGAAAGGTATGGTGAAGGGCTAAAGTTGTTGTATACTGATACAGACTCCTTGTTGATGTAGATTAAAAGACCAGACAAGTATGAAGATATGCACAATGACAGCAACTTTGATACAATCAACTATCCAGTGTCAATCAAGTAGTGCGTAGGGCTATGGAATAAGATGTATTCTGTTCTGCCATTGACGAGGGAGAAATTAGGAGAGCGAAAGGTGTGAAGAAGGTTGTTGTGAAAAAGCAGTTAAGACACAATAAATATATGGAGGCCCTGTTTCATAAGAAGAAATTCATTCACTGCATGAACATATTATGCAGCGAGGGGCATCAGATATATGGTATGCATATCAACCAGGTGTCCCTATTCCCGTTTGATTCTCAGAGGTGGATTGCCGTGAACGGAATAGACACACTGGCGTATGGACATAAGGATATACTTCATTGAGTGAGAATTATATCTGAGACACTCGCTACTGTTCTCTATGCGTTGTCGCCCTGTAATGGTGGGCTCACTTCTGTTGTTGCATCTATGCTCCCTTTAGGGATAAGGTGTGAGGGACAAGGTGTCCCAGAAACACCCTTTTATATACTACTTCCTGAGTTATTAGAGAATAACTTTTGATGTCACATTTCCTTATAAAGCATGCTAGCTGTCTCACATTAAGCATGGACCTCTCTGATGTTGATGGCTCATTACCATTTGAAAGTTAGCCGTTTAAGATTTTTGACCTCAGAGGTTTAGAGAAAAAAATTCTGGTACTATGTTGACCCAAGGGAGAATGATGTTTGATGGCTTGTTTCCTTATACAGCTAGCTAGCTGCCCCAATAACAGTTGAAACTTTCAGGTGTTGATGGCGGCTTGCAACCCAATAATTAGCCCTGCATGGCCTTTGACCCCTCTGTTATTTCATTTGAGAAAACCTTTTTGTACTATAACAATCCAAAGGGGAATAATTTTTGATGGTACCTTTCCTTATAAAACTAGCTGGACATCCCAAATTACACATGTACGTGGTTCCTTGTTAGTGGTTACTTGCAAACATAAAATCGACCCTGAATGACATTAAACATATGACCCAGTTCCTGTGGCATGGTGGTAAACTACGTCATCTTTCAACCAACAGGTTGTGGATTTGATGCCAAGGTGTGAAAACCTGATTTGTTACTGGAGACTCAGATGATCACATTAAAAAGGGATCCAATATCTGGCGGGAGATGCACCCAACCCAGTTGCTCAATAATGTCGTGCTGGACCTGTTCAGTAACATGGGTTTTCGCAGTCTGGTCCTGGCAACGGGTTTGTGCCGAGTGGAATATGGCACTTGAGGGAAGCTGTGCAATCATCAAATCATCCTCATCCATCACCGTCATGGTATCACCTCATTTTTGAAAGTGATGTTAAACCCCAATGATACCATTACCATTACTTTTAAACTATGTGTTATGGGAGAAAAACTTGATATATAATACAATGTAAACTCATATTGATGGCATGTTTTAAGCTCTGCTGTTCAGCTATACTTATCATACACCTTCACTCCGTTGTCTGTCTGAACATCTATTTAGTCAGACGATCTGTTTTTAAACTTTTCATGGCACGTTTCTATTTAAAATGCCAGCCCACTGCCCTTGATAAGACTTCTTATGTAAAAGATTCTTTGCATACTAAAAATATTTAAACCCTTGCTTATTATTGGAAATCTCCGGCACTATTTAATACCAATGTAGAATCATGATTTTATCTTTGTAATAACTAATTTTTAATAGTAGTCGAGCTTCAATGTCTATTGGCCTCTTATTTCCATTAATCCTAGAAGGCAGCTGCTCAATGAGGTCAATGTTCTCTCTATATTTTCTTAACTTTAGTAGGCACCATATAACTCATAATTATGGGGTGCCGCTAAACTCTGCTCTTGGCTTCTCTGTTCCCCCTTCTTATTCATTTTCCTCCACATTGAGTTCCCACTTTTTCCCCCCATTTATCTGAAAGGCGGCTGATCAATCAGTATATTCTCTACATATTTACCATACTTTTGTAGGTACCATATAACACATTAGTGTTGGCAATTTAATATCCTCTATACAGTTCAACTCCATTTTTAAAAAATGCAATAGGCCATCACATTCAAAAACACTCTTTTGTTCAGTTCAGGAAAGATGGGGAAAGTGGAACAATGGCTCATCTCATTTTATTTAGTGTTAAATCAGGGAGGGTAAAATTGGGGTTTCACTGTTTATGAATCATTGAAATGATGTTTGTTTGTGTACAGGGTAACCCCATTGACCGTGAGAGCAATTACATGACTCGACTCTCCAAGGAACTTTCACTGAGGCATTTAGACAACATTACTTTGCTACCCAGGTTTACAACAGAGGTGTCATTTCAGTTTGTTCTTACTGTGTAAATATATGAGGCAGTATTTATATAATAGCTGCCTCAGGTTTAGGGTAGAACGGGGGTTCTCTACTGCAAAAAGGGGTAAGGGTGATAAAAAAAGGACCAATCAATAAACCAAATCTCTAAAAAGTGGACCCATTGATATATGACCAGTGGTCACTGTAGTTTAGTTGGGGATGGTGGTGAGAATTGACAGTTGCACCTTGTTAATGATAGTCATATGTATGGTGAAACCTGTACATTAACCGAGTCTCAAGTGCAAGCAAAAGAATGACCTTTCGCACCTAATTGGCTAAGCATTAGTTATGTACATTTGCTGGCTATTCTGTAGGCTATTCACTGAAATATGCATGACCTCAGCAGCACCAGGCACCAGTGTTTACTCTAGATAAGACTCAGATCAGAGAAGTAATCAACTGGTTCTATGGGACATTTAACCTGTTAACTTGAAACTTCTCACTCATCCCACAAGCAGAAACACATGTATCTGACAAAAGCAACCGTTAGTGGTCTACCCTTGATGAGTCCATTTAATACCTGTCCTAAGAAAACCCTACCCATTTGTATAAATACCCATTGTGAAAAACCAACCCATTTCTATATCATACAGTCAAAAATACCAACCCATTCATAAAAAACGAACCGATATTTGCGGCTCATCCTTACTAACCTTTACATTGGGATAACCCCCATCCCCTCACTCACCCCCTTCGTGGGTTTGAGGCCAGACACATTTTATGTTTGAACAATATTTCCCTTGATGAAAACGTGCTCTTTATCTTTTACATTTTTCTATCGATGGATTCAATCAGCTGCTTCAATCGTCTGTTTCCAGGATCAACCCAGTGAGGGCCCCATTTCAGACTTAAAGGATGTTGCCAGAGCTGCTTTTGCAGACCATTTAAAGACTGTCAAAGTGAAAATGGAAGAGAATGTCAGATTTTTACAGAATAGGATAATGTAAGAATTTCCACTAAATATACTTTGACATATACCATTAGTTTGAATAGCAAGTGGTTTGGGTAGTCTTGTTTGTACATGCAATCTAAATGGTACTGTTATATTGACCTACCCTAAGCGCCTGCAGCTCCATTTGTTTTACTATCAATATGCTTAGAACTCACCTGAATCACTGACACTTTATCTCAGGAGGAACATTGGAAGACTGTGCCTTTTAAATATGATATATTGTTTTCCCCCAAAACGATTGTTCATAGAACTCTTCAAAAGGAGTATAATGAATATGAGGCGAGGATGCAGCATGATTTGGAGGCCTGTTTGCAGTATTTGAATCACATACCTGCAGACCAAGCTACCCGTTTTAACTATGACTTCCTCAATGAGCGTCTCAATACCCCAGGACCTCATCCATGGCACCAGGTTGGTTGAGGATTCATTCGATATACCCTATGCCATTGAACTTCCCCAAATCAGCCTCTTTTATACTGATGTAAACAATCCTCTCATTACACATTGAAGCTGTCAGGGTAACCATTAACTACACCGACAGGTGAGGGCCGGGTTGAGGCAACACCTCGTTTTGAAGTTTGCAAGCCAGTTTGGTCTACCATCTAAACTGACATGCATATTTTAACAGAAAATCACTGCTGGGAAGATGTGAATTTAGGAACCAGTGTTTGGATTACGAGCGGTGTCGCTTTTGTTTATGCACGTCTTAGTGCGTGTTTATTGGTTTGCCATCCAATTATTGCTGGAGAAGCAAGATTATAAATACATTGAAGTGTTACCGACCTTCACTATACTTCCAGCACGTGAAATCGATAGCAAGGTCATCTTCTAGGTACTTTTCTGTCGTAAAGTTTAAATTTAAGTGCCAAAGTACTCTTGTATATATATATATATATATATATATATATATATATATATATATATATATATATATATATATATATATATATATATATATATATATATATATATATATATATATATATATATATATATATATATATATATATATAGTAGTATAACAGTAGCGGCTCTGCCCCATCTTACCTTATTCAACTACAGGGCATCAGTTCTGCTTATACAGGATTTTAGATGTTGTGTTTTCTAAGATGACCCCAAACAGAGTTACGCAGGTGAGAGGCGACCCCCAAAGGGCCGACCCGCCACGTTAGTTGGCCGGTAAATTAACGTGTCTACGCCGTTAGAGGCAACCCCCAAAGGGCCGACCCGCCACGTTAGTTAGCCGGTAAATTGACGTGTCTACGCCGTTGGCAGCAATCCAGCGCTTTTAGTCAAACGGGGAGAGTGACACCTTGTTGACACCCTGACCATATATTTTGTGACCTTCACTGCGCTACTTCTCCATATTGTTTGGGATACAGTTGATTTGCCCTTCCACCTGACTGATGGCCAGCATCAAGAGCTGGGAGTCTTAGTCCCGTAGGCTGTGGAAGACAACTGCTTATGCCTGTGCTAGAATGTTCTTCCCTCCGGCATGTCAACTCGCACAGCAGCCAGCCCTATCCCCATGCACTCAGGCTTGTGTGCCTGGAGCAGTTTCTCAGTGGTATAACCATGTAGGCATCGCTCACAGAAGAACTTCCGCTCTTTGTGTTTACTCTGATCATACTGTAAGCGGTTCAGATCTTTTATCCATCCTTCTTAATCAGCATCAGGTTTCTATATGGAATATCACCAGGTTGTTTACTGATGTGGTGTATGATAGTGCCCCCTCCCCCACCCCAGCCAATGACGTTCAAGGCTAGGTTAGTATGCTTTTCTATCTTCTCGAGCTGCGACACTGGTGTTGGATACTCTACGCCTTTACCCTCCAGTAGGGTTAACAGCCACTGAATGTTTTATTTAAATGGTCGCTGTGGGTCCTTAGAGACTGGGTGCAGAGCCGATTGAATAGACCACAGAAGGCAGTAGTCGTCCCTGTTTTTTACGTTTATAATCGCCTACTAAGCTGCTGGCGCACTAGATAGCGGTAGGTAGGAGCCACCTTTTAATGGCTGGTAGTGGGCACTCTCAATCCATAGAATTGCGACTGACTCAAACTCCCAGCCAGAACCTTTATTGGTCCACTTTTCCAACCGCTCTTGGATGTTGGCATTGCTCCTGTTTAGGATATCATCAATATTACGCAATGCAGGCTCAACATGCATCACCGGTGTGCTTCATAAGCCTCACCTGCAGGACATTTGTTCCCGTTCAGCTCCTTGACTCATCTGTTTACGCGAGTTGGTGAATTAAGGCTGTTGAGAATTTTTCTCACATCTTATGCAGTAATGGTGGTACGCAGGCCTGTAGTTGATCTTGTTAAACCCACAATCCATACCCACTCCTAGTTTATTTTTTATGCACCTCTGACAAACCGTACAAGGAAGATTAACGACTCGTGTTTCATTTTATATCTGTGTTAATTACAGAACTCTTGTGTACAGGGCCTGTTGCAAGGGTTTCCTTTTCCCAGCAATATCCAAGGGCACCTGTTTGCAAATACCGCCATTCTTATGTATATAGTCTAGATGTTAAATGTCTAATTGAGAACACTGTCTGGTGGCTCCACAAGTACTCGCGGAGTGGTCCATCCAACATATAGTTCAGGCTAACCAGGCTTAGTGACATGTAGACATTGAATGAGCACACAGGGTCAGTGGCACAACAGCGTTGATCCTACTCCAGCTCACCTGGCTGGTAGAGGTAGCGAACAGCAACACCAGAGGGAAGCTTTTGCTCTTTGAGCCCTACCAAGTGCCTGGGGACCACAGAAGAGGGTTGTAGTGCAACTTGTTTTGCCTTCAAAGCATCTTTTGGTTTCGCCTGACGGAGACCCCGTGTTTGGCCAGCAGCTGGTTCACTGCACCCATGAACTCCTGTCTGGGGTCGACCTGAAGTAGTTGAGGCCAATGCAGTGTTCCTTGCTTGTTTATCCTTTCGAGTGTACCTGCAACCTCTGTAGCCTCTTTCGTAGTCAACGGTACAGCCGCTTTGTACTGTGAGGGCATACTTGTAAGTCCGGTATTTCAGGAAGAAACACGAGATCGGCTTGGTGAACCCTATTAGACACATATTTTGGCCTGGGAATCTGTTTCAGCATAGGCAGATAGTTTGCTTTGTCAGCCAACCACAATCAACTTCCTCAGAAATACTCTTGGCTGCTGAAAGCGTCTTGATAGCTGTTATGTCTTTCTAATAGCCCTTAGGACTATAGTAGATGGTTTGTATACGACGAGTTGTGCGATCCATTGTTATATATGCCAACGAGTCTCCAAATGCTTACAAAGTAAACCCGTTGACTTGCGTCGCCTACTTAGCAAGCCTGTAAGTGACCAGTCCAGCCATACCTAGGATAATGAACGTCAGCTCACGTCTTTTTTGTCCATCTGAGGGCACATAGAAGTTTGAAAGCTGGGGCTCAGAGTCCAGTTGGCCGTCAGATTTGCATGTAATCAGGTTGTACTCACGCATAGTGTCGTCGACATCCCGGAAAGTATGCTCGCCAGGTCCCAGGCGACGGAGCTGCTCATTGATGATGTCTAGCCGCTCAGTTCGCATACTAGCCCATTGCAGCCTGAGTAGGCTGAAGCTGCTCGATTGCCGTATCATGGCGTTTACGTTCAACGTCCACTTGGCTGCTTCCTAACTTAGAGAATAAGAAGTTGCTCCAAGAGAACGCAATGGCGCTTTTGGCACTTTGGTATACAAATAGGTCGTTATTTCTTGAAGACAAGTATAGCAATGGGTCGGTTTTTTGGGCAATGACCTGGTATACCAATAGGTACGTATTTTTGACAGCGACTATAGCAATGGATATTTGTTTTGTGATGGGTATCCAATACGATGCTCAATATTGGGTGTTGATCAATGAGTGTGAAAGAACACAACCCAGCGGGTCTGCTCAGAAAGGTCCGTCAGCACAGAGTTGTACTTTTGGGTGAGGACCCAGACACTTTCCTGCGCTTGGCGGACGCTAAAGGCCAGTTCGGATAGCATTTCTCTCTCCTTGGTTAGGGCCTCTGTTGCCGAGCAGTCATCAATAATGTACAGGGTAGCCCCGCCCTTAAAACAATGGTACAAAACCCTCTAGTAGTCATGTAGCCGCTCCCCTGGATCAACCACGTGCCCCTCTGAATCAGACCACACCCATGGCCTCGACTGATAGGCCTCGCTGAAATGGATGGTAGGGCAGGGAATCACAATATGTTCAAAGGCACTGGAGAAGGGCCCTTCAAGTAGATTGAGCATGAAGATTGTTTTTCTGCATCTTGTGACCCCCTGTGGGTCTGGGGGTAGAATAGGCCCACTGTATCCTTCGGCATATCTGCAACACACCACTATGGCCCGGATTTCACCTAGACAAAGAGGCTGAAATTTGCCTGGTCCAGTCAACCGGCTTTGTTCTTGCCCTAGGATAATCGTTTCCATTTTTATCTTTTCCATATCCATTTTCATTTACCTTAATCGGGTCAATCTCATCTATTAACCTTTCTTGCCACCATATAACACATGAGTGTTGGTGTGCCGTTAAACCCTATACTTACTCTCTCACTCCCATTCTGCAACCTGTGTACTGGGTGTGGATCATGGGGGCCAGCTCTGGTTGGTTAAACATGTCATCCTCCAAAGAGATGCCATTGATTGTGTAGCTGGCATCGGCGTCACTCGTTGCGTGAATCAAACGGCTGTAGTTATTGAATGTGAGCTCGTATTCCAGTCTGTTACCAAGCACACACTGGTAGAATGGCATCTGGCTCTCGAGGAGTTCAGCGGGATATAAAATCGGATGCTTTTCCTCTACCTCGGTCTCGTCCTTGTCTACTGTCCCCACTCGTATATAAGTATAAGTGTATATATATATGTGTGTGTTTGTGTGTGTAATATCGTTCAGTGGACTAAGCGCCACCGCATGCAAAACACTTGCTTGGCAACCACACACCTTGTTCCCATGCGCTGGTAAGAATCAACTTAACCCTCAACCGACTGATATCCTAAAAGACCGAGCATATACAACCACGTAATTTTCACTGTATTCGATTCTCACCACGGAGAATCTACCCCATACCCCTTACTTTTCATTGCTATAAAAAAAAACTCTTTGTTACTGAATGCCTATTGCTCGTTGCACTATATTACTATGCATATTTCGGTTCACAACCAATTTAGTTTTGTCATCTCGGTCATCCCACTTATGGGCCAAAACGCCTGCCATACTTGGTCAAGCCACATTATTGGAGTATGCCGACAATCACTCTTCATCGTGGGCTTCAATGGGAAGGTTGTGCTTGTTGCACTCCGAGATAAGTGTATGTTTTGGGATTGCTTTTAAGATAGTGTTTCGTTGTGCAGGTGTGTGTTATTGTCTGCTGTGTCAGGCAACATCACTAATATACGCGGGCGAAAGAGCCCGGTGTGGAATATTTGTGGATATTTTGGATGAGCGTGAGTAATTCACTTCTTACAATAATATGATTTTATTTGAAAGTTACCGTACCATGTTACGGGTCTCTTTGGTGGAAGACACATTTTTGGGTTTGGCTTCGTCCCACGAGATGTCTCCGTTGGTGGTTCTACGACATGTTAGAAGCTTGTTGGTTCCTTGTTCCAGCTCGTCCTCTGACACTTTTCTCAGACGTCAACATAGCAGGGGTGTCATGCAGCTCGTCTCCTCTATCACGAGCGACAGATGAGCGTACTGGCTGTCCTGGGATGTATAAGAGCCAGAGAATTCTCACCAGCGAATACCCCGATACAGATAAACGGGTCCTCACGGGTGGAACCGATAATGGGTTATCACCGTTGAATCGCCACGAACGGGAAGCTTTCATACACTGGTAAACAAACCGATACCTGTGAGTGTCCCCACACAGGTGAAGCCACCGAGACTTGGAAGCATTCCCACTCAAGTAAATTAACTGGTACCAGTCAACGTTCCTGCATTGGTGAAACAGCCGAAACCCTGAAGCATATCCGCACCGGTTTACCAGCCAGCACTGGTAAACATTCCCACACTAGTAAACGTTCCCACACTGGTGAGACCACTTGGACCGGGAACCAAGCCAGTACGAGTGCATCTGACTGTACTGGTGCATATATTCTGGTACTGGTAAACAGGCCCTATCACATTAACCCACTGGTACCTGTTAACGACTCTCACCGAAACCGGCAAATGGGCCAACACTGATGAAGTCACCTGGAAAGGGGAGCTTTCCCACACCTGTAATCCATTCTGTACTGGTTCCCACACCGGAAGCCACCGGGACAAGGAAGCATTTCTGCTCCAGTAAATCAACAGGTACTGGTCAAAGTTCCTGCATTAGTGAAAAATTAGCGGCCAGGAAGCGTCCGCAAACCGGAGCTTTTGCCAGCACTAATACATCTAGCCGAGATCGGGGGTTTGTTTCAACAGTATTCCTGCCGGTGCTGACTGTTCAGTTAACTAATAAGAACCGGTGAAACTGTAGGTACCAGTACACCAGCTGGTTCTTGTGCACAAACGGGAATAGATGCTGTAGCCGCTATACCCGACTATAACTAGCTAACTGGAAAGTCTAGCAGGAGAGTTATTTACGATGTGGGCTAAAGGTCTGAAGGATTTGAAAGCAGTTAACAAATGTGATGGATATGTATGGGATATGTATGTACATAGCCATCTTATTTATCAGGCGAGGAAGGACCATGGAAAGGAGAAATTTAACAAGGCAAGGGCTGGGGTCTGATACTTTTTTCTTGAAACCCATCAGTGTTATTAGTCTGCAGGATGCAGAGGTGATCTACCCAAATTCTAGAGCAAATTATGATTCAGATCGGGAAGAGGGTTATTGAGAAGATGAAGGATCCCCTCCCTACAGGATTTACAAGAAATTTCAGACCTATGTTCGTTCTGTCAGGCCGGAATCGTTTCTGGTTCGCAATACGTTCCCGATGGAAACACCTTCCTCTTTCAGAGCTGTGCTCAGAAAAGGAATGTGAATGTTTTCTCTCTATCTGACAGACGCTAATGTCTTTTCCCACATACATCCAACCTTAAGGAAGTACTTAAGGTTGCATATTCACAAATGTTTGAACCTATGCCGGTACCCCTGTGGGTTCGGGAATAGGATAGGCCCACTGTATCCTCCTACATATCGTGAGAGGCGACATAATAGGGGGCAACAAGATGGCCGTGCGTTGCAACTCGTATCGGTGGGAAATGGGATCCTGGTGGAGGGTCATATCTACAGCACAACACTCCGACCCGGATTTCGCCTAGACGTGAGGCTTGGAATGGCCTGGCCCAGTCAATCGGCTGGTGGTGACTTGACCTAGGATAATTGTTACTTTTTTTCCTTCTTTATTTTTGATTCATATTCATCAACACCGATTTCCCTCCCTCCCCCCATTTATTCTAGAAGGTGGCTGCTTAAACAGGTCAATCTTATCTATTGATCTTTGTGGGCACCATATAACTCATTAGTGTTTGTGTGCCATTAAACGTTATGCGTACTTTTTTTTAACTTCTTTATTTGGGTTCATCTTCATCAACACCGATTTCCACCCACCCCCATTAATTCTAGAAGGCATTGTTGTGCCGTTAAACCCATACGTACTTCATGTACCTATGTCAGGCGCTTCCACTTGGTCTATCATCAGGCTATTTGGAAGGCATATGTATTCAAACGAGATATTTTCATGGAAGAGTAGATCTTATTGAGTGTGCTTGCCCAGCAGAATAAGTGAGGATTTTCATTTTCATCCACATGGATTTCTTTCTTTTTCCCGTTTATCATAGCAGTTGGCTGCTCAATCATGTCAATCTTATCTCTTCATATTTTCTCTACTTTTGTAGGCACCATATAACGCATTAGTATTGGTGGGCTGTCCAACCCTACGCTTAAATGGCCTAGTCCAGTCAATCGGCTGGTGGCGACTCGCCCTAGTATCATCATTTCCATTTTTATCTCCATTTTCATTTATCCTAGAAGGCGGCTGCTTAATCAGGTCACTCTTATCTATAAACTTTTCTTGGCACCATATAACACATGAGTGCTGGTGCGCCGTTAAACCCTATACTAACTTTACCTTACCTTTCAGTTGGTGGTGACATGCCCTAGGACAATCGTTTGCATTTATATTTGTTTCATTTTCATCCACGTATTTGTCCTCTCCCCCCCCCCCCAACATTTATCATAGAAGGCGGCTGCTCAATCAGATTAATCTTATCTCTTCATTTGTACTTTTGTAGGCACCATATAACACATCAGTGTTGGTGTGCCGTTAAACACTAAACTAACTACCCTTCATCACAAAACATTGGTGTTGGGGTGGAATAGGCCTATTTATATCCTCCTGTTTGGCGTCTGAGAGGGCAACATATTTGCAGTGCGTTACGACTTATGTCGGTCGATTTCATTTAGACGAGAGACTGATCCAGTCAATTAAATGGTGGTGACATGCCATAGGATAATAGTTCGCATTATCATATACATTATCGGCGTCCGCCCGGCGTCCATAATGCAAGCTACCGTCCAAGGTGAAAATAATTTTCCTTATAAAGCAAGCAAGCTGTCCAAAATAAGATATTGACCCTTCTGATATTAATGGCTCCTAGCAAACAAATAACTCAACACCGCAAGACCTTTGACCGATGAGTTAAAACTTAAAAAAAATTCTCTCTTACTATTTCAACCTACTGGAGAATAACTTTTGATGGCTGTTTCCTTACTAAGTGAGGTAATTGCCTTAAACCAAACAGTTTATAAACCACGCTAAGGGGGCTCAATACGACTGATTTGCAGTGAGAATGCAAATGTGTGAAGCACACGCCCGTCGTCAGGTGATGCTACTGTAAGTCTTTGATTGGTTGACGCAAAATATTACACAGTGATCTTAAGAGACGCTATGACAAAGCAGCGCGCTGCTCACGGGTAGCGTGTTCACATATCTTGTCGGGCAGAGGTGCGAGTGAGCCATCTAAGCAAAGCTATAATCTCTTTTTTTTTTCAAATTACTCATGAACCCCTCTGATGTTGATGACCCCTTGCAAATAAAAAAAATCAGCACCTCATGACCCTTGACCGTTTGTTATTTCAGAAAAACTAGTACAAAACATATCATACTGTGTTACTCCAATAAATCAAGCTAACCGCCCATCCTTTTATGACATTTGATTTCCGAGTTATTTGAGAAATACCTTAGTACATTTTTTAAAATGCAGAATAACTTATGATGGCAGGTTTTCTTAAAATGCAAGATTGCTGCCTAAAATTACTCATGGACCTGTTTGATGTTTATAGTTCCTTGCAAACTTAAAATCAGACTTAATATGAATAATGTAGACCCAGTGGGGAATAATATTGATGACACGTTTTTAGCTTTGATTTTCGCAAAACTCACCAGATACCTTCACTCTGGCGTCCATCTGTACGTACGTTTCGTCAGGCTGTCTGTCAAAAGTAATAGGACTTTGCCCCCTAATAATCATTTCTTGGTGACATTTGACCCCATAGTTATTATTGGATACATAATGCATCATTTAAACCCAATGAAGCGTCATGAAGTCAAAAAGAGCAGAGCTTCATGGTCTTTTGGCCTCTTGTTTTTTTCACTCCATCCCAGTTTTATTCTTGACAGGACGATAGATAATGTCCATGTCATATCCCTGTAGTCCATGTCATATCCCTGTAGATCTTGAATCTTTCGATGGCAAAGCTCGCGCTCAATATTGGAATAGCGCTGCTCTGTAGGCGTTAGGGTTTTGCATAAGCTACTGGAGCGTAGTCATCTTCGCCTTTCTGCGGTTGCATGAGGCATACACCGATACCACGCAGGCTGTCATCACAGTGTACTTGAACTGGCTTCTTGGTGTCTTTGTACTGTTAAGAACAGTCCTCAGACACTATCTCTTTGATGTTTTGGAAGATGACTTGGTGGTCCTCCTGCCAACACCATGGCACGTTCTCTTTGAGGAGGTCATGAAGGGGTGCTGCTTTATCTGAGAGGTTGGCGATAAATGTGGCTAGGAATGAATGAACCCTAGGAAACTTTGTAGTTCTTCTTTACATGTTGGTTCCGGGTAGCTCTGCAGGTCTTCGACTTTGCTCGGGCTAGGACTTATTCCCTGTGCACTGTATTCGTTGCCATAGATTGTTATTTTGCTCACACCAATGTCACATTACTCGTTATTGAATGTTAAACCGTATTTTTCAGCGGTTGTGAGAAGGTGGTTTAGGTTCGCATCGTGATTCTTGATGTCTTGGCCATATACGATGATATCATCGGCTTTGCCAATTACACCTGGACAGCCTTCCAGGATAGTGTCCATGGCCTGTTGGAAAATGTCCTTGGATACGTTTAACCCAAACGGGAGTTTCGTGAGGCAGAACCTGCCGATAGGTGTTCGAAATGTGGTCAAAAGTTGGCTAGATTCTTCCAGTCTTACTGCCCAATATCCTGCTTTGGCGTCAAGTTTGCTAAACACAGTGGCCCCAGTACCTTTATGGTTTAATTCCTCAACTGTAGGGATCTTATGCGGGCATCTGGCTAGAGCATCATTGCGTTTCGATGGATCGAGGCAGACGCGAAGTGAGCCGTTCTTCTTGGTGGCAAAGCCTATGCTGCTACACCAATCGGTGTGTTCACTAATTTTTCGAATCACACCTTGTTCCTCCATTTTGTTAAGTTCCTGTGTAATTTTCTCCAGTTGGTGGATAGGGTATTTTATGGGTGGATCAATATATGACAGGCTGTTGGGCTTAAAGTGCCTATCACACGAAAAATGTCATATTTTTCGCCAGATTACGGAAATATAACCCAGAAATACCTATTCTGTCTATGTATCAGTCGTCAAAGTGCGCGCTTTCGGATCGAAATTCGACTTTAAAGATGAGTCCGGCGTATCGAGACGACGAGCTCATGAATAATTAATCGCCTCCGCGTGACGTCAGCTCCGGCATTGTTTTCGTTGCGAGGCGCGATCTGCGCTACGATTAGCGCAAAAGGGCTGCTGGTAATTTCGCTATTTCATCACTTCAGGAGAGCGACGAAGAGACATGGGATGGCGCAGATCATTAGAAGACCATCGTTGCTTCGGCAGAGCAAATTCGCCTTGCAGATGCTAACCATAAATGAGCGATTCAGAAGTCTCCGATGAAGAGAAAAAAGACACGATGTCACTGCTGCGCCTGGGACAACGGGAAACTCCCTGCGTCTCTGAGAACGGGTTTACTTTACTGACGTCACACGCCTGGGTCTGACCTAGATGGATGGATGCCGCAGCGTTTTGTCGGGCGCGCTAAAATTTTATCAAATATTTGCCTTAACTGATCAGATGCGACGGTTATTGGGCCGGTTTCAGTTTATTGATCACATTATGAATTGATTTCAGCGAAGTACCTATAACCGTGTGATAGGCACTTTAATGGGAAGTTTAGCTGCAAAACTCCCCAAAATCACCGATTCTGTGGAATTGATTTGGGTAGGCTTTTTTCAGCTCTTGAATGTTGGTATATGCTTGGCTTCTGAGGTCACGCTGAGTGTGAAATGGAGCATTTTGAGATCTTCATAAGTGGTCATGCTCATAAGCGGTGGGCCTGCTACATCTACTACGTAGAATTTGGCGTTGAGATTACCATTGTTGTATTCTATGGGAATCATGATGCACCCAAAGCACGCCAGGTTGTGTTCACCATATGCAACCAGTTGACAGTCCGGAGGGTTTATCTGCGGAGTACCCTTGTCGTCTAAAAGATGTGGAAATATCTTCCTGAAGGTCCGCAGTGGTAGGGTGTTGCCTTCAGATCCATTATTTAGCTTTACTCGGAGTTGCTGTCGACCTGTTATGTTGTTGTTTGGGTAGATGTCAATGTTAGCGAACATTTTAGTTACCCTGGTTTCGGTGACTTGGGATATCTCCTTGGTGATGCTGTCATATAGGGTCACAGGGAGGTCATATTGGTCCGTGCTATTCACATTTTTTTCTGTTTCTGGACGAGAATTGGTGGATCGGCATGAGCCATGTTCGTTAGATGCTAGGTTGTATTTCCGAAGCACAAACTGGGATGGCGACGACAACCCTGCGCTAAAAGGGGTGTTTGGAGAAATACGCACGAAGCAAGTCGGCGCAAAAAACATACCTGCTGTGAGCATAAGCACACTTCTCCGTGCGGGAGTGGTGTCACTGATCAACCATCGCTGCTACCATGTAATATATTCTCGTTGCTTTCGAAATGCAGAGTGATATTTAATATTACTTTAACAAACGCACAGCATACGACATTGTGGAGAACGCAACAAAGTCCGGACTAGCAAGCCTAGAATAAAAGGTTAAGCTAGTACATCATAACAAGGGTGACTTGGAAAGCTCATCCCGGTAATCCATTTGGCATGTATATATGTTGCTGATGTATGCTTAAGTCTGTCCCCTTTAACCCTTTCAGAATATTTATTTATATTTAGAAAACTGGATTTTGCCACTTATCGCAGATTGCGCACAGTCTGTGGGAAAAGCAAGTTTTTCCCGGTCATGATAGAGTTTCAATTCGTTGTTGACAGCAAAGTAAAATCTCAATGTTTCATTTATTTTTTCTTGCTTTTTACGGTCTCATTTTCCTCTTATTTTCCGCAAATCCATGCCCCTATGTTAATTATCTTTTATGTAGCCATCGGGGCATTGAAAAGTCAATTATTTGCATTACCTAAGTTTTTTCTCTTGTTCACAGTCATCATCACCTGGAAAGCAGCGTTCACCGATTCGAACCAGAGCTTTGAATGGGACCAACAGAGACACGCCTTTTGCCGTTGCCATAAATCAGTCTCGTCCTGACTATAGCACCGTCAAGGAAACAGACGATGTAACTACATATTTATCTATTTCCGGAAATCAAGAAAAATGCCAGAGCCAACACAAATCAGGAAATGCTTTACGATATGGAACCATGTATAGTTGAGTTGTTTCCCAACCTATCGTTCTAATCATTGTTGTGTCGAATGTTTGTTGATTTAAGGTATTGCGCTGTGCATACAATGAGCTTGTACGGCAAGATGTCGCTCTTCAACCACCTTCATGAAGTGAGGCTAGAGAAATCGGCAAACAAACATCTGCATCGTCCATATGTTATTCTCTTCATGACCTAAACAAGTGTTAGTTCCAAAAGCCTAATTTTTACAACTATATTATTTCAAGGATCAAAGACCTGTGATGTACCTCGTGTTTTATATATATATATATATATATATATATATATATATATATATATATATATATATATATATATATATATATATATGTATGTATATATATATATATATACATATATATATATATTGATATATATATATATGTATATATATATATGTATATATATAAATATATGTATTCTATATATACATATATATATATATATATATCTATATATATATATATATATATATATATATATATATATATATATATATATATATATATATATATACACACATTTATATATATTAAATTTCAATACCGAAGTTATTTCTCTTGTTCAGTCATCAAAACCCGAAAAGCAGCATTCCCCGATTCAGAACAGAGCTTTGATTGATACTGTCACAAATCTCTCTCTCTCTCACACACACACATACACACACATATATATGTATATATATATATATATATATAAATTTATGTATATGTATATAATGTATGCATTTGCATATAAATACATATAAAGATATATATACTTATATAAATATGTATATACAGATACATATATAAAGTTATATATTACAACCCATCTGCCGATCTAACCCATCTGCAGATGGGTCTGACCCGTTTATAAATCCACAGATTCATTTCCGTTATATGCAACATAATGAACGAAAATTTGTGCGTAGATTCAAATTCTAAGTAACACTGAGGAAATATAATATAGAAACTAATAATCTGCAGATGGTTCTGACCCATATCCAGATTATTCAGAACCATCTGCAAATGGGTCAGACCCATCTGCAAACGGGTCAGACTCATCTGCATATGCTTCGGAGAATTTCTGAGGATGGAATAGACCCAACTTCAAAAAAGTATCACGTCATGATTATTTTTATCGACATTTATTATTTTTTTTTGCGCCACAAACCAAAAATAATTCTGTGCAAACTACATCTAGAGAAGGAAGCAATTGTGTCAAATATCCTTAAATGGTTCAGAACCATCTGCAGATGGGCCATTTTCAGTCCATCAAGAGATCCGCAGATGGGTCGCCCATCTGCAGATGTGCAGCCCATCTGTGAATCTGTAAACGGGTCAGACCCATCTGCAGATCGGTCAGATCGGCAAATGGTTCTCTACATATACACATGATTATATGCACATATATATATATATATATATATATATATATATATATATATATATACATATACATATACGCATATAGAGATAAATGTATATATATATATATACATGTATATGCACTTATATGTGTATATATATATATACACAACTTGTATGTGTGTACTCAAATATATATGTATATAAATATATATACATATGTACATGCACATATATACTTATGTACATGCACATATATATAAATCTATATTTCTGTATGCATATTTTTTATTTAACTCTATATACATATATATAAATGCATATATTTAACTACTTATATTTATATACTTCTACATATCTATACATTCATACATGTGTATCTATAAACATATATATATAGGTGTATACATATACACATAGAAACATGTATATATACACACACATATACATGTATATATTCATATATTCACACAATTATATAAACATATACACATGGATGTTTATATTTATATATATGCATATGTATATACATATATACATGCACATACATATCTATTTCTACATATATGCATGCACATCTTCATATATGGATATATATATATTAATATACCTGTAAATATAAATCTACACATTTCTATATATATATCTGTATACATATTTTTACATATATCGATATGCATATATATCTATGTAGAGAGACATATATATCTATAAACATTCCTATATATATACGTATATATAGAGAGAGAAAGAGAGAGCGATACATTTCCTGTCCCTTTGATATATCAACCATCCAAAGTCGGTAGGGCCATTGTCATTTAATCAATTATGCCGTTTTTATATATTAAGCCAAGATAAGGCTATGTTTAAAGTCTCCAGCAAATGTATTATTTAGTGTAATAATGGACAAGATATTGATATGTGGAAGCTTCGATTGAAAGGGGTTTTGACAACATTTTAAGTTGTAATGTATCTCTTGTCATCTGTGTTCGGTTGACGGTCTAAATAAAGATCAGTTTTACTACCAAGGGTCCTTATCATTGAATATCGAACGGAGACAGCTACAATATCTATATGTACACATATATTTTGTGAGTGACAGTCACACACAGGTAGTTGGGTATATAAAAATTTGAGTATGCAAATTTAAGGACTGATGCTCTCGAGATAAACAGCAAGAACGGTATTGATGACTTAGGAATTTAACGATGATGGTGTGATAACGTAGAACATCTCCTGTGTTATAAAGTATTGTTGGCGATTAAAGTGGATGTGAAGTGATCTTTGTGTTTAAACTTTCGGTTGGAAGCGTAAATTCATGAGATGACACAGAATTATACAGTAAGCAAGTGAAAGCCAGAGTTGTAAGCATTCTAGCTAAAGAGGTCTCATCAGAGAAACATCAATGTGAATCATGCAGGTGTCATGTTTTTGTAATATGTATCATGGTGAGCATCAGGTTGCATCATTCCCTGAGAGAGGCTAACTGTAAGTTAAAGGACCATAAGGAGAGAATTTTTTTTTAGACATTGACATTTTCCCACCCATGAAAATGTAAGTGCTGTTGTAAGTGTAGATTTCCGAAAAATAAATTATTGATATTTGTTTACTATTCTATCATAAATCCACACCAGTATATAGGACTATACTGCACCTTAGATTGTAGTGATGGGGGGAGCTTGTCGAACAAAGGTGTCCCTGGATATACTGTTAGAATGGTTGGTTGCATGGTACTCAAATCAGATGTGTGTGTAAGATGGGTCTAATCTGGTGTATTTAATGGCATAAGACAGGAAGGCAGAATATGCCTGTCTAATCTGGTGTATTTAATGGCATTATTGTGAACCTATCTGTTTTTATATGGATGGTTTTTTAATAATTGTTGTGTTCAGTGTAGTTTTAGTGTGCTTGTTGTCAATCTTCTAATGTATGCTGATGATCTCATTTCATTTGTGGTTCAGAGTGAGCTATTAAGACGGAGAGTTTTAGTTATTTATTTAGTTTAGACCTTTATATTTATATACACATATATATATATATATATATATATATATATATATATATATATATATATATATATATATATATATATATATAGAGAGAGAGAGAGAGAGAGAGAGACAGTGAGACACAGAGAGAGAAAGAAATACAGAGAAAAAAAATGCAGTGAGAGAGAGTTAATGAGGATTAAATTCATGCTGCATCAATGTTTTTAGTATATGCTATGTCCTGAAATAATTCATTATTATATTGTTATTCAAAATAAGCAAGAATACATGTTACAGTACTACAAAATAAAATCATACGTCTGCACAAGGCACCCCATCAACCGACAATGCAGCTCGTTGATTCAGTGGAGGTTAGGGTGACAAATCAAATATCATTCAATCGGGAAATCATGAGCATGTATTTAAATCAACTTCTTATATTCCGCCGCAAATATGTCCACACTAATGACAAAACCAATATGATTCAGATTAATCTTTTAACATCAAATAAGGGTTGACTAGACCTCTGACTGTGTCTTAAAATGGGGTAAGTATGTATTTTACCGTCCGATCGGGGCTAGGCCTGGGGTGGATACTGATATATGCGATTTCGTTCAAAATTATTGTAGTTAATAAATCGTCACACAAATTGATAAAAAGGTGTCTATAGTAATTGGCTTTGTTTTTATGTATTGGCTCGATCAAAAAGTCGTTAAATTTTAAATAATACAGCGGTATTTTTGAGTACATACCATCGCCGATCGATCTTTTACCATTGAGCCACGCGCTTTTGTTTACATTTTAGCTTCCACGAAACCAGGTGGCGCGCAAGTCGCGAGCTTCACAACAGAAGCGTCCGAGTCGGGTATCTTATTATAGCAAGATCTTTGCTGGAAGGTTGTAGGTCGAATAAACTGTGAAAAAGCGGAGCTTTTGCATGTTTTTGTGTATTTGAATATTGCACTAGAAGTGTTGTCTATAGCTAGCGGGGTTGCTCTGCCAATGCGGAAAAAAATGATGTAGCGTGCAAGTTGAAGTGTGGCACAGGTTTAGCGTGTTTGTTAAAAAAGATAGGGCCAGTGGATATTCTACTGAACAGTACATTGGGTTGTGGAGAGACCTGCGTTTAGGAATGGAAGGTTGGCTATGTTTGCAAGAAGTTAATTGAATTTGGTAAACTGTATGGTTGATATTGTGCGAAACTTTAATGCGAGGTAGAGGTAGTGTGTGAGAAGGATCATTTGAATGGACAGCTTCTCCTACTGGGACATGTATAGAGGGAAAAGTGCATCGATCACGAGACAGGTGTATGTACAGGATGTGCAAAATGGGATTGTGTCTATTAATATGGGAAGGATGTGATTGATTATAGTTTTAGAACTGTAGAGTGTTGAATTTTAGTTTGGTGATACAAAGGTTGTTGTGGAATATTTTAGGCCTAGTATGGCGAGGTTATCCTGGACTTAGGTGGATGGATGAACGGAAGTGAGCGTAAGTTTGCCAAATTAAATAAGTAGGATGTACTTGTGGTGGGTTTGAAATAATGCTGAGGATAAGGAGTTGGTGGTTTTGTGGCAAGATTTGTCCTTGTCCTTATCTTCTTCAAACGCATAACATTAACTGTCTTGTTTAAGTGCTTTCCGTCTGATAGGCGTTTTAATTTTACCCTAGTGGGGGTTGCATATCCTACAACTATGAACGGTCCATGCTAATTCTTCTGGAGTTACTTCTTTGTTTTTCGAAAGCGTATTTTCGGTTGATACACATACACGGCGTCACTGGTCTCGATCGGGTTGTTTTTGGTCGCTTTGTCATACTGCTCTTTCATTTAGGTTTGTTGTTCGACTGGGTGTTGTTCGGGAAATTTGGAAAATTCCGCTTGTGTTTGCAGCATTTCCACAGTGTGATCCTTGTATGTGTTAAGGATATTGAGGGAATCTGGGATATCCATCTCCGCTTGTAACACGGACATTCTGCCGTATAGCATATAACTTGAGTAGCCAAGCGGTTTATTGTCAGAAGTTTTGAGCGCAAATATTAATGGCATCTGATGCTTGTCCCGGTCTGTTTGTTTAGGACATAATTCCTTATTAGGTTTTGTATCGTGTGCTGACATCGTTCCGTTTGCCCTTGACTTCGACCATGGTACGCCGAACTGAAACATCGTTTGATTTTGAAAAGAGAGCATAAATCCTGAAATAGGGACCTAATGAAGGTTGAGCCGATGAGTCTCTTGAGAAACCCTTAGCAATCGATTTGGCTGTAATGTCAAGAGTCAGCCATGCAATGACATAGCGACTGTATTGGGCCATGACACAAACCATGTGCTCATTACCAAAACGCGTTTTCGGCAGTGGGCCAACCGTGTCAATTGTCATAGTGTGGAACGGTTGCGGTATCGCTATATTGTCCACGCCGCTAGCTTGTCCAACCGCATACCGCGCTGGGTAATATTTCTGTGATACACGATTTATTGACTTCCTTTGGTCGTGCGATTTAGTTTGATTGTTCCATTAGTTGAGTTTGGGGGGAAAAAATCACTAGTCTCTTCAATTCCAAGATTGTATTTTACCTGCTGTAGTATACTAATTATGGAAAACTGCCTTGTTATTTTGTATTCGTTTGTTTATATTGAACCTATAACTATTTCAGTTATTTGTATCCGCATTTTTCGTGGTATTGAACGATGATATATAAAGGCTTTGTCGCTTAGTTCTCATTTATGTCAGTATATGTTACATCTTTGTATTATTTTGTGTCAGGGCAGGATAATTATAAGCCATTATACGGTTATTCAGTAAATCTTAAATTCACATGCTATTGAAGATATAAATATACCGATTTGGTACACACTAGTGTGTCATTGCCCAGGGCAGGTGGTGGGCTAGACGTAGAATCGGCCCCTAAGATCTGCAGTTGGGGCCTACACCATACAACCGTTTCAATCGACATACAAATCGTCGGCATATTCAAATTTCCGTTGAATGCACACATGTTGTAACTATTTCTTACCACTCTTGTTTGCTGAAGTCAAATGAAATCTCTAGCTATATTTAAAAAACTATCTGGATATTGTGCGTTTATTACAACTTCAAGCCTATATAAATATAGCAGTGAGCTCTGTAAGATAGTTAAGAGTGCACCTTTGGGATCAGGAAGCTCAAAAATCAGTAAGCTAATAGTTAGTCAGTCAAAGGGTTTTGGCTTTGCATAGTCGGAGAGACAATAGTATAGTAGACTAGTTATGTCCTACACCAGGCTAATAGTGGGCGGGTGGTGGTACGGGATTTGACAATGGGTGGTAAGCCCCACTAGCCTACAAAAACGGTGACAAGCCAGAGTATGTAAATGATTATTTTTTGGGGGTAAATGAGTCCGCTTGAACAATACCTGTCCATTGGGGCATGGGGCTTGAAAATATGGGGTCAATTGGTACAATATCTTTTAGATGTACTTTCACCGTGAACGTCGGCACTGTTTATTGTCGCAGTGATGAAGATGAGACGTCAATTTAATGGTAACTAGAAAAAGGAGGTTTATTTCTGAATGATGGGGTACGGATTCCGTATCCCGCAAGTCCGAATATATATATTACAAAACTGTGGTATGGAGTAATGTGACCGTCCTTATCAGTTAGATATTATGTAATAACTGCAGAAAGCGTCGTCAGCAAGCGTGGAGGTACAATTACCTATAGCTTTACTTAAAGATCAAACGGGCTGATGTTAATTGTTATGTGAATTGACGGCTGAGCTGGAATTCCAAACTTGTATGTGCCGTACGGAGTTGGCCTTCCAACTAGGTCCGTACGACGGTGACTGTTTCGTTGCCCCAATGCTGAATGTGTTTTTAACTTCTGGGGACGGAGGTATTTATACAAATGTGTGGCGTCGTCAGCAAGCGTGGAGGTACAATTACCTATAGCTTTAATTAAAGATCAAACGGGCTGATGTTAATTGTTATGTGAATTGGCGGGTTGGGAATGTTTACTTCAAAGGGCTCTACTTGCTACACCGGGACTATTTAATTTGGATAGTGGCCGTTTACTTCAGATATCACGGTTAGGTATTTAAGGGGGGGGGGGGTGTTGCATTATGACTCCACACTGGTTGACGACGCTTTTTCTGCAGTTATTACATAATTTCTAATTGATAAGGACGGTCACAGTACCTTAATTCACACGATAGTGTTTAGAGGTGTAACTCCGGCAAACAGTATTATTTTATGATTTGTTGCCAAATCACATGAATGCTTTGTTAAATGATAAAAGGGATCATGAGATAATTTTATGGCAGTATATCTGGTGCATTCCCATTTCATGCAATGTACCAACCACAGATACATTAATAAATGTTCTGACAGGATTAAAGTAAATTTATGGCACTTCATAACCATGGACCCTAACTTCACTCTTTGCCAATGATATGCGATAGGAAATTGCAACCTACCAATGACATTTAATGTATTCATGTTGTAGAAATATCCTCTAAAGGCAACTGCCTTCATTAAATCTTCATAGAATCCAATAAATATACCTGCATGATTCATGTTGGACCAATTTTTGCTACCATTTTTATTGATTATTAATTCGGCTTATCTTAAATGATATAATGAAAATGTTTAATGCAAATAAAAATCTTCATGTCACTTTTTATTCCTGGTATATACTCTTGGTCCTCTAAAGGTGGTCAACAAAATAGTCAAAATACTAATTGATACATACAAATTCAACCTTTCGTGCCTATATATATTTGCGTATATTTGTGGAATACCGATATATTTGAAATCATTTTCAGTCATCATGGATTAGAAAATAATATTTGTTGTAAATGTGATCAGTATGAGCCATTTCTAGCGTTTCGCGATCTAATTCAATGTTGTAAATATATGAGTTTTCGGTATTAAATATTTAAAATCAATCAAATATTTTGATACTTCAAATATACATATTCAACCATCATGTTTAAACATTATTTCGACCATTTGGGTCAAAGTATATATGGTTGTAGGAAAGATATTGAGGTTTTCGGGTAATGTCAACGAATTGTTAGTTGTTACAATTTGATATCGCCATAGCATCCATAATCCAAAGAAATCATTCGAAAAACATTATCTATGCACGTCACTAAGACTAGACTATCATATTGAAATGGTCAAACGAAAATATTTTCAAAACATTTTGAAAGATTAAATGTGTTGAGTTTAAGTGGACATAGTAGTATACCTTTTAGTGGACCCAAGTCTGCTTGTTGGCTTGTCGGCTTGTCTACTAAAGGTCGCGTACGTGCTAATATATATATATATATATATATATATATATATATATATATATATATATATATATATATATATATATATATATATATATATATATATATATATATATATATATATATATATATATATATATATATATATATATATATATATATGCAACATCTTGACATCATTGGAAGCTGTCCTTCATAATGATTGGACTATGTTGAACAGAAACATGGACCCTAATTCTTTTCTTTGATGCAACACAAGAAATATGGCTTTAGCAATGATTGGGCTATCTTTAACAGAACTATAGTCAAAATATAATATAACCTCTGGATAGGCCACATTCTTGACTTTTTCTATTCACTGCATGACACGAGTGGAAGCTGCACCCTTGAATTTCACCACCAGGAAACACACTATTTAAAGCACCCCATTGCAGATTCGAAGCGAAGAACACAGGGAAGGCAGGGGATGTTAAAGCAAGCAGAATAATCTTGTAATCTTTCTTCGTTCTGGGGGAAAGAATATTAATATGAAGTCGTGTCTCATTGTCACTATCTTTTGCAAATGCGTGCACAGTGAACAGGTATGTAAATGGCACTTTTACCACTTTGAAAGTAGCATCCGAATACCACGTTTTAGCAGTAGCTGTATTTGTTTGTCAGGCGCAAAGGTGATGTGGTGAGGGTCTCCAACCTAGACATTCTCTTGCAAGAACCCTGTACCAAAGAACGACGTGTTGATGGCGAAGTCAACGTCTTGTGGTTGTTTCGGGCGGGACGATTGATTTTCTCTGAAGGCTGCCCGTTTGAGGTTTTCATGCTTGGGTAATCCTCGTGAAACTTCATCTG
>CM067350.1:24978867-25518867 GCA_034190875.2 Urechis unicinctus | reverse complement strand
GCCTACACCGTTCCGACAATTTTCACATTTGTTTTTCAAATCAGCACAGAAACATAACTAATGAATTCTAACTCGACCTTAGTATGGGAAATGTATACTCACAGAATCTAAAGAAACCATGGATCGAAAAACTTAGATGAGTGTCTGTAAATAGCGATTAATTAGTACGACAGCTAGTTCACAAATAGAAACGGCGTCCATTGCAACATCTTCTGGTGACATATGACGTCACAGTGCCTCCGTTCATCTTCGGCGTGTAAGCCGGGAAGTTCCGGAATGTGTTGTTTGTTTTTGCTTATTTCGTGTTTACTACGTGTCGGATCGAAAAAAGTTATTGATAAGAAAATCGCGTTCTATATGATCCCGAAAATTCATATTTTAGCCATTACTAGCCCTTTCACTAAATTTTGTTTCTTGTAAATTATCTAGTTTTCTCACAAAGTAAGCTTGAAGTACAGCGGGTGTCATTTCTGCTGGGTTTTTACTGGTTTGTTAACAGCAGTCGCTGCTACTCTCTGCTCGCCTCAAGGGCTCGTGGTCAAGTACAGCATCCCGCGGTTCACTTCTTTCAATCTTTCATGTGTGCACTGTCGATATGAAGATAACAGATCGTCGACCATTAGGGGCCAGGTGACTTGCCTATAACCGAATTCTAACGAAACGTGTCAACGAATCAGACTCCAACCAATTTAATCACATCATATTTCCTACGCCAGTTTGTGCCAAAGAAATATTTGACGGCGTATAATCATTGCTGTCACCCATTTCCTCACCACCAGGCGAACAGATCCTTCCATTCAACTTTGGACGCGTATCAAAATAAAGCTTCACGTACTAAGATCTCAGTGGAAGTTCTTATTTCACTACGAGCCTGGACCTGGTTGATTTCGTAGTCCGCTTGCTGTAACCTAATTGATAATTGTGATGAAAAGGTCCTATGAGCCATGGGGTCAGAAAGTGAATAAAACAGCTCCTACGATGCTTGGACATTACCCCGTCAGTAATTTCATCTGAACTACTGTGAGTTCCAGTGGAAGGACATATATGATGGTGGTGGTGACGATTACATATAGATTACAAACGAATTACTTTGCTGTGCAAGTGATGATAACATTGTTGAGTATGGACAGGCACGGAAGTAATTAAGTAAAGGGTTAAACGGCACATCATCACTAATGTGTTATATGGCGCCTCGAACGGTGGGATGAATATTATGAGATAAGACTGACATGATTGAGCATCCGCCTTCATGGATGAATGAAGAAAAAAGACGGAAAAACACGCGGATGATGATTGTAAAGATAGATATGCAAACGATTATCCAGGGGCATGAAACCACCTGTCGATTGATTGGACCAAGCAATTCCAGCGTCTCATCTAGTCGAAAGTGTTGTGTTGCAGATATAGCCCTCGCAAGGACCTCTCGGATACGCACTGATCGCACCTCCCTCACCTGAATAAAATATACCAGTTGGTCGATAATCACTAATACGAACTCCACATTAACTACCTTGCTCTTTATTCATTAAGTTCATCAAACAATATCACATTGTTATTCTAACAATATCAAATAAAAAACTATCCTCATCACAAATACTCACCTTCCCGTAATGCAATTACCAATTGTATTTTTAAACAGATGTTTTTAATTATTGCTTGCATTTGTTAAAGAGGATCCTGTCCATTGAATGAGGTCTAACAATTTTACAGCAAATGCATATTTTACCTTTCTTGTGAATAGTTCCAGAGATCTCAGTGTATTCCGTAAAAAAAATAAAACTAATAAAAATGGTCTCGATAATGAAAGACAATATGAAAAAAATCCTTGCATGATTAGGTAAATGCTATTTCATCAAATTTACAACTGCAACAGCACAATATCATTTTTTTCTAGAATAATTATTGGAAAAACAATATGGTGAATAAATAGATTTGTGACAGAGATTTAACAAGTATATGTTGAGGATATTTCACTGGTTATTCTACAAAAGCTTATGCAAGATAACAACATTTATGATTATTGCACTAAAATGGTAGCAGCAATCTTAGTAAACATGCATTTCAAACAACAATACATACTAGAGAAGGTATCACAGCCTACTTACTAGACCAATATAAACAATATAATCTCTCTTCATCTTAAACTTACACCTGAACAGTTTTTCCACCTCAATATGAAAAACAAGGATAATAATCAAATAAACAACCTATTGACCCATACAAAGTACAAAGAGTCAAGTCGACCAATAAAAGTAAATATCTGTAAAAATGATAAGAAAGTTGATTAAATCTGGAGCTAACAGCCTCCAGGAATGTAATGTGCATATCTAACATGTTATTTTTTATCTAGTCTACTATGTCATGTTAGAGCAAAATGTCAACACTGAGATCCAAAGCAAGCCCAATATAGAGACAAATATGGTTATTTCTTTGTCATGATTGGTTTCTGATCTGGTTTTCTATTTGAGTAGAGTGCATTCCACAATTACATTCTGAAGAACAATTACCTGCAAACGGTATCTGCAAGAATGTAAGTCATTGGTATTAGCTAATTCATCATTGATATGATGCAATACCATAACACCGTGTGTGAATGTATAACAATATAAAGACAACGGATTGTTGCTTATAAAGAAATAAATTGTGCTTAAAATAGCATGTCATTGTTTTCAGTTAAATACAAGATCGGTTCACAATGAATATATTGGCCATGACGTCTTTGTGCTATGTTATTATACCATCTACCCGGACAGGATTTTGGTTAATTTTGATGGTATTAAATCCACAAGTTTTTAAAACCTAACTGCAACCAATGGAAATGTGGCATCAATACATCAAATGAGATTTGTAAAAATTAAAGCATTATATATTCTCACCATGAATAGTGATCAATAGAAATGATTCCATGTTTGAACTTTAAGATATGAATTAAAAACAAATATGTTTCTATCTGCAACGAGAGTGTCCGCAAGTTAAATAGCTAAATTCTAGCACAACTGTGACAATTTTTATCACAAATATTAAATCAAAATATTCATTAATAGATTCACAATACGAATTCAATCATTTTGAAGCTGCACTGAGTCAGAGAGATAAATCCACACACCAACGAGAGAATCTACATCTACCAAATAGTAAGTGCCTTACTTTGTGATCCTTTGATTCATTGACAAGCTGATAACTTAATCATGGTCACAAAGACAAAAAACAAAAAAGTCATCTAGTTTAGTAAGATTTTTGCTGAGCCAGCATTTTCTTGATTTTCACTCTGAACGCTAGAATGCAGATAATTTCTGCAGCAACAACACAGACGACTGGACCGAATGCACACCTAATGTAGGCTCAGGTCGGGACCGTAGGTAATCGCTTCGATCTTTGTCAGGGTAGTGCTCCTGGTTCATTCCCCGGAGTTCTGCAACGGAATTCTTGAGCAGGCTAGGACAAGCTGAGAATTGTCCAAGAAGGCTCTGTATCTACATATCCTGCATAAACATATACATAATTCCTTCGGGAAAACATGCTCACTATGTCTTGTTAGATGCGAATTATTGCAGTACTGGGCCTCACATATTCGCATTATGATGATACAGACTGGAAGACATAAGGGTAAAGTTATATGAAGCAAATTTGACAGTAGACCAGGGCTGAGCACTTGGTATCGCCCGATGATTGTCTAGGACAAGTGCAAGCTACTGTCAGGCTAGCATAGATCTACATATGGCAGTCTGACGAGACAAATATATATGTTATCCATGGAACAGCCTTATAAAACTTGAACCGCCCCACACTGATCACTACCGGCCATGTAAAATTTGCCAATGGGCAAGTTCAAATTCTGACCACTTTCCCAAGCGGACAAGCGATAGCTAGAATTCCAGAACTGGAAACAGGCTACCGATATGTATATTGACTTAACTTAATTGTCTACGAGGAAGGATCATAGCGAAGTGAATCTGCACCGAAAGTGCTGTCGTTAATTGTGTTGACGGCTCGCAATCGCCAAGTTACTTTAGTCAGTCGTCATGTGTGTTGCTCTGTTTGTGCATATGTAATATATGTATATATATATATATGTATGTATGTATGTATGTATGTATGTATGTATGTATGTATGTATGTATGTATGTATGTATGTATGTATGTATGTATGTATGTATGTATGTATGTATGTATGTATGTATGTATGTATGTATGTATGTATGTATGTATGTATGTATGTATATGTATGTATGTATGTGTATGTATGTGTATGTATGTGTATGTATGTATGTATGTATGTATGTATGTATGTATGTATGTATGTATGTATGTATGTATGTATGTATGTATGTATGTATGTATGTATGTATGTATGTATGTATGTATGTATGTATGCATGCATGCATGTATATATGTATGTATGTATGTATGCATGTATGCATGTATGTATGTATGTATGTTTGTATGTTGTAAGTATTTTTTTGTAAGTATGATGATAAGGAATAGTTATGTCCTTGTGCACCCGTCAACAGACAGGTAAAATGAAATGTTACAAGCTCGACTTAGCTGAAGCCAAAGCTTAAAAATAAACAGAACTTAGATAAAACTCGTATAAAGAAGCAAATATCAATAGACCAACCACCAAAATAATGCTTCTACCACCACCATCAACTCCATCACCACCCCTCCCCTACTCCATCACCACCACCACCATCATTCATCATCACCTTTAGAGACATTACTACATGTCTCATCTAAGGAAGAAACCACACCATATGCTGCCTCTCATCCTCCTCCTTGTCAGGGTAGTGCTCCTGGTTCATTCCCCGGAGTTCTGCAACGGAATTCTTGAGCAGGCTAGGACAAGCTGAGAATTGTCCAAGAAGGCTCTGTATCTACATATCCTGCATAAACATATACATAATTCCTTCGGGAAAACATGCTCACTATGTCTTGTTAGATGCGAATTATTGCAGTACTGGGCCTCACATATTCGCATTATGATGATACAGACTGGAAGACATAAGGGTAAAGTTATATGAAGCAAATTTGACAGTAGACCAGGGCTGAGCACTTGGTATCGCCCGATGATTGTCTAGGACAAGTGCAAGCTACTGTCAGGCTAGCATAGATCTACATATGGCAGTCTGACGAGACAAATATATATGTTATCCATGGAACAGCCTTATAAAACTTGAACCGCCCCACACTGATCACTACCGGCCATGTAAAATTTGCCAATGGGCAAGTTCAAATTCTGACCACTTTCCCAAGCGGACAAGCGATAGCTAGAATTCCGGAACTGGAAACAGGCTACCGATATGTATATTGACTTAATTGTCTACGAGGAAGGATCATAGCTTAAACCCCCTTTTCCATATATTCCACCACAAATGAAACTTCTCGAAAGGCAGCATTCCACCGCTCCCAGGCAACGAAACTCCGCCTCTGGCAGCGCCGCGCTATTTACTACTTTCAATCCCTCACATCCGCGCTGTAGAGGCGAAGAGCCGCCTGTAAAATTTCCAAGGTTCCGAAGTCAAAATGACAGATGAACTCGCCAAAAACATACAAAAGCCCTCCATGCCAAAATATTTGTGACAAAATGAAAGATTATATCTCAAAATGACACGAGGACTGTTTCTATTACAGTTTTGTCTTATTGTTCTGTTTGAGCACTTAAATACGGCACATCAAGAAACTTTATTCAAAAACTCAACATGGCTGACTCCCACAATGCAACATAATTTAGTTAATTCGCTGTGATATCGCTCACGTTTTCGATTCGCGCGGTAGCCATGTTGGACAACAATTCTGAAAATTGTGTTGGATTTCGTTGATTCTGTTGAATAAGGAGTATGACTGTTGTTGCACTCTAGGCAAGATTAATGTTAAGACATTTATGGATATGAAAATGTATGTTTTTTTTTCAGACTGTCCCTTGTCTGCATTGCGAGAAGGAGCATATTTGCTTATATCCTTAAAGATTCTGCCATACGGACCCTCGCCCCTAAGTTGGCATCAGATCATCAAAACACCAGGGGCGAGTGCCTTGCCTACACCGTTCCGACAATTTTCACATTTGTTTTTCAAATCAGCACAGAAACATAACTAATGAATTCTAACTCGACCTTAGTATGGGAAATGTATACTCACAGAATCTAAAGAAACCATGGATCGAAAAACTTAGATGAGTGTCTGTAAATAGCGATTAATTAGTACGACAGCTAGTTCACAAATAGAAACGGCGTCCATTGCAACATCTTCTGGTGACATATGACGTCACAGTGCCTCCGTTCATCTTCGGCGTGTAAGCCGGGAAGTTCCGGAATGTGTTGTTTGTTTTTTTTTATTTATTTCGTGTTTACTACGTGTCGGATCGAAAAAAGTTATTGATAAGAAAATCGCGTTCTATATGATCCCGAAAATTCATATTTTAGCCATTACTAGCCCTTTCACTAAATTTTGTTTCTTGTAAATTATCTAGTTTTCTCACAAAGTAAGCTTGAAGTACAGCGGGTGTCATTTCTGCTGGGTTTTTACTGGTTTGTTAACAGCAGTCGCTGCTACTCTCTGCTCGCCTCAAGGGCTCGTGGTCAAGTACAGCATCCCGCGGTTCACTTCTTTCAATCTTTCATGTGTGCACTGTCGATATGAAGATAACAGATCGTCGACCATTAGGGGCCAGGTGACTTGCCTATAACCGAATTCTAACGAAACGTGTCAACGAATCAGACTCCAACCAATTTAATCACATCATATTTCCTACGCCAGTTTGTGCCAAAGAAATATTTGACGGCGTATAATCATTGCTGTCACCCATTTCCTCACCACCAGGCGAACAGATCCTTCCATTCAACTTTGGACGCGTATCAAAATAAAGCTTCACGTACTAAGATCTCAGTGGAAGTTCTTATTTCACTACGAGCCTGGACCTGGTTGATTTCGTAGTCCGCTTGCTGTAACCTAATTGATAATTGTGATGAAAAGGTCCTATGAGCCATGGGGTCAGAAAGTGAATAAAACAGCTCCTACGATGCTTGGACATTACCCCGTCAGTAATTTCATCTGAACTACTGTGCTTTCCAGTGGAAGGACATATATGATGGTGGTGACGATTACATATAGATTACAAACGAATTACTTTGCTGTGCAAGTGATGATAACATTGTTGAGTATGGACAGGCACGGAAGTAATTAAGTAAAGGGTTAAACGGCACATCATCACTAATGTGTTATATGGCGCCTCGAACGGTGGGATGAATATTATGAGATAAGACTGACATGATTGAGCATCCGCCTTCATGGATGAATGAAGAAAAGACGGAAAAACACGCGGATGATGATTGTAAAGATAGATATGCAAACGATTATCCAGGGGCATGAAACCACCTGTCGATTGATTGGACCAAGCAATTCCAGCGTCTCATCTAGTCGAAAGTGTTGTGTTGCAGATATAGCCCTCGCAAGGACCTCTCGGATACGCACTGATCGCACCTCCCTCACCTGAATAAAATATACCAGTTGGTCGATAATCACTAATACGAACTCCACATTAACTACCTTGCTCTTTATTCATTAAGTTCATCAAACAATATCACATTGTTATTCTAACAATATCAAATAAAAAACTATCCTCATCACAAATACTCACCTTCCCGTAATGCAATTACCAATTGTATTTTTAAACAGATGTTTAATTATTGCTTGCATTTGTTAAAGAGGATCCTGTCCATTGAATGAGGTCTAACAATTTTACAGCAAATGCATATTTTACCTTTCTTGTGAATAGTTCCAGAGATCTCAGTGTATTCCGTAAAAAAAATAAAACTAATAAAAATGGTCTCGATAATGAAAGACAATATGAAAAAAATCCTTGCATGATTAGGTAAATGCTATTTCATCAAATTTACAACTGCAACAGCACAATATCATTTTTTTCTAGAATAATTATTGGAAAAACAATATGGTGAATAAATAGATTTGTGACAGAGATTTAACAAGTATATGTTGAGGATATTTCACTGGTTATTCTACAAAAGCTTATGCAAGATAACAACATTTATGATTATTGCACTAAAAATGGTAGCAGCAATCTTAGTAAACATGCATTTCAAACAACAATACATACTAGAGAAGGTATCACAGCCTACTTACTAGACCAATATAAACAATATAATCTCTCTTCATCTTAAACTTACACCTGAACAGTTTTTCCCACCTCAATATGAAAAACAAGGATAATAATCAAATAAACAACCTATTGACCCATACAAAGTACAAAGAGTCAAGTCGACCAATAAAAGTAAATATCTGTAAAAATGATAAGAAAGTTGATTAAATCTGGAGCTAACAGCCTCCAGGAATGTAATGTGCATATCTAACATGTTATTTTTTATCTAGTCTACTATGTCATGTTAGAGCAAAATGTCAACACTGAGATCCAAAGCAAGCCCAATATAGAGACAAATATGGTTATTTCTTTGTCATGATTGGTTTCTGATCTGGTTTTCTATTTGAGTAGAGTGCATTCCACAATTACATTCTGAAGAACAATTACCTGCAAACGGTATCTGCAAGAATGTAAGTCATTGGTATTAGCTAATTCATCATTGATATGATGCAATACCATAACACCGTGTGTGAATGTATAACAATATAAAGACAACGGATTGTTGCTTATAAAGAAATAAATTGTGCTTAAAATAGCATGTCATTGTTTTCAGTTAAATACAAGATCGGTTCACAATGAATATATTGGCCATGACGTCTTTGTGCTATGTTATTATACCATCTACCCGGACAGGATTTTGGTTAATTTTGATGGTATTAAATCCACAAGTTTTTAAAACCTAACTGCAACCAATGGAAATGTGGCATCAATACATCAAATGAGATTTGTAAAAATTAAAGCATTATATATTCTCACCATGAATAGTGATCAATAGAAATGATTCCATGTTTGAACTTTAAGATATGAATTAAAAACAAATATGTTTCTATCTGCAACGAGAGTGTCCGCAAGTTAAATAGCTAAATTCTAGCACAACTGTGACAATTTTTATCACAAATATTAAATCAAAATATTCATTAATAGATTCACAATACGAATTCAATCATTTTGAAGCTGCACTGAGTCAGAGAGATAAATCCACACACCAACGAGAGAATCTACATCTACCAAATAGTAAGTGCCTTACTTTGTGATCCTTTGATTCATTGACAAGCTGATAACTTAATCATGGTCACAAAGACAAAAAACAAAAAAGTCATCTAGTTTAGTAAGATTTTTGCTGAGCCAGCATTTTCTTGATTTTCACTCTGAACGCTAGAATGCAGATAATTTCTGCAGCAACAACACAGACGACTGGACCGAATGCACTACCTAATGTAGGCTCAGGTCGGGACCGTAGGTAATCGCTTCGATCTTTAAAATCCACAAACACTGCGTCCATCTGCTTGAGTGTGCAAATGGTGATGCATATGTGAAACAGCTGGTGGCTGTGAAGGAAATGGTCACACCAGCCAGGATACCAACGTTGAGGTATATCCGATGCAAAGAAGGCCCCACTGGCACAGAACCAGATGATTTGTTGGATGTGGAACGGAATGCTGTCATTGCAATCCCGCCCATAAACATAACACGTATACAGCCGATGAGCTATGGGTGAGATGAGAACAAAGTAGATCCCCAAAACTGGACCCATCTGCCAGATTTTACGTGTAAATGGGTAGGGGCGGTCGTAAATGATCTTAGCAACTGAACAGCAAAAGCATATAGCAAATGCCAGGATAGCACCAAGAGGAATGAAAAACGGTACCACGGCTTCATAAAAGACATTTTCACTGCAGTATGCCAGATGAACTATGACACTACCAAGACCATAAAGCCCGATTCCAGAATAATCCACCATAAAGGCTGTGTAATGAACTAACTCCGATTTGGACTGCAGGCAGTGTGCCCCACTGCTGAACAAATATAGTGCCATGCCACAGAGGAGTCCCGCCAATAAGGGCCAGGTATAAGAATCATTGATAAAATCCATGTGACCGCTAAAGTGGCAGAATTTGTTGACCATAAGGATGAACGCTATGAGATGTGTCCACACGTTCATGGACTCGTTGTGCAACTGGAGAATGCTGAGGGGGTAGTAATGCCATGGCTGATGAAGCGGTCGGAACCCTAGCTCAACGTAAGGTTCTCTGAACAATGGGGGCACCTCATGTTTGGCTTTTGTGGGGTAGAATTTGGAGAGGCTGGGTACTCTTGGTAAACCTGAAACCAATCAAAACAATAGGACAATATACCTTAAAGCTCAGCTATCTTTCAAAAGCAAGTAATGACAACATTAAATCATTGCATTGGTTTTCAAACAAATAACTCAGGGGTCATAGATTCTTAGCATACAAAGACCCATTAATATAGGAAGTCTTATTAGGGGCAGCAATCTCGCTCTTTTCAAGAAAACGTGCCTGCGGACTGACTGGACCAGACCATTCTAGCTTTTCGTTTATGTGAAATATGGGACCAAGCGGTGATGTTTCCCTCACTATGGTTTAAATAAGTTCAATTATCAGTGCAACTACTGACTTAGATGCCTGGGAAGCGTTCCCACGCGTTCAGAAATTGACTTGGTCAGCCATAGCCAACTCAACAGGCGTGTCAAATATTGAAATGCCTGCATGGTTGTCCCTTAGCTTGGTTACATAATAACTGGTCTTTGGTACACGACTAACTACAGTAGCTTCACCAACAAGGTCAGACACGGCACTCAAGCTAGTTGATAATTCCTTAAGCAAAACTCTGCCCGGCACTGGCATGGGATATGCATGGTCAACACCATTGGCACTATCACTGAATTTCCCTTTTTCTTCTGGGCAAATAGTAATGAGGGGCTTCACTGAGGTAATGGCCGCGTCTTTCAGGTTGTCGGCCATTAACATCTTTTTCGCATATTCTGCGAGGTTGGATTGGTCGCTCTCCGTTTTAGGTCTGGGCCATAGATACTTGCTTTTATTGACATCTTGTCAATTCAAGAACAACGCTAACAGGAAGGTTGCAGTTGTCCAGTGGGATGCCTTTATTTTCCCGTAACTGAACCCCACCGTCAACTCATGCACAGGTCCGCCAATAAAATGTTTTAAGTCAGGATTAGGGATGTTTGTGTTTATAATATCACCAAAATAGGCATCCTCTATCCTTCACGAAGCATAGTTGGGGCTCCATCTAACTTGATGTGTTTGGTACTGACTTGATCGAGGTGGACGTAAAGCTTATCAAAGGTGCTAAAGTTTATGGGCCATTCACCCTTATAATTACTTGAATTAATCCACTGCCTACCGAGACCCAACATTTTCAATACTCCATCCGTAAGGCTCACATTCCCATCAGGATGAACATCCAAATCAAGACCTAGTGGTGTAATATCCTGCTGAAGAAGGCAGAAACTCCAGAGGCCAGGGGTCAATTGGATAGTGCTCCCTTTCCCATGAGTTTCGGAAAGCCACCAGTATAGGTGATTGACCCGAGGCCTACGCATAGACCACCTTCAGTGTTGTCAACAGGATTTTGCAGGGGCACAGCCTTCCTGCTTTGAACATTTGCCAGGGTCTGATACATAGTTCACTATGTCGGCCTATCAATTCAATAGCATCGTCACATATAATGCAGGTGGGGTTTGTTTGGCACGCACATACCGCTATAGCGGGTGAGCTATATCACTGCTATGGCATGTACTAAGCCCCACCAGGGTGGGCAACGCCTTACAATTGACCAGGTTGAATCAATCACTTACGCAGAGATTTCCAAACTGTATGTTCGATACGAGGATCCGCTGGGTGCTAGCATGATGCAACTATTGGTCAGGCTCTTCTACTAGGTATATTTCTTTTAATACCAGCTAGTAGCTGTTTGTTGGGCATGCTGTTTCAGAGGTCTTTGTGGGTTCACTAGTCAGCCCCTTCATCGACATTGCCTTCGCTGACATGCATGGATTTGTTGCAGCAACCTTTTTCGTGTGATTTGTGGGTTCACTAGTCACCCCCTCCACCGACATTGCCTCTGCTGATATATCTAGGCAACGCAGAAACAGCGGATTGTTTGGTCTAGCATGTTTGTACAGCAAACACAGTAGTTCCTGCGCCAACAAAGCCAGGTCGGTAAAGAGCAATTAAACCGGATCTTTAGATCCCTTTCATATGGAGTAAGTTCTGTTGCACCATGACAAAACCAAGAACTGATGAAAATATGTTCGTCAATACGCTGTACGACAGCGCAGTTGTTTCTGATTTATCCATAGGCTACGCAAAGCTCTGTACAAGGAGGGGTACTGCCGCAGCTCGACTTGCCTGTTTTTACCACATGACAGGTTGAAACGCCGCACTTACAGTAGTAGAGCTATTGACCCAAAAAATGCTAAAGAGGTTGCAGATGCAATTGGAAGGATACACAAGGGAGAAATGCTGCATTGGCCCCAACTGCTTCAGGAAGACAGGAGTTCTGAAGAGCCTGTGCTCCGCTATCAGTTGGATGGTCTTTGTCAGGGAAGAGCCACCTGACACCCATCTCCAGCCAGATGGTGTTTCACTCGCTAATGTTTGCAAACTAAACTAATGCAGCCCCTCTTTTTCGGTTGTACTCAAGGCAGGTCCCCTGCTGTTGTCCAGCTGATTCACACTAAACCACTGAGTGTCCCTGGGCTGGTAGGCCCATAGCATGTCGATATTGCATGACTGCTCAGTGGTTCTGCTGTATGTTCCTAATAGGCTATAGAAGACCTTCATGTCCATGTGAGGGCCTTCGAGCTGTAACCGTGACTTGAGTGTCTTCCTTGTGGTACACCTTTTCTTGGTGCCAGTCGTGTGGCAGCTCTTCTGCGATTGACGGTTGTTGTCCCTGGTCTCCACAGTAAAAGACATGTAAGCCATTTGATTCTTATCCATCCAAGAAGGTCTGCAGGCTTGAGATAGCTGAGATAGTAAATGGATTGCTGTGGGGTGTCGCTTGCTGGGCAGTAGCGTTTGGACCAGGCGTGGCCATTGTGGGCGATGAACTATATTGGTTTCCAACAGCCAAGTTGATAATACCCGGTGTGGTGGATGTTCTCATCTGTAATGTCTTTCAGGACAATGGCACATTTGATGATCCTCTCGAGGCCTACAATGTCGTGAATGACGGTGCCTGGCCTCCTCCCACTGCTGTATTTTCTGCCTCTCATCACCGTGAAACCATGGCCTCTGAGGGCACCTTCAAAGTAGTCTACTAACCTATTGGCGACCGCGTTAAGCTAACCTTAGCGGAGCAGCTCCAGATTGGCAGGGTCTGGCCCACGAACTAGATACAAGTCATACACCACTGGGTAACTGGGTAGGCGTTATCATATAATAACTTACCAGTAGTCCCGGTTATCTGGAGCAGGTGATTACATCAACGTTCAGGCCCTTCTTTTGCTCAGCCCGGACCGGGTCCACATTGTCCTCCACAACCCAGTCCCCCTAAGCCCAGGCACGCAGAAACTTGATCTAACTTTTTTTGGCATATCCGATTTGTGTTTCAAAATGTAGGAAAATATCTTTTAATCTAACCACGGTAGATAATTTATCATTCTTTCAAGTACGGTGGACATAAATCCGCAGAGAAAGTGCTGCTCGGGTTTAATTCCGATTGAATTCCTCGAGTCCATTTTACACCAGTTGGTCGCTAGGAGGCATGTGGCAAATCCTCTAGGATATTTGTAGCCCCCATGTCGTCAAGAGTGGCATTCATGTTGGGAGTCTTCCACGTGGAATAAACCATATCATCCTAATCAGCCCCAAACATTGGTGGACTTCATTCTCAACCCCCGGGAATTCATTCTAGAATTTGGGGTGGATTTCACCCGAAAGCTCTTTCAGGATAACGTCTATGTCATCCTCCTTTTTGGCCATAAGCTTCCTTGTATGTGGAAATGCAGCCCTTGATCGGCCACAATTCCATTATGGATATGAATCTCGGCCAGGCCCTCTTCGAGTGGTGGTAGGGCCACCCATTTCTGCTAGGAACACACTAATGTGACTGTGTCTCTAATTGGCAGTTCCGTTATACATGTATGTGACTGTGGAAGCCGAAAATGGGATGGAGACATGAGTAAGTTATAGGCTAATACGTAATAGGATAGAAGTGGGATGGTAAACACATTCTTATTCCAAGTTTTAGTCACTCTAAGTTAGAGATCAGAACTTGAAAAGATACACTTCTTTATTATTATACATACAATTACCTGTTGCAGAAAGTGTTGCTTTGATCTCATCAGTTTCACTGGCCCCATCCATGGAGCCACTCTTGCTTGGTTGCCACTGAGGTTGGACACAGGTTGTGCCCGACTTGACTTTCATGTCCACTCCATTGCAAGCCATTGTGGTAGAGGGTGTGAAGTTCAATGAAGCTGATATCTTAAAAAGGTCAATCACAAAATACATCTTGAAAAATATGTTCTGAATAGGTTCAGTAAATGCCAATTATTGAGACTTGCTGGTCAACAGGTTGGGAAATAACAAGTTAAAAAAAGACGCTAATAAGCCTCAAAGCTCTGCTGCTTTTAGCATGGTTTTCAGTCAGATGTTATTACATGACTAAATCTTAACCTTTATGACTTTCAATTGAATATAATGACACACAATAAACGGCCCTTGATCCCTTGAATTGTGTCAATAACATAACGGAGGCATGCGAAAATGTTTTGGTAAGTGCATTTATAACATTCCACAAGATAGAACTCTGGCCCGATAACTCGCGTCGCTATTACTCGCCCTCATGTCTTGGACCCACTTTATTTAGCGCAAAATACATAGGGAGTTATTTTAACTAAATAGGAACAAAAACGGTAGTCTTACTGACCTCCGCACTCAGTAATAGCGCGCTCTCACAACTAGCTTCCCAGGGCGAGGCGTTGACGCCACGGGAATAAGGTGAGAATAAGGTGAAAAAATGTTTGGCGCTGGGGGACGAATATAAACTAGCCCACAACGAAATCAGCTCATCTTGCATTTCCCATCAACAATCATCTCTAAAAATATCAATATAATTCGTTATCCTTATAGCAATCCCAGTGACAAGTTTAATCCGCCAAAAGAATTTGATAACGAGTTTATAGATATGCTAAGAGGGCCCACTCCGACTAGTTGTATTGTGATTATGAAAATGAGTGAAATACACATCCATCAAGACTACCTTAGAATTTAAAAAAACAAGTCATCGGGTTGGTCGATGTGACAACGCCTCTGAATTGGTCAGACAATTTCGCATGGTTTTAAGAGACGCTATTACAAAGCAACATTGGGCTCAAGGGTCTTCACATATTTCCACGGGCCGTGTGAGCTGTCTAAGCATAGCTATTTACCCTTCGGTGTAGTTATAACCTCATACAACTATATATTGACGTGCTACAGTGATTTGATAACATTCCGCAAGCTATATTAACACAATGTGTCACCTAAATATATTAAACACATACATTCCATATTCAAGGATGTGACCTTGTGATTACAGCCAGGTCACTGATTACCTATCTAATCGGAAGACTCCTCAGACTATTTACTTGGTCGAATAGAAAATAATAATATGTCCTCCGAATGCTTAGAAACACCAGTTTAATTCTCCTAGAAGATTTGCCATAATGCATAGGTAGAAGGTCACGCAGAGGGATAATAAAAAGAGAGGTCTGTATGATATTTGGGCTGCTAGCTTGATTCAGACTTTAGCTGCGCTTAGAGGGCTCACCAGCTGTGTGTTTAGCATGCAAAGGAGTGAAACACTTAGTCTTCTGATTGGTTGAGGCAACCATGCCCCCAAATTATGTGGTTTTAAGAGACACCATGACAAAACACAACGCTGCTCACAGGTGTCCTGTTCACATGTTTCCTTTGGTGGAGGTGCGAGTGGGCCCTCTTAGCCTAGCTACATGCTCTGTGTCAAAATTATCTTTTAACAACCCAACCCCAATGAAAACGGCTGTGTTTGGGCAAATAACGTATTTCTGTTAATCTGTGTATTTCCAGTTCATTCATCGGAAAGTACTATAAAGAAAGTACTATAAACAATTATATGACCCCTAGTAGTGCAAATATGTCAAAGCTGTCTCTATGAAAACCATAAGTCAAAAAACACCTACATGTTCATGGTAGGCACACATTACCCTAGATATGTACAATGATGAGACACAACAATTTCAGCTTTAAAATCAACCTTGAAAGTAGCTGCCGATTCATAATAATGTTTTCATGCAATTACCATGTCTACTGTATATCACATTTCTTATCATAAATAATTTTGAACACTTTGTTGTATAATGTTGTGAATTCTATATCAAGTTCAACTATACCTACTAGGCGAGTTCCGCCATCTTGGATTGCTAAACCGGAAATCGGTGGTCGAGGAACGCGATTTTGACAGCTGTGAAATAGGTGGAAGACAGCTCGATCGTGGGGTTGGCGTGATGTCTTTGATCTCGAGTTTGAAAGGATTTTAGGACGCATTGCGTAGCTGTCGATAGCTTAGATCATGCAGAAAGTCAATGCGATGAGGCTGGCCTCTCGCACACGATTTATTTTGATCAGCTCAAATGCGAACAGGACTCGTAACCATGCACGACACTGGGTATATAAATGGGTTAATCTCAATAATTATGGAATATATCACAATGGTGAATCATTGCTGCGTTGTCGATTACATCACAAGCTCCAGAACTACAAACCAGGATGGCTCCAAACCTATATTCTTCAAGTTCCCGGGTCAGATTCTCTACCCAGAGAGTTGCAAGGCATGGGTCAAGGCAGTTTGTAGGAAGAACTTTGCAATCAAACCATACACTATTGTGTTCCAAGCATTTTGTAGAAGGTATGCCAACACATCAACATCTAACACCATGCCTAAACATGGATTACCCATCGAAGATACTTATGACAAGGTGACTGTTTGATTTACAGTGATTCATCAGAAAAGCTTTGCAATACAGCTAAAAGCTACTTCTGTTAGGGGATCTTAATTTGCATGTTATTGCGTCTTCCAGGTTTAGATTGCCCTCTCACCGTGAACATGGATCTAAGCAGTTACCCCCTAGTAAGAGTCCCATACAAAATGACTAAATATTGTTTAAGTGCATTTGTTGTTTTTACAACTGTAGTAGCTAAGTTTTATTGAATCATTTCATGTTTTGTTGTGATAGCCCCCAAACGCCACCACAACAGCACTCAACACCCACTGAGCCCACTGCACCTGACCCAGCTGTACCTGACTACAGCAGTATCATGGAAACGGACAGTATGGAGGCCAATGTTGATTTTATTACCATCAATAATCTGCACACTTATGCATTGGTGCCACTAACCAGATGTCTCTGATATAACCACATGACTTGAAACATCAGCTGTAGCACAGACCAATATCTGTTAATTAGATTATTGCAGTAATGAGATGCATGAATAAAACAGTTCCATTAGATTTCATTTGCTGTAACCATAAATGTACCAACGCACCAAAGGAATTCTGTTGGTCTCCAACAGAGTCGATGGCAGTTAGTATCACTGCATTCGATGCAGCCTTAGCTACAATATCACAGAGGGATTTATCATCGCTATCATAGTTGTATGCATCCAGGGCCTTGAATGCAAAGATTCATTGGTGTTAAAGCCTGGTGCAATAATTAAATAGTAGTGTAAGTGAATTGGCACTGTTTAGCAAGTTGCTGGGTTTCAACTTCTGGAACAAACATGAGTTCATGATAATACAATTTTAAATATCAATTAAATTGACCACAACAAAAATCAAAGCCACATCAATACCAATTGTGGCACCAAATCTCAAGTATTACAGTTTTAAAAAAAGGAATACAAATCACATTGGGAATAAGAACAAAACAAAATACCAGATACATATCTGTATATTTAGTCAATACCTGTTGGGTTGTTAGGGAAGAATGAGATTCCAAGCCCAAAAGGCCAAAGTCGCAAGCTCCTGCTTCGATCCTTCCACTTTCAGTCGTCATTCTCTCAAATACTGCTTCAGCTCTTGTATATTGTAGGAACTAAATGAGGCTTTAGTATTTTCTGTCTTCTCTGAACTACATCGCACTGCATTTTCGGGTGATTTATCGCAACTGGCGAGCTGAATCCCATGAAGCGCAAAAACGTTCCGCCTGGGAGAAGCCATTGCGCCCCAATGTTTTGATTTTATAAACCACCGAATTCCGATGGGCCTTCGGCACCAGGTGTCATGGCCGACAAATCGCATACTGGGTATAAATTTTATATAAATGATATAAATAAATAAAAACCTTAGGCATCAGATCATCAAAAGACCAGGGGCGAGTGTCTTGCCTACAAAATGACCATAATACGCTAATTAGCATAAGCATCAGTGACGTTCTGTTTATATGCCTCACATCGTACATTTAGAAAAGAGTGACGAGTCAACGGACCCTTTTTGTAACGAGTCGATATTTACAATGTTAACAGGTTAAGTGGACAAGGCGTTGTTCGTTTGGAAAACCGCAACGTTATGATTTACACACTGTTGTACATCTCCAAACTTCCGCAATGCATGATAATGGGAGTGTCAATAGACATCCCGAAATCCGGAAAATTCCGAAATCCGAAACTCGCTCGGTTCCGGGCATTCCGGATAAGGGAAACTCAACTGTATATGGAATTATCACCACATACCAGCTACATACATTCTTGATAATTTCTGTATCAGTTACTGAGTAGTTATGGATGTACCATATATGGTATAAAATGGGATATGTGTTTATTTACTGCTGAGAGTGTCCCGTAGATTCAAAATAAACTGTTATCCCCAACTTACCCTTACATTGGGAAGTATAAGTGATATAATTATTGATTTCATATAATCATAGAATCGACGAATGTTAACATACTATCGGTTAGGAGTGAGATGACATGGGGTTGAAATTATACCTGAAGATAGGTATACGCATGAGGATTCATTTTTTAAAGTCAATTAGAAAAAAAGTTATTGAGGTTTCAAATTTCATGGTATTGCTCGGTTTTGTGCCGGAATTGTACGGTAAGGGATAACAGCCACTTCATATGTCTTATATTTAGAATATCACAGTGAAATTATACCACAAGAAATATATAATCTAGAGGATTGTAATAAGCTATGTTTATTATGTCATTTTTTTCTTTTTTCTTCTTCTTCTCCAGTCAAGGTTTTTGGGCTTTCCTTCGGAACGGCTAAACATATCAACATGAAATTTTGGGGAATGATAGATCAAGTTGGGACACAACTGCCGATCCAGTTTGACGCGCATGCGCAGTGTTGGAGGCTTATGGGATCGATTTTTCCCCCCATTTTCTGTAACTATCTCCTCCATAACTACTGCAGTTACGAACTTATGAATTATATGGTTGTAACAAGCAATTATCGCAGCATGGAATAGGCGAAAAAAATACTTGTTTTCACCTTTTGTACTTTGTATAATGACATGTATTTAAGAGTACCTATCGCGATTTTTGCTACGAGTTCTCTCCTCGCTGATATCTCTGAAACGGCTGTATTTACGCACATGAAATTTTGTCAGTATTTAGAACTTGGCCTTGTGATGATGATTGTAACAGTATTTTTAGCATTCGCATTAAAAGAAAACAGTAAAAAGGACGTTTAGTTTGAATGTTTTCTACTGCAGCAGCTTAGCAGCAGGCTATCTGCAGTTCGTGTTTAAGTAGTCCAAACCTTACGTAATCGACCAGTAACGTGGGTGTGAGTGTGTGTTTGTGTGCATCGAAACATATTCGTATTTAGCAACTAAGCTATGTACCACTACAATTGAGTAAATTACTCTAAACTGGTCACTGCTACGGATCACGTCGTCCTCAAAGGATCTTTCACATCCCTTTTCAAAGATGGGACCGCCATTTGTACGTGATCATCCGAGTCACGAGTCAGGTTGTCACACCTTGGAGTCGAACCCACAGCCTGTGGATCAAAAGGTGAAGCAGTAAACCACCAAGCCACTGAGACCGGCTTTGTGCCATTCCCTCGGCTTTGTATTGACTTGGTTAAGGGGTCATGTCAAAACATCTGCTAAGGGGTCATATCAAAACATCTAAGGGGCTGCAGCTTGTGACATCTATCCAAAAATAGTGCGCGTTACCAGCTCTCCTCGCTGACATCTATCGTAAATGTGTGCGGCGCATAGGGTTTCTTAACAAGGCGCAATCACAGACCGATTGCTAATAGGTCAAGAATTCATTTTGTTTAGAGATAACATTTGTTTGTGTAATATTGTTGATACCGTATTGCTGGTCGTCCAGGCTTGCCATTGGAAGACATGCCGTTGTCGTGCCTGCCGAATCTATTTTTTTTTTAAAATCAATTAGTAAATCAGTTATGGAGGTTTCAAATTTCATGGTATTATCAGTTTTTGAGCCAAAATTGACAGGATGACAGCCACTTTTCACGATACCTGTCCGAAATTGCGGTACAATGCTAATACCATTGCACCCAGACACCTGTCTGAAATTATCAAACAATGCTATTACTATTGCAACCAGACACCTGTCTGAAATTGCCAAACAATGCTAATACTATTGCAACCAGACACCTGTCTGAAATTGTCAGACAATGCTAATACTATTGCAACCAGACACCTGTATGAAATTGCCAGACAATACTAATCTAAAGTCATCAACGCAGTGGCTATCCGTACGGCAGCCGTAAAATAGCAGTTTTTTCTGCTGTATGTACAGCGATTTTCATCCAATCAGGAACGGCTATATTTGCGCATGCGCATAAATTGATACGGCCGCGCCAGCGCAAAAGAGTATCGTGCGGCATCTTTATTTTGAATTCTAGAAGCGTTCGATCAAGACAGAACTTCATCTTGCTACTGAATAGTAGTTTGCATGTGAAACGTTATTGTTGATCAAAGACCTCGGTTAGCATGGCTGATGCGGATCACCTTCAAGAGGGACAGGAATTTTCCTCTTGGGAACTTTTCCAATCTGCATTGAGAAGTTATGAAAAGAAGAACAGTGTCCTTTTTCATCAGCGGGATAGCAAACGAGTGGAAAGAGCCAACGCTTGCTTCAAGAAAGGCCCTTTCTACAAAGCTGAGCTTGCCTTTTCCCATTGTCGCTTGAACTGCAACCACGGAAGCACACGAGCAGCCTCCACGAAAGGAATCCGCCCCCATCAATAACGAATAAGCACCATTTGAATCCTGCTGTACGAATAATCTCCATTTGAATTTCTGCTGTACGAATAATCTCCATTTGAATTTCTGCTTTACGAATACGCCCCACTTGCTTTTTTACTGTACGAATTAGCTCCATTTGAATTTCTGCTGTACGAATTAGCTCCATTTGAATTTCTGCTGTACAAATAAGCCCCACTTGCTTTTTTGCTGTACGAAAAAGCTCCATTTGAATTTCTGCTGTACGAATAGGCTCCATTTGAATTTCTGCTGTACGAATAGGCTCCACTTGCTTTTTTTCTGTACGATGAATATCCTTATTGTTGCAGAACTTTCAAGCTGAACTGTGAGGCTTCCATTCTCCTTGATGCCGACCGCAAACGCCAGGTGCTAGTGGTGCAACAACTGCGGGATAACCACAACCACTCTGTCGAGCCAAGGTTGTTCGATCTCTTTCCAGAGAATAGAAGACTTGAAGAGGAGCAAAAGAAGAAAGTTGGGGAACTTTTTGGACTTGGTGTAACTGTAGAAAACATACGTTCCCAACTCATGCAGCAGTCGGACAAGGTTGTCTCCAGGAAGGACCTGCACAACATCCGCGCCTCTCTTCATGGCAACAAAACTGAGGAGACCAGGGTTATCGATGTTCTGGATGGCCTTTTGCTCTGTCATATTGGCAAACTCTGTGGGCTGTGAATCTACAGTCTCACCCACCTCATGTAATTGCTCATGGGCAAATGGCATTTGCTAGTGTTTCAGTGGCAAAGTCAGTGAAACAGCGCACCCTCACCAGAGCAGAAAGGTTCAAGCGGGTGAACCTCATCTGCCTTCAAATAGCCAGCTCTGCATCAGAACACGTGGCCAGGTGTTTGCAGAGAGTGAGAAGTTGTTGGTAGCTGTACTGGAGGGTCTCAAGGTAATCATTGCAAGATATTTTAATTGTAGTTACTTTGTTGTAGTACTTGTGTTACATTATATAATCTAGATTACAATGCAAAACTTGTTATCCCAGGCTTCTTTAATTGCTGTGACAATGTCATTTTAGTGATGCTCAGCTTACGCATTTAAGCGGTACACGTGCTTCTACAATGAACAACTTGCAATGTATATTACTTTGTTTTGCATTCCATTTCAGACTGGAACAGTTCCTGTGCTGAAGAGGCATTCTAAAGATGCTCAGTTTCCCCAGCACTTTGGCGGAGACAGTGTTGGTGTTGCATTTAATTGTCCTAATCCATATTGCAACCAGTACTATAGTAAGACAAGCTATATTATTTGTATATCCAACGCATGTTTTTTTCCTCAGAGTATGGGTGTATGTATGGGTTTAGAGGGGTGACAGATGTCATCTCACTGCAACACTGATACCAGTAATTGAATTAAAATATCTGATAACACAGGTTGATGTTGTTCCTGGGAGCCCGTCTTCCGCTCTGTTTCTGCTGGGAGATGAATCAGACTCGAGGGTGTGCTCCACTCCTGACACGACTCCAAGCAGAGATGACCCTTTGGTAATTGCTGTTGTGAAGCTGACCCCTGTCTTCCTGTTCCATCACTCTTGGTAATGTTTACACATGGCTTTGTGGATTAAGATTTCTCTGTTCCGTTGTAGGTTGTCGATGTCCCAGTCCGAGCACCTTCCAGCTCGGATGTGGTTGACGTCCAACCAAAGATGGATGCTGCACCAGCCCAGGTAGAGCCTATTGTGTAGATTACAATCCAGAGTTAGTTAATCCTGCTTCTTTCATGCAACATGTTGTTGCATGTGACTGATGCATGTTTACACATGGCTTTGTGGATTAAGATGTCTCTGTTCCTGTGTAGGTTGTCGATGTCCCAGTCCAAGCACCTTCCACTGAGGTTGTGGGGGTTGTTGATTCGGCTGCACAGAGCCACCCAACTGTATGGCAGATGTCTGGTGAAGTAAGTTCAGAAAGTTTTATGTATATGGACAGAATGTTCTCCCCTTTTGTCCTAATTCATAGCATTATGAGGATTACATGCCTTATTTACATCAATAGGATGTTTTTTTCACGATTTTTAATGTATTATTTGGTCTCAGTCAGTTCGGGCAGCTTCTCAGAGTGACCAACTCATGGGTTTAAAGCTGTCTTTGAAAGTGCAGGTAAAGGGCAGACCCAAGGAGGGCAATTCTCGGTCTTTTACCCAAAAGAGGCACTCAAAAAGGAGGTAAGGCAAAGAAACTGAAGGCCCTGGATGTCGACCCATGGCCAGCTCATCTACCTCCTTTTCAAAATGAACGTCAACCACCCAGGAACGTCACAGTCGGAAGTTTTGTAGTCACCAAAGCAGACTTGGCAACCCTGCGGGATCACAACTAAATGATGTGGTAGGTATTGTTCTCTGTTGTTTATATTTCAACTGACCGTACATGACATAATACAAGAGCACGTACTAACAATTATTAAAAAATATCTTGTCAAATACTTGGGTGAAAAAGGGTGGTCAGGTATATAAATATGCGACTTATGAATGTGGTGATGGTTGTTGTCTAACACATAGATAAGTGGTAGAGGACCTCAGCGCTGACAGAACACAAGCAACTATTCTATTGGTATGTGGAGTAATCTTGATGGGCCAATATCTTAGTATGACTAGCTTTATAGTACAAAAAAAACCTATTGATATTGCATTGTATCGATTACACAGCAGGCCTAATTCACTTCCTAACGATTTGGTAGGTCATAGACAGCTACATGGATCAGCCGCAGATGGAGCACCCAAGGATATTGTTCCGAATGCTGTGCCATATCACTCAGCAATGGGAGAGAGGGCGATATACCAACACAATAAGCCAGCACTTTGTTAACAGCAAGCATACTTTTGTTGGAGCAGCCTTTAAGGCAAAGGCAACCACAATTTCTATGCAACACAGTTGGGTTTTGTACTGTTATGTACAGGTAAAACTGGCCAGCTACAGGTATGTCATGATACCTCACTGCTTTGATGCATCGAGCACCTTTGTCAGAGGACGCCAGTCAACAGGGGCACACTGGATGCTGTTAGTGGCAGACATTGCTAAAAGGAACGTTTTTGTCCTCAACTCGCTCCAACGGAATGGCGAGGCTCAGCTGGTTAGCCACTGGCAGTTAGTCTCACCAGTTCACCAAGTCACACTGTTCATACAGGCATAGTGCAGCTCAAAGAATAGGAAATGAATGGGATGTTTCAGTTTTATTCATTTTGTGTTCTCAGGAAGTACATGAACATAAGAGCCACTGGGGAAATCCTGCTGGACTGGCAGCATGAACCTTCTCTCAGTGGGCAGCAAAGTGATGGGTCCAGCTGCGGCGTTTTTGTTCTAATGGTATGACCCATTCTGTTGCTGTTTATTTCTTTATGTTAGGCTATTTGTTTGGATTTGTTGGGTGACTTTTTATGAATGGCCATTCATAGATGATGAATGATAAATCTGTAACCACTCCTCACTGCTTTCAGAATGCAGAGGCATTGGCTTGTGGGTCTCAGCCATCAGTCATGGATCAGCAACACTGCTCCAAGTACAGATGCTATGTTGCTAACCGCCTCATGACTGCTGATGCAGCCACTAACAACAGATGTGCTGTCATGGAGAGATGTAAAAATCCTCCCCATAAACAAGTTAAATGGGTGCTCCGCTCTGGCTGCAACTTGTGGTACCACTTTCAGTGTGCCAATGTTACTAAGAGACCCAGAGGCAATGTTTCCGGCCCTTGGGAACGGTGTGTGTGTGTGTTTCATGAACTGTTTTGTTTTAGCTGTAAAGTAATAGTTTTATGTTGTATGGCTAATTTTCTGTTAACATGTCATTACCTCATTATGTTTCATGTATGAAACGATCTTACTCGTAACTACTTGTCTGTTTTGTTGCTGAGAGGTATTTTTTTCTGCCCTGGTTTATGCAGCTTTGTTAAATGTGAATAAACATTTTTCACAACTGTAATACAAATTATATCTTTACTTTTACTTGCACATTTCTATCAATCCATAGCAATATCTTTTAAATTTTATTACTAAGCCAAGGAGGTGTTTTCTGATAGTGGGAAAAGACTCCATATCCTTAATATTTTGGGTATTTTTGTCATTAGGCAAATACTTAATTACAACAATTGAGTTCAATCCAACTATTCCAAGCTTCTAGGCCTTTTTCCTCTCACCTTGTACAACATTGCTTGGCAAAGTATTGTAAGAATCTAAGGGGCTTCGCCTCTTCATGATTCAGCGGGTTTCCCCACCGTAATTAAAGACCGATACAAGCCATGTTATCTCCCTCTTAAAGGGAAAAGGGACATCCTGACCCTCCCCGGGCCTTAGTAGGCACAGTCAATGGACTCGCCCATCTGGGCCCGGGATTCAGGGCAGGGATGCTTGGCTGCCGAATGTGTTATGTAATTAGTAGAGTAAAGTAGAACTGTGAGCACCCCTTCTGATTGTGTTATGTATTCGCCCTGAGGCAGGCAGCCTCCGGGCCAGAGATACCGGTATAAAAAGGGACGCAGGACTCTTAACCAAGAGAGGAACGGGAAGGTGACCTGCCTTCCTTAGTCTCCTCTCTGCCTCCGAGAGAGCCCTCCAGCCCTGCTCCAAGCCTCCTTCAAGGGAGTGATGACCCACAGATCGCCGAAACATCACCCGAAGTCTCCTTCACGGGAATGAAGACCGAGCGGCCGTCGTTACCACCACCACCAGCTAGTCTCCTGTACGGAGTGAAGAGGACAGCAAGAAGAGGAGGGGGGCCAGTTCATGCCTCCTCATACAGTCGTCTATAAGTGCCAGCTACCGAGTTAGCCTGCTACCCGCCAATAGGCAGATCCGCAAAGGGGTGCTCCTCTATAGTGTTGAATAATAATATATCACTCTGCATTACCAGCAAATATAGTCAATAAACATCGCTTATACATGCCAACCAGGTGTCTTCTTTAGGGGCAACCCTCGAGTCGTTTACAGTATTTACACAGCTAAGAGCATGAATATTGAAGTTCCACATCCCACCACAACACTTACAATGACATGGTACTATGATGAAATATGTTGAGCTGTCCTGAAAGACATTAACTGTATAACTAGCTACTCGTATTGTGCGCATAGACAAAACAACCGATATATATCTTATTCGTACGAATAGCCAAAATGCACCTTATTATTCTATATTGTAATAGACCACACTCACGGAATACAACAGAAAATCCATTGTGGCTTCCCAATGACTACGCGGACCATTTTTTAAAATTCTGTTCATAGTTCATATATCACTGCACCATATTACCAAGTTTACTTCAAAAGTCAGCAGTCAAATTTTTTTATGGAGGTTCGAATATTGTAATAGACCACACTCACAACAGAAAATCCATTGTGGCTTCCCATTGACTACGCAGACCTATAATTTTTTAAAATTCTGTTCATAGTTCATATATCCCTGCACCATATTACCAAGTTTACTTCAAAAGTCAGCGGTCATTTTTTTTTTATAGAGGTTTGAATATTCTAATAGACTGCACTCACTGAATACAACAGAAAATCCATTGTGGCTTCCCATAGACTACGCGGACCTATCATTTTTTTAAATTCTGTTCATAGTACATATATCACTGCACCATATTACCAAGTTTTCTTCAAAAGTCAGCGGTCAAATTTTTTTTATGGAGGTTTGACACCATTCTGGAGAAAAATTAACAATAAATTCATAAATGGCTTGCCGTAGAGTGCAGCGATACATCCTTTTTTTTGGATTTTTTGTAAAGCTGATATTATTCTGTCTGTAAGTCAAATATAATGTAATTCGCTGAATGAAATTTTCTATAGAACCAAAATATTATCAAAAACGCATAATATCCCATTGGCTTAACATGTGGATCTTAAATTCGTCATACTCAGAAATTTACACCAGTCACCTATACTTTTTATTTTATATTTCTTTAGCTTTATTTATGAGCTTACTCTGTGCAAAAAATCGTGAAAATCTAAGTACGAATTTAGAACTGTCGCAAATGTCTTTAATTGTATAGAGGTAGTATACATGTGCCGTGTGACAGGGTATGTTTTTTCGGCCTCTCAACTTGTATGACGGGTTTTGTTGGGCCTCATACTTATACGACGGGGTATGTTTTTCAGCTGCAATTTGTAAGAAGGGTTTTCGGGGGGCTCTGTATTGAGGTAACCTTTATGATATTCTCTGGCAGTTTTATAATATTGAAAAGTTACATTTGATATAGTTCATTTTCAGAAAAGGTCAATTTTTGAAGATGTTTTTCAGTTTTTTTTTTACGTTTTTCTTCAGCTTGTGAAAAAGGAGGCTTGCAAGACCCTACATCTGCCTGCATCACACAAAGTAACCATTGCCTCACCATTTCCCAGCCTGTTGTTTAGTTTTGGAGCATATTTGCTATTGCCTTTTCAAAAGAGGCAAGCCACCATCACAAATTGTTGTTTTTTGATGCAATGAATACTAGTTTTGACCATTTATATGAAGTGAAAACCCATCCCAAGGGTCTTAAATTATTATTATTATACCAAATTTAAATAGCGCCAATTTATCAGTAAAGATCTCAAAAGTGCTGCACAAGCACAGATAACTTAAATATTGGATCACATATCGGATATTCTAACTTTAAGAAGGCAATAAAATCTATTAAAAATAAGGACAATAGTCAATAGACAATTGGTGCTGAGCAGATATTCTGTATGTTCAAACTGGGTGTATTTCTGAGGGATCCAACCCTACCTTTATCCTATAAATCACTTATAATGTACTCTCAAGTGATATTATGCTTAAATTATAAACTGACTTATGGGAAAATTAAAGTATTCAGTTTATTAAAATGGGTAAAAAACCCAATTAGGGTTCCTCTTCAGATCAAGTTGAGCCCTGGCAACACGTCAAGGTAGGGACTCAACCCAGGGTACTTAACTAAAGGGATGAAATAATATGAAATGGCCAAAACTGTCAACTATTGGTTGTGCTTTTGTTTGATATCATCATATGTATTATTGATATATTTATTGTTAGCTGTAAGCGCTAACAGATAGACTGGTTGTATTTGATGATGAGCAATTATTCCACCCCATCTTTACTTTAATCATGCTTAGCCAACATTAAGGTCAATAACTAAAACATAACAGATAACATTAATAAGCAAATATATGAAACATCTTTATTTAACAAACAACAAACAAAACAATATAACATATACTGCAGCACTTAGCATGTTGAAAACTTGACTGTTCAGGCAGACTATTTACCTCTCCAATAAGTAGTTATCTGTTGTTGGATGTTACTGAAACAATAATGGAGAAAAAAGTGAGTCGAGGTAACCACCCGGGGTAACGTAGCTCCTGGTAGTGATTAGAGGACTCAAATAATATAAAATCGATTTTTTTTTAAATGAAGTCTACGGCACAAATCAGCATTAATCATCTCCGAACCCACAGATGTTAAATATAACTGACAGTGAAAGTCAAAGCAATCTGTTTTAACTGGGCCATCTTTATGGATAAATTTACCACTCGGAGGAATAAAGCAATAACCAAAGTGAGCCTTCAAGGACCAATTTGCCTCTTTTGTGATTGTGCAATGCTGGTCTAATATAATTAGTTAAATTACTAAAATTTTGCAGGCTGGGTTAATGAGTTTAATTTGATCATGTAATTCTGTTACACACTGTACTAAATGCTTTCTGGGTCGAATGTTTTTTTCCTTTTTTAACTTGTTACAACCACATAAATACCCAGACATATCATAATCTTTGTCAAATCAACTTCATTGATGAATAATTCTACACTGACAATAATTATTTTTGGATACATCCCACCAAAACAGTTATAAAAGCAATTTAATAGAATATGCGCCCCCGCCGTGCAATTGCGCCAACTTAGACTTCTAAATATGGTCATGGCGGTATTACATCGTTACATAAATCCTACTGACAACCGTATTTTATTACAGAATGTTATAAATAACTCACCATTAGAAACTTGTACACTTGCAGCAGTAGCCATGACTAATTCGGAGTACCTTAACGAGTTGTTACTCGCTGAAATTTCGGCTGACAACAGCGTGCTTTAGGAAGTCCACACGGGCTAGTTTTGAGCTGCTCATGATATGGTTGGTTTGTCGAAGGACTACGGGCTGAATATTTAACCAATCAAAGATCTGTAAAAGCCGTTGAGGGAGGGACAGTCTCTACTTCTTGAAGCCAATTGAATGGAGTGAATTTGTAAAAATACCGGCGAGTTATCCGGATTCAAAGCAAAAACCCACGGCTTTTAAATATCGATTTCAATGCCATTAGCTCGGATCAGAACAACATTTTCATTTTTCTTCAATATTCTGTCATTTAAATGTGATCTGACAAATATTCAGCCAGTACGATGATTTTCTGCAAACCATATAAAACCCGCCACAATATTTTGAGCCCCTTAAATGACATTTTGCTATTTTCGGGTAATATTTACGGTTTATTCCCATTCGCGTCTATGATTGAATTTGGTATCATATGAAAGAACTCTTCTTTATCTACAACATATCTAAACAGCAAAGTCTGCCGTTTAATCGTTCGCCGTCGGCAGCCAGTTACATCAGAGCCCTAAACGGCATAAACACGGCTTGTCCAAACAAATTCGGCGCAGCGTTTGACCGCCCTTCCAGTGCCAGTGGTGTACGAAACGACTTGTAATCGACGGTATCAGGTATTCCGCCTGTGTCTGCGCAGCGATACACTTAAGCAATTATTCAAAATGGCACTTTTTCTTAAAAATCAACACATATTAGGCATGATTAAAACCACATAATTACCTTTCAGGTGCGTAAACTCGTGTGTGGGACTCTTGATCTGTTGATTAGTTCATTTGCAGACCTGAGCAGCCCCCGGCTCGGCGAATCGTTTGTTCAGGTTGACAGCTCCGGAAGTTCCGGTCGAAAAAAAAGAAGAGTTAAGTGAATTAACAAGTTATCTTTTATGCGATAACTAAGTCAATGGGCTATTTTTCAAAGGCTGGTGTGGCTGTTTACTTTCTGAAATATTTTGGAAGAAGGGAAAAAAAAAAATTTGAAATCTCCCTCCAACGTGACTTCCGCCATCATCCACAACACTGAAGTCTGAGCGACTGACTGCAACTGTTTTGAGTAAATGACCTACAATCTGACAATATTCGTTGTCGGTCAACGTCAAAAGCATTGACAGGTTGGTTGTGTACAAGTTCGTTTTTCGTTTCTTTTATGCTTCCGTGTTACCCGGTGTATACTTTGCACTTCTCTCTATTTAAGTCATTTGCTAGCAACTAGATAGGCAAGGCAACTCGCCCCTGGTGTTTTGATGATCTGATGCCACCTTAGGGGCGAGGGTCTGTATGGCAGAAATTGAGAGTAATAAGCAAATTTGCAAAATCCTTCTCGCAAAAATCAGACAAGGGACAGTTTAAAAAACATAGATTTTCATATCCATAAATGTCTTACCATCAATCCTACCTAGAGTGGGCCCTACAAGACGTCTGCGTAGACGTTTACCTTTTTTCAGACCTGAGCAACCCCCGGCAATCGAATATTTTTTGTTCAGATTCAGACAACTCCAAGTTCAAAACGAAAAAAAAGTGATGAGTTATAGAATGCAATGAATTATGGACAAGTTATCTTTTATGCGGGGATTTTATCAATGGGCTTATTTATCAAAGGATCAATTTGGTGTGGCTGTTTACTTTCTGAAATATTTTGGAAGAAGGGAAAAAAAAGCAACATTTGAAAGTCAAGACCACATCCAACGTGACTTCCGCCATCATCCGAAGTCTAAAGTCTAAGCCCGACTTAAGTGTAATGTTATAGTATAAATGACCTACAATCTGGGCAATATTTTCGGCCTCTCGGTTGTACGACGGGTTATACAAAAGCATAATACAGGTTGGTTGGTACAATCGTTTTTCGTCATTCTTTAGTGCAACGTGTTACCCGAGTGTCCCGCGGCACACCCCTATACGAGTTAGGGTAAGTTCTCTGGGATTTAAGGCAATTTGGGAAATAGCAGACTAGATAGTTTCCAAAATGGCAACTCGCCCCTCGCGTTTTGTTCGGAAACGAACTATCGATGCATTTATTAAGGGCGTCGAGGGTGGTAAGTATTTTGGAGCGAAAGGTCTATTTTTTTGTAAAGGCTTTGAGATATGTAATAAGGTGCGAAATTTGCCCTTCTCGCAATGCAGACTAAATATCGCCGACAGTTTTTGAAAAACATAGATTTTCATATCCATAAATCATGTTACCGTTACCAAATCCTACCTAGAGTGCAACAACAGTCATACTCCTTAATCCACAATCGACGAAATCCAACACAATTTTTAATTTTTGTCCAACATGGCTACCGCGCGAATCGAAAACATAAGCGATATCATAGCGTATTAACGAGAATATAACGCAATTATGTTGCATTGTGGGAGTCGGCCATGTCGAGTTTTTGAACAATGTTTCATGATGTGCTGTATTTTAGTGCTCAAACAGAACAATTAGACAAAACTGTAGTTATAGAAACAGTCCTCGTGTCATTTTGTGATATAATCTTGCATTTTGTCACAAATTATTTTGCTTGGAGGGCTTTGGTAAGTTTTTAGCGAGTTAAAAAGTTATTCTGGCTTCGGAAGCTCCGAAATTTCGCAGGCAGCGCTTCGCCTCTACAGTTGTAAATAACGCGGCGCTGTCAGAGGCGAAGTTTCTTTGCCTAGCAACTGGAGTCTTGAGACTTGAGTCTTGACCCAGCCTTTTTCTATCCACTGATCATTCATTTGCATAGCCGCGCACGACAGTAATATAAATATATACCGTCGTGCTGAGATATATGTGGGTCGTGCGATGAGCGTTTTATTTCGAGTGCATATAGCTTCTCATCAATGTTGTGTACTTCGTAGGCAATGCTCTCGCCTCTGTTTTTATGATCTGATGTCACCTTAGGGGCGAGGGTCTGTATGTAGGTATGGGGACAAAAATTTCAAAATTAATGAATTATCAAACAATTAGTATCACCTTAAAGACCTTGAAAAACCCTGTGATGACTACCGACTGAGAAATTTGATTTTGAAGTCCCAAAATCGGCCTTCGTTTTCCGTCAGCTAATTAAAGGATTAACTGTTAGAACAATGCTGCATATTGCCTTTGAAGTTTCTGGCCAGTTTGCCAGCCTGTAACTGATAATGTTTTTAATCTACAACCTCAAATAGATAATTTAAGTACCATATGATATTAAGTTCTAGAATTGAATGTTTTCTTATATGACATAATGCTGATACAACAGTGTGATGGCAAGCTATGTGGTACCCCGGCGCGGATATGGGAAGATCGATCATTTTAAAGTTTAAATTTCGTCAAAAGGGTTCCAATCGATTGGAAAATAAACTTGACCGAAGTGTTCCATTGTACTCGAATAACCCTCATATATAGATGTATGAAAAGGGTCCGATTGAAAAAAATTGAAAATCTATTCTGTTTGACCCTAAGCGATCAGCCGCGTTGGCGATCTTGAGTCGGCCGTGTGAAGGCAAGCTACAGGGTCTCCCGGCGCGGATATGGGAAGATCGATCATTTTGAAGTTTAAAATTTGACAAAAGGGTTTCAATCGATCTGAAAATAAACTTGACCTAAGTGTTCCATCATACTTGAATTACCCCGTATATAGATGGGTGTTAGGGGTTATATTAATAAATGAATCAAAGTCGACTTTGTTGGCCCCAAGTGATCGACTGCCGACCGTAATGATGGATTTTTGCCAATTTGTTGACAGGGTAACCCGAATTCAGCTTCCAAATTAACTATGTTGGACGCAACAGATCGCCTTCAAATTTGCTACAAATTGAGAAAAGATATCTATAATGACATGTATCTTACCTTCAGTTTCATAGAAATTATATCAGATTGAAAAATTAATGACAATCGACTGTTTGACCTCAAGCAATCAGCCGCGTTTGAAATCTTGAGTCGGCCGTTTGAAGGCAAGCTATACAGTATCCCGGCGCGGACATGACAAGATCGATCATTTAAAGTTTAAAATTCGACAAAAGGGTTCCAATTGATTTGAAAATAAAACTGACCTAAGGGTTTCATTATACATGAAATGCCCCCATATAAAGATGGATGTTAGGGGTAGGATTGATACATGAATCAAAACTCGACTTGGTTGGCCCCAAGCGATCAGCCGTGTATGCGTCACAATTGCGGCTGCCTGCGGTGAAGTTCGGCTGCCACCCGATGATGGATTTTTGCCGATTTGTTGACAGGATTACCCAAATTCATCTTCCAATTTAACTGTTGGACGCAACAGATCGCCGTCAAATTTGCTACAAATTGAGAAAAGATATCCGGGGGTAGTAATTAGCACTCGCCCGCCCGCCAATGGCGAATTAAATCAGGCTCGGGCGAGTGGCGGTACCCAATTCAGTCGTCCGGTTGGCGAGTCAATTTTTCCCATGGCAAAAGTTCGCCTCAAGATTTTCTTGTATGCTGCCACCATTTGAGGTTGGCTGCAGCAAGCGGCAGCCTGTCGTCCACGATTAACCTCATGAATAATTAATTAAATTTGTAACAGACAGCCAATCATTGGTCAGCGTGCGACTATGAAAGAGTCATCACCCCAATCTCGCTTTGTTAGCGCTGTTTGCTTTTAGTATCAACCAGCCAATTAAGAGACAGAGTTGTTATCTGATCCTAATCGAATTAAACCATTCGAGTCTTGCGACGTGGATAAACTGTGCGTCACCGTGAAGCTCATGAACATTGGCGCACCGGTCCGTTCTCTGCTACCTCATATTCTACGCCAGCTATTATGGAGCGTAAAATAGAAACAGAAAGAAACAGCAAGAACCTATGAAAGAGATCGTAGGACTAGGAAGTTCAATGAGAAGTGGATGCGAGACGATTTGGGGAAAATAAGTGAGTGACTGGTATTCGACCATGAAAAAAAATTAATGCATTGTAAACAACGCAGAGATCTCACAAACAAAGAGCAACTTAAAAAATGTCTTTTTTACAAGGGCACTGGAAATTTCAAGCTCGAAAGCATCAAAGAACATAGACGTTCACAGGACCATGAACAGCTGGTACCACATGAACAGGGAGTATGGTGAAGAATGTGTGAACCTGTTCTGCTTGGTGGATCTTCTCCTAACTCTCCCTGCCTCTACTGAATGTGGAGCATGGTTTCAGCCCAATGGGGCTTATCAAGAGTGACTGGCGCTCCAGCCTCAATACAACCACCCTAAATGACCACATGATAATAATGCTTCCAACAGACATTGATAGCTATGACACATCATGGGCCATTGAGTTATGGTGGCCCCAGAAATGTTCATGGAGGGGAAAGGAGACACTGATGAGGAGAGTGATGACGAGGAAAATGACGCTTGAAAGGCTCCAAGAACTTGTCTAAGGAGAGGAGCTAAAGGACCTCGTATCTGTGATTTGTTCATTTAGGTTTTTGTATGAGCAATTTTTTTTTAAAATAATGTGACCACCTGTCGTCTATTTCCTGAGGTTTCAGGGGGGTTTTTTTGTTTTTGTTTGAATAAATTTGACCCTCAGGAAGCAGAAATTCCTTACACATTTTTTGGGCCGGTAGGTTTATAGCCGGGCCGGTTACTTTTTTCATGTACCGGCCCGGTTAGCCGGTAGCTGAAAAGGTTAGTTTCCACCCCTGGATATCTATAATGACGTATATCATTATCCTACCTTCAGTTTCGTAGAAATTATATTTCAAGTGGTTTGGGTGCTTTGAAATCGGACGAAATTCTTAACTCGGCTGTACATATGAACAAATTGACGGAATCAAAAAATTCAAAAACGACGTGGTAGATACATCATCCCCGAGTATGGGAATTCCACTTCGCCAGTTAATGAGAGCGATTCTTGTGAGACGTGGAAATACCTATAGTGGAATTCCCGATCGCAGCTTCACACCGTCAGCGACTGGAAATGTCCGCCGCTTATCGGGAGATATACACATACCTACTGTATGGCAGAATCTTTAGGGTTATAAGCAAATTTGCTCCTTCTCGCAATGCAGACAAGGGACAGTCTATAAAACGTAGATTTTCATATCCATAAATGTCTTACCATCAATCTTGCCTAGAGTGCATCAACAGTCACACTCCTTAATCAACAAAATCAACGAAATCCAAAGCAATTTTAAAATTGTTGTCCAACATGGCTACCAGGCAAATCCAAAACATGAGCGATATCACAGCGAATTAACGGCAATTTACTCAATTATGTTGCATTGTGGGAGTCTGCCATATTTAGATTTTGAACAAAGTTGCATGATGTGCCGTATTTTAGTGCTCAAACAGAACAATTAGACAAAACTGTAGTAATAGAAACAGTCCTCGTGTCATTTTGTCATATCTTTCATTTTGTCGCAAATATTTTGGCATGGAGGGCTTTGGTAAGTTTTAAGTGAGTTCATCTGTCATTTTGACTTCGGAATCTCGAAAATTTCACAGGCGGCTCTTCGCCTCTACAGCGCGGATGTGAAGGTTCTAAAGTAGTAAATAGCGCGCAGCTGTCAGAGGCGGAGTTTCTTTGTCAAATACTTGCGTACCTATTGTCGATCTCGGTTATCCGGGAACCTCGCACCACCCAGAATTCCCGGCGACCCTGGCAACGCGCAGTGCAGTGAAAACAATCAATGTGTATTGGATTAATTTCACTCAGCGATATCAACATCGGTTTAGTTTGCGGTTATTAACGTCGATAAAAACATGCCGAAAAGTTGCTGTGCATTCGGTTGTTCTAACCACAACATGATGAAAGAAAGAATGTCGCTCTTTAAGTTTCCGAAAGACCCGGAGAGAAGGGAAAAGTGGATCATTGCTGTGAATCGACAGAACGAAGACGGTTCGTTTTGGCGACCAACTAAGAACTTGGTTTTTGTGGACATCATTTCATCACTGGTAGGTTCTACACTGTTGTAGGGTATTTCTGTTACACACTACTTTATTCTTAATCCAATTTGATGACATTTAAGTAAATACGGTTAATTCTGCTTGAACGACTTCATCATTCATGTCGCCATGTTTGTATGTGTTTTTACTGTATGTAATGTCGATGAAGACTTTCCATTCAACTGTGACTTCAATTTTGCTATTCTATATTCCCCTTGTATCGTTTGTACCATTTGTGGTTAGAAACATAATAAGTCATTATAATTCGTTCCTCTAGGGGTGGTTAACAAGGACCCACTTTAACCAGACTGGATAACCTCTATATTCACACACAGACAAGATGGCAACAAGCAACATGACCGCATGAATCGTTACAAGAACGCCAAGAAAGGTTCTTTACAAGGAGTCATTGAGCATTCATCCAACAAAAGACAGGTGAATACTTTTGGATAAAAGTAATTGATTTTGGCAGTATTAATTTGCCTGCTTACTCAATAATTATAATGAATCTTAATAATGATAATGAATCTTTGTACTAAATCTGCCTATTATAATAATGAATGTTTTTGCACACAATCACACATGTATAAACATTTCTACTTCTACAATGATGTATGTATATATTTTACCATGTGCTCTGTCTTTAGGTACTGAGTGAGATTGTAGTGAATCATGATGATTCAGTCACCAGAAAAGATGGTATCTCTCTTCAAGACCAGCTCTTCCTCACTCTGGTTAAACTTAGACTTGATATGCATTTTCAGCATATTGCGTATCAGTGTGGATTGGGACTGTCCACTTTGATCGAAATATTCACATTTAGAGAGTCATTGGATGTGTAAAAAAACCAGATATCAACTGTTGAAGGGGACCCTACCTATCCGGTCGGTGAACTCTCTGAAGGCTGAAGCCAAAGATAATGAGCTCTCTAGTGTGGACAAGATGGTCACTGTGGCTTGTTGTTAGTTAAATGCTGGGGGTAGCATTATTGTACGAGACAGTGATTTGATTGACTGAAATAGTTCAAATTACATATTGTGTAGTGGTATTACCTGTACGCTTTTTCATTTTGCAGTTTTGCTTTCAATACACAATCGTAATAAAGCATTTATGAAATGTTCTGGTGGTTTCTTATTGTCCATGCCACACTTAAAGACTATCTATTGTGATATTTCACATTTCTCTTCATCCAGAATTTGCATTTGATTGCTGTTAGTCACATCACATTGTAAATTTCATAGTGGCACAAATTAATTTAAGAAGAGGATAGAATTTGAGAATAAATTTTATTTGCCCAACTCATCCACCATATAACAGTCAAAGACATCAACATAAGTCTATAAAAGGAACATCTTATATACAGAAAGGTTGGCTCAAGATGTATTTCTTGCAGACTTGCAATACCAGGCACCCTTTGATACTCTTTTGATGCCGATGCATGAAAAATGAAACCACTTGTATTTACAGCATGGATTGTCACATCCAATCATGTCACTCACCAGAAGTACATGCACCATCCTCTAATCTGCGTGTCAGAAGTTCTGAAAATACTGCTGACTGCCAAAACATACTGATCTTGTTACACAACTCCAAAAGAAAATCACTGTCTGATCACACACTCCCCAGGAGTCCAGTAGACAAAGTCCCCATATTCAGCTCCTGCAACGTACATTTGACACTGGATCTGGGTGTAGTATTGGTCAGTTTTTGTATATACCTCTTTCGTGCCACGTTGGGTAGTCCTTCCAAATACTGGTAAGCCATGATTGTTGAGCTTCAAACAAATCTGCGGTTTGTAGCTTGTCAGCCATGGCTGATTTTATATCGCCGAGTTTACAGCTGTCACTCGTAAAATGTTCTTGTTCGCAGATCAAAGTATGCTCAAGATCGTTTCTGATTATTGAAATTGTCTTAGGTCTTCGTTATCAGCTACTATTTAACGTGTCATTGACGAAAGAGCGCCACGCGCACGTTAAAAGCGTCGTGTCTTCCGCGCAACCAACAAGGTGTCAATACGCTGACAGCTGCTTGTATTCACCCCCCGAATCGTTGCTCCGGGGTGACTTCCGGCGGAAGACAGTTAGTCGATATCGAGAATATATGTCGAGAATTGAGATGAATATTCGTTTAACCACACTATTTGGGTTATCCACTGTTTCGTGATTATTTAGCAATTGGCACATGAAATTTTAGAATCACAACTTTTGTTCACGGCAACCCCTATTTTGGACATTTGACGTCATATTACGCAGTTTCAGTTTCACTCGTCATGTGGCTGCAGGTCCCGGGGGAGGGGGCACTTAAGTATATAGAGGTAGTATACATTTGCCGGGGTATGTTTTTTCGGCCTCCCGACGGGTTTGTTGGGCCTCATATTTGTAGAATGGGGTATGCTTTTGCCATGTTCACCTTGTATGGCGGGTACAGGTTTTTGAGATCCCGGGGCACAACCCTACGCAGGACAAGGCCAAGTGCCCCCTCCAGACTGCGGGAATCAATAAGTGTTATCTTTTTTTAAATGTCAATGTGATATCGTTGAATACAATATCGCCCTTCAAAGTAGATATTTCCAAAAGATAATCATTGACAAAATGACACATATACTCAAATAATAAAATTCAGAAAGAAAAAGTTCGCTTGCGAGGAACCTTGTCTGCACATGCGCGCAGAAACCGATCTTGTCGTTCAAAATAAACATGAACTTTTCAAAATTTGTCTGGCCGGATTAAATCCCCTTTGACGAAATCTCACACGTAAACTAACTCAACTTGTTGATAAACATTCATTTATGTGAATAATTATTCTTCATATGTACATTTGTGTAATTATCGTGTCACCGTCAGATGGAGTCCAGTTTTTACCAGTCTTTTTGTTTTTTACGATTGACAGCTTTGATCCACTTAGCGCACATTTATGGATCACGACGCTGGGTAGGAAAAGGGTGCAAAGTGAAAGGGTGCGGACAAGTGCAACCAGCCGACCCATAATTACATTGATGGCTTTCACAAAATGTTTCCTTCCCACGAATAAGTCGATAATTGCTGTTGCCACAACCAACAATCGCGCAAATTCAACCCATTTTCTAATGATAGTGGATCACTTGACTTGTGTACTGCAGAATTGTCTTGTATAATTAGCCCTACAGACCAAGAGTCTATCGGGTACTCCCTTCTTGGCGCAAGCTCCACTTGGTTCATAAGAGCTATGTATAATGCACACCAGATGTGGAGTTGGAGTGGAATTATTTTGTGTTATTTGGTGCTGATTATATACTCTCAGCTGGAGTGTCTCAATGAACATCAAAGGACTGCATTACGCTGTATGTAAAAGTTTACTTCATTGTTCAGTTTGCAAGGTGTTACGTCTTTAACCGCAGTTGAACAGCATTTGGAGCTTTATTTTGAGGTTGTACGTCTAACTGATGCAAGTCTTTGTGCCTGTTCTTCACCCCGGACATCTTCCATTGCGATTAGTGTTTCTGATTCACCAACCAAGCATTACGCCCTCGATGTTCAACTTTCAAACGACTAGTAATGTATGTTAATTCACGACCTTGTCTGTCACAGCCCAAAAGTCACTTGTTAATTGTGGGTTTCAGCTGAGCATTTCAGTGCTAGGTTCTGATTAGCTTATTAGTAATATGACTCATTTGCAGGTTTGAAAAATAATCGTGATGTATGATGTGCCTAGTGAAAGACATAGATTTCACGTGTGAATGAGGCAGTGATAAATCAAGGCTGCGTTTGCACCATTGGCGCATATTTTAAAACAGCGCTAATAAAATCCCATCTTGGGCCACACAGGCCCAATGAAAGGTAATTTGACATAAAATTGTACCATGAGCCAATTTACACGCACACAAAAATGTCAGTAGCTTGGCATTTTGCTGACATAACCTTGGCTTAGCGCACGTACTGTGCATGAATTAACAGAGTATGCAGATGTTGTTTTGTTGTCAATCCTTGTGGATAGATGTGAGGCTGGCATATTTTATGATCGTCGGTCGTTATGGATTACAGGGCATAAAATCAAGCATTTTGTCCCCAGAGTTGAAATTTTATGGGCCAGAGATTCTTTTACGAGCAAATGCTACCTTTCATATTTCCAGTTATTTACATGTTATGCTGTCATCCAACGGTTTACTTATTAATATTTAAGTTAATCAGGATCAGCATTTAACGGACCATTATTATGTTGAGCTAGCTGCGTTCTTCCGCGTACATTCACATTAGAGAGGTTTCAAAAACATGCGGTCTGTCATAACGCGGCCGTATGACTTGGGAAATCCTTATGACGTCATTAGTTAGCGTTTAAAAAGGCGCGTTGTCAACGCAGTTTTTAGTCTGTATACGTTGTCTGGAAACGTAAACATATTATTGCTAGATTTCTTTATTGTAATCGAAAAATCGTCATCGATGAACATGAATAAATTATTTTAAAATGCTACTGTGAAATTTGAGCGATCTCCATTCTTTATTTTCGTGAATATTACCCGTTTAAGTACGACTATAACCGTACATATGAATGTAAATATATATATATATATAGATATAGATAGATAGATAGATATGTATATATATATATATATATATATATGCATATATATATATATAACATGAATATATATATGTAAATATATATATATATATATATATATATATATATATATATATATATATACACATATACACATACATATATGAATATAGATACCGTAATTATTCTATTAATCGCCCGGGCGTTTATTAGAATCGTACCCGAGTTCAAAGTAGGGGATGGGCGTTAATTATAGACAATTGCTTTTATCCGAGATGAAAATCGGTCATCAGTGTGTGATTTGCATTACATTTAACTGCTTCAGAAGTCGTTGGAGAGAAACCGAAAGTATACAGATGTTATGAAAAAATGTGTCTTTGGTGAGCTTTCTTCTTTAAAGCGTCTGCTCATAAGCGTCTGCATTTTTTGTTTACAATCACAAATCGATAATACCGGAATTGAGATGTGGTTACCTGCAAACGCTCTCCGTGTCACTGTTATATGCCGGGTAACAGTCATATCAGCGTCTTATCGATAAAGTAGACGTAAAGACAAAAATCGTGAAGTAAGACCGTATATAAAGTAGGAAATCAGGAAACTCGTTGTTTGAAAGGTATTCTTTTTTTCAAAAATGGGGGGTGGGCGTTAAAAGGAGGCAATGTTTTTGTACGATTTTGCCAATAAAATGGTCGTTTTCAGCTCAATTTTCCAACACACACACACATACTCTTCCTCATCATCATCATCACTTCTTATATCTAGTCTGCGACCTCTCAGTCCTGAGGACACGACATCTTCAGCAATTTTGTGCTGTTAAAAAATCGCATGCAGTTATATAGGTATGCTTACTGACGGCTTGCTAGTCAACTCGCAAGAAACGCTTAAAGAAAACATGCCACGCGCATTACGTCATACAACTGTTGGTGGGCCTATCGTTAGATGCAATTAGAACGCACTGCAATCACACAGCAGACGCGGAAAAAAAAGTCACGAGGAGCGTGTGAAGAAAACATCGCGCACGTATGGGTGATGTTACGTTTTTCCGTCGCGTCACTTACAACTGTTACTGGCGCAAGAAGAGTTGACTTGTCTACATTCAGTTGCATTAAGTTTGTTTTGTTGTAGCTATTACGATTCTAAATAATCACTGCAGATGTTCATGTATGCGTGAATCCAGCTTTTCTGCATAACCCGGCTTTTATCTCAATTCTTATGAATACCATTCACAGATGATACATGGTTAATCAAATTAATGAATTAAAATAAAAATGCTTTTATGCGATGGAAAAGCGGTTACATGAAATTTGTCAACAGACAGGAAATGGGGAGTCTCGTTGATTCGTTGTTGCCAAGTAACCGTTCGACTTATTCAGGTCAGTAGGTGCATGTTGTATTCAAATACGAGAGGCTGCCATTAGAAAGCTTGGGAAGGAGTGGGGTGGGCCGTTGTCCATGTTCTTGTCTTCACACCAGATACCGTGATGGGTCAAAATTATACACCGACTGCAGCCAGCTGATCCCTGATCTATGGATTATAAAGTCTTCAAAAACAATCAAGGCACGTTGTTGTATAACTTTTTCTGTGAGCCTATCTATGCCATCGGTTTATTCAGCAGTTTACTTTCAGTTTGTATACTATAGGTCAATAAATTACGCAAGACATGATAGTAAACAACCGGGAAGCTTTCTTATCTCATGTGTTTGTCGGGTTTATGGTTCAAGCGGCGCTTAATTACGCGAGCCCCATTGCTGTTGTATTGAACTGGGCGCGAGGTGTTAGCGCGAAAAAATATATCCGCCAGCCGGGCGGGTGGTTGTGATTATTTACCCGCCCGACTCAAATTTCACCCGCCATTGGCAGGCGGGCGGGTGGTAATTTCGAGCCCTGAAATTGTAAATATACAATTAAGTATACATTTATATAAATATATATACAAATATACATATATATGTATATAGATATATGTATATAAGCAAATATTGATATATGCATATATTTATACATATATATATATAGAGAGAGAGAGTCTTCGTCGTCATTTTTTTAGCGACACCGGTTGCTACGTAGTTATACCTGCGTACGAGTTTCTGTTGTCGTTTCGAAACCTCTTACTGCGTGGAACGCGCTTAGAGGGGTTACCCAGGGGAAACCCCTTTTTCACACGGCCTGTAATGATAGACCGCGTGTTTTCGAAAGCTCATTTTATATCCAAAGCACCTCTATTGCGAGTGATCATAGCGTGGCGCTTAGGCATCAAGTAATAGCGTTATAATTACTCGTGTCCAGAATCGTTTGACCAACGGCGATCATGACGTAAATTTGAGCTGTCAAAGTAGCGACACAGTTGCTATGAAATCGTGCGTTCGCACAAGCACAAATCAATGATTGTTCTTTAGAATTAGTCGCATTAATGAAAATTTACTTGCATATGGCGACCATTTACTCTCAATTTTATGCCCTGTATTATATGAGTGTAGTCTTTGTGATATCAAAGTGTCTTGCTTCAATCTCATGAAAGTGACCTTCAAAGAGTTATCTTCTGCCATCTCCTTCCTGAATTGATAGGTCATCTGTGCTTTCGATATAAAATGAGTTATCCTGTCACTATCTTCTCACTTGTCACAGCGCCAGCCTCTGCAAAACCTCAACAGTTTAAAAATTTCTAGTGTTCGTGGTTTAACTTCATTCATCTCATTGGAGGATCTATTCAGCTTTGCCAACGTGGAATAGCTTATTATTGACGTCACGTCACATCAGAGACAGATCTGTGCGTCCAGAAATGGTGAGCAATATACTCACATATTTCTACCCTGCCAGCCCACAGTAAATATCGGGCAAGCTAGACTGTCAAATATCGAGTTATAAATTGCCCGTGACAAATATTCAAGTTCCTCACTATAAATATGCTCAAAGCTTACATCTATGTAGTAATTAGGTGTTTGAAAGATAAATTATGGTGAATGAAAGCATTATGTATCATAAACATGACCTTTAAGACTCTCGGGGTGGGTTTTCACTTCACATAAATGGTCAAAACTTGTATTCCTTGTATTGAAAAACAACAATTTGTTATGATGGCTTGCCTCTTTTGAAAAGCCAATAGCAAATATTTATGCTCCAAAACTAAACAACAGACTGGAAATCTGGCTCGGACACCAGCAAAAACGGGTCCAAAGATCAAATTGCTGAATTTGGATATCAATAAAACCTAATTCCATACAACAAATATTGGTCAATGTTTTTTATTAGGCCAAGTAGCTCAATGAAATCACATTTATCCTGTAACAAAGGCTATTTTGAGTCTAAATAACAAATAATAGCTGTTCGATAATGCTCCATACAGTGGAAGATTTTGAGGCAGATGTCCAAAGTCGACCCATTTTTTCGGACATAAAATCTGCCATAGCTTAATAACGGATGGGATACTGGGACCATTCATTGCATTTGCATTGTCAACAATCGGTTGGAAATCCTGGGAGTAAATCTTGACATACTGAAACAAAATATATATATATATAAACTAAGCCCCCTGAAAAACCGTCTTACAAATTGCAGCTGAAAAACATACCCCGTTGTATAATTACGAGGCCCATCAAGACCCGTCATACAAGTCGAGAGGCCGAAAAAACATACCCTGTCGCACGGCACATGCATACTACCTCTATACACTTAAAGACAATTGCAACAGTTCTAAATTCGTACTTAGATTTTCACGATTATTTTTACAGAGTAAGCTCGTAAATAAAGCTAAAGAAATATAAAATAAAAAGTATAGGTCACTGGTGTAAATTTCTTGAGTATGACGAATTTAAGAGCCACATGTTAAGCCAATGGGATATTATGCGTTTTTGATAAAATTTTGGTTCTATAGAAAATTTCATTCAGCGAATTACATTATATTTGACATACAGACAGAATAATATCAGGTTTACAAAAAATCCCCCCCAAAAATGATGTATCGCCGCACCCTACGGCAAGCCATTTATGAATTTATTGTTAATTTTTCTCCAGAATGGTGTCAGACCTCCATAAAAAAAATTTGACCGCTGACTATTGAAGTAAACTTGGTAATATGGTGCAGTGATATATATACTTTGAACAGAATTTTAAAAAATGATAGGTCCGCGTAGTCTATGGGAAGCCACAATGGATTTTCTGTTGTATTCAGTGAGTGCAGTCTATTAGAATATTCAAACCTCTATAAAAAAAAAATGACCGCTGACTTTTGAAGTAAACTTGGTAATATGGTGCAGTGATATATGTACTATGAACAGAATTTTAAAAAATGATAGGTCCGCCTAGTCTATGGGAAGCCACAACAGATTTTCTGTTGTATTCCGTGGTCTATTACAATATTCAAATCTCCATAAAATAATTTGACCACTGACTTTTGAAGAAAAATTGGTAATATGGTGCAGTGATATATGTACCATGAACAGAATTTTAAAAAAATGATAGGGCCGCTTAGTCTGTGGGAAGCCATAATGGATTTTCTGTTGTATTCAGCGAGTGCAGTCTATGACAATATTCAAACCTCCATAACAATATGACAATATTCAAACCTCCATAACAATATGACAATATTCAAACCTATTTCCTGAATAACTACAGAGACTGAAAAGCTTTGCACAAACAAATCGTTCTTGGTACTTCTGCTGGCTTCAACAACTTCCTGCGAAACTTTTGTGTCCTCTGTTGCATTATGAGCATCATATTTCTTCCTCAATATTCTTCTAACAACCGTTGTTTGCTTAAAATCCCTAAACAAAAACCTGAACATTGGCAGAGTATTTGCAAAACCTGCAACTACTTGTGAAAATTCCTCTACAGTGGGACTTGCTACCACATGCGCACCAATCTACTTGCATCGAAAGCTTTACAATTATGAGCAACTAGGATTAACTTTTGCTTCAATAACATTTCGAAGCCATCTAATAAACTCCAAAATGCAATCATTTATTGGTACAGTTACTACCTCACTACCCTTGTGGTACATATTTTCTCCCTCAATTCGAATTTGTGTGAGATCAGATACTTTGTCTTGAATTGGCACTGTAGGCATAACAAATCTACTGAATGTCTCCATGCCGCACACTGCCGCTACCAGGATGATATCACACAATTTGCTACATGAAGTTGTTTCCAGGTCAAAATATACTAATTTACAGCCATCTGCTTTGTTGCTTTCTCCTGCTGTGTACACTGGCAAGCTAACAGTAGCTGGAATAACTTCTCCGTCGTCCTGACTAAGCGGCATAATCATTAATATTTGAACTTAGATTGTGTCGTACATGAGGAGTGACTTTGATCTAAACTCAACGGAAATAGTTCGTCGCTATGTGCGCACAAATAACTTTGAAATCAACCCGTTGCAGCGCAGACGCGGGCGCACCGGGCACGAAAATACGCGCAGGGCGTCAAAGGTGGTTCCCGTCAAAGGAGGCGCAGTTACGCGACGGCCGCTGGGTGGCGCGGCATTGAACTGTTGCATTTCCCTTTCGTCCTTTGGCGGGAAGCACTTTTGACGCACAGGGATTTGCAGTCCGAATATAAATCACACAGGGCGAATTACAAAACTGTGGTATGGAAGTATCTCGGGTGATGTCCAGAGGCTACTGCTGTGCTAGAATTCCAAACTGCTACGTGGCGTACGGAGTTGGCTTTCCAATCTGGTCGTACGACGGTGACTATTTACTGGTGGAGACCTGATATTTACTTGTTAAGAGCTATACCATTCTGCTCGGGTGGATGAGCCTGTACTGGTAACCATGGCTACATAACCGGTAAATTGGCTGATACCGGATGAGCAGCTAACACCGGGAGTTTGTTTCAACATTGGAAACCAGAACTGTAGCTGACAGGAATTCGTCGTCGTTTTACGCGTTAAAGCCTAATAGTGATAGATACGGCGGATACACTCCGTAGCTATCCCGAATGACGGCGGATGGTTCTCTGACTGTGATTGCTTTTGCTCTGTAGAAAGCGAGTATGTGGGGAACAAGGCCAAAAAAAGAAGTACAAAGTTCATACAGGATTGTATGTCCATGGAGCGCTCGTCGTCACCGCGAAATCGACATCACTGTTTCATATTTGGGATGCTCCAATCAGAAGCCGTGTCTCTCGGTCACTCTCGGCTAATTATCAATATTAGGAAACTGGGTCGTGCGCTTGATTATCGCGTGTAGGTGCCATCGCGATAAGTATGGGGAAAGACACACTTTCCCAATATCACCCACGTGACCATGCAATTACTAACACGTACTACCTCTGCTGTTCAGCAAAGCTCATCAACTACCTTCACGCTGACGAAATTTTGCATAATGATTTTAGCTGATAATTCGGAGGCATAGTCCTCTCGACCAATCAGAGAGGACCATGCTAATCTTGATCAGACGCCGAGCTCCTTGACATTGGAATATGTGATTTTGTTGATTTCATGGTATCGTCTTCTGATGACGTGCGTGTATTTCATTTATTTTCAGAAACACCAAACAGTTTGTCGGAGTGAGCCCTCTTAGCGTAGCTATAAGGTCTTTGAGGGCAATGAATGAATAACCTGAGCGGCTCGCGGTACTAAATGCCAGCCGCTCATTGGAGCTATCAACATCCGTTGTTCAATCAGAACGCATGCTACGTTGGAGCACACTGCTCATCTATTCGCAAAGCGATTTCAAAATAACAGCTTCCATGACAGTCATTGTGTTGAGCAATGAACATATTTTATGTTTGTTCGTTGTGAGACATATTTTTGTGTAAACAAAAACTGGAAGCCTTAGCTTGATACGTTTAGTGCGCTGCGATGTCCGTTTCGCTGTCGATATTTCTGTTACGTCATCACTCGTCTGTATTTAGACCAGCCGCTCGTTAACCTGATGTCGGTTAAAGCGCCCGTGTATCTGAAGATATTTTACCAATAGCATATGACTTATAGCGTACACAAACATGATCGCGTTGCGCCTGGGTGTGTTTGTGGAGTAGTTGTAAGTGTATTATACAGCCGACCGGGGATGTTGGATGTAGTTGTAACGGCTCGCTGTGCACATATACTCTCACTCTAACATATGAATCCGTCTTTAGATCCTGGACATCGTCACTCAGCGTACTTAACTGACGACCATCGCCCCGCCCCGGCCACCCAGTCACTAACCCCTCCCTCACAAAAGATGCGTTGTGTTTTCAGCGTGTACATCATAGCGGCTTGCAGTGTCCTTGTTTCAAATGTCTCTAAGGTATCGCCTGGGGCGAATAACTAATGCGGGTGTTAATAGAGACTTCCCGCGCGCTGTGTTAAGTCAAACCGCCAAGCATATTGCCGACGTCCGACTCACGCGAAGTTGCTTAGGATATTTCGCTGCCCAAATCGACCAAACAGCGTTTATTAACCAGGTAGGCGACAGTCGGTGGTTCCCGGTCCTAGGCTTCCGAACCACTGGTATTATATGCATCGTTCGTGTGTGTGTGTGTGTGTGTGTGTGTGGGGGGGGGGGGGGGATGTGGGGGTGCGTGCGTGCGTGTCGACGTCAAGGCCAAAACTTTATTCCAGAAAAACTTTGATTTCTATATTAGTCTATGACCAACACATACAGAAAAATAGAAAATGGGCGTACATTCCATTTCCGTTTCCTTATTATGTCTTCCAGTCAAGGTTTTTCGGGCTTTTCTCCGGAACGGTTAAACATATCAACATGAAATTTTGGGGAATGATAGATCAAGTTGGGACACAACTGCCGATCCAGTTTGACGCGCATGCGCAGTGTTGGAGGCTTATGGGATCGATTTTTCGTCGATTTTTTCCCCCATTTTCTGTAACTATCTCCTCCATAACTACTGTAGTTACGAATATATTAATTATATGGTTGTAACAAGCAATTATCGTAGCATGGAATAGGCGAAAAAAATACTTGTTTTCACCTTTTGTACTTTGTATAATGACACGTATTTTAGAGTACCTATCGCGATTTTTGCTACGAGTTCTCTCCTCGCTGATATCTCTGAAACGGCTGTATTTACGCACATGAAATTTTGTCAGTATTTAGAACTTGGCCTCGTGATAATGATTGTAACAGTATTTTTACCATTCACAGTAACAAAAAACAGTAAAAAGGACGATTAGTTTCAAGGTTTTCTACTGCAGCAGCTTAGCAGCAGGCTAACAGCAGGTGCTGTCTAAGTAGGCCAAACCTTACGTAATCGACCAGAGGCCTTGGCTGGGTTTGCATTGACTTGGGTAGGGGGTCATGTCAAAACAGACTAAACCTTACGTAATCGACCAGTGACATTTATCACTTTCGTCGGCTGGTTGTAGGGACCGGAGAAGTAGGTCTTGGCAGGTGTGTTGCTGAGGAGTTACCGGCGATAGTGGCCGGGCTCTGAGTGATCGGCACAGGTGTCGCGATCTGTGGTACCAACGGGCCTGATGTAGATGCCCAAATTTCTGGGAAGAGGCTTCTTGCGATGGAAGCAGGAGTGCTTGACTCTGCCATAATGTGCTTTACAAGAGGCACGATGACTAGTAAAAACCAGATATACTCGGATGCTACGAGGCTTAGAAAAGCTGCTGACGAGTGTTCGAAAGTCTTGACTTAAATACCCGTTAAACTGGAAGACACGCTATTGGCGAAGGCCCTGCCCACTCCCTCTCAGGGCACCCCCCCCCCCCCCTAAGCCGACCACCGAGAGGCCACCCCCCAATAAAATAACCGATGTCCGGTGACATAGCAGGAGGCCAAGGAAAACACTGTCCAGATGCCATAAAACATGAAAGGTATCAGTTGGACACGAAGACCCACGGTACCGCAGCGTCGTGCTCGTCTGTTTAACTCCTTACATCAAACGTAAGGATGCCCAATATTGACTTGGCAAAGGGGTCATGTCAAAACATCTAAGCGGCAGCTTATAATAGTGCGCGTTACCAGCTTTTCTCGGTCCGTGTATATACTGTCTTTTTGTCTCAGCGACAGTGTGCACTGGATGTCCCAATGCAATCAAAGCGGGTATATTTATAGTGCGCGTTACCAGCTATTCTCGGTCCGTGTATATACTGTCTTTATGTCTCAGCGACAGTGTGCACTGGATGTCCTGGTGCAATCAAAGCGGGTATATATACACAAACACGCATAAACGCACATATATATATATATATATGTATACACACACGGTTTCCGATGCCAAGCTTCCAAGCGCCGAGCAGCTATCTATAAATAGCATATATATGTGAATATTTATAAGTGTGTGTGTTTATATACGTATATATATATATATATATATATATATATATACATATATATGTATATACACATACATATATATATATATATATATATATATACATATATATATATATACATATATATATTATTACATACATATATATACATATATATATACATATATATATATATAAATATACATATACACATATATATAAATATAAAAATAAATATATGTATATAAATACATGTATATATACATATATATATATATATATTCATATATATTTTTTTTTTAGAGATAATATTGTTTGTGTTATATTGTTGGTACTGTATTGCTGGTCGTCCAGACTAGCCGTTGGAAGACATGCCGTTGGCGCTTGTGCCAACTCAAAGAAGTCCAAACCTTACGTTATCGACCAGTAACGTGGGTGTGTGTGTGTTTGTGTGCATCGAAACATATTCGTATTTAGCAACTAAGCTCTGTACCACTACAATTGAGTAAATCACTCTAAACTGGTCACTGCTACAGCGCACGTCGTCCTCAAAGGATCTTTTACATCCCTTTTCAAAGATGTGACCACCATTTGTACGTGATCATCCGAGTCATGAGTCAGGTTGTCACACCTTGGAGTCGAACCCACAGCCTGTGGATCAAAAGGCAAAGCAGTAAACCACCAAGCCACTGAGACCGGCTTAGTGCCATTCGGGAACCAAAGTAGATTGAACTGGACGGGCATCCCAGATTTGGGATGCTCCAATCACAAGCCGTGTCTCTCGGTCACTCTCGGTACTTTTGAGTCGTTGTCTCTCATTGGTCTATTCTACAAGTTCCGAAGAACTTGTCCAACCGGCCGAGTGATTTTTTATGAGCCGGGCACACATTCTACAACACTCCGATTTGTTGTTTCACGCTGAGTGGCACCGTTTATCACACAGTCGACGAGGAAGCAGACACACAGCTGGTTCTTTTTAACTGACTATCACGTAAACATACTATCGTGCAGCTACGCGATAAAAGCGCTGGTTGTAGTTCCAATTTGAACTTTTGAGACGCCGATAGTTCCAGAAGACCTTCAATGTGTTCTCATTGGATGCAGACCACTACAATGTCCATGACGTCACATGGAACCGAAGGGTGCGTATCACAAGCCAGTTTCATGAGCCAGGCGCAATTAAGGTCAATCCGGGTCACAACCTTTGTGTTGATTGGTCACGAAGATCAACGAACGTGCCTAATGAATATTCGGACGCGCCACTTTTAGACCTTGTCTGGCCGTAGACTTTTTTTTTTTTTTTTTCTCCCGTAAAGGTTTTTCGACCTTTACTCCGGAACGGTTAAACATATCAACATGAAATTTTGGGCAATGATAAATCAAGTTGGGACACAACTGCCGATCCAATTTGACGCGCATGCGCAGTGTTGGAGGCTTATGGGATTGATTTTTCGTCGATTTTTTTCCCCCATTTTCTGTAACTATCTCCTCCATAACTACTGCAGTTACGAACATATGACTTATATGGTTGTAACAAGCAATTGTCGTAGCATGGAATAGGCGAAAAAAATACTTATTTTCACCTTTTGTACTTTGTATAATGACATGTATTTTAGAGTACGTATCGCGATTTTTGCTACGAGTTCTCTCCTCGCTGATATCTCTGAAACGGCTGTATTTACGCACATGAAATTTTGTCAGTATTTAGAACTTGGCCTCGTGATAATGATTGTAACAGTATTTTTACCATTCACAGTAACAAAAAACAGTAAAAAGGACGATTAGTTTCAAGGTTTTCTACTGCAGCAGCTTAGCAGCAGGCTAACAGCAGGTGCTGTTTAAGTAGGCCAAACCTTACGTAATCGACCAGATGCTTTGTCTGTGTTTGCATTGACTTGGGTAGGGGGTCATGTCAAAACTGGCTAAACATTACGTTATCGACCAGTGACATTTATCACTTTCGTCGGCTCAATATTGACTTGGCAAAGGGGTCATGTCAAAACATTTAAGCGGCTGCTTGTAATAGTGCGCGTTACCAGCTCTTCTCGGTCCGTGTATATACTGTCTTTTTGTCTCAGCGACAGTGTGCACTGGATGTCCCCGTGCAATCAAAGCATGTATATATACACAAACACACATGCACGCACACATATATATATGTATACACACAGGCGCTCGGTTTTCGATGCCAAGCTTCCGAGCGCCGAGCCGCTATCTATAAATAGCATATATATGTGTATATTTATAAGTGTGTGTGTTTATATACGTATATATATATATACATATATATATATATATATATATATATATATATATATATAGATATATATATATATATATATCTCTCTATATATACATATATATATATATATACATATATATATATATATCTGTATATATATATTTATATATATAACTACAACATATATGTATATATATATATATATATATGCATGCATATATATATAAATACATATATATATAAGTATATATATATACATAGATATATAAATAAATAAATATATATAATATACATATATATATATATGCATGTATATATGCATATATATACATATATATATATAAATATACATATATGTAAATATAAAAATAAATATATATATATAAATACATGTATATATACATATATATATATCTTATTTATATATCTATATATCTCATATATATATATACCTATATATCTACCTCTATATATCTATCTATATATCTATATATATATATCTATATATATATATATATATATATATATATATATATATATATATATTTATATATATTTGTTCAGAGCTAATATTTTTTTGTGTTATATTGTTGGTACCGTATTGGTGGTCGTCCAGGCTTGCAGTTGGAAGACATCCTGTTGGTGCTTGTGCCAACTCTAAGTAGGCCAAACCTATAAGTGTGTGTGTGTTTATATTTTTAGATTTTATTGGAATGGAAGATGGGTGTTTTTGCGTTTTCCATTTTTACCGGATTACCCAAATTTCAGTTAGAGGAGTATGACCGTGTTTGTTGGGGATGGTGATGCAAGACGAGAGACGATTATCCGTTGGTTGCCGACGTTATTGTAGATATCTGAGGGTTGATGTCCTGATAGATAATAATAATACCCTAGACTTTATATGAAGTTCTATTGCGCTTTATTTGTCTCTGCTGACTGCCACGCTCTTTCTTGTATTTTATCTGCGTGTCTCTGTCTTTGTCTCGGCGTGCGGTTTCCGTTTGTTCTCTCTATGTTTTCTGATGTTCTGATTGTTTTTGTGATTTTGATTGTTGTGTGTTGTTGTTGTTTGATTCTGGCGTATTTATAGTGAAAGATGGGGGTTGCTTGATGTGGTGAGCTGTGATTGGTTAATCGGGGGCTTGGGGTCATTCGGACTGACTTGCAATTATCAAGAGCTTTTAATTGGGTCTAAGTTAATTGTTATGGGAATTGACAGGATTCGAATGTTTTCATCAAAGGGTTGTTTTTGCTAAACCGGGACTATATATTTTGGAAACTGACCCGTTCGGAACATTAACTTAAAAGGATTCTAAAAGTTTATGTAAATTGGAAAACAATTAATCTGGTACGAGTGAAAAGGGGTGAATTTCATTCGACTGAATTGGTTAAGTTTTCATGTCCCGATTGGCTGAAAGGTTGTAAATCTAACTTAAACTTTTGGGAGGGATGGAGAGGTGGTGGGTAAATGTGTTCGTAAGTGTTTATGTGTATGTATGCGTTTTTTGGGGGGTGAAAGAAGAATTCCTGGCGCTCTTTGCTCTGATACGACAGGGGAAGACACTAACTTCCAGCATTCACTTGTCCCATGTGAAATCTACTTGTCCCATAAGACATGGAAGTTCACGTGGTATGGTCGTTTTAATTGATATAAGTAACAAAATCTTATATAAAAAGGTTATTGCGTTTAAATTTTTTTATCACAATCCATCATCAAAATCATCAACAGAAATATCTAAACATTATCCTCGTCATCACCCACACCCGTTGGACCTCCTAACAACTCAAATGACGTCATAGCAACATGCATAACATCCTCACAATACATGCAGGCATACCACATCTCAGCAGAACACACACAACATCTCAGCAGAACACACTCACAACCTCCTGACATTCAACACATGACTTCACAGCAGCACATACACAACAACCCAAATAGGAAAACACACACTCGTAGGACCTCCAAGTAATACACATACAACCTCCTATCTTATATAAAAAGTTTATTGCAATAAAAAAAAATCATCACAATCCATCATCATCAAAATCATCACCAGAAATATCTAAACATTATCTTCGTCATCACCCACAAAAAGGCCTTGATACCGTCGCATACGTTTCCCCCCATTCAACCACAGTTGTACAGCTCTGCTGGGATTATAGTCATCCACTGACGGCCCACATATCGAAATGGCCATCAATCTATCCATCATTTCCGGGTGCATGGTGCATTTCACAAACAGCGCTGGAGGCAGGTAAAGTTAAAAAATATATCAAAAATCTGTGAAATGTGCGGTGCGTACCGCGCGGTGCACAACGCGCATATGCGGGTATGCGGGGGTGGAAATTAGCCAATGGCGAGTAAAATGAGGCTCGGGCGAGTGGCAGTACCCAATTCACTCGTCCGGCTGGCGAGTCGATTTTTCCCATGGCAAAACACCGCCTCAGGATTTGTGTTTGGATGGTACTGCCGTTTATGGTTTGCTGCAGCAAGCGGCAGCCTGGCGTCTGCGCCTAACCTCATGAATAATTAATGAATTTTCGTAACAGACAGCCAATCATTGGTCAGCGCGCGATAACAGCGAATGTTCTTGCCATTCGCGCATTGTTAGCGCTATTTGCTTTAAGCATCAACCAGCCAATTTCTCATGAACGTCACCAAAAGATTAAATATTGGTAATACAAATTTATTACACCCTGTTGGACGACACTGTTAGCTGGGTGAAAGAGACAGAGGAGCTGTTATCTGATCCGTTGCGAATAAAACCAACAGCTTATCGCAGTTAGAGACACACCTCATTCGAGCCTTGAGACGTGTAAACTGTGCGTCACCGTTAAGCTTATGAACGTCGTCGCGTGTGTCCGTTCTCGGCTACCTCATCTTCTACTCTGCATAACATGTCAGCTATGACGATGGCTTGTCGGGGCGTATACTGTCAACCTTGCACTTGTCTAAACCATGAACTGAGCTCACCATATAAGTGGCCTACGCCACGACGACGTTCCAAAATCAATTCTGAAAGCGAGAGGAAGCCCCGTCAACAATGTGGAAATATTTGAATGGGGCTGACCCTCCTCCAGCTAAGAAAGTGAAATTTACAGCAGAGGAGCAAAAGGAAACGGCAAGAAACTACGAAAGAGATCGCAGGACAAGGAAATTCAATGAGAAGTGGATGCGAGACGATTCGGGGAAGATTAGGGAGTGGCTGGTATTCGACCAAGAAAAAAACGCAATGCATTGTAAACAATGGCGAGCACTCGCAACCACCAATTTAAAAAAGGTCCTTTTTACAAGGGGACTGGAAATTTCAGATATGCACACTTACTGTATGGTGTCCTAGTGCACCTTAACCAACTCTCTGTCAAGCTGCAGAAAACAGAAGTGTGCATTGCAGACATGCATCGCTCCATGGAGGCCACCAAGATGCTTCTCGTCAAATATCAAGCCAAGGCTGGACCAATGCTGCAGAAGGTGGAGGACAGTGAAGTTTATGAGGCGAAGACACTGACTGGAACCGATACAATCTTCAAATCATCTAAGAATAATCTACATCAGGACCTCATTACCAGCTTGGAGAAGCAGTTTGGGGATATCGATGAAGGTGTACTATATGCTACCATGCAGTGTAGCCAATTTGAAGACCTGGCCAGACAAGGATAACATGACGTACTTTGGAGATGCAGAAGCTGTTGGCCAATCACTTTGCTCCTGTACTTAAGAAGGCTGGTGTACATACTGATAACATACCTGATGAGTGGACAGCCCTCAAGTCCAATGTATACAACCATCCAGGATGGCTGAAACGCCTGGCCGACCTCAGCTGGCCCCACATGAACAGACAGTATGGTGAAGAATGTGTTAACCTGTTCCTCTTGGTGGATCTCCTCCTTACTCTCCCTGCCTCTACTGCAGAATGTGAGCGAAGGTTTAGCTCAATGGGTCTAAATAAGAGTGACTGGCGCTCCAGCCTCAATATAACCACCCTAAATGACCTCTTGATAATAGTGATTCATTCACCAGACATTGTCAGCTATGACCCTTCACGGGCCATTGAGTTATGGTTTACTGGTGGCCCCAGAAAGAAGCGAGTCATGTTTATGGAGGGAAAAAAAGACGATGAGGATGAGGAGAGTGATGGTGAGGAAGATGACACTTCCACTCTGTGTGTCGCTCTTGAAAGGATCCAAGAACTTGCATACGGGGAGGAGCTAAAGGAACTCTAATCTGTGATTTGCCTATTTAAGGTTTTTGTATGAGCTGTTTTATTTGACAAGCTATGACCACCTGCCATCTACAGGCTGCGGCTTCCGGTTTTTCCTGTTATTTCTGTACATGCGTTTATGTTCTGTATATGCGTTTTTGTTTTAATAAATTTGACACTCAGGGTGCGGAGAGTCCTTTTTCACATTTTTTGGCCGGTAGGTTTACTGCCGGGCCGGTAACTTTTTTCAGGTACCGGCCCTGGTGGCCGGTAGCTGAAAAATGTAGTTTCCAGGTCTGATATGTATTGTTAAATCAGTAGTGCGTTAAAAATATGTGCCACGAAACTCCTGCAACAAGTTTGACCTTATATCACTGTCATGACGCTAGCTATTTATCGAGACGATGCAAACTACGACACGTAACAAGTTCCTCTGTTATCAATTCATCGGGTACTGGTAGAAAGCAACTTGCGGTTAAACCGTACATGACTAAGTGAGTCTTAATTACTAGCAGTGAGAAAACTTCAAACACACGAAACTGCCGCATAGATCAGTGCTGTACGGTTACTGATTATTCTGTATTACACGCTCGGCTGCACATCGAAAGACGCTAAACCTTAGTCTTCAAGGCTTCAGTGTTTGCTCGAGATAAGACTCGCGATCGGCGAATTAATTTACATGTCCGGTCGGACAAGTGCTTGGGACTTTTCACTTGTCCCACAAGCAGAACCACCTGTCCCGGACCGGCGGACAACCGTTAATGTCTAGCCCTGTACGAGTAGCGAAAATAATTTGGATATTTTATCAGTCGTTCGGCGCCGTAAGAATTCAATCAAAGAAGATGCCGATATTTTATACTGACAACAAACGCATCACTCTTGATTTGTCTGAATCGACAGCACGAAACCTTGGCAACATTATTTCTGTAAGTTCAGAGTTCATTTATATAAGTGAATAAACAGTAAATTAAAGGCATAGGCCTCGGCACAGGTCACTATAGCTACCTATTGGTAATAATCAATAATCAAGCGACGATTTTCGAGCACCAAGGAACCTTTTATTCTTGTCTTATTCTATATTTTTTTCAAACCCACCTTAAATGATTTTTTTCACATTATGAAAGTTATAGTGCTAAGACCTGGTGATATCTGTTTTCCCCTCAAGTGCCCCCAGCGTAGGGTACCAAATCCCCACGCCCATATATATGCATAAGTATACATATATTTAAGCCAGTCCCAGTGGCGTGGTGGCAGCGTTTAAAATAGACGTCCGCCTGTACGTCCGAGACGGACAAGTTTTGCTCCGGACGTACAAATCAATTACCTTCCCCGCCCGTGTGTCCGACATCTTTTCGGTGCCTAAGATTTGCATTTAATACCCCCAAAAAACATTTGAATTTGTTGATACGACCGCTTCGAGTCTGCCAAATTGTCAACATACGAGCTACCCGAATCACCATGGAAACACCCGAAAACAGGCATTGAATTCATCACCGTTTCGTCAGAACTGACAGCAGGGTCCCAGTCAAATTCTTTGTGGCAATCTGTAGCGGAAATTTTCGAACGCGACCGAACAAAGACTTGTTTCGTAAGTACTCGCTAGGTGTCACGACGTGAACCGGCGCCATTTGCTGCACGTGCGAAAAGTGTCAACGATGTTGTCTAGGTAAATATTGATTGATTAATGAAAGATTATTCACCATAAGCCCAGTCTGGAATACATTTTACATCGTTTGACCCACTGAGCAGCACAATTAGCCTCTTCCACCTCAATGTATCACCTCCATCTGCAAAACTTATTGAGAACATTGCTCTTGTAAATTGAAACCAACAACATGTCATTGTCCAAACAACTAGGCTGCTATAGACAGGAATAGAAACAACGCCCGGAAACTTCATATGTATGAATATATATATATATATATTCATCTAATGCGGAAGCCATAGTTGTACATCAGGGAGCGTCCCCTAATTGATGAACATATTCGAAAATGTTCGTCTTTACGATGGTGAAATTCGTGATAGGGAGACGAAACTGGCATTTATGCTCATGGCTTGCTGCCAGGATAACAAGAATTGGTGTATGCTGTTAAGAATACCAAGTAAATAATGCTAGCTACGTTGGATACTGCTGCTCTGTTGCTGACAATGTTATTGCAACAGAAATCATGTTGTTGTATATTGTCACTCATGAATTGAGTGACGTTTTATTACAGATTTAAAATAAAAATACAGACTAAAATTATATACAATAGCATGTGCTAACATTATACATATATATTTAGCATATCATGGTAAATTATACAATTCATACAATATAATACAAGAGTTGGCAGCAAGGTGGGGGGGCCAGAATACGGCCACAAGGAAAGCCAGGCTCGCCTTCCACAAGGCAAGCCAGGCTCGCCTTCCCCCACCCAAAGTATCCAATGTAATACAATAGATTAATAGCAATGACAATAATGTAACAATCCATATCTGGATTTTACAAGACAATATCAGAGAGCATGACACACAGATGTGAATGGTGAACTGATTACAAAAACTGAAGCTAACTGAGGTAGTAGTGTGGAGTTGCAGGAGGAATATATCACTGAGCCTCTTTAGTCAGTCAACAGTTAGCCACCAGGCTACAACTGCCGAAACAGACCATCTAAAACACTATGTTAAGGAAATGATTCCTCAGCTAGCCACCAGGCTAAAACTGAGACGTGGATCATGCCTTTATTACTGAATTTTGTTATGGCAGTTACAAAATGTTAGAGTATTAAGCCCCAGCTAGCCACCAGGCTACAACTGTGGCTATTTTATGGTGTTTTATTGGCAAACTTGATAGCTCTACAATCCAGTGGTCAGCTAGCCACCAGGCTACAACTGATCCCCGGACTATATTGCTAATATTGAATTAGTTTGATAGGCCCTTAAAAACAAATGTAAGAGAATTAAGCCCCAGTTAGCCATTAGGCTGCAACTGTGGCAATTTTATGGTGTTTTATTGGCAAACTTGATAGCTCTACAATCCAGTGGTCAGCAAGTACTAAATATAAAATAGGTCGAATACTAATTTTCTAAATGCTTTTGTCAAAAGCAAAAATTAGAAAAAATGTTATTTACCTATTTTCCATCTATATTTGTGAAATGGAAAAACGAATTATCGGTATATATCCTGATTGTTGCGACTCTAGTTGGTGGACAATTGGATCCTGGTGGTTTAGTGGAGAGGTCGTTGTGAGCAGCGGCGCTTAAGCCTGTCTTCAGAACTCTAATAATCTATAATAATACCAAACACATGAGTCAGGCATTGGTGAATACTGTCGAAAGCGCTCGATAAATGAACTGATTTGGGTGCCTGTGCTTGCCAAGGTCATATATGCAACACACCACATTGGCCCGGATTTCACTCACACGAGTGGCTGGAATGGCCTGATCCAGTCAAATCGGCTGGTAGCGACTTGCCATAGGATAACTTATTGCATTTTTATCTTTTTGATCTCCATCCACATTTATCTTTGAATGCGGCAGGTTAGTCAGTCATATTTATTCATCTTGCTGGGGAACATAAGTCACATAAGTGTTAATGTGCCGTTAAATCGTATACTTACCTTACCACAACCTGTTATACCAATGTCTTCTGCTATACCCAAGTCTATAACCAGGCCTCTGTTATACCCAGGAGTTCTTCTATACCCAAACCTATACCCAAGTCCTCTGTTATACCCAAGTCTATACCCAGGCCTCTGTTATACACAGGTCTTCTTCTATACCCAAGACTATACCCAGGTCTTCTTCTATACCCAAGCCTATACCCAGGTCTTCTGCTATATCCAAGTCTATACCCAGGTCGTCATTATACCCGGGTTTCCGTTCTACCAAGGTCTTGGTAATACCCTGGTCACGGTAACACCCTGGTCTCGGTAATACCATGGTCTCTGTAAAGTATATGCGATACCTGTGTATAACAGTATCGGACATACCTAGTGTCTGCAAAGATACATTCCATTGCGCTGATCCTTACAGCTTCCTCTCTCTCAGTGCGCTGAAACAGGTTGTCAAGGACTTTTCATATCGAATCTCAAATTGATCATTAAATACAGTTCCATCTCATATCACAGCGAGGCCAAACTCAAAAGCCGTTAGTTCTATCTGGGTTGTTAAGGGATGTGGTAAGCTGAGGTAAGCATGGTGATGCCTGATTTCGATTGATCCCTACTATCGACCATTATCTCACTTAGTCCTTGTCAGATATATATCTCGGTATGCGAAGCAGCACATTCACCTGGCAAATGCCCCCGTGGCTCCCTTCAGCATGGAGGTAACCTATGATGCTGATGCTGCCGACGCTGCCGATGCTGCTGTTACCTGGTTAGTAAAGGGAAGTAGGTTGGCAAGAATGCGTGGTCACTGTCAGCAGGGATGACGATGATACTCTACGGCTGCTGTTGCTTATGCTACTGCTGATCGGGGCCTGGTACAGTCAGTAACTAAAATCCCTGCTGGTTTGTGTTCCACTATTTGATGTGTGGCTCGCACCCACAGCCAACACTTACAATCCCTTCCCCCCTACACCCACCCACACCCATCCCCATGCAGTGGAAGGTCTTCTGTATAATACTACTGTATATGATAATGGTCTAGCCTAAGGGCATGTGCTATGAAGAGTCATGAAAACACAGGCTGATCCATCATGACCTTCCCATCAAGATCGCATGCATTTGTATACCAGAGAAGTAGTAGTCTTCTATATTCCTTGCTTGGCTACCAATATGGGGACGTGTGTTTAGTTGCTTGGGAGTGGGGTGGGGGTTGCTGTCTGTTACACAGGCACTAGTTTTGAATAGCCCCTACCCAATAGCCATTTAAAATCTTGAATATTCTGTTGTGCACAACCAAATACAGGGACCGATTCCGTTCTACTTTAGAAATAAAATCCGTAAAGCGTATTCCAATTCCTGCCTTCACATTCTTGGGAAACCGTCGCGGCCGCCAGGCGGCGATACTGATATTCAACCGGTAGTAGGGGCATGTTTTTCCGCAAACGCAATACACGACGCGGAACGTAGAGACTTAAGCTGTGGTGAATATTCGTTTTTTGTGTTTGATATTGGTGTTAGTTAGCAGAAATTATTTAAGAATATCGTTTATAGACTACATAGACTGTGCGGAAGCAACCATATTCAGGATTACATGCGCCGTAGTGGACTGCAGGGCCGATGTTGGCAAGAAAACGAAAAAACACCCGTTGATGACAGTAAAGTTTCCGTCATTTGTATTACTGACGTGACTTGAATAAAGACTGTAATTGCGATTGCCAGACATCAAAATAACCAAAGCGACAAGCCGTGCGAAATGTCTCTTCATCAGGCGGTAAAGCTGAATAAGACTTTGCATTGGTATTGAAGTCAGCCACTGTAAACATCATGACCACAACATGTTTGCATCCACCATAATCTCTGCAAAGAAAGACGAGAAAATAAATAACAAACTTTTTACCTCTCTTCCACCAATCCACAACACCACATAACACAAAGTCAATATTGTACCAGCAAGTCTTCATAGGTATTTATACATATTTATAAGATGTGTGACATATCTGTATTCAACTTTCTTAAGTTAAATATAACCAGTTTTAGACATTGCCTTGTCGTGAACTCTAGGATGAGAAGCGTAGCGGAACCCCTGGAGTCTGGGACGCAGACTAGTCCGATTATGAAATAAATTAACATTTTCTGAAAGCTGAATCAATGATCAAACTTTTATAATTGTCATGTTTTATCAAAGTATTCATCATTTTCAAAGTGCGTTGAGTTGGGGGGAAAATTTCCTCTTTGGCATATTTCGAAACATTTTCGATCACTCATAGAACAGTGAATATTGGTTAAATAGTCATAAAAATTGGGCGAGTTGTTGCTATAAACAGGACAGCTTGATTTCTTTAATAAATTTGATCGCTTATAAAATTATCAATATACGCTCATGAAAATTAGTTGAATTGTGGTTGCCAAAAATATAAAATCCATGATAACTTGTTTGTTAATGGGCCGAAACAGTTTGCCAAGTTCTCCCATGTACCCATGGACATCTAGTTTTGTATGTAATGATCGTATTGTAATTTGGTTTAAGCTCGTCGCCAAGTTCATCAATTGGTAAATTGAATTCTTGTATTCACTGTTGATGGTTTCCTTATGATCTGATTTTAGGAGTAATGACGGGAACACTGCCATACCAGGCGTGTTGTCATGCATTGCAGATGTGTTACATTTGATTACTCGCATCCATCTCCTCATTACAGACGCCTTACACTTGATTACTGTTGGTAACTCCTCCTTTCAGGCGCGCAACACTTGATAACTGCAATGTAACTCCTCATTACAGACGCCTTACACTTGATTACTGTTGGTAACTCCTCCTTTCAGGCGCGCAACACTTGATAACTGCAATGTAACTCCTCATTACAGACGCTTTACACTTGATAACTGCCATGTCATTCCTCATTACAGACACGTTACATTTGATTTCTGGCATGTAACTCCTCATTACTGGCGTTTAACATTCCATCACGAGTGTGATTTTTCTCTATGATTACAGTTGACAAGGTGGCCCCATCTTTGGCAGGCCACCCATAGCAACTCCAAGACATACAGCAGTAATCCAGTGTCGCCGCTGCCTCCTCCCCATCACAGCTTCTTACCTCGCGTCCGTTCTTCTTTGGTTGGGAAACACCATGACATCAACTCTAACGAGTCAGCCGCCCCATCACCTGTCACAGCCTCATCATCAGCAGCAGCATCCAGTCATAGACAGCTAGTGGATAACTACATCATGACATCCAGCATTGACAAATCCATCCTCAAAGTGCATCTCCCTAATGGCGGCTTCAACGTTGTTAAGTGCGGGGATGCCACGGACATCAAGGTGCGCTTTAATATATATCATGATTGGATTCAACAGGTGTGCTTGAAACGGTCTGTGCAGGTATGACCGGTTTGGTCACCGTGTTTGCGTCGGGATGTGATGAGATACAAGAGAGACGATTATTCGTTGGTCGCCGACGTTATTGTAGGTAGCTGAGGGTTGAAGTCCTGCTAGATAATACCCCGGCTGACTGGCACGTTCGGGTTCTACTTTGGGTTCTTGTTGTGGGATGAATATGTCGATTTGAGGAATATCTTCAATATTTGTGTGTCTGATGCTGTCGTATTTATAGTGAAAGATGCGGGTGGGTTGATGTGGTGAGCTGTGATTGGTTAATCCGGGGCTTGGGGTCATTCGGAGCTTTAATTGGAGATCAAACGGGTCTTAAGTTAATTGTTAAGGGAATTGACGGGACTTGAATGTTTTCATCAAAGGATTGGGTTTGGTAAAGGACTATATCATTTGGAAACTGACCCGTTCGGAACTTAAAAGGGATTCTAAAGGTGTATGTAAATTGGACAACAATTAATCTTGAATATCTTCAATATTTGTGTGTCTGATGCTGTCGTATTCATAGTGAAAGATGCGGGTGGGTTGATGTGGTGAGCTGTGATTGGTTAATCCAGGGCTTGGGGTCATTCGGAGCTTTAATTGGAGATCAAACGGGTCTTAAGTTAATTGTTAAGGGAATTGACGGGACTTGAATGTTTTCATCAAAGAATTGGGTTTGGTAAAGGACTATATCATTTGGAAACTGACCCGTTCGGAACTTAAAAGGGATTCTAAAGGTGTATGTAAATTGGACAACAATTAATCTGGTACGAGTGAAAAGGGGTGAATTTCATTAGCCTAAATTGGTTTAGTTTTCATGTCCCGAGTGGCCAAAAGGTTGTAAATCTAACTTAAACTTTTGGGAGGGATGGAGAGGTGTTGGGTGTATGTGTTCGTAAGTGTATGTGTGTATGTATGCGTTTGTTGGGGAGTGAAATAGGTAATAAATTATTGGTTGAATTACACCTGTGTTTAAATATAAATCTACATATGTTTTAAAAGTTGCATCAGAGGAAAGCGCAGATGCCCTTACTTCTGTGACTGTGGTGTCTTGGGTGGTTTTTGTGATCTTGGATTCTTTCCGAGGTACAGGGGTAACGGAATGAGACAGAGTTAAATTGTGTCTTACAAATTTCTATATTTTATGAGATCTTCTGGCACGTTCGTGAGTGGTAACTGGTGTGTTTTGGGTTCTTGTCTCCCTCAGGTGAACTATTGGCCATCTAGCCTTTCGTGGGTGAGGTGTGTCTGGTCTCTCTCAGATGTGTATATCTTGGTGTGGGTGTTTCGTTGTGTCATATGTCTGTGCGTATGCAGTTCGAATGTGTATGTGTGAGTAGAGCCTCGGTATTTATAGGGAAATGGATGTAAGGAATCGGTAGCCAATTTCGAGTGGTTTATGGTAGCTTGTGCGGATCTTAGCATGTTGGCATTTTCCTGTATTTTTCTCTGATTGGATAATGTAACGAAAGTGGTCTCTTAAGTGTAATTTGGAATAAGCGCCATCATTCCATCAAACATGCGGGTCTGAATGATGTCAATGTTGCTTGTCCCAACGTGCTGAAAATGTAGGTTGTAATTAAAGCATCTGAATTGTGGCATGGTTTGTGTAAGAGTGCTTGTGAGCGTGGGTGTGAGTATATGGTGTGCTTATGTCTGTACACATGTATGGGCGAGTTTGTTGGGGTGATACTTCTGTCTTTAAAAAAATTCAAACCACTGGTGCTCGGATCCTGATTAGAGGCTTCTAGCGGCTAACGTCTGGATCTATGTTGAAAATTGTTTGGAGACGGGGAACCGAGTATCTGGGATGCAACTTTCAGTTTAAACGTTGTCAGCCTATCAATTGTGTGCATGTGTTCCAACTTGGTATCATAAAATAGTTTAACCTACAACCGTTTAAACCCAAATGGGGTTGTGTCTGGAGTGTGATGGCACTTGGGGGTCGCTGTCTAAATATGACAAGCATCCTCATCCACCACTATTATGATATGATTTTTATTGTTAAATGAGACGTAAAACCTCATATTTCATTTCAGTGGCTGAATATGTTAATGCACATAATCATTATCATCACAAGTCACCTTCTCAATATGACTTACGATGTGTGAATGACATTAAATGCAACACTTTTTCAGCGCCGCATTACAATCACCCTCATATTTGTGCTAAACCAACTTCGATGCTTCAACCCACAGTCACTCTAGTCTCGATACCCAACTCGGTGTTTATTTGATGTGAAAAGCATTATAAAATTAAATCAAATGATAGTGCTTGACAACGTTTTCAAAATGAAATGGGTGTGTAGAGTTGTACTATGCCCCAATATTTTGTTTCATTGTGTATTTGATGTGCTTGGCAACAGGACATTCTACAACTGGTGGTAGGTCGACTAGCTGCGGGCACAAGGAACTACAAAGACGTGTATGCTCTTCGCCTCAAGCACGTCTCGTTGCCAGATGAGTGTTACTGGCTCCATAGAGACCTCACTATGTACCAAGTACGTCAGAAATACGAGTCACTTCACCCGTCTGATGAGTGGAGGTGTGTATTTCTCCTAGTCGTATTTGCAAACAAACCCACTACATATACGCTTGACCACGAATGATTAACATCTAAAATTAATCTGATATTGGTCATGCCATAAAACCTTTTGTCATGTGAGTCTTTAACTGCCTCTCACATAACTCTACTCAAGGGTCCATTATTTGCAGGAGACATTTAACAGCTGTATAATTTTCTAGCCATCGCTTCGATCCGCTGATAGATAGGCCTTTTTGTACTTTTATTTTTTTTTTTTTTTTTAATTCATTCTCCACAGCAATTTTTTCATTCTGGACGACGTGATCCGAGCGCTGTGAATGGCGCTGTTTTCTCCACATCCAGCTTTTGTATTATTCGATGCTCCTGTCGAACGTGCACAATGTATGTCATCCATCTAGTTGTCATTATTCTTACAATCCTCGTGTATCGTTTTGGAGAAGGTATAAAATCAACATGGACTAGGACCTTGTTTGACGAGGAGGCGAAGCTGGTCGACACTCCATTCACCATCATTAAAGTATTATAATGCTGATTAAACCCCGTGCGTCATAAAAAAAGCGTTATCAAACAAAGCAGTATATATCTAGATTGTAGATGAGCGGCCAGCGCGCTGTGTAGCTGTTTGTCTTTAAATGAGCTTTTTATACTGACTAGGCTAATTTCTTGTATCCAGCCTGGGAGGTGCTGGCGGATGGGCGGTATTCAGGGGAAAATTCCAGTCCAAATCGACGACCCTGCGTCGTAAAGCTCGCACCACGAAACGCAGCATCAGACCGAGCTACCAGTCTCATTGGGTATATGCGAGTTGCGCGACCTCGACACCTGCGTCAACCGGAAATCGGTAGTATTGAATGCCAATACATTTGCTCTCTCAATGGCTGCTCCATTAGACAACGCTAGTGCGCTCCGTGACAATCAGCAGGGACACTGCGATATTTCCCCTTACTAATCGGAAGATGCTCCGAAGAAGTTAGTAACTAACCATGCTTCGTTTAGTACCTTCACTGTTCAGGAAATGAGGCATTTGATACTTAAATAACTTGCTGTTCTAGAAATGCACAAAACCCTACTGGTGCTGTCAGCGAAGCTGTGATAAAGAGCATTGTATCGGAATCAACCATAGATGGAATAGTTACAAAACTTACATGTGGCTGTTGTGCACCTAGATTGTTGGAAGTCAAGTGCTCTTACTCCATTTGTGAGCAGGCCCCCCAATATGCAACTTTGGAGTACCTGACTGCTGCAGATGAAGATGGGAGAAGATCTTTGAAGAATAACCATAAATATTATTTTCAGGTCCAGGATCAAATGGCTCTGATGGCCTTTGATTCTTGTGATTTTGTGGTTTGGACCCCAGGAGGTATTATTGTTGATAATGTTCTTTTTTATGCTCTTTCCTGGGATCGTGTGAAGCCATTACTTGACTGTTTTTATGCATTCAAAATTCTTCCTCATCTCAAGTGCAAGGAACCTTTTGGAAGAGACCAAGCGCTCACTCCCAAACAAAACTAAGAAAAAGGTGGCCCCTCAAACATACCCTCGAACTAAGAGAAGCACCAGTAATCCTGCCTCACAAGGTCGCCCACTTAAGAGGTCACAGCGCACCCAAAAAGTTCGGTTGCCCTACCCTGTGTGCAGTGAAAGTGCAAGTGAGGAGAGTGTTGCATATTAAGCGTTCCCACATGTTCTGAAACTGATTTGGTCACCTATAGACAACTCGAGAGGTGTGGTAAATATTCGGATGCCAACATGATCATTCCTTTGTTTGGTAACAAAATAACTGCTTTGTTGGACTGTAGGACATGATTAACAACAACAGTTACACCTAGAAGGACAGGCCATCCACTCAGACTAGTTGATAGCCCCATACGGAAAATTCGGCTTGGCGCTGGCATAGGATATCCAGGGTCAACACCACTGGCACCATCAACAAATGACCACTCGTGCGTTACATCAACCAAATTACCTCTTTTTACCGACCAAATAATAATGAGGTGTTTCAGTACCTGAAAGAACCAATTCTCCACCCAGACAATTATCAAGACCCACCATTTTTAACACTTCATCATCACATCGTAAAGTACCATCAGGAAGGGTAATAGTCCATCTAAAGCATCAACCCTCAAACTAAGACCTATAACTGCAAACACCTCCTGCATAAGTTTGAAGTTCCAGAGGCTAGGGTTTAAATGGGCACCTCCTCCTTTTCCTGAAGTTTCAGACCGCCATGTGATGGTCATATTTGATTCAATGTTGAACCAGCCCACAGTATAGTGATTGACCTGAGGCCTACGCATAGATCACCTGCACTGTTGTCAATAGCATTTGACAGGGGCACAGCCTCACCGCTTTGAACATTAGACAGAGTATAGTACATAGTAGTAAACATGAACACATAAGCCTTGAGATTCAATAGGAATGGTGCATACAAACCATGCACCTTGTAATCGAAGAAGCTTTGACTCGCAGAACCTGTCGGATGAAATTGGAAGCACACGAAGGACTTATTGCATCCGCGGGCCATGAGGATGAGAAAACCGCTCTTATTGGCCTAGTTGTGCTTTGGCTTGTTACGTAGTAGGTCAAGGAGCATCAGGAGGATAACTTCCCCCAGCACAGCGACTGCGGCCCATGCATGTTTTGTCATGCAACCAGCCACCTTTGCAGCTGACTTGAGCCATCATACGATGGAGCCAATGAACCCTGGACTTGGAACTCCTCGAAATTCATATGCCATTCTACAAGGGTGCGCTTGGTGACAGAATACGAGCTCACATTAATTGGGATGAGAGAAAGCCTTAGCGGCAACGAGTAAACGAGACGCCAGTGTGGCAATACTGTAAAAGACCTGGCATTGGCGGGCCCTAGGAGAGTACCTAACCAGCAAGTATGCCCTGTGGCTCGACTTGAGGATGACTGACGACGACCAGCTACATGGTAGTGGCAGGTACGTGGAGAATGCGCCTGAGGGCGTCACCATCCAGATCACAAAATAGCGGAGGCGGCTGGAGCATTGATCGTATATGCATGTTGTTATGGATGCACAGCTTAATATTAAAGATAGCAGGTTCGTAAACGCAGTCTACGTTTCCAGATGGTCCTGCTCGGCTATTGTTTGTGAGCAAACAGGATGCGGAAAAACCGTGTTCATGATCAACATACTTGAAGGCCCCTTCTTCAGTGCCCTCGAACGTATTGTGATCCTCTGCCCTACCATCCGTTTCAACGAGGCCTATCAGTCGCGACCGTGGGTGTGGGGTGATTCATGGTTGATCCAAGGTGGCGGCTTCAGTTTGGGGTCTTCTACCATTGTTGTAAGGGTGAGACTACCCTGTATATTATTGATGACTGCTCGGCAACAGAGGGCCTTACCAAGAAAGACGTGTTATCTGAACTGACCTTTAGCAGCCGTCATGCGCAGCAAAGTGTCTGGGTCCTCGCCCAAAATATCAGCTCTGTGCTGAAGGAACCCCCTGTGGGTCCGGGGTAGAATATGCCCACTGTATCCTCTTGCATGTCGTAAGAGGCGACTAATAGGGGGCAACCTGTTGGCCGTTGGTTGCGACTCCTGTCGGTGGACAATGGGAACCTGGTGGTTGAGTGGAGATGTCCTTACGAGGGCCATATCGGCTTTCACCTAGACGAGAGGCTAGAATGTCCTGGTCCAGTTAATCGGCTGGTGGTGACTTGCCTTAGAATAATCGTTTCCATTTTTATCTTTTCCATCTCCATTTTCATTTATCCTAGAAGGCGGCTACTTAATCAGGTCAATCTTATCTATCAACCTTTCGTGGCACCATATAACACATGAATGTTGGTGTGCCGTTAAACCCTATACTTACCTTACCTGTGCTGAACCTACATGAGCAGACCCACGAGCTGGGTTGTGCTCTTTCACACCAAAGACTGTAACTCGGGAATTATGTGATCCCAACAAGCGAGTAACGTGCCACAGTACGCCACGTACTGCATATGATGTTGACCGCGATTGAAACTATATTAATCATGTCGACCCTGACAGCAGCTTGTGTCATAGGTTGCCTGGTTAGGTATAATTATCTGGGAAGTATTCTTCATATAGACACAATATATTAGAAAGTATATACGCTATATGGATCCTGTTATCATCATTGATCAACTCCTTGTGTCCTCAGCAGTGTACGATGGACCCGCCACCAGCGGCCAAAGGCGGCTTCTTAATCAGATCAATCTAACCTTTGTTGGCACCATATAACACATGTGTGTTGGTGTGCCGGCAAACCCTATACTTACCTTACATTGTACGTGTGAGTCGTCAAAATGGACGGGCTGGAATTTCCCCCTTAAGACTGTCCGCACCTCCCATATCGGATACAAGAAATTAGCCTTGCCAGTATAAACAGCTCATTTAAAGACAAACAGCGACGCCGCACGCTGGCCGCTCACCGCTCATCTAATGTTCTGTTTGATAACATAGGGGGTTTAATCAGCGCATGAGGTTTAATCAGCGTCTTAATACTTAAACGATGGTGAATGGAGTTACGACCAGCTTCCCAGTCTATGTTCATTTTATACCTTCTGTGACCGCCCTTAATGATAAAATTTTATTCATATCATTTCTAATGTAATTCATATCGTAATAAGCGTCGTCAGCGTTGTTAGTCATAATCCCCCGCCTCTCAAGTATCAAACCTCGATATCTTAAGTCCCGTCGCTCGTCGATCTAATAAACTTTTGGTCTGCACTGTTGGCTCGGGAGTGAAGCTCACAAATTGCAATTGGGTAAGATATCGTATCGACGCGGAGTCTTTGAATAAGTTTTTTCTCTCGCGTATGCTTTTGCCAGCGTAGGTTAGCGTGGTGCAGACTGTCATAATCGCGATAAGGGTTATGTGAAAGGAAAGCGCTGCAGTGTGACACTTTTGTCACGTCGCGGAGCGCCCTGGTCCTTCGTTTATACGCGTTCTGACATGCTGTGTCGCGATAGCATGACGGACGGTCAGTGTGTTTCACGTTTCGCATATGGTTTGTATAACTAATGTGAGATTTGTATGATTCATTGAATCGTGTCTGATGTATAATTAATTTGCAATAAAATTCAGTCTGATATTACACATTACGCACGCACGCACACATCATCTCCCCTCGCTTTCGACCGGTGACTAATAATGGGGTCATAATTGCCTACTCTAAGCACATTGAGTGAACCATTTCACTTTGAAGCATTTTCATCAAAGAATGACAAATGAAGAGTTATCAATGAATAGTTATCAATGAATAATTCTGTCTGAATGCGAGACATTTACAGTAACTTGAAACATACATGACATAATCACCGATTCAACGAGCGCCATCATGATGTTCTCATGAAATAACATCATAACGTTCACGAAAGCTAACATAAAACACGTTATGATAAGCAGTTGGTGATCCAGGTCATGACTTGAGGGACAGGGGGTGGGGGTGATGGACGGACGGACAGTTTTCAAATCCTAGCTAAGACCCTGCTTATGAGCTGCGTAGAAAACATCAACAACGAGCAGTTAGCAAAAATCGAAACGCTGTATAGGCGCTAATTAGTAGTGTAGTGTAGAGGAGTGGGGGTGGCCCAGAACCCCCACGTTATGATGAATTCCGAGAGCATAGCACCTGACCGCCTAAGTCTATTCCAACTTACGCCCAAACCCACGTGTCTGGTTACAAAACTTGTTTATGTATGTCCTCATAGCAAGGAAGAACTTATGGCATATTGGGTAAAAAAAAATGGGGTCAGGGACAATAAATTACAGCGTAACGTAGACCGGCGGTGTAGGAGTAAGGGTTTGGGGGGGGGGGGGGGGGGGGGGGGGGGGGGGGGGGGGGGGGTGGATTTAGGTGCAGGGGAGATGTGGAAATCAGGGTATATATAGTTCGTTTTTCTTATTGATATATATATATATATATATATATATATATATATATGCATGCATAGAGAGCTTGAGATTCCGTTTTCCTATTTTTGCATAGTTAAAATAGGAAAATGGTTTTTCTGTTTTCCTATAAAATGAAAAAGAAAAACGAACTAATGGTAGCTACTCTAGTTGTTTATATAGAAAACAGTGTTTGGTTGACGCACTGTTTTTTGGCTTTAATAGTAATTGGTACAGAGGTGTGAAAATCAGGGTATTCACCGTTAGATCCTTTTTCTAAATGACATTAGTTTATAGGAAATAAGAAAACAACCGAAACAAACTAATGGTGGATACTCTATTTCGTGAATATAGCCAACAGTGTTCAGGTAGATGCACGTTTTTGGGCTCTTGGACAAATAGCGTGTTTATAAGTTAATTGGTCTGTCAGACAGTAATAATGGTAGGGGCCCGATTATAAATGCATTAAAGTGGCTGATATAAGCAGGTACAAGGCTGCGTTACCAAACTGCAGCATACCTACAGTTTGTGAACTTAATGGCCAGGTCATCCACCATATAATTGTTCATAGTAGAAATTTGACCCCAATTTCAAAACCAAAGATTTCGAGATTTGATGGAAACTGTCTATGGTAACAGAACTAAGGAAATTACCAAAAAAAATTGAGCTCACATCCAAACTGACCGAGGGACTTAAGTATCAGATAACACCATAGTGACTGTTAGCTTACACGCAAGCTGACTTCCAGTAAATATAGCTTATATATATATATATATTTATGTATATGGCTTGCACATTGTTACTGTTGTAGGTATGAGTTGAGGGTACGTTATCTGCCCAAGAGCTTCCACGACCTCCTGGCCAAAGACAGAGTCACTTTCTACTTCTTCTATGACCAGGTAAGATATACCTCCTGATAGCCATCCACTAATTCAGCAGCCCTGTCCATCAACCTCACAGCCAGACTTCTACCTTATCCAGCCACCACCACCTCCACCCGCCCTCAATGTAATGTCATTGCATGGTTTTTTTTTTGTTTGAAAGCTGTTGGGAATTGTCATAATACTTTTTTCAGTTAACGTCTTAAATGATTGCCTCACCCTATCCTACCCATGCCAGCACCCACTGCAGAACAAATAAGACAAATCATCCCCTTCTCCATACACACACAATGGTCACTCTGCTCTTTCCAGCAGATGAGTAACGAATGTTGCCCTTATCATGGAAGTGATTACCAATGGATGTGTACAGGTCCGCCAGGATTACATGAAAGATGTAGCAGAGAAGATTGATCAGGACGTCGCCATTAGATTAGGATGTATCGAGATAAAGTGAGTGTTTCTCTCCATGGTGGTATTGATTAAACAGATTTACAAGTGTCTCATGGCTGATTACTAATTCAGTATATTGAGTCATGTGAAGCCCTATTGGCTTAACTCTGATTAACAATGTCAGCTGGGGAAAACTATATGTCAAAGATTGTAACTGAGAATGTCTTTTGTTTTGTTTGTGTCTTTTGAGACCTGTTTCTGAATTAAAATAAAGTTCAGTTGTGAGCATTTTGCAGGTAACCCCTTGTGATTAGGCTTATTTTTCAATCCTTGTTGTTGTTACAGACTTTTGAGACAATCCCCTGAGTATTATTCCATCAGCCTATTCCAGAGACCTTAGAATTGCTCTTGATTATTATCTCTGCTGTTCAGTGGAGCATGTCATATACCACAACTAGGCAAGGCACTCGACACTGGTCGATGACGTAACTTTCAGTTAAGGTGCCTTTGAGTCATATACCCCCTGTGGGTCCGGGGGTAGAATAGGCCCACTGTATCCTCCTGTATGTCGTAAGAAGTGACTAATAGGGGGCAACCAGTTGGCGGTGGGTTGCGACTCGTGTCGGTGGACAATGGGATCCTGGTGGTTGAATGGAGAGGTCCTTTTGAGGGCTATGTCTGCAACACACTACTCTGGCCCGGATTTCACCTTCACCACACGAGTGTTTGTGTACCGTCAAACCCTATACTTACCTTACCTTACCTATGAGTCATAGTATGACCAATTATGACATCAATTTCTCTTTTTTACGAACCATGTTCATCGATGACGATTTTTTTATTACAATAAAGAAATCTAGCAATAAAATGCTTACGTCTACAGCCAACATAACCAGACGAAAACCGGTGTTGGGAACGCGCCTTGTGAAACAAACTAACTAATGACGTCATTAGGAATTCCCCAGTCATAAGGCCGCGTTATGACAGACTACCCACACAAAGTCAATTAAATATGACTAAGTGACCAAATATTGTTGTCGTTTAAGCAACCTCCTTGAATAGTTTTTTTCGGTGGTACAAATTAGCTTTAGTTATGTAACTCCTTGGTGGTAGTGAAGTTTCAATCTGATTCTCACCCGATACAAGTCCTTAATATTAGTTGCTTTTATGCGATTTAATAATAATTTTTTGGGGGTCAGGGTAGGCTACAATCTAGGCAAGGCAACTCTCCCCTGGTGTTTTGATGATCTGATGACACCTACAGCTCGGATGTGAGAGATCGAAAGTAGTACATGGCGCGGAGCTGTCAGAGGCGGAGTTTCTTTGCCTAGCTCCAATCTAGCATCGACCGGACGCCTTGCCGTGACGCAACCCCCGGGGGGGGGGGCCTTATTATTCTGGTTAGGGGTGTGCCGCGGGACCTCGAAAACCCGTACCCGTCGTACAAGGTCAAAATGGCCAAAAGCATACCCCGTCGTACAAGGTATTATGCAAATGTATAACCCGTCGTACAGATTGAAGCTGAAAAACGTACCCCGTCGTACAAGTATGAGGCCCAAAAACCTGTCGTACAAGTCGAGAGGCCGAAAAAGCATACCCCGTCGCGCGGCACATATATACTACCTCTATACACTTAAGTGCCCCCCCCCCCCCCACCCGGGCGCAACCCCTCTCTTTATGGAGGTGCAGCGTGACTGACGGCAATCCCTGCCCAGCCCCATTCCACAGAGGTTACAGGCCTTGTCATTGACTACTGGTGCGAAGAGTATCGGCCAGGTTAAGCTGCCTTACCGCTGAGGGGAGGAAGGTGTATGTGCTGATGCTGTGCAGCCTTGTACCATGGAGCCCAATCATAATTGGTTCAATCATCAGAAGAGAAAGTGTCTGTACTGGGCCATGGTGGATAAGGTGGCCATCATCCACTCCACACAGAGGGCAATGTCCACCTCCCATTCACCATGGTTTTGGGCGAATTGGAACATCGGTTGGATTCAGGGTACATATTTGAGGTGGCCCAGAACAAGTTCATCCAAGCCACACATAAGCCAGGTGAGGGTTTGCTGGGATGGAGTGGTCCTATCATAAGAGACATTGTCTAGCCTACCTGAAAACTATGTGGCAGACAGTGTCTCTGTTCTGCCTGTGCTTGAAGGACACTCCTAAGCCACCCCCACACACGTCGTGAGTCCATAGACCTGGTCAATGACCATCAATACCACCTCCAGGCATGGTTAGGCCACAATAGTATGAGAGAGGATTTGGAGATGGCCTTTGTCAGCACCAAAGAGATGGATGAGGTGACAAGCCTTACTTATCTGGTGTTGCAGATGCAGCAGGAGATTTTTGGGTGGGCTAAAATTGTTCTCTATGCAGAATGATTTTCCATATAGATGAGTGATAAGAGTACATTCCACCTGGTGTGTGTGATTTAGGCGGTTCTTTAAGAACATGCAGCAGAATGCCTTGGAGAAAAAATCGAACATGGAGTACCTGGAAAAGGAAGTGGGACTCAAGCGCTTCCTGCCCAAACCCCTCATTGATTCAGTGAAGGTAAGAAATGAATGAGCCATGAGTACATGAGTGTACTGTACCAATGTTTGTCTCAGTAATATATACAGTGAATTTTCTGAACCACTACCAAAATGCATTAACCAAAATAACACTTATTTACATAAATTCACCTCTATGATAATTGCACCTGATGTCGCTTGAGAACACTATGTATCTGTTAAGGATTTGTTTCCTATGTTTCTTTTGTATCGTTATGATGATAGCAGATTTGATTATGTTACAAATGGTGACCTAATGTCTTGGGTTTGTTGAAGTATGAGAACAACAGTAGTACATTTAGCTAAGTTGTGGATGAGTACTGTTTGGGGTAAACACATCAAATAGAGAGCATCCTACCCAATTGGTCTCGTCACCTCACTCAAACAACCTTTTGATAAAAGCACTGATGAGTCTTATGCTAAGTCTCTCTAATAACTGTGTGGTACAGTATTCTAATCCCAAACAGGCTGAGATCCCATTCTATTTAAATGCCGGCCAGATGGTAGCAGTAACATGTGTCATGATTTCCTTGTGTGGAATCACACTCATCAGCACCAAATTATCTTCGTAACTCACTGTCATAATATACATGTATGTATGTATATAAATATATATATATCAGGGGTCGAAATAGGTGGTAAAAGCCCCTAAATAATGGCTTTTGAGCTCACTTCCTTGTAGAAACTTCCTGCCCAACTGACGACTATTTGAAACTGGAAGGTAAGCCAAACGTACCATGGAGCCTTTATGTCAAAGAGCTGTTCTGCTACCATAAGATATATATATATATATATATATATATATATATATATATATATATATATATATATATATATATATATATATATATATATATGTATAAACAAACACACACACAAGCTGGTACGCACACATATGAATAATCACATATAAACAGGGTTTTGGTTTCCGACTCCAAGTTTCCAAGCCGCCATTGTATGTGATTATAGTTATTGATAGATCGCGGCTCGTCTGCTCTTTGATTGACTGGGGGACGTCCAGAGCAGGCGAAAAACAAATCGGTTTGGTGTCATCCGTCTTTCGTTGTCGCACATGAAAAACGGTTTACGGTTTAGCCCTTGTTTTTCGTTTTTGGTTCTTGGTTTTGATAAACGAAAAACAAAAAGACGGTATATACACGGACCATATCTTAACTCCTCTGTGTGTGTGTGTGTGTGTGTGTGTGTGTGCATATATATATATATATATATATATATATATATATATATATATATATATATATATATATATATATATATATATATATATATATTTTATATATATTATATATAAATATATATATATATATATATATATATCTCTATATATATATATATATATATATATATATATATATATATATATATATATATATATATGTATGTAGGCACTTGGGTGGGTATGTGGGTTGTGCATGTGTATGAATGCAAACCCACACCTTATGCTCCCCACCCACTGTTTGCTTACACAACCTGTGTTTTTTGGAATCCAGGCCAAAGCGCTGAGAAAACTCATTCAACACACATTCAAACTGTATGCCTCGCTCTCTGAAGAGGAGTGCTGCTTCAAGTTCTTTGAAGTCTTGGCGCAAGTGTGGCGGTTTGACCAAGAGACTTTCAAATGTGCTCTGGGTGTAAGTATCTTATGATGTACTGACCTCAATCTGTGGATATTCCATCAATCTTCATTCACATCTATGATGTAGTATTTAATGATGGCAAACCTTGATAATGCAGTATAATTTATCACTTGGCAGTTAACATGGTTCTTGTTAGTAACAGCCTCTGTGAATGTTAGCCTTATATTTTGTTTGTGTGTTCTTTAAAAAGTCTGGGTGGAGTATCTCTGTGGATCTGGTTGTAGGACCAGACGTAGGCATCAGCTATCTCACAGAGAAAGCCTCATGTGTGAGTTATCCTTCAAGACCCTGCTGTTGTCATTGCATTGTAGAGAGTGAAAGGTTATACATACATATATATATATAGAGATAGATATATATATATATAGATATATATATATATATATAGATATATAGAGATATATAGATATATATATACATATATACATATATATATACATACATATAGATAGACAGAGATATAAACATAGATACATATATAGATATATATAGAGATATATATATATATATATATATATATATCTATAGATATATATATATATATATATATATATATATATATATATATATATATATATATATATACATATACATATATATATATATATATATATATATATATATATATATATATATATCTCTATATATACATATATATATATATATATATATGTATGTATGTATGTATATATATACAGTTGAGTATCCCTTTTCCGGAATGCCTGGGACCGAGCGAGTTCCGGGTTTCGGAATTTGTCTTTCGGAGTGTCTTTCTACACTCCCATTATCATGCATTGCGGATGTTTGGAGCTATACAACCGTGTGTTAATAATGACGTTGCGGTTTTCCAAACAAACACCGCCTTGTCCACCTCTGTAAATATCGACTCGACGATAGAAATCAGAATAATTTCGTTAAAAAAAAGGGAGCGTTAACAGTCGCAAGCGTAGCTAGAGGTTATTTCGTGATGGGGAAACAGTCAAATCGACGTTATTGTGTGGGGATTAAAATTTCATTTAGACCCTATTAAGTCATTGCGGCATACATGCTTGGACACAGGATAAAGACCATGTCAGCTGAGAATACGACCCGAGGTCCCGTCACTCTTTTCTAAATCATTTAGAAAAGAGTGACGGGAGTTTAGTAAATGTACGATGTGAGACATATAACAGATCAACAGAACATCACTGATACTTATACTAATTAGCGTATTATGGTCATTTTATAGGCAAGACACTTGCCCCTGGTCTTTTAATGATCTGATGCCTCAGCGCGGATATGAGAAATCGAAATTAGTAAACAGCACGGACGCTGTGCTGTCAGAGGCGAAGTTTCTTTGCCTAGGTCGTTTTACTGCCTGAACTGGAGGCGCACGGTTTCAGCATACATGCTAATTAAAGAGACCTCCCATTTTCGGCTGAAAAGGCGCGACTGATTTAAGCATTTTGATAACGGCCCCACGATAAACCTCTTACTGCCAAGGTCAGGCCGCACATGTCTGTCGTTAATTTGGACCTGAAATCTTTGATTTCTTTTTACTGTGGTGCATAACGGTGCTTGTGAATATATATATATATATATATATGTATGCTATATATATATATATATATAATATATATATATATATATATATAGAGATATAGATAGATATATAGATATATATATAGATATATATAATATATACACACACACACACACACACAGATATATATACTATATATATATATAGATATATATACACACACACACATATATATATATATATATATACACACACACACACATATATATATATTTATATATATATATATACACACACACACACATATATATATATATATATATATATATATATATATATATATATATATATATATATATATATATATATATATATATATATATATATATATATATATATATATATATATATATTTATTTAATGTGTGTGAGTGTATTCTTACCAATGACTGATGTCGTCTTCGGCCAGAAATGAATATTTATAATTTGTGATCTCCTGTTTTCATCCGTCAGCTTCAACATCCCATAATAAACCTACCTGCAGCTTCTTTTATTTCAGCCTACACACATGGCAGACTTTTCTCAAGTGCAATCCATGCAGACATCTGCCAATGAGAGCGACCTGAAAGGGCTGTTGCAGCTGAAGATTTCTGGGGCAGCTGAGCCTCTCTCAATCACCTGCCCCTCTCTGTCTGATGCAGAAGATGTTGCAGATCTCATTGATGGTTACTGTCGCCTTGTCAACAGTGGGAACAACTCTTGTTGGAACCGAAAGGGTGAGTTTTGTATCAGGTGGAACCTAATTTAAGTTTCTGAAGCATCTGTTATCACACCTTAGTTGAAACCCTGGATAAATGGCAAAAGATTACTGCTCCTACATTTTTGATGGGTTTGCAAACTTAGGTAACACACCTGACATTTGCTTGATTATGCAACCCAGATTTTACACCAGAAACTAGCAAAAATCTGGTCATGACAACTTGCATGTGCGTCTGTAAAAACATACCGGTTCATTCAAGTCATTTTTCCTAACTCGATGAATAAACAGTAAACCTATGATCCATTTCACTTAAGATAACAGTCAGGACCGTGAGGGGTGTTTTAGACATAAGTGATTGTGGTGCCAAGCTTGACATATACTTCCCCTTCAATTCTCTTATTGTCTATGCATTTACACTCGATGCATGTCGAAGCTTTGCATATTGACTGCTCTACGCTGCTCATGTTGTTGCTTATTAATTGCCGACGAATTGTGTGAGTTTCAATTCAACCTTCAATTCTGATTTCTGACAGCATCAAGACGTCCCCATAATGACTTGTGAGGTGCCCCCTCCCCACACCCCAGACTTTATTTACATTGGTTATTTTTCATTTTTCCCCTACCATCTAAGCGCTCGTTCCTCAAGCTCTTATGAATCTGATAATTTCAATGAGATAACAGCTATGCGCCATCTAATGTAATGCCTCTCCATCTGCATTGTCTTGTGTGTCGCTGCCAGCCTCCCATAAGAGAAGCTTCTCCGATGCATCTTTGTCCGATGGTAAATGAACATTCTCAATTGCCTCTGGTCTTGTCCTTTGTCTCCTGCTTTGTTGCTTTCCCTTTGCCTTGAACATTTTTACACTTGTTGCAGTCCACCTCATTTTGGTGTGTGCTCAAAGCTTCTTGCATGACTCCATGATGTTTTTTTGGTCATATCTGATAGATTTCATCATTGTGTTAATACAAATTCATTTATGGTGTTTTGTTTTCAAACTCTTGTTGTGATGTAGGTTCCCCGACCTCCCTCCACCCCTACCAAACTCCCTGGAGTTAGTGCCATATGGTTGATGTACCCCTGGCATAAAAAAAATTCATTTCAGTTTGTTATTTTGTTTGGTGCACAAAAAGGTAAAATAGCTAATTTAAAGGAAAATGTTGATGTTTAGCTTCACATATGGTTAGTGTATTGCCACTTGGATGGTTCCTATTAATTTACATCAAGAGCTTAGGTCATCTTTGTTGGTTTAGTGATGTGATAATGCGCAAGGAACAAACTTAATCATAGGTATTATCGGTGGTTGCGGAGTAGTAATCAGTTTGTGCAATGCTTTGACATTGACAGGCCCAGTTAAGCCTTGCTGCTGTAGTAGACTCAATGAATATTGAAGTCACATTGCTGCTGTCATCATCAAGTGATTCACTGATGTTGCTCCATTAATCACCCTCTGATTGATGTGTGTTTGTAGGCGAGAGTCTCCCCAGGACCCCTCGTCAAAGGTAATTTGCACATTTTATTACTTTCATCATGTCTGTCTCATATGTGTATGTATCCCTGCAAGCCTAGTTGTGCCTTCCCTGTTCTTTGTGCAGAGTTCATGAAAGAATTTCAGACTTTACAGGACCGATGGCCTGTAAAGTGCCCAAATTTAACATGACCAGGACTTTTCTTACAGGACCGAATTAAAATTAATCATTTTGTGAAGTCTCAAGATTCATCGTTAGCATAAGAAGAAAACACATTATTTTTAGGGTGAAATTAGTTTATTGTCAACATTAGATTCTAAATAAAATATCTATGTATGCAAAGGATGTCATGATGTAATTTAGATCATGATGTCCTTTGTGTACATAAATTGTTTCATTCTCAACATCCTCTTATCAGCCAGTGCAGAGAAAACAGCCGCGCTGGTTTGGAAAGGTGGATATGCAGTCGATATATTTACGAAATAAACAGTCGGACACAATGACCGATGGAAATGGCTTTATTTACCGGACCAAAGAGAAAAATACCGTGTCCATGGTCCGACGGTCTTTCCTGAACTCTGTTTGGGAAATTTGTTGGGCTGACTACGGATCATGTCATGATTAATTATCCATGGATGCATATCTAGTGAGCTGATGAATCAGTTATGTATCTATGGGGATTTTTACAGCATTTGATGCCCCTGTGTTAAATGTCTGTATGTTACCATACCTGACACCTGTGTCTTATTGCATCTTATATATGTCACAGCACCTGACACCCACTTGTCATAGCCTGCCAGGCATAACACTGTGTTATATGATAAGCATTACAAATTCATTATTTGGGTTTTGTTTTGGTTTGGGTTTTTCTTCTTTTTTTCTATTACGTTGAAGGATGGGTTGCTAGGTCTTGGGCATTTATGGGAATCCATTAGTCTTTTAAAACAGTGACATTATTGGAAATGTCCAAATCATTTGCAAGATATGTACATTTATGATGAAATTCTTTATTATTTTAGACTGAATGGTTGATTTTCTTGATCAAACTCAGTGTTGTCGTGTGGATGTTAGAGCTTGGTTAGAACCTGACAGGGTTTGGGTTAGTGCCTTGTTGGTTCAGTGCTTGGTATGTGTCTTACAAGTGCTGTTTAGTGCTAGCTCAGTGCCTATGAGCACATGTATGAATGTGCTTTTATGTATGTGTTGTTCCAGTATGACACCCAGCAGCAGCAGCAGCTGCAGCAGTAACAACACAAAGGATGGTCACCTTGCAGCAGGACAGCCTGGTGAACGTCAGTGCTCTCTCTTGGAAACTAATCTATTGCGTCTGCTTGTGTTGTTTATGTGGATATGTAGTAGACTGTTGGTTGTGGTGTTGTGTATCTGTGTTTGTGGTTTCGGTTGTAGGGGTGTCTGACTATGCTGAGATCGTGGAGGAGGAGGGTGATTATTCCACACCCGGTGGTGGGTAGTTTTTTCACAATAACTTTCTTGGTTTCCTTCTTCTTTCATTCTATTTTTCCCTTTTAGTTTCCTTCTAATTTATGTTACATTTATTCATTCATTACCATCTTACTCTTAATTATATCTATCTTTTTTTGTCTTTCTTTCAGGAAAATCTTTTCCTTTTTTTCATTAAAGTATTCATTTTATTCTTCTCTCATTCCTTGTTTCTCTCATTTCTTTATTCCAACTGTTTCTTTCTTTTATCCTTCCTTCAACCATCAATGTATTAATTTTTTCTTTCTTTGTTATCTCTTTATCTACTAAAACCTGCTGATGCGTATGAGCTCTGTAGGCTTTTTCCTTATGTGGTGACAGCTAAAGACTATGAAATTGACAGGGACCATGTAAGTTTGGAGGAAATTCTTGGAGAGGGTCAATTTGGTGATGTCTACAGAGGCTCCTATGACACCAAAGTAAGTCCATACCTAGTTCTTTTGGATGTAAACCAACTGAGCCACAAACTTGAAAATATCTAGTTGACTTCAGGAACCAATGTCATATTTATGTTCAGCCCTTACTTAGTGAGAATTACTAGGCCTGAAAGGGGGATCTTGTAGCTAGTTGCTGCCAAACCGTGTTGATGGTGAAGAAAATTATATAATTCTTCCCAGGAAGAATGACATAGTTTATTTCAGTCACAACTATGACTTACATATTTAACATGTCATGGTAGTATTACCACTGGTTGACATGGTTGTTAAACAAATACATATCATATTCCTGTCACTAACATCACAACGATGTCCCTAACAACTTTAGACTCTTAAGGTCATATGACATAGTCAGAACACTATATATATATATATATATATATATATATATATATATATATATATATATATATATATATATATATATATATATATATATATATATATATATATATATATGCTATGATAAAAGTCGGGGAGAGGTAACCGCCATGACCGACAGGTTGCCAAGCAAAAAGAAGGGGGATGGGGGTGGGAGAAAGGAACAAAAGCGTGTTGTGTTCGCGTTGAAAAATACGAACAAAGAATGAGGCTCCAATTGTTTGTTTGTTTGTTCGAATTATAGTCGTTTTTAGCAGCGTAGGCTATGTACGCCTAGCAGTTAGTGTATCTCTGAGGGTGGGCACTGCCAGAGAGCTAGTCGTCTTCAGAGGATCTTTTACATCCCCTTTCAGAGATGGGACCGCCATTTTTACGTGATCATCTGAGTCACGAGTAACCATTCAGGTTGTCACATCTTGGAGTCAAACCCACAGCCTGTGGGTCGAAAGGCAAGGCAGTAAACAACATAGCCACTGGGACCGGCTCAATGAGGCTCCACACAAATGACCTAAACTTTTATCTGTCCCAAAAGGGATGCGGACAACGGGAGCATGTCGTCTTCAGAGGATCTTTTACATCACCTTTCAGAGATGGGACCTCCATTTTTACGTGATCATCCGAGTTACGAGTAACCAGTCAGGTTGTCACACCTTGGAGTCGAACCCAAAGTCTGCGGGACTAAGGCGAGGCAGTAAACAAAGCCACTGGGACCGGCTCAATGAAGCTCCACGCAAAGGACCTAAACTTTTATCTGTGCATGCTCACAGCTGTAAAAAATCAAGCCGCGATTATTGCTCTCATATTGCATTATTTTCTTGCTTGACAAGAATGTATAGACAAGATTGACAAATATTCTCATTAGGAATAGTGCTTTTATATGTGTAAAAATTTACTGAATACATACATGTACATCAATGAGCAAGGGACTCTGCAGATGCAACCATTTGTGGTGCATATAGGAGCATCAGATAGTTAGTGCCAACCCTAGGTGCATGAATAAGTGGTACCTGTAGGAGTGGCATCAAGGAATGAAATGAAGTGTGTACCACAGTGAAACCCTGTTGCGATCATTGGTGTTCATTATGAACAATGCACTTAACTGGGCTTCATCTAAAGTGATAGATTGTTGAGAAAACAAGAGGTACAATGGCTCAATCGTATTATAGTCAAATCTGTGTTGAATCATGACACCCAAAACTGGGTTTTGCTGTATGTTGAATGAGGGAGTGATTTTGTGTTGTGTGCCATCAGAATGCTCTTCACGAATGTCATTTTCCAGGATGGCTCGAAGCAAGCGGTGGCCATCAAGACGTGTAAGGTGGATAGCGAGGACTCTGTCGGGGAGAAATTCCTTGAAGAAGCATGTATGTTCCATTGCTGTCAATTCTCAAGACAAATATTTTAAAAGGAAATTATGGTTATACAGTGGTTTATTTCAACATATAAGATATACTACATACCTTACAATCTTGTGTATAAGACACATAATTATCACCCAAACATTAGTTGCTGAAGATTTGGTGAATCTTATCTATGAGATTTTCTTAATCATGCCCCTGCCTTGATTTCAACCCCATAGAGAGTCTTATTCATTGATGTGCCTAAGATACAAGATTTTACTGTGCATAAATATTGAGTATCCTTAGTTCACCTGATAGAAATTACTAGGGAATAGCAACGACAGTGTATACCATGTTGACAGGATGCGAAAATGGTGGATGGGTAATGATGGTAGCCAGATGGCTGCTCTGCACAAGGAGAACTTCGTCCATATAGGCCAAATGAAGGGGAAAGGGAAGGGTATCACAGTGACTCAGTATTTCAAGTTTAGCATTTTTAGTCTAGCTAAGGTATATGGTGAGCTCTACTAAATAGCAGAGCTTATCATATTCCTCACTATGTAGTGGGGATGAGCCGCCAATTTGGGTCGTTTTTGGCATTTTGGTATACAAATGGGTCGTTATTTCTTGAAGACATGCATAGCAATAGGTTGATTTTTTTGGCAATGGCTGGTATACCAATAGGTACGTATTTTTGACATTGAGTATAGCAATGGATATTTGTTTTGTGATGGGTATATATGATGCTCGATATTGGGTCAATGGTTGCAAGCCATATCTGTCAGCTAGGTTTAGTTGTTTCAAAGACAAGTTTTATGGCATGATAAGCAAACAGAAAGGTCAGGTCTGAACATTCTCCTTCCACTGTTTCCTACAATATTGTCTACATCATGGGCCGGACGTCCTAGGGCACTTGTTGATAGTCTGCGGGCCCGAGTCACACATCTATTTATTTAGTGGCCGGTATCTAATTAACTGCCTTGCCAAAACGTACCAGAGCATCGTTGGGACTGACCACGGTATCAGCAAAGTTTTTTTGCAGTTGAGAAGCTTAATAAACATACTTTTTTCAATCTGAATCGTTAGTTTGGTATATGGATCAGTCCCTTGTAGCTCCTCGAGGTGGTCTAGATGTGATTTGGGATCATTATTTGGTATATGTTTTGGTGACCCTTTTAAAAAATTTGTATATGAATGGGACTTTTTTCAGAGGATTTGGTATGTAAATGGTTCACTTTTCTCACTTTGCCTTGGTATAGATATGGTCCGATTTTGTTTCCCATGGCGGCTCACCCCTACCCTTTTCCAAGGAGAGAACCCCCCAGGCCTGTGTCCAAGCATGTATGCCGCAATGACTAAATAGGGTATAAATTAGATTTTAATCCCCACACAATCGCGTCGCTTTGACTGTTTCATTAGATTCCCCATAACGAAATAACGTTGTGGTACACTTGCGACTGTTAACGCACCCTTTTATTTAACAAAATTATTCCGATTTCTATCGTTGAGTCGATATTTACAATGGTAAGTGGACAAGGCAGTTTTCTTCGTTTGGAAAACCGCAACGTTATGATTTACACACGGTTGTACATCTCCAAACTTCCGCATTGCATGATAATGGTAGAAAGACATTCCGAAATCCAGCAAATTCCGGAACTCGCTCAGTCCCGGGCATTCCGGAAAAGGAATACTCAACTGTGTATATATATATATATATATATATATATATATATATATATATATATATATATATATATATATATATATATATATATATATATATATATATATATATATTTATATATGCAGAAATGGTTGCCTAATGTTGTAGCTTGCTTTAACCATTGTCATTCAGTGTATTTTTTGATGATATATGATCGATGATGGTTACAGATATCATGCAACAGTTTGACCATCCTCATATCATCATGCTGCTCGGTGTGTGCTCGGACAACCCCATTTGGATCGTGATGGAGCTAGCAAAACTGGGCGAGGTAAGCTCAAAGCCTCTGCATCTCAACTTGCATGGATGCCCACTCACAGATATTGAACCAATGATTTTTGGTCCCAGATAAGAACTCTAAAACAGGGACAGCTCTTTAAAGGGTAATATGACTGAATCAATTTTAGTCAAATGTTATCACTTATAATATCAGATATACTGATTAGTATCAGAATTTTATTTTAAGGACAACTTAAAATTTGACATCCTGATGATGACGAGCTAAGATATCAATGGTAATTAAACACCTAATGACCATTGAGGACCATCCTCTTAACTCTTACCAGCTATTGAATCCCACACCATTAAGTTAAATGTACAACTGATATATTGGCTGCATGCCTTAGATGAGAGCGTTTCTACAGAACAACAAACATCGTCTGCGCCTCGATGTCCTGGTCATGTACTGTTACCAGCTCGGCACTGCACTATCCTACCTGGAAAGCAAGAAGTTTGTCCACCGGTAAGTAACCATGATGCATTTTTGTGATTTCGGCCTACTTTGGTACTGTGATTTTTCGACAAAAATTTAATAAGCGTAAGCTCTCATGAAATACCTTGTGCATTCTATTTGACGCACATTCCCTAATAGACCCCCACCCCACTTTCCAAGCCTGCCCCTCTTGACTGGCCAACTTGACATACGTCGCATGCGCCGCTGTCTGCCACATTGTTCGGCTTTCCAGAGTGTCGGTCAGCGTCTCAGTGAGCATGCCATCAATTGAGCTCACTTCCATGTTTGTGTTGGTTGCTTCCTATGCATCACCATGCAAATGATAAATTCAACAAAGCCCAGTTAACTTGCTTTATGAAAACGCTTCTCTTAGTTTTCTAGCACCTTGATCCCTAATTGATGCTCACCCATTCCCTTTGCACTTATGCAGTCTGCGTCTAATAGGATGATTATGGTATCAACAAATGCTGTTGTGAACTTAAAATTTTCAAATATCTATTTCGTTTGATTTTTCATGAAAGCATAGGTTGTCACAGTTCTATGCATTAAGTAAGAAGTACACTGATATTTGAAAACATCACTGAATTTCTTGATCATGTTAGTTGATGGTGCAAGATGACATTTTAAAAACATTATCAGCATATATTATTGAAAAACTTCTGAACTTGATCAGCTGAAGCAGCAAACAATACTTGCGCCACAAGTTATTGTCACGCAGGTCACTGCTCTGTTTGGTTACATTCCCAGAATCCATCGCACTGCACTGGCTTGATATATTATAGGAGCCTTTGCAGGAATCTTTCTTGTTAATTTTTTTCAGGGATATAGCAGCTAGGAACATCCTTGTGTCGTCAGAGGACTGCGTTAAACTTGCTGACTTTGGATTGTCTCGTTGGGTTGACGAGCAGAGCTATTATAAAGGTATAGCTGCTTGTCAAGTAGCTTCTTGTTTTTGAGTGTGACTAGCTATGAATCACTTACAAGACTGTGTGGTAATAAAATTTGAAATGAAAGCATCGCACTTTTTTTTGACAGCTTCTAAAGGTAAACTGCCCATCAAGTGGATGGCTCCAGAGTCCATCAACTTCCGTCGTTTCACTACAGCTAGTGATGTCTGGATGTTTGGTTGGTCTTTTGACACACTCCCTCAGCAACACCTTTGACAGTTGGATATTCTCTGCTCCAATACTTTGTATATATGTTTTGCTCTACTCATTGGGTATATTTTGTATAAGTGTCTGGTATATATTTATTTTCTCTATGGTCTATCATGGTTATTCATCAATCCATGGTTTTTCATTAGCACATGGATCGTCATCAGCCCATGGTTATTCATCATCACATGGTTTAATCTTCAGCATGTGGTTTAACTTGCTTTCAATAGTCATCAATACAATGTTTTTCACCAGCCTGTGGTTTTTCATCATTTTGTTGCTTTTTATCAGCCCATGGTCAATCATCAGCCCATGGTCAATCATCAGTCCATGGTCATTCATCAGTCCATAGTTTGTCATCAGGCTATGGTTAGTTATCAGCACATGGTCAATCATCAGCCCATAGTTTATTGTCAGTCCATGGTCAATCATCAGACCATGGTCAATCATCAGACCATGGTTTGTCATCAATCTGTAATGATTCATCAGCCCATAATAATCATCAACCAAAGGCTATTCTTCATCCCATGGCTATTACCAGCTTGTGGAGATTCATCAGCCCATTTGCTCCTCAATTATTCACTTTATTTCTCCTCGTGTACTAGAACATAATGAGAACATGGTTCTAGGCCCTTTTTTGCCCGGAGTGTGTATGTGAGATCCGATGTGTCAGTCCAGTCTCTTCAGTCACAACTCAAATGGCCTTGTTCTTTGATCTTACTACGAGAACCATTACTTTGATTGATATTGTGTTTTACAGGTGTGTGCATGTGGGAGATCCTGATGTACGGTATAAAACCATTCCAAGGTGTTAAGAACAATGACGTGATTGGGAAGATTGAGGCAGGAGAGAGACTAGCCCTCCCTCACAACTGCCCTCCTGCCCTGTACAATCTCATGTGTGTCTGCTGGTCCTATGAACCCTCAAGAAGACTGGCCTTCTCTGACATCAAGACTTATCTCAAGTAAACTAACTTATTTCCTTTATGAGTTTAATTAGTGCATTTAATTAAAAATCAAACAAATTCTTATGTGAAAAAAAACTTTCCCTCAACTTCTGTTGGTGAATTACCAATAGTGCAGTGTTACTCATACTAATAAAGGATCCTAACCAAATAATTTTAGCAACTGTAATGAGCTTTAACAGAATCAGAATTACTCTGTTTCTGTGTCTGTTTGCAGAACCTCTCAACTCTTATTTTAGCATTTATACTTGAGGGGCATGGGCTTGTTACCAATTTGCAAACAGGGCACTTAAATGGGGTCAGAATTCAATTAGTCTCATCCGCTGTTGTTATGTATAGATGTCCCATGCCTGCAGTTGTGTATTTTGCGTTTCAGTGATATCTTATTGGAGGAGAGACAGAGACAAGAGGATCAGCTGAGAATGGATAACCGGCGAGTTCAGGCCATGTCGTGGGGTGAGTAAGGGCAGTGTCATGGGATGAACAGGGGCCATGTTATAGAGTGAGTAGACATGTCATGTTAGATAAGCGATCATGTTGTGGGGTGAGTAGTTTTGAGACAATTTTTCCCCAAATTGCACTCTGCCGAATGACTGTTCCATGTTGGTCAAATATTCTTTTAAATTGGTCCCATCTCTCTTGCCTGTGAAAGGCCAAGGGATTGTGGTGCCTTGTGACCATAGCTATGGTGATGATGGATTTATGTGTATGTGTTTCTGTGTGTAGCTTCATGTGGGTCAGATGATGAGAGTCAAATGCCTCCTCCCAAAGTAAGTTCACCAAATACATCAATTATATAAAATGGTACTGATAATTCATGTTTGGATTAATTGATATCAAATCATCCATGTGTGTTCCCAGCCGGCACGACCAGGATACCCCAACTTGAGGAACCCCATGTCACCCAGCGGTTCTACCCCTAACCTACTAGCAGCCACTGGGGGATATGGTTGTACCCCACCCCACTGGAGCAGCACCACACAACTCTGTAGCCCCCCTGTGGAACCTGCCAGTCGTCCCTACAGCACGGGGCCCCATCACTGGTCAATTGCTGCTGCCGCTGCTAATGCCAGATGCAATCAGTTATACACCCCTGGTGATCCTAACTCTAGTTATGCATCACATCAACCTGGGCCACCACCACTTGGGTATATTGTGGCATATACGCCGGAGCAGATTGAGGGATTGGTGCATGAGCAGTATCATCCTGTGCAGACACCATATGGTGATGTTAGTAGCCATTATCAATTGGCTGGACCAATGGCTGGAAACTACTCACCAGTTCCTTCCCCCAAGCAATCAAAACAACGCCCTAGCAGTGTTTACAGCTTTGTAAGTCATGGCTACTTTTTAGCTCTTTTCTATAGCAGAGATTATCAAATACCTTTGCCCCAACCATCTGTTAGCCATCCATCCAGTTTTCGTATTAACTGGCGATCAGTCTGCTTTGTTAGTTTATGGGTTTGTTGGTTTGTTAACATTTTTTGGTTTCGCTATACAGGTTGCAATCTTTTTTTAAAAAAATCGTGATTTTTTTTAAAATGGTTGGCATTAATGATGCGCAGAATCAAGAGGTGTTGTTTTGACCTCAGCCCCATATTAAGGTCAAGGTCACTTTGTTAATTTGTCAATCCTTCTTTCAATATTTTCTTAACCTACTGTTTTGAAGACTGTCCAGGGTTCGACGTTAACTTTTTCAAGAGCTGGACCAGTGGTCCAATAACTCCAAATGAACTAGACCAACATAGTAAAAACTTGCAGAAGAAAACCCAAATGCGAACAAATCTTGCGACATTTCGGTTGCCAGATTTTGTCTGCTGATCGAGATGCAAAACAAACCAGAAATAGGTCTAATGTCGTTATATTTGGGATCCCAAAAATATTCGCTTAAGAAACATAGCGTTCGTATGTAATCACATAATGCTTGCATTGACTTGTTGGGTTTAACAATACAATTGTAGGTATTAATTATAATTGACAGTGAAATCAAATTGTTTAGCGCAACGGGATTTACTGGGATTTCCCATAACCATTACGACATTGTTCATTTGGCAAGTGTGCATCATAGAGCCTCGTACTCGATACACAAGTCAATGTATCAGTCATCGCGTCTAAAAATACTGCAAACAGATTGCCAACAGATTGACCAATTTGAAACACGACCATTCGGTCCAGCTAGCCTCGCACGTAGCTAGACCGGACCAGCGATCAACTACTGAACTAGTGAATGTCGTTCGGTCGGTCCTTAATGTCGAACCCTGCCTGTCTATGTTCGGATTATTTGTCCTCTGAACACGAGAATCAGTCCTGTCGCTGTCAGATTCCCTTGCGCTGTTTTCGGACATTATCTGGATTGGAATGCACAATCATTTGAGTCTCTTTCACCCAGAACACCATTGCCAAACTCCAAAACATTGCTCTTAGAAACTTCAACTTTTGCCATTGTTTACGGTGAAAACTGCGGACTTGTCAGTGACGAGTTCAACGAGTGACTCACAAGATGCCGGGATGAAAATTAAGAAAATGGTGGCGGGTGCCAAAAAATCCATAATAACGTGGTGAATTATGGGTCGATTTAGAGTTGTTTATTTCCTGATACAGTTCACTAAGTTCTCCCGTGTACCTATGGGCCTCTTGTTAAGTAAGCTATCAGGCCCTCTAATGGTGATGGCTCCTTCCAAACTAAAATCAGACCTGCATGTCCTTTGACCCCTGAGTTGCTTGAGAAAATCTTATTTAAGAAATATTTTGTACTGCATAAAGTCAATAGAGATTTTTTATGGCATGTTGTCTCGTAAAGCAAGCTTGCTGTCTCAAATAATACATGGAAGTCAGTCAGTGCAAATCAGCTTTGCATGACCTTTGGGTTTTTAGGGAATTATATATAAAAAAAATCTATTGTACCTAGTTAACCCAATGAAGAATAATTTTTATGGCAAGTTTTCTATTTACCCAGGTAACCAAGCATGCTGCGTGATATTACATTCATGTTGATGGCTCCTTGCATAATCATCCCTGTATGACTCTAGTTATCATAGTAAACTTATTTTTGATGGCACATTTACAGCTCTGCTGTTCAGCAAAGCTAGTAAGCTACCTCCTACAGGGTCAGTCTGTCTGTTCTCACACTTTTTATGGCGCAATTTCTTATGAAGCAATCTTGCTTCCCTATTTAAATATTAACTTCTTTCCATTATAAAAATAAGCTCTACATGACCTTTGATCCCAGAGTTATTATTGGACATCCCATGCACCATGTAAACCCCATTAAGCATCCAGATTTATTTTTGTCAGAACTTAGCAGAGCCTCAAGGCTTATTGACCTCTTGTTCATTTTCTGAGGGAAATATCCTACCTTTCTTTTTTGATTTTATTATTTTGATTGAGTAACTGTGTGACCGTCCTTATCAATTATATTTTATTCAACCTTAATAAGCATTGTCAACCAGTGTGGAGTCATAATCCCCCCAGCCCCTCAAATGCCAAACCTTGATATCTGAAGTAATTGTTCCAAACGGGTCAAATCAAATAGTCCTGGTGTAGCAAGTAGATCCCTTTTGAAATAAACATTCCAAATCCGCCAATTCCCATTACAATAAACATCAGCCCATTTGATCTTCAGTTGAAGCTAAAGGTAATTGTATCTCAATGCTTGCTAACAATGCCTCAAATTTGTATAAATACTTCCGTCCCCAGAAGGTTAAGACATTCAGTATTCAGGCAATGCTAAAGTCACCGTTGTATAGAAGAAGTTGGAAGGCCAACTCTGTATGGCATGTAGCAGTGTGGAATTCCAGCTCAGCAGTAGCCTCTGGACATCACCAGGGTTACTCCATACCACAGTTTTGTGATATATATTCGGACTTGCGGGATACGGAATCCGTACCCCCACATTCAGAAATAAACATCCGTTTTCCAGTCACCATTCAATTGACGTCTTGTCTTCATCACAACGACCATAGTGTGTTGACATTCACAGTGAAAACTGTATAAACTTACAGTAAGGTTGTTTGGTTGTTGTTTGAGTGAAGTTAATATTATATGTATATATACATCATATTGTGTGGTTATAAGTTGTTATGTGATGATTTTGTATGTTAGGTTATGCAGTGGTGGTAGGGTGGTCATACAATGGTGTGGTGGTTATACAGTGGTGTATGGTGGTTTTACAGGAGGAGCAATCATCTCTAGAACTCGGCGATGAACAGCGCAAGTTGTTGCTGAAACAAAAACTAGAGTGCCAGCAGCGCCAGAGTGCGGAAGATGCTAAATGGTTGCTTCAAGAGGAAGAGAACTTGGTATGTGGGCTGCTTCAAAAGGTCAATAGTAATCAAGGGAGCGGGCGTTTTGGGAAATGGCATTATTTGGTTCATTATTTTGCAACCCATCCCCACCAACATGCTTTTCTTGACTTTTGGTCCTGCTGTAACTTTTTCTGCTCCCATTCTGATAGCAAGTTCATGCCTGCTATACAGCATTGATACACAATTACCAATCATAATTCTCTTCCTTCACAGTTGAAATGATGCCACACCCAATAATTGGCCATTTATTACCCACCAATTGTCACAATCAAGATATTGCCTTGATTCAGCCGTTCTATTTCACATACTGTGAGTGAACACATTATAAGCAATGGCCTCTTACACCCAATTTTTTTTTTACACCCTCCATAATATTTTTGCATTACCTTCTGTGTGATTCAACTCCAACCCATGTGCAAGTGTGTGTGCGTGGTGTAGATCCCTGGAGAGAGGAAGTCCACCACATCAACCATTTCCACAGATGATGAATCTCTGAGCAGTACAGGAGTCAAGGACCCTTCTCCACCCCCCTGCTCCCCTCAACCTATAGGTGAGTGCTAACAATAGGGTGTCAGCTATATATGGGCTGATATAGCATGTGTTGTCACAGGAAATTTGATTAAGTTGTCATGGTAGGATTTGATAAGTGTTGTTAGAATCGTATTTACTCGTGTATAGGTGCAACCTATACAGGTGGTGTGGAAATCGAATCATGAATTTAAGAATCGATTCCAATTGATCCCAGTATCCCTGCGGATATGGGGGCAGAAGAGGTCCACCATATCCTACTACATGTCAAGACGACTATTACTGGGCTGTGGGTTGCGACTCGTGTCGGCAGACAATGGGATCCTGGTGGTTGAGTGGAGCAGTCCTTGCGAGGGCCATATCTGCAACACACCACTTTGGCATGGATTTCACCTAGATGAGATCCTGGGATGGCCTGGTCCAGTCAATAGGCTGATGGCAACTTGGTCTCGAATACTAATTTCCATTTTTATCTTTTCCATCTCCATTCACTGTATTTCACTCCTTTTTGCCATTTATCCTAAAAGGTGGCTGCTTAATCACGTGAATTGTATTTATTCACCTTTCCAGAAATCATATAACACAAGTGGTGGTGTGCCATTAAACCCTAATACTTACCTTTTACCTATGAACTATGGTCCCATTGCATTAACATGCTGCTTCTGCAAAACCATGTATGAATTAATGCCTATCTGGTAAGGTTTCTGGAAAGGAACCATCTGATCAACAAACACAAGAGTAGTCTCTGCCATGCTCGAAGCACGATGGATCATCTGAGATGGCTTCTTTGACGTGGGTTTCGAGCTATGTCGGTATCCCTAGCAGTGAGCAGACTGAGTTGACAGAGAAGTGCTCAACCAGTATGTGACTGAGGTTAAAGTCCCCTTTACAGACTTTAAACCTTAGATCATCAAATATTTTAGGCAGAAATAGCAGGAACAGTGAAATGAATCAATCCCCCCAAAAAATCATGAAATTAAACCCCTGCTGAGCAGAGGTTATTCTTGACCGTGCTCAAACCTATACAACTCATGCTTTTCTACTGAGGAATGAACCCATACCTGAGTGCATTCCTTGCCAAAGGTCATACAATGTCAAGCAAGTTCTCACCGATTCTTATCAGAAACTGCTTCTTCCATGTTCAAAGTCTTTCAGAATCGTTTGAAAGAGTTGATCCTTCTAATTGGATTACATAAGAGATAATAAATGATAAATTTTCTCAATAAATTTCGCATCAATCAATACTAATAGGTATAATTTTAGTTTCTTTTAATCCTTAATTTCTGATCTCTTTGTATTCTATTTCCCCCACATCTGCAGGCACCATATAACACACTTTGCTTAGGTTAACTTACCTTAGCTATCAGAACATCTATCATGAATATTGTTCTGCAGGTGGTCTTGCAAAATCTAGTCTGGCATTGTGATGTTCATGTAGTTGAAGTGTCTCAGTTTAAATCACAGGCGCTAGGATCCCGTTGCCAAGCTTCGGAGCCCTTAGATGCTTTCTATATATTGCATATATATAATATATATTGTTGTAAACAGGCACTCCGAAGCTTGGCGACTGCTGGTGGTGGTGTAAATAGGAAACATTCCTCATACAATGCAGCATTTTAGGTTGCGGGATATGATTTCAAGTCACCCTAACAACATTCTATATACTTTTACATGTGATCTCGATGATGGTCATTTTCCAATGTAATATTACATGCAGGGCTCTCGGGAACCCGAGGTTCCGGGTCCGTGACCCACGATACTTGCAGAGGACCCTCGTCAATACGGTCTGCGGGATGCGCGAGATTTGTGATGCCGTGCATCCATTACGCAAAGCTACAAAATTCGCGAGATCGTTAATTGGCCCGTCTGCAGGTGAAATGAAAACTCGAAAGTCGTCGCCCGACTGGGCCCAGAGTTCAGGAAAGAATTTGTAAAGTGCCCAAATGTTACATGACCAGGACTTTTTTTTACAGGACCGAATTAAAATTAATCATTTTGCGAAGTCTCAAGATTGATCGTAGCATAAGAAGAAAACACATTATTTTTAGGGTAAAATTAGTTCATGGTCAACTTTAGAATTTAAATAAAATATCTATGTATGCAAAGGACATCATGATCAGGAGATTCAGCTGGCTGCAAAATCATTATTATCATCATGTGGTCCACTCACTTGCAAGCTGTACAGAACATTTAGCTATCTTTATATTCTAACCATGGTCTACCCTCTCCTAGTCAAGGTCCCCCAGCCGGATGGCTGCGGGCGCTGTTTACGTGTTACTGATATTCAATAGTCTCGCCTTCAGGTCTGGGCGAGCTTAAAGAGACTGTTCAGCCCCATATAAGGAAAGTGGTTGCCTAGCAAGCTGCTTGGTAACAGCACCTTGGAAACCAAAAATGTTACATTTTCAGACTTTCAGTCGCTACGCGGCGCTGTGGTCTCAGAAAAAAGATCCTTGCTTCGACAGTCGCCATTTATGTTGTCGGACATTATCCTTCCTGCTTGTCGGTCTAAGGTGTGCACAATTATGCCCACAACTTGAATGAGTGAAGATTTTATGAAATCTACATTATGTAACTATAGCGGAAGAATACACATCGTTAGCGAGGTAAATTCAGAGCGCGTTATGATTTACAGCTAACATTCGTGTGGTTCATGGTGTTAGGGAGGCACCGTTATCGATGGAACGACATAACTGAATAAAACAGATCTCCACAGTATATCATGAACATTTCCAGTCAAATAATAATGTTAAAAACTTGTCAACATAACTTCCACCATGTAAACTCAGCGGCACAAATTAGAAGATGTCATTACTTATTCTGCGTTAATCGTAGTAATGTAATAACGAAATGATCCCTGATTGCCTTATATGTGGCTGAACAGTCTCTTTAATATCTTGAATTGGACAGGCATCCCAGATTTGGGATGCTCCAATCACAAGCCGCATCTCTCGGTCACTCTCTGATACTTTTAAGTCGTTGTCTCTCATTGGTCAGTTCTACAAGTTCCGAAGAACTAGTCCAACCGGTGGAGTGATTTTTATGAGCCGGGCACACATCCTATAACACTCCGAATTGTTGTTTCATGCTGAGTGGCACCGTTAATCACACAGTAGGCGAGAGAAGCAGACACACAACTGGTTCTTTTTAACTTACTATCACGTAAACATACTATCGTGCAGCTAAGCGATTAAAACTTTTGAGACGCCCCATAATTCCAGAACACATTCAATGTGTTCTCATTGGCAGCAGACCACTACAATGTCCAGACGTCACATAGAACTGAGGGTGCGTATCACAAGCCAGTTCCATGAGCCAGACACGTGCAATTAAGGTCAATCCGGGTCACAACCTTTGCGTTGATTGGTCACGAAGATTAACGAACGTGTCTAATGAATATTCGGACGCGCCACTTTTAGAGCTGGTCGTGTCGTAGCCCTACAAGACGTCTGCGTAGACGTCTTACCGTTTCTCGAAACAACACAACGCGAATATTTTTAGATCGATTCAGACAACTACCAAACACCAAACATACACAAGTGATGGAGTTATAGAATGCAATGACGTTTTACGGACGATTTTATCCCTTTTCGGCGGGGGATTTCATCCATGGTAATTATTTATAGTTTGATCAATTTGGGAAGCGGTAAAAAGTCAGAAACACAGCAACACGTTTGTTTACAAGTTCAAGACCACATGCACTGCGCATGCACAGAAAGACGACGACTCATGCTAAGCCCGGGGGGGGGGGGGGGCACTTAAGTGTAAAGATATAGTATACATGTGCCGCACGAAGGGGGTGGTTTTTTCGACATCTAGACTTTTACGACGGGTTAGACATTCGCATAATACCTTGTACGATGGAGTATACTTTTTCTCATTCTCAACGAGTACAACGGGTACGGGTTTTCGAGGTCCCGCGGCACACCCCTATCCGAGTTAGGGTAAGTGTCCCCCACTTGAGATGCTAGGGCAATGCGGGAAATCGCGAGAATTCATAGTTTCCAAAATGGCAGACTTCGTATCGCGATTTGTTCGGAAACGAACTATCGATGGCATTTATTGAAGAATAGCGTCGAGTGGTGGTAAGTTTTTTGGAGCGAAAGGTCTTTTTTTTGTAAAGGCTCTTGATATATGTTATTTTCTAGGTGCGAAATATAGCCCTTCAACCCAAACGAGATCTCGCCGACTTGTGTTTGATGAACTCTTCGTAACGGTATAAATTCATGTTACCGTTACGACCGGAGCTAGTCGTGTCGTAGACTCTAGGGCGAGAAGCGTAGCGGAACCCCTGGAGTCTGGGACGCAGACTAACCCTCTCCCATGTATTTGGATATTTTCTAGGGTTTTTTTCTTTCTTCTTTTATTTTCTCCTCTTGGAGTGGCCTTCTCCCAGGCCTTTCCCCCACCTTGTACCACAGCAGCGCCAACATCACAGGCCGGGAAAATCGCTGTTCTCCAGCGAAGCACAAATCCCGCTAAAACTTCGCTACTAATACTAGCCTAAATTTAGAAACCGAAAACACAACTTTCGCTCGCCCTAATCCGCTCACCAGTGCTCACTGTTCCGATCAATTGTTTGATTCGTAAAAGTGGGTCCTTACTATAGATTTCGCGTAATTATTATTCTTGTATTATTGAATTTATTTTTCGTATATGTTCAGAAAAACGCAACGACGACGCTGGTTTCGAAAGATAGCTATACAGTTGATATTTCTCTATTTTTGCAACATAATTTACGAAATAAACTGTCGGACACAATGACCGATGGAAATGGCTTTATTTACCGGACCAAAGAGAAAAATACCGGACATGTCCGTGGTCCGACGGTCTTTCCTGAACGAGTGCAAGTTGAAAATACCGACTAAAATAAGTTGCGTCTCCTGACTTGTTTGGAATAAATAGAGCACTCTGATAAGCTCACTCTGCGCTAGCCGTGCACGACGTGCAAAGATCGTAACCGAATGCGCGTGAACGATACACGAGTTCCAATTATACACGATAATTACACAAATGAACATATGAAGAATAATTTTTCACATAAATGAATGTTAATTAACAAGTTGAGTTAGTTTACGTGTGAGATTTCGTCAAAGGCGATATAATCCGGCCACACAAATTCTGAGAAGTTCATGTTTATTTTGAACGACAAGATCGGTTTCTGCGCGCATGTGCAGACAAGGTTCCTCGCAAGCGAACTTTTTCTTTCTGAATTTTATTATTTGAGTATATGTGTCATTTTGTCAATGATTATCTTTTGGAAATATCTACTTTGAAGGGCGATATTGTATTCAACGATATCACATTGACATTTAAAAAAAGATAACACTTATTGATTCCCGCAGTCAGGAGGGGGCACTTGGCCTTGTCCTGCGTAGGGTTGTGCCCCGGGATCACAAAAACCTGTACCCGCCATACAAGGTTAAAATGGCAAGAGCATACCCCAACCTACTATTATGAGGTCAACAAAACCCGTCAGGAGGCCGAAAAAAACCTACCCCGACACATGTATACTACCTCTATATACTTAAGTGCCCCCTCCTCCGGGACCTGCAGCCACATGGCGAGTGAAAATGAAACTGCGTAATGTGACGTCATATCTCCAAAACGGGGCTGCCGTAGACGAAAGTTGTGATTCTAAAAGTTCATTTGACAATTGCTAAATAATCACGAGACAGTGGATAACCAAAATAGGCCGCATAAGCGGATACTCATCTCATTTGTCGACATATATATTTACGTAAGTACACAACTTGGTGGTAAGCCCCGGAGATGCGAAATAAAAACAATTGCCACACGACCCACATACTTTCAGGCACGACGGTATATATTTATATTACCTTCGTGCGCGTCTAACTCTGCGCCCGCCAGGTCAACGCAGCGGCGACATCTTTTCTCGCCAAGAAATGCGCTACAGCCTACGGGTGTTACGCTTTCTTTACTCGGCGTATGTAAGCGCATTCAATCATTGGTCTAGATGATAGTTTGATTTCAGAGTATTGACATTATCTGGCGAAAGATGTTCTATTGGGAAGAGATATGCAGACAGAATCATTATATTAAATTCTCATAGCGTGTTTTACCAACTGAACTTCACCCAGTTGGCTTGTTACCATGACAGCGCTGTGCTAGCGACACTCGGTTAAAGGACATCAAAGGGCGATCGCGAGTTTCGCGTAGCGTCGAGTCTGTGGCGAGATTTTATTCTAGCTGCTTCATGAACTTCTCCATACAAATGTCACAAAATCTCGCAAACGTGCTTCGTTGTCAGAAAGAGTGCTGGAGATACTGATGCGCATCAAGATTGAGGGTCCAGCTGTCCAGAACTTCGACTGTCAGACAGCAACTATGAACTTTATTGCTGATAAACGAATTAATATGCATGCAATGTTTGTACATAGGCGTTTGTGGTGTTGTGATCTGTTATCAATAAACATCTATTTGGACCCTCTAGTTTATTGTGGACCCCCGAAATGTGTTGGGGACCCTTGGGAATTTTAACTTGAGGGTCCTGGACCCTTGATAATTTTTGGCTAGCGAGAGCCCTGTAGATGTTTAAATATTTCCACGGCGCCAAAAAATTGGGTACGACCTATGCACAAGTAAATACGGTATGTGAATTTGACATCTTATCTGAGTGGGGATCACTCTGTATATATTGTTTCCCATTCAATATGAATGTCAAGGCTTCAAAAATCAATGAGTCCAATATTCCTATACCAAGTGGACTAAGACACTTTTGCGTCATTTCATTATAATCATTGATTAATTTTGGAAAATTAAATTTCCCAGTTTCAATTTCCAATTGTTTTGTATGTCAGTGGAGGAGAGAAAGTCTCCCGTAGAGAATCCTAGCACACCATCACATTCACCAGAACCTGTGAGTCGCTTTACATGTTTCTGTAACACGTCTTCATCAGCAGCAACATTTTCATTATCTTATTAATTATCACCAGCAGCAATAGTATTCTTCTGTTATTAATCTTTGTCATCATTATCATTCATCCATCACCATCTCACTCAGTATTTATGAAGCTATGGAAAATATTTCCACTTGTCATTACAACATTGTATGCCCATTGTACACGCACAAATAACATTACAAATTATTAATTCGCCGCAAAGCTCATGGCCAATGAAACTTAGTCACTTTGCATATTTATCATCACCATTATCCTCAATCATCACCATTATCCTCATTCATCACAATTGCTATTTTCCTCATTCATCACAATTGCAATAGCATTTCATTTTATGTGTGTCTTTAGACAGGAGAGCCGCCCCCCGATCGTAGCAGTGATGCTGTCTACCAGTCGACCACAGACGTCGTTCGTTCAGTGATGGGCATGTCCAGAGCTGCAGACCCTTCCAAAGCACATCAATACGTTGATCTAGTCAGGGTGGGTGCTTTTCAATGAATTCTAGTGGACAGGATGAAATCCTGGGCATGACAAAGCCTTAAATATTATAAGTAATCTAGATATTTGGTTTGAAACTCTTTGACTGTGTTATTGTTTGTAGACAGTGGGATTGAAGCTGAAGTGTCTGCTGGCCAGCGTGGATGATGAGATGACTATACTAGCCATAGACACCCACAGAGAGGTTTATATCTCCAAACGTGTATATGTTACACAAAGAGACACTCACCCATAGATGCTTGCACATGCACACACACACACACACACACACACACACACACACACACACACACACACACACACAAGCTCACATGCATGTACAAATATATACTTGCCCACATGTCTGCACCTGTGCAAACACAGACTTATTGTTCTATCTGAAGTTTCCTGATAGTTCCTGCTTTTATTGTTGCTATTGTTAACACAGTTGTACCTATTCTAAACTTTATTTTAAAATATATCTCCCACTATATTTCAAGGTTATGAATGGCTAACTATGCATTGTTCTGTACAGATTGAGATGGCACATAAGGTCCTCAGCTCTGACATGGCCAAGCTGATAGAAGCCATGAAGCTGGCACAGCATTACAGTACAACGCTACTCGACGTTCAGTACAGGCAGGAGATGCTAAGGGCAGCTCACGTGCTCGCAATGGACTCTAAAAACCTCCTCGATACCGTAGATAATGCCCGTAAAACATGCTGTAGGCATCTGTCAAGCAAAACTGGGAGTGTGAATGAATCTGTTGGTGATAAGAGGTTTTCAGGTGAAAGTTGTGGCACGAGGACTCCAGATTCGGAGATGAGTGAAGGGCTTCACACTCCTCTTAGGCGCCCTGCGCACCAAGTGCCCAGTAGTGATAGCCTGTCTGATATTAAGGATAACAATGATGGATATGAGTCTATGGGTGCTAAATCCCAGCAACTGTCAACAGCTGAAGGTAGACCCAAGCAGCTGGGGTCTACTTCCACCCAGGCTGTACTTGCAGCTGCTGCAGCAGTCATCACCTTAAGTGCTTCTTCAACCTCCCCATCACCTCCTGGCACCAGCCAACCAGTCACACACACTAGTCCTCCCATCCCCTTCACAGGAGTTATTGATCTCAGTGACACCCTCTCAAATTCTCTAAACATTATGGAATCCCAGACATTGTCACTGAACGATAATTTCCCTGAAGAACTACTGGCCACCCTGACGTTGACCCCTTCCCTGTCACCTTCCCCAGAACCAGATTCTTGTTTATCCCCCAAGGAAGATACCTACTCGAAGGATTTTGAGGAGACTTTGAACAGCACTGAGGCAGAGCAGTCATATGGGGATGTGGATGCTGATTGCTGACCCCACCTTTACCATGGAAACAAAGACCCACATGGCTGTCAGTTTCTAGGTGTGTGTGTGTGGATGACATTGGATGTTGATTTCCTCTTCAGTTGTTGCCTCCAGGCATGATGGATGTGACGATTCCCCAGCCCACCAAAAAATCCATTCCTATTATACAAATTGTCATCAAGTCATATTTGGTTTTATTGTGTTACCGCTCTGTTGTGCATTTGTGTTCTGTTTAGTACAAGGATTCCGCACGAATATATGAACCATTGTTGCAATTTGAGTTTGGAAAGTGCAATTTGTTCTTTATCAGTATTTTATGGAATTTTTAGCCTAGGTTTGGGTTATGTTTGGGAAGTATGTATTAGTCAATGCAGTAAATCGAGACTTGACAAATCAAAGAAGTAGGATAAAGGCAGTGTTATTTGAAATCCTGTTTACATCTTCTTTGGCGCATATATATATATATATATATATATATATATATATATATATATATATATATATATATATATATATATATATATATATATATACCATATCCACACATTTTTTATTTCGACCAAAGGTTACCATTATCTGCACATGTAGAATATATATCCAGTAACTTGTTATAAGTTATACTCTATCTCTATATTTCAATAGCACTGAGCTTTTAAGGTGCTTGTTAAGACTCTAGAGAGACTTCGGCGGTTATGGGTGTAAAGGCTATCTGTTACTATCAAGCCTATCTGTTATAACACAGCCAGCATAACCTTGTGTGGTACTTCTGTGATGTTAGTTTTTGCTATATAACCCTTTCTTTGTCATAATTATAGTCAGAGATTACCCTCCTAATTACTAACCCGATCAGAGATTGCCCTCTCTTTGATTTACCATACCCGAAATTGCCCTCTCATTTATTAACCACACCAGAGATTGCCCTCTCATTCATTAACCACACCAGAGATTGCCCTCTCATTCATTAACCACACCAGAGATTGCCCTCTCAGTCATTAACCACACCAGAGATTGCCCTCTCATTTATTAACCACACCAGAGATTGCCCTCTCAGTCATCAACCCCATCTAAAATATTAGCAATGCTTAAACTCTGACAGCCCTGGTATGGTTTTTTAAGTTTCAGTTTTTGTCGGTGTAGTTATTCATACCTTAAAAGCAATTAAGTTAAATCAGCTGAGAGTGAAGAGTTTATTCTGTCATGAAGACTAGTGTATGTTGTTAGGAGCTGCCTTCTCACCATTCAATGATACCTCGTATCTCAATATACAGTCAACCATCTCTTAAGGCTGTAGTATTTATTTGTAGGGCATTGAGACGTTTTGTATGTTGGGTGATGAAAGTAAATTTAGGTTGCCAGGCATTATATGCAGATGCTATGGACACCCAATTAAGTAATTACTAGATATTTATCAATATTGCCATGAGTACAATACACTCTTTTTGTCTGCTTTGATTCTTAGTACAGATTTGCTTAGCAATTGTTGCCATGGAAACCTCTTCCTCTTATATCTGTCTGTGATATTGAGCCAACCCAATGTCAGCTTTCTGCACTGTTAAGCATTGTTTTTTTTCTCTTGGCCTCATCTCATACTGTTTCTTGTTAATGCATACATTTGTACTATAAATACATTGCTTTAGTAAAGTGACAGATTAATGAAAGCTGGTAATCAGTGGTTATTGTTTTTTTAGCTGCCTTTCATTAGGCTCTTTTGTTAAGAAGATAAACTAACCAACAGTTGGTAACCAAAGCCAACACTATGTGTTGCGGTATTAACCGGATAGTATTCTCGACAATGGTGTAAAAAGATGACAAACAAGAAATGAAGGAAAAAGGGAATAAATGACTTAAGCTGTTAAAGAGGGTGTTACTTGTAGGAATCTAATGAAATAGTGAAAAAAGACGTAACTGTTTGCGGGTCAAAATCTCATTTATTACAATATTGGGGTATACAGGGTTTGAAAGCCACTCCAATCTCGTTTGGACAGGGCCGTTTTGCAGAACGTAGTCCAATTTCATTGTAAGTGTGGTTTTCTTTCAAAATATGAAATAAGTCAACAAATGGTGCTATGATATAATTTGTTCTTTGAATATATATTAGCAAATGAAGAATAGCATACTCAAATGATACCATTTTCGTTTTTTACAGGTGGTATTTAATGTTTTAATCGCCAAAGAAATTTGTTTCGATGCCATAGTAGCAGGGCTGGAAATTAACTAAAATGGCCACCCGTCATCAGGACGGGTAGCCAGGAGATGCTACCCGTCCTTAACAGATTCTACCCGTCCAAACAAAAAGATACCTATTACATAATGCGTCATGTCAAGATGAACTTGAACGCTGCACATAGCTTTGACACGCGCGCGCACGTATCATGCGGCTGGTCGAGAAACACCTTTCGCGCTAAAACCATCGACGTGCGCTCTGATCTTTTCACACCCTTAACGTTTTCATACACCAAGATCCCGTAAAACTTTTCAATACAGCATTAGCTTCACTTTTTCACAAATTCAACTTTTAATAATGATTTATCAACCGTATAATACGGTTTTAGTAATGTTATCAGGCTACACACAAAATTAACATCGAGGGAAATCTAGCCTCGGGATCAAAGTAGTCGTCGCGTTTAATGCATAATGTTTCAGGAGAGATAAACCACCCCTGAATAGAAATAACCAGCGACGTTGTGTTCTGTAGTAACAGCCCGAGAACGAATTGCTCTTTGGTAAGAAATGACCACACACCCCGCTGCACCTGCTCTTAGACAAAGAGAATCGCGGTACAGCTCGTCGTCAATAGCAACAGGTTTTTGATCTGGTCTTTGAGTGATCATGTTGTTCGTGTGGGACAAAGGTGAAGGGAGTTCAAAACGCACTTTCATTTTTTTATCCTCGGCCTGTGTGAGAAAAGAGAAACAAAGTCAGCTTTCTCTACCTGCAAATTGTCGCCAAAGTACAACATGGAAATGCCGATTTTGTGAGCTTTACAAAGGTGCGCGTGTGTGCTAGGGGGAACAGAGAGAGGGGGGAGGGGGAACATAGAGAGGGAAAAGTGATTAAAAGCGAGGTGGTAGGGGTGTTTGATTGATTGAGGCTGGCGCCGTTGAGCATGTACGCGTTAACCTGGATTGATATGATATGTTCAATTAAGTCATCAAAGTAAGAATAATGAGCACGAGCGGTGTGGCTTCTAAATCAGCGCGTCAGTACAAATTACACTTAAACGAATAGTAACCATGGCTAATCTGTAACCATGTGCACGTGTTAAATGAACTGATACAGCTGCAATTGGGAAGTCGCCATACACGTCGACTGACTGATCTTGGAGCGGCCTAACTCAAATAAAGTAGTTGAACAGGTGTTTCAAGTCTTTTAGAGTTAAAGAGCTGGTAGAGCAGACAGACTTGTAATAATCTGTGTGCAAGTGTAAAACTACATCAACATCAGACATATAATCGCTGAATGTGTGTAACTGTAAACAATACTGTAGATGACCCAAGCAGTAATCTTGTTGATTTTCACCAGAACAGCTTTGTCAGACAACACGCTGCGCGCTCTGATTAGTCTCGCTAGTATCGCTATGTTCTTATTTGTCTGTGTAACAAACAAACAGTATTCACCGTGAAAAGTTACCCGTCAGCAGGACGTGTGATTGGGCTAGATCTACCCGTCCGGCCATAAAATCACCCGTCAGTGACGGGCGGACAGGTGTTAATTTCCAGCCCTGCATAGTAGTTCTGTCGCGATATGTGTACCTTCATACAATAACTACATAACTTACACCAAAATGTGAAGTAAGGAAGGTGATAAGTAGATCCGATTGATAATCAACCAGATTATGTAGTGGTAGCGTTACGACATCCGCCTGACTCCGCGCTGGTAAATGACCATAGGCTAAGGTGTCATCGCCGTTCGTGGCTATCCACCGCTTTGAGTCAAACAGGGAGAGTTGTTGATGTGTAGCTCGTTGCCTGCATCTCACCGCTGACAATATCCTCTAGGTGTTTCATTCATTGCACAGGGTCATCAAAATCCCTGACAACATAATTCAGCTCGATCTGCAGTCATGGCGGGGTGTCGTATCGTGATCTGTGGTGAGGAGATCCACACGATTCACGCTTGATATAATGAAGGAATGACTCGAACTCCAGGAATAGAGTTTAGAAGAATCTTGAACGTTATTAAACTTTTTAATTTTTGCTGGAGATGTGTCGAGGTCGGTGGCCAGGATAGAACGGATTTTAAGATGTACAGGGCATGAAACTAAGAAAATTTGCCACCGGCCAACTTGGCTGGTAGTTCCCAAAATCCACCGGCCCAGAAAAAATTCCACCAGCCAACAAAATTCAACACAAGTTTATGTATATTTATGAATACTTTATTTTTTTTACCCATAACCCGCATAATATAACTCACAATATACACAAGCAAAATAATAAAATAAAATTGCACCACATTCAATCACTTGATAAACACATCAAGAAAATAATGACACTCGGGTAAGAACATATAATACACACAACAATAACACCCTACTTAACAACAGTTTTTCTGGTATATGGCCTCGAGTGCCCTGGACAAACCAATGCAAACCAAGTCCTCTTCTGGTCCATCCTCCTCCTCACTTTCACATCGAATGTTTTCCTTGTAACTGGAGCGTCGATACCAGGTCCCAGTAATCTATAACAGTTCTATAGCATGCTCAGGGTTGCAGTCAGCGGTAGGGGGTGACACAAAGAAGCACAGTCATCAGGTCGCTGAGGGAGTCTGCGCCAAGACGGGACCTCCAGTCATTTTTCATGTTGAATCCTCTTTCACACAGCTGTAGAGGCAGGAAGGGTCAGAATGAGGTCCATGAGGGCTAATACATCACAACTGTCTGTCCTATGTGCCCTGTTGATGCTTGCCCAGGACATCTAGTCAATTCCTGGACCTCTGCTGCTGTCGGTGAGAATCTGCACAAGACATATGAGCATACTCTAGGCAATGATTATTTACATAACACAAATGATAAATAGGTTTATTCAGCATCAGCTCACCGGTGCTTTAAGCATTGCCCACTGGTCTGGGATATATGCAGTGTCAACACCTGCACCAGAGAGTACAACACTGAAATGTTCAACGAGTTTGGCTGCTGCCTGATCACCAAAATCTGAAAGCATATTCAGACAGCTGCATATCTTTGGTTGCATATTTTCTGCAGCAATCGCAAAACATTACATCCTACTTTTCATCGTGTCGCAGCCAACCTCTTTCTTCTCCGCAGTTTGTTTTCAGCCAGCTAGAATTCCATTTCCTTCCTCTTTTTTTCTCATAATCTTTACTTTGAAGCCTTAGCTCTTCTGGTAGCTTGCGCTTACTCGGCTGGGGAGGCTTGGCCCCTTCAACGAAATGCCACATAGTGTAAAAAAATTGGGGATTTGGACGCTGACGATTTGACTTGGTCGACTCGTAGAACAGAGCTTGATGATTAATCATGATCAAAACGAAGCCTTATTTATCCAAAGTTCACCGAGACCCAAACGCAACGCGAGGCAACGACCGACGTTTCGCACGTGTCATGACGTGACACGTTGACAGCACGCGCCGCATCGTGACGCGCTGACCAGATGAGAGCGCGAGCTCCTGTCACAGCTTCTCAAAAGCCGACCCTAACCTTGGAGTCATACCTCCGTGCACCTACTTACATTAATACCTGAAACAACAACAATAAATTGGCACATCCCGGCCAACAGCGACACATGCAAAGATAAACAAGCACTCGAATACAATTCTAGCACAACAAATTCACGGCTGCTCGTGAGGGGTGTTTTTACGATTTCGGATATGGTAATGGAAGAATGATATTGTTTGAAAACAAACAGTTATATTATGTATAAAAGACCAGAAATCATATGAATGAGGATGCGTCATGTAAGTATAACCGTCACATTGCTGCGTTAGTTATTATGTGAACAAGTCGTCAGCTAAGTGAGCGACGGTATATTAGCGCCCAATTAACAATACCAACGGGACATCCGATAAAGTCGTATAAGGTGTCCAAATCTGTATATTTAATACTACAATAAAGACCAGAGACCCTCTTAATAAATACTCGCTGCGTTTGGAGTAAACAATCACTGGTGATCTCAGTAGGGGTTCGGGGCTTAAGTGCGTGTTAAATTAAAGGTCGGGCGCTTCAGAACGTGCTGCGAGCGGGCGCATCATAAAAACTTAATTCAGGCAATTTGTTGACTCGCCACCCGGGCGACCAGTTTCATAATTTCTACCCGCCCGAGCCGATTTTGACTCGCCATTGGCGAGCGGGCGGGCGTTAGTTTCGAGCCCTGATGTATAAGTGCTTCCCTCAACGACTATCCCTATTCTCATGAGATGTTCAGTAGCCAGGTCAGTGAGGGCTGGGGCCTTCGGGCGTTGCCTTGGCAGGATGGCCATGTGGCTGTAGAATATGGGGTATGCATGAGGAGAGTGGGGAAGGGGGAAGTGGCAGGTGACAGTAGGTCATTCGTGGATCTGGGAAGCTGGGGTTTATAAACCCCAGCTTCCCAGATCCGTGAGAGACCTACTGTAACATGGTCCTCTGGATCAACCAGCTTACTGCTACTTTCATCCACCAGTCCACAGTGGCAAGGCCTGTGCCTGCACCACGCAAACGGATTCCCGTGCCGCGCAAGCCAGTTCCCGTGCCACGCAAACGGATTCCCGTGCCGCGCAAGCCAGTTCCCGTGCCACGCAAACGTATTCTCACCGCCTAGATATAAATTGCCGGCTTTGCTGTTTGTTGTCATGTGCCTAAGTACCATTGAACTTGATTACCAAATGTATTACACTACATGGTCACTTGGGATACACATTGTCCATGGTTTTATAATTGCCCAATTCCAGAAGTAGCTGTGTATCTTATATGTGCTTCAATAAAGGCATAACTTACTCATTTGTGTTAACATCATCCCCTATAGGTCCATCGATCAGTATGTACTCGAATTTAGATCCAAGCAGGACGTAACGATCCAAGCAGTTTGACTTGAACCCTGGATGCTCAGTCATACATTGCCACTCTTCCATTGTTGCCAGAGTCTTCGGGCAATTTCGACAACAAACACATTCCCGAAATGTGGCCATCTCTCTGATTGCAGTTATGACAGCTTCACCCGAAAGGTTGCCCAAATCAAGCTTTAGCCACATTGAACTCCAAGTTAGATCAATCACATAACAAAAGCTGACCCAGTGGTCAATGTTTGGTGATGATTCACAAATTCTTCTGAGCATTCTGACTTTATTTGTGAGCAAAAGAGTAGACTTAGGTATCATGGGGTCGGGAGAGCAGGAGCATGCAGTTCCGTGGTAACCAAAATTTATCAAGGGCCCAAAGAAGTATATTCAAGAGAGCACAGGGGCCCTGGTTAATAAATAGTCTAATTAAATACTTAGTTGGGGGTGGGGTGGGTGTAAATTACTTCCTACCTATTTCAATCATAGGCAATCAGTGCTTTGAAATTATATAATAAGTCTTTTAAATATACACTGATGATAGATATATTATCAGGACGTCTGAATTCTGAAAGGGGCCAGATCACAGGCACCCAAGTCAATTCATTGAACGAGCGCGATTCGGTTTCGTGTGACAGATGCATATATATAGATATATATATATATATATATATATATATATATAGATATTAGAGAGATATATATATATAGATATATATATATATAGATATATAGATATATATATATATATATAGATATATATCTATCTATATCTAGAGAGAGATATATCTATAGAGAGAGATATATATAGAGAGAGATCTCTCTCTCTAGATCTCTCTCTCTCTCTCTCTCTCTCTCTCTCTCTCTCTCTCTCTCTCTCTCTCTCTCTCTCTCTATCTCTCTCTAGAGAGAATCTCTCTCTCTCTCTCTCTCTCTCTCTCTCTCTCTCTATCTCTCTCTCTCTCTCTCTCTCTCTCTCTCTCTCTCTCTCTCTCTCTCTCTCTCTCTCTCTCTCTCTCTCTCTCTCTCTCTCTCTCTCTCTCTCTATCTCTCTCTCTCTATCTCTATATCTCTCTATCTCTATTCTCTCTCTATTATCACAGCCCTCTATCACAGCCAGACCCTCCCTCCCTCATCTCTCCAAGACTCTCAGGACCTCTAAATTCACGTCATATACACTAATCCCTTTGAAACAAACAGAACTTATTTCGATCTAGCCATAGCCCTCACACAATTATTAACATTCCAAGCTATCAACTTCAAACCCCCTTTTACTCCCGAAACGTATCAGAATTACAGGTAATTAACACCCCGGCCCTTTGATCTCAACTTTAACCCTTATCAATATTCAACCTTAATCCCTTTCATGTTTAGTCAGTAATTGCGGCAATGTCCAGTGCGGGCAGATGCCAGTGGGCATCCAATCAGAATGCGCCACCTATGTCCAGCCCACATTTTGCTCTATAAATACAACGACAAACCTCATATATCAGACTTGGAAATATATATCGTGCACATCTACAACTTCGAACATCTCAACATCACAGTTGTAGTAAAGACCATCCAAACATCCCCAGAGCGTGCCGATCTACAATTTCGTAAATAAAGGATTACATCTACAGTTCGCCGTATCAATTACTCGCTACACCTCTCGCAAGCCATCGTCGAATCCCCGACGGTCACAGTTGGTGGAGAACCCGGTTTCAGACCTCCTTTAGGCTGGTCAGCTTTTAATGCCAAATACCCGTCTACAAGCGCGAACTGATCACCAATCTACTATGGCATATTTCCACGCCATACTTCCTCCTCGATTTGCTAAAGAACACGCAGGTGAGTGGTTTGACACTTTGAAACTGCACGCTAGAGCAAATAAGTTGGACGAAGGACAAAAACTGGGATTTATCCCGTGTTTACTGGATGACCCTGCTAGATCCTGGTATCACACTCTACCTGATTCCGTTAAAACGGACTTACAAAAACTGGAGGACGCTTTCAAGAGTCGCTTTGACTCTATCGACGGCCTAAGACACACGTACATCAGACGTTTTAACAACCGTCAGTTACAGCGAGGTGAGACACTGGACGACTACCTCGATGACATCAAAAAGATGGGAAAACTTTTGGGTCGTTCAGACCAAGACGTACTGGACACTTTCATCTGCGGCCTACCGGATCACATTAAACCTTTAGTGCTTCAACACGACCCCCAGAGCATAGACATTGCATTAAGGCACGCACGCTTGTGTGTCTCGGGCTCCGCAAACCATTCCAACAGTGCTGAACAACCGTCACCTACCACAAAGGAACCCCAACTCACCAGTTTGGTGGAAACGCTGATTAACAAAATCGAACTGTTAGGAACCAACATAGTAGCTGCCGAAATGAGAGAGCAGGCCCACTCAACGGAACCACCACAACTCAACAAAGTATGCGCAATACAATGGTCAGTCAGTTTATTGTAACAGGTGTGGTAGTAGCAATCACAAGTCACATCAATGTTTACACATTACACCCATTTGTCATTTTTTGTAAGCGTACTGGGCATATCAAAAGAGCATGCCGCAGCAAGCGATTTTCGCGCCGATCACCCGCCCACCCTTTCCCATTTAGCTTCTCACATACCGGACCACTTGATTGAAAATTTTCATATAAAACGGACAAATCAAGGTAAAATAAGAAAGCACAAAAAGTGAATAAAACCAAAGGTTACATCAGTTCATCCACAAGCTCGCCGTTATGATAATTATTGATCTTGAACATTATGGATTACAATTACTGGCATTGTCAGGATCGTTTGATAGTTGTATTTGCACTCTTGTCTTGTTTTGTTTCTTCCCGTCTATCTAGTCATTTTAACAACCGATATTGATAAATTTTTTTATTTAACTCTTTTGAACGAAATTCTGTCGACACCTTTAGAGCCAAACCATAAAATGTCGGTATTGTAAATCGGCTGGAGATAGGATAAACATATATATACTGGATAGCAGTACACAATCGATATACGGTTTTTTCATTGCAGGTTCCCTAACAAACTCATTTCTACGACGCTCGTGAATCATTCAAGATGCGTGTTGATAAAGTAACTGTAGAAATTTCTAATATGATACCGGACGTAAAGCACACGGTGATAATTAAGAAACGCAGAGCCAATATTAAGTTTATTGGTGATTTGTCTAGCTCCCTATTCGGGACAGCTATGTTGAAGATGTTAAAACAATATGTCAATGCCATGGTTAAAGTGTCAAACAGACTGACACTTGTGTTTGAAACGCATGAGTACCTACATGCCGCTTATTAAACAGTAGGCTAGACAATGCCCTCACTCGAATACTGCGAATCGTATGAGCTAACCAAACTGGCTAAGGGAATCGAGAGTATTATCCATTATGTTCAAGGGAATTGTTATCGATAACCAATTTACCAATAATCAATAACCAATTTATTATAATCCAGAAGCCCCATAGCCCCATCCTCTACCCCCTGCTCGAAAAAAAAGCGCGCCGACACTAATAGCATCTTGTAGCGGCATACTGTCTCGAACGATGCTCTGGTTTTCCCAAGTATAGGCTGAATCTCTTTACATTAACAAATTAAATTGTATGTTTATTATAAAATTACTGTTTACTTTAATGCAACTTAACTTTGATTTCACATATTTTGAATGTATAATATTGTAATTATATCAACTAAGATGTTAGTATAAAAAAAAATGCTGTTTAATGTAACTAAGTTTAGCATGTATATAGGTATGTAAACATATCATCGTCTAGATACTTTTTTTTTACCCCTACCACATCTGTAATTTTTCATTCATGTACAATACAAAACGAAAATGATTGACCTAAATACCGCGCATGCGTTGCCACCATCGAATTACAATTAGGACGCAGGATCCCCTAATTTCATTATCTCAAATGATTGAATCCTTGAAGAACATTTGAAACATCATTAAGGACTCGAACATTTAAAGTTTCAAGTAATTGAGCCATTTTTGTTTGTGTGGTTCAAATCGCATATATTTAACTTGTTGAAATTCTACATCGTTACATATGTATATAAATTTTTGTCTTCATAATGTTTTGCTTGATCAGTTGTCACTGTAACTGTCTTATTGTCATTGGTTTATTTACTTGTAGATAATTTAGAATATTATTGTAAATAATGCATATTGTATTTTGGTCAATTGATTGACATTGTGTTTGAATCATAACTCTCTTATCTTAAAAGTATTATTTACTAAATAATTCAAAATATTATTATCATAGATTATATATATTGTACTTGGTATTGATTTGTGATTATTATTTTGTGTGTGTTCTGGTATTGTTCTGTGATTATTTTTATGTATACAATATTGTCTTTGATTGGCACGCTCAAACACAACATACACATGCATATCTAGTTTTTAACACAAGGACACGGAGTGTCCTTTTTCAAAGAAGAGGCATATATCACAGCCCTCTATCACAGCCAGACCCTCATACATCTCACAAGACTCTCAGGACCTCTAAATTCACGTCATATACACTAATCCCTTTGAAACAAACAGAACTTATTTCGATCTAGCCATAGCCCTCACACAATTAACATTCCAAGCTATCAACTTCAAACCCCTTTTACTCCCGAAACGTATCAGAATTACAGGTAATTAACACCAGGCCCTTTGATCTCAACTTTAAACCTTATCAATATTCAACCTTAATCCCTTTCATGTTTAGTCAGTAATTGCGGCAATGTCCAGTGCGGGCAGATGCCAGTGGGCATCCAATCAGAATGCGCCACCTATGTCCAGCCCACATTTTGCTCTATAAATACAACGACAAACCTCATATATCAGACTTGGAAATATATATCGTGCACATCTACAACTTCGAACATCTCAACATCACAGTTGTAGTAAAGACCATCCAAACATCCCCAGAGCGTGCCGATCTACAATTTCGTAAATAAAGGATTACATCTACAGTTCGCCGTATCAATTACTCGCTACACCTCTCGCAAGCCATCGTCGAATCCCCGACGGTCACAGTTGGTGGAGAACCCGGTTTCAGACCTCCTTTAGGCTGGTCAGCTTTTAATGCCAAATACCCGTCTACAAGCGCGAACTGATCACCAATCTACTATGGCATATTTTCCACGCCATACTTCCTCCTCGATTTGCTAAAGAACACGCAGGTGAGTGGTTTGACACTTTGAAACTGCACGCTAGAGCAAATAAGTTGGGACGAAGGACAAAAAACTGGGATTTATCCCGTGTTTACTGGATGACCCTGCTAGATCCTGGTATCACACCCTACCTGATTCCGTTAAAACGGACTTACAAAAACTGGAGGACGCTTTCAAGAGTCGCTTTGACTCTATCGACGGCCTAAGACACACGTACATCAGACGTTTTAACAACCGTCAGTTACAGCGAGGTGAGACACTGGACGACTACCTCGATGACATCAAAAAGATGGGAAAACTTTTGGGTCGTTCAGACCAAGACGTACTGGACACTTTCATCTGCGGCCTACCGGATCACATTAAACCTTTAGTGCTTCAACACGACCCCCAGAGCATAGACATTGCATTAAGGCACGCACGCTTGTGTGTCTCGGGCTCCGCAAACCATTCCAACAGTGCTGAACAACCGTCACCTACCACAAAGGAACCCCAACTCATCAGTTTGGTGGAAACGCTGATTAACAAAATCGAACTGTTAGGAACCAACATAGTAGCTGCCGAAATGAGAGAGCAGGCCAACTCAACGGAACCACCACAACTCAACAAAGTATGCGCAATACAATGGTCAGTCAGTTTATTGTAACAGGTGTGGTAGTAGCAATCACAAGTCACATCAATGTTTACACATTACACCCATTTGTCATTTTTTGTAAGCGTACTGGGCATATCAAAAGAGCATGCCGCAGCAAGCGATTTTCGCGCCGATCACCCTCCCACCCTTTCCCAATTAGCTTCTCACATACCGGACCACTTGATTGAAAAATTTTCATATAAAACGGACAAATCAAGGTAAAATAAGAAAGCACAAAAAGTGAATAAAACCAAAGGTTACATCAGTTCATCCACAAGCTCGCCGTTATGATAATTATTGATCTTGAACATTATGGATTACAATTACTGGCATTGTCAGGATCGTTTGATAGTTGTATTTGCACTCTTGTCTTGTTTTGTTTCTTCCCGTCTATCTAGTCATTTTTTACAACCGATATTGATAAATTTTTTTTATTTAAACTCTTTTGAACGAAATTCTGTCGACACCTTTAGAGCCAAACCATAAAATGTCGGTATTGTAAATCGGCTGGAGATAGGATAAACATATATATACTGGATAGCAGTACACAATCGATATACGGTTTTTTCATTGCAGGTTCCCTAACAAACTCAATTTCTACGACGCTCGTGAATCATTCAAGATGCGTGTTGATAAAGTAACTGTAGAAATTTCTAATATGATACCGGACGTAAAGCACACGGTGATAATTAAGAAACGCAGAGCCAATATTAAGTTTATTGGTGATTTGTCTAGCTCCCTATTCGGGACAGCTATGTTGAAGATGTTAAAACAATATGTCAATGCCATGGTTAAAGTGTCAAACAGACTGACACTTGTGTTTGAAACGCATGAGTACCTACATGCCGCTTATTAAACAGTAGGCTAGACAATGCCCTCACTCGAATACTGCGAATCGTATGAGCTAACCAAACTGGCTAAGGGAATCGAGAGTATTATCCATTATGTTCAAGGGAATTGTTATCGATAACCAATTTACCAATAATCAATAACCAATTTATTATAATCCAGAAGCCCCATAGCCCCATCCTCTACCCCCTGCTCGAAAAAAAAAAAAGCGCCGACACTAATAGCATCTTGTAGCGGCATACTGTCTCGAACGATGCTCTGGTTTTCCCAAGTATAGGCTGAATCTCTTTACATTAACAAATTAATTGTATGTTTATTATAAAATTACTGTTTACTTTAATGCAACTTAACTTTGATTTCACATATTTTGAATGTATAATATTGTAATTATATCAACTAAGATGTTAGTATAAAAAAAAATGCTGTTTAATGTAACTAAGTTTAGCATGTATATAGGTATGTAAACATATCATCGTCTAGATACTTTTTTTTATACCCTACCACATCTGTAATTTTTCATTCATGTACAATACAAAACGAAAATGATTGACCTAAATACCGCGCATGCGTTGCCACCATCGAATTACAATTAGGACGCAGGATCCCCTAATTTCATTATCTCAAATGATTGAATCCTTGAAGAACATTTGAAACATCATTAAGGACTCGAACATTTAAAGTTTCAAGTAATTGAGCCATTTTTGTTTGTGTGGTTCAAATCGCATATATTTAACTTGTTGAAATTCTACATCGTTACATATGTATATAAATTTTTGTCTTCATAATGTTTTGCTTGATCAGTTGTCACTGTAACTGTCTTATTGTCATTGGTTTATTTACTTGTAGATAATTTAGAATATTATTGTAAATAATGCATATTGTATTTTGGTCAATTGATTGACATTGTGTTTGAATCATAACTCTCTTATCTTAAAAGTATTATTTACTAAATAATTCAAAATATTATTATCATAGATTATACATATTGTACTTGGTATTGATTTGTGATTATTATTTTGTGTGTGTTCTGGTATTGTTCTGTGATTATTTTTATGTATACAATATTGTCTTTGATTGGCACGCTCAAACACAACATACACATGCATATCTAGTTTTTAACACAAGGACACGGAGTGTCCTTTTTCAAAGAAGAGGCATATATCACAGCCCTCTATCACAGCCAGACCCTCATACATCTCACAAGACTCTCAGGACCTCTAAATTCACGTCATATACACTAATCCCTTTGAAACAAACAGAACTTATTTCGATCTAGCCATAGCCCTCACACAATTAACATTCCAAGCTATCAACTTCAAACCCCTTTTACTCCCGAAACGTATCAGAATTACAGGTAATTAACACCAGGCCCTTTGATCTCAACTTTAAACCTTATCAATATTCAACCTTAATCCCTTTCATGTTTAGTCAGTAATTGCGGCAATGTCCAGTGCGGGCAGATGCCAGTGGACATCCAATCAGAATGCGCCACCTATGTCCAGCCCACATTTTGCTCTATAAATACAACGACAAACCTCATATATCAGACTTGGAAATATATATCGTGCACATCTACAACTTCGAACATCTCAACATCACAGTTGTAGTAAAGACCATCCAAACATCCCCAGAGCGTGCCGATCTACAATTTCGTAAATAAAGGATTACATCTACAGTTCGCCGTATCAATTACTCGCTACACCTCTCGCAAGCCATCGTCGAATCCCCGACGGTCACAGTTGGTGGAGAACCCGGTTTCAGACCTCCTTTAGGCTGGTCAGCTTTTAATGCCAAATACCCGTCTACAAGCGCGAACTGATCACCAATCTACTATGGCATATTTCCACGCCATACTTCCTCCTCGATTTGCTAAAGAACACGCAGGTGAGTGGTTTGACACTTTGAAACTGCACGCTAGAGCAAATAAGTTGGACGAAGGACAAAAACTGGGATTTATCCCGTGTTTACTGGATGACCCTGCTAGATCCTGGTATCACACTCTACCTGATTCCGTTAAAACGGACTTACAAAAACTGGAGGACGCTTTCAAGAGTCGCTTTGACTCTATCGACGGCCTAAGACACACGTACATCAGACGTTTTAACAACCGTCAGTTACAGCGAGGTGAGACACTGGACGACTACCTCGATGACATCAAAAAGATGGGAAAACTTTTGGGTCGTTCAGACCAAGACGTACTGGACACTTTCATCTGCGGCCTACCGGATCACATTAAACCTTTAGTGCTTCAACACGACCCCCAGAGCATAGACATTGCATTAAGGCACGCACGCTTGTGTGTCTCGGGCTCCGCAAACCATTCCAACAGTGCTGAACAACCGTCACCTACCACAAAGGAACCCCAACTCACCAGTTTGGTGGAAACGCTGATTAACAAAATCGAACTGTTAGGAACCAACATAGTAGCTGCCGAAATGAGAGAGCAGGCCCACTCAACGGAACCACCACAACTCAACAAAGTATGCGCAATACAATGGTCAGTCAGTTTATTGTAACAGGTGTGGTAGTAGCAATCACAAGTCACATCAATGTTTACACATTACACACCCATTTGTCATTTTTTGTAAGCGTACTGGGCATATCAAAAGAGCATGCCGCAGCAAGCGATTTTCGCGCCGATCACCCGCCCACCCTTTCCCATTTAGCTTCTCACATACCGGACCACTTGATTGAAAATTTTCATATAAAACGGACAAATCAAGGTAAAATAAGAAAGCACAAAAAGTGAATAAAACCAAAGGTTACATCAGTTCATCCACAAGCTCGCCGTTATGATAATTATTGATCTTGAACATTATGGATTACAATTACTGGCATTGTCAGGATCGTTTGATAGTTGTATTTGCACTCTTGTCTTGTTTTGTTTCTTCCCGTCTATCTAGTCATTTTAACAACCGATATTGATAAAAAAAAAATTTTAACTCTTTTGAACGAAATTCTGTCGACACCTTTAGAGCCAAACCATAAAATGTCGGTATTGTAAATCGGCTGGAGATAGGATAAACATATATATACTGGATAGCAGTACACAATCGATATACGGGTTTTTTTTTCATTGCAGGTTCCCTCCACAAACTCATTTCTACGACGCTCGTGAATCATTCAAGATGCGTGTTGATAAAGTAACTGTAGAAATTTCTAATATGATACCGGACGTAAAGCACACGGTGATAATTAAGAAACGCAGAGCCAATATTAAGTTTATTGGTGATTTGTCTAGCTCCCTATTCGGGACAGCTATGTTAAAGATGTTAAAACAATATGTCAATGCCATGGTTAAAGTGTCAAACAGACTGACACTTGTGTTTGAAACGCATGAGTACCCACATGTCGCTTGTTAAACAGTAGGCTAGACAATGCCCTCACTCGAATACTGCGAATCGTATGAGCTAACCAAACTGGCTAAGGGAATCGAGAGTATTATCCATTATGTTCAAGGGAATTGTTATCGATAACCAATTTACCAATAATCAATAACCAATTTATTATAATCCAGAAGCCCCATAGCCCCATCCTCTACCCCCTGCTCGAAAAAAAAGCGCGCCGACACTAATAGCATCTTGTAGCGGCATACTGTCTCGAACGATGCTCTGGTTTTCCCAAGTATAGGCTGAATCTCTTTACATTAACAAATTAATTGTATGTTTATTATAAAATTACTGTTTACTTTAATGCAACTTAACTTTGATTTCACATATTTTGAATGTATAATATTGTAATTATATCAACTAAGATGTTAGTATAAAAAAAAATGCTGTTTAATGTAACTAAGTTTAGCATGTATATAGGTATGTAAACATATCATCGTCTAGATACTTTTTTTTTATACCCTACCACATCTGTAATTTTTCATTCATGTACAATACAAAACGAAAATGATTGACCTAAATACCGCGCATGCGTTGCCACCATCGAATTACAATTAGGACGCAGGATCCCCTAATTTCATTATCTCAAATGATTAAATCCTTGAAGAACATTTGAAACATCATTAAGGACTCGAACATTTAAAGTTTCAAGTAATTGAGCCATTTTTGTTTGTGTGGTTCAAATCGCATATATTTAACTTGTTGAAATTCTACATCGTTACATATGTATATAAATTTTTGTCTTCATAATGTTTTGCTTGATCAGTTGTCACTGTAACTGTCTTATTGTCATTGGTTTATTTACTTGTAGATAATTTAGAATATTATTGTAAATAATGCATATTGTATTTTGGTCAATTGATTGACATTGTGTTTGAATCATAACTCTCTTATCTTAAAAGTATTATTTACTAAATAATTCAAAATATTATTATCATAGATTATATATATTGTACTTGGTATTGATTTGTGATTATTATTTTGTTGTGTTCTGGTATTGTTCTGTGATTATTTTTATGTATACAATATTGTCTTTGATTGGCACGCTCAAACACAACATACACATGCATATCTAGTTTTTAACACAAGGACACGGAGTGTCCTTTTTCAAAGAAGAGGCATATATCACAGCCCTCTATCACAGCCAGACCCTCATACATCTCACAAGACTCTCAGGACCTCTAAATTCACGTCATATACACTAATCCCTTTGAAACAAACAGAACTTATTTCGATCTAGCCATAGCCCTCACACAATTAACATTCCAAGCTATCAACTTCAAACCCCTTTTACTCCCGAAACGTATCAGAATTACAGGTAATTAACACCAGGCCCTTTGATCTCAACTTTAAACCTTATCAATATTCAACCTTAATCCCTTTCATGTTTAGTCAGTAATTGCGGCAATGTCCAGTGCGGGCAGATGCCAGTGGGCATCCAATCAGAATGCGCCACCTATGTCCAGCCCACATTTTGCTCTATAAATACAACGACAAACCTCATATATCAGACTTGGAAATATATATCGTGCACATCTACAACTTCGAACATCTCAACATCACAGTTGTAGTAAAGACCATCCAAACATCCCCAGAGCGTGCCGATCTACAATTTCGTAAATAAAGGATTACATCTACAGTTCGCCGTATCAATTACTCGCTACACCTCTCGCAAGCCATCGTCGATCCCCGACGGTCACAGTTGGTGGAGAACCCGGTTTCAGACCTCCTTTAGGCTGGTCAGCTTTTAATGCCAAATACCCGTCTACAAGCGCGAACTGATCACCAATCTACTATGGCATATTTCCACGCCATACTTCCTCCTCGATTTGCTAAAGAACACGCAGGTGAGTGGTTTGACACTTTGAAACTGCACGCTAGAGCAAATAAGTTGGACGAAGGACAAAAACTGGGATTTATCCCGTGTTTACTGGATGACCCTGCTAGATCCTGGTATCACACTCTACCTGATTCCGTTAAAAACGGACTTACAAAAACTGGAGGACGCTTTCAAGAGTCGCTTTGACTCTATCGACGGCCTAAGACACACGTACATCAGACGTTTTAACAACCGTCAGTTACAGCGAGGTGAGACACTGGACGACTACCTCGATGACATCAAAAAGATGGGAAAACTTTTGGGTCGTTCAGACCAAGACGTACTGGACACTTTCATCTGCGGCCTACCGGATCACATTAAACCTTTAGTGCTTCAACACGACCCCCAGAGCATAGACATTGCATTAAGGCACGCACGCTTGTGTGTCTCGGGCTCCGCAAACCATTCCAACAGTGCTGAACAACCGTCACCTACCACAAAGGAACCCCAACTCACCAGTTTGGTGGAAACGCTGATTAACAAAATCGAACTGTTAGGAACCAACATAGTAGCTGCCGAAATGAGAGAGCAGGCCCACTCAACGGAACCACCACAACTCAACAAAGTATGCGCAATACAATGGTCAGTCAGTTTATTGTAACAGGTGTGGTAGTAGCAATCACAAGTCACATCAATGTTTACACATTACACCCATTTGTCATTTTTTGTAAGCGTACTGGGCATATCAAAAGAGCATGCCGCAGCAAGCGATTTTCGCGCCGATCACCCGCCCACCCTTTCCCATTTAGCTTCTCACATACCGGACCACTTGATTGAAAATTTTCATATAAAACGGACAAATCAAGGTAAAATAAGAAAGCACAAAAAGTGAATAAAACCAAAGGTTACATCAGTTCATCCACAAGCTCGCCGTTATGATAATTATTGATCTTGAACATTATGGATTACAATTACTGGCATTGTCAGGATCGTTTGATAGTTGTATTTGCACTCTTGTCTTGTTTTGTTTCTTCCCGTCTATCTAGTCATTTTAACAACCGATATTGATAAATTTTTTTTTATTAACTCTTTTTAACGAAATTCTGTCGACACCTTTAGAGCCAAACCATAAAATGTCGGTATTGTAAATCGGCTGGAGATAGGATAAACATATATATACTGGATAGCAGTACACAATCGATATACGGTTTTTTCATTGCAGGTTCCCTAACAAACTCATTTCTACGACGCTCGTGAATCATTCAAGATGCGTGTTGATAAAGTAACTGTAGAAATTTCTAATATGATACCGGACGTAAAGCACACGGTGATAATTAAGAAACGCAGAGCCAATATTAAGTTTATTGGTGATTTGTCTAGCTCCCTATTCGGGACAGCTATGTTGAAGATGTTAAAACAATATGTCAATGCCATGGTTAAAGTGTCAAACAGACTGACACTTGTGTTTGAAACGCATGAGTACCTACATGCCGCTTATTAAACAGTAGGCTAGACAATGCCCTCACTCGAATACTGCGAATCGTATGAGCTAACCAAACTGGCTAAGGGAATCGAGAGTATTATCCATTATGTTCAAGGGAATTGTTATCGATAACCAATTTACCAATAATCAATAACCAATTTATTATAATCCAGAAGCCCCATAGCCCCATCCTCTACCCCCTGCTCGAAAAAAAAAAGCGCGCCGACACTAATAGCATCTTGTAGCGGCATACTGTCTCGAACGATGCTCTGGTTTTCCCAAGTATAGGCTGAATCTCTTTACATTAACAAATTAATTGTATGTTTATTATAAAATTACTGTTTACTTTAATGCAACTTAACTTTGATTTCACATATTTTGAATGTATAATATTGTAATTATATCAACTAAGATGTTAGTATAAAAAAAAATGCTGTTTAATGTAACTAAGTTTAGCATGTATATAGGTATGTAAACATATCATCGTCTAGATACTTTTTTTATACCCTACCACATCTGTAATTTTTCATTCATGTACAATACAAAACGAAAATGATTGACCTAAATACCGCGCATGCGTTGCCACCATCGAATTACAATTAGGACGCAGGATCCCCTAATTTCATTATCTCAAATGATTGAATCCTTGAAGAACATTTGAAACATCATTAAGGACTCGAACATTTAAAGTTTCAAGTAATTGAGCCATTTTTGTTTGTGTGGTTCAAATCGCATATATTTAACTTGTTGAAATTCTACATCGTTACATATGTATATAAATTTTTGTCTTCATAATGTTTTGCTTGATCAGTTGTCACTGTAACTGTCTTATTGTCATTGGTTTATTTACTTGTAGATAATTTAGAATATTATTGTAAATAATGCATATTGTATTTTGGTCAATTGATTGACATTGTGTTTGAATCATAACTCTCTTATCTTAAAAGTATTATTTACTAAATAATTCAAAATATTATTATCATAGATTATATATATTGTACTTGGTATTGATTTGTGATTATTATTTTGTGTGTGTTTCTGGTATTGTTCTGTGATTATTTTTATGTATACAATATTGTCTTTGATTGGCACGCTCAAACACAACATACACATGCATATCTAGTTTTTAACACAAGGACACGGAGTGTCCTTTTTCAAAGAAGAGGCATATATCACAGCCCTCTATCACAGCCAGACCCTCATACATCTCACAAGACTCTCAGGACCTCTAAATTCACGTCATATACACTAATCCCTTTGAAACAAACAGAACTTATTTCGATCTAGCCATAGCCCTCACACAATTAACATTCCAAGCTATCAACTTCAAACCCCTTTTACTCCCGAAACGTATCAGAATTACAGGTAATTAACACCAGGCCCTTTGATCTCAACTTTAAACCTTATCAATATTCAACCTTAATCCCTTTCATGTTTAGTCAGTAATTGCGGCAATGTCCAGTGCGGGCAGATGCCAGTGGGCATCCAATCAGAATGCGCCACCTATGTCCAGCCCACATTTTGCTCTATAAATACAACGACAAACCTCATATATCAGACTTGGAAATATATATCGTGCACATCTACAACTTCGAACATCTCAACATCACAGTTGTAGTAAAGACCATCCAAACATCCCCAGAGCGTGCCGATCTACAATTTCGTAAATAAAGGATTACATCTACAGTTCGCCGTATCAATTACTCGCTACACCTCTCGCAAGCCATCGTCGAATCCCCGACGGTCACAATATCACTGTCACACGGGGAACGCGCTGGGTGAATTTATTGACTTCGGTGTGTGGGCCAGATAGACCCCATTACACGGAAATGTTATTTCTACCGGTGCTAATCCATTTCGATATTTAGACTAATAAAGACGAAAAATATCTACGCACCACACTTCCACTGGCCTGAAAGTCAAAGCGTCTTTTATGCATTCATTTTCCGAATCGGAATCCGTTTCTGAGCTCCCAGCCTCAGAGTCAGTATCTGACTCGGTCGTTATTCCGTCTCCACGCAATCGTGTGGGCTCAAATAAATATCCACGGACTACTTACGTCCTCATTTCGCCTAATGAGGTTTCATAATCTTCATCTGATGACGACATGTAATTAGATACCAATTAGTAGAAAGTATAGTTGCAGGAAAAAAATCGCGGATCGCATAATTTTTCTCAGCTTCCGCAACACCGCCTTAGAATTTGTTTCGGGACGACCAGCAAACGTGACGTCACGCGACCTGCCTCCTAGCGACCAACTGGTGCAAAATGGACCCGGGGAATTCAATCGGAATTAACCGAGCAGCACTTTCTCAGCGGGTTTATGTCCACCGTAATTGAAAGAATGATGAATTATCTACCTTGGTTAGATTAAAAGATATTTTCCTATAATTTTTGAAACATACAAATCGGATATGCCCAAAAACGTTAGTTTTGATCTTTAAGGAGCTGAGTGGGATCTAGTGTCAGTTTGCGCTGCAGGTGAGGCTCATGAAGCACATCGGCGATAGCGACGCTGAGTATGGTGAGCCTGTACTGCGTAATAAGCAGGAGGATCTCTGCGCACAAGATATTGGCGATATCCTGAACAGGAGAATGCTAATATCCCAGAGCGGTTGAAGAATTGGACCAACAGAGGTTCCGTCTCGCAACTCTGTGGAACAACATTACCCGGTGGCTCCTGCCTGCCACTACCGAGTGCGCTGGTAGCTAAATAAGAAGGCGATAATAAATGTGAAGAACACGCACTACTATTGACCCGGTAGCTAAACACCAACAGCAACCATCTAAGTATAACATTCAGTGGATGTTAGACCTGCTACATGGTGAAGTCGTAGAGTTTCCATCACCAGTGTCGCAGCTTGAGTAGGTAGAGAAGCATGTACCTAACCTAGCCTGGAATGTTTTTGGCTGGGAAGAAGAAGCTGCTATCATACACCGCACCGGTAAACAACTTGCTGATATTTTCACCGTGGTTGTGGTAGTCTTTCTGGTCGCAGTGATGATGTCCAGAGGCTACTGCTGAGCTGGAATTCCAAACTACTATGTGCCGTACGGAGTTGGCCTTCCAACTAGGTCCGTACGACGGTGACTGTTTCGTTGCCCCAATGCTGAATGTGTTTTTAACTTCTGGGGACGGAGGTATTTATACAAATGTGTGGCGTCGTCAGCAAGCGTGGAGGTACAATTACCTTTAGCTTTAATTAAAGATCAAACGGGCTGATGTTAATTGTTATTGGAATTGACGGGTTGGGAATGTTTACTTCAAAGGGCTCTACTTGCTACACCAGGCCTATTTAACTGCGAAACTAACCCGATCGGAATGTTTACTTCAGATATAAAAGTTTGATTATTGATGGGGGGAGGGGGGGGGGGGGGGGGTGCATTATGACTCCACACTGGTTGACGACGCTTACTGCAGTTATAACATAATATCTTAAGGACGGTCACATATACCCTTCCTACACATTAGACTTGACCTCAAGTCTACAACAAATTGTTCACAAACAAATAGATAATACTAAAAAAAAATCAATTAACCTATACTATTAAACATTAATGACCTAGAATGACACCCAAAAACATTAGCGGTAACAATATTCTCTTTTACGACTCCTGCATTGAGATATAGTGTGACCAACATTATTACAGTAAGCGCACTTTTGGGACCGTGCATTATATCTAGATTTCCATCCGTGACTACCGTTCATGACACTTGTAACTGGCGCTTGACTGTCCTGTGTTAGGCTGCTGTGGAGGTCTCTTAATTGATCGGTAAGAGTTTTAGTCCTTTCCAACATATTTATTTGTTCGCGTAGTGTTCGATTATCGTCTTGTAGCCTTTCCAGCTTTTCCGAAGCAAATGTGTTTTTGACCAATTGTCCTCGCAGCATACCTCGCATGTTTTCAAATTCAATTTGGGCGTCTAGTAATTGGTCTTTCAATCCGTCAATCTCACTCACCAGGTCACGTTCCTTCTTGTGTTGTCTTGGAGTATCTCTTTTATGATGCATTCTTGGGGCGCTTGTATTTACGCATTCCATCCAGTCTGATGCCGGGACTGAATGGAATGGTAGGCTGATCTCACCTTTCTTCTTCGTCAAGAACGTTTCCAGGCGGGCTTGATCCCGTCGGCGTTGACTTGGCGACTTGTTCTTTATCGGGGCTGTTTTAGGGCATGGTGTCGCACTTGGGGGTTTCTGCGATGAGGTAGCCGGTGTCAGGTAGTAAGGCACAGGACCTGGCCAGGGTTGTCCGTGGCGTCGGTAGCCTAAACGTCCAGTCATACCTTAGTTTTTGAAGATGACTTTCCTGTGATCAGCCAAAAGGTGATCACTCCGGATTTCTCCACCAATTTTCACCGTGAACGTCGGTACTGTTTATGGTCGCAGTGATGAAGATGAGACGTCAATTGAATGGTAACTAGAAAACGGAGGTTTATTTCTGAATGTTGGGGTACGGATTCCGTATCCCGCAAGTCCGAAAATATATTACAAAACTGTGATATGGAGTAACTCTGGTGAAGTCCAGAGGAAGCTGCTGAGCTGGAATTCCAAACTTCTATGTGCCGTACGGAGTTGGCCTTCCAACTAGGTCCGTACGACGGTGACTGTTTCGTTGCCCCAATGCTGAATGTGTTTTTAACTTCTGGGGACGGAGGTATTTATACAAATGTGTGGCGTCGTCAGCAAGCGTGGAGGTACAATCACCTTTAGCTTTAATTAAGATCAAACGGTCTGATGTTAATTGTTATGGGAATTGACGGGTTGGGAATTTTTACTTCAAAGGGCTCTACTTGCTACACTTGCTTTCTGTAGTTATTACATAATATCTAATTGATAAGGACGGTCACAATATTCCACATAAAAACCTTATGCTGATTAAGAAGAATGGCAAGTTCCGCTTCACACAGATAAAAGATCATAACTTCATGCTGTATCGAAGTAAGTACGAACACTGCAAGTACTTCTGTGAGTGCTACCTACATGGCTATACCACTGAGAAACTACTCCAGGCCCACAAGCCTGAGTGCATGGGCATAGGACAGGCTGCTGTGCGAGGAAGGGAAGAACATAATATCCTTCCAGAACTGGTACAAGCTGCTGGCATTGCCGTATGTTATCTACTTTGATGTGCTCATCGTGAAGCTTCGTGGCCCTGCACCTGATCCTACCAAGAGTAACACGCAGAAGACAGAGGATAATGAGCCATGTGGTTACGGCTATGCAGGTGCGTTGGTCAGACCGAACCACCTGTGTACAGTGGACTAAATGCTGTGGAGAAATTCTTGCGAGCCCTGCAACAGGAAGAGCGCAAAATAAAAGCAGTTATGTCAAAGCCTGCTTTGTATATCTCACTGTCCATAGGACAGTTACGCTTCATGGACAGTGCACAGTTCCTCTTGATCTCACTTTACTAGCTGGTATCTGCAAACAACCCATACGTCTTTGCAGTAACAGCTATGTATGAGCCCGACGAAACAAAGCGCCGGGTTGCTACTGCGCAAAGGAGTGTACCCTATGAGTTGGGGTAAGTTTGATGCTGCACTACCTCCTATTAATTTGTTTAATGTGGTGGTTATTTGTGTTTCAGATTCAAGAACGCAAATGTCCCGTCGTGACAAAAACTTGCATGGAAAAGAGAATTACACATCAAAACGACGCTAGTGCTGAGGATGGAAGCTGCCTTGTAGATTATCAGGTGGAACTGCCACTATCTGCTATTGATGGTAATGGAAATATTCCTTCAACAGAGATCATCACTAAGTATACCTGATCCGAACCCCTAGCCTTATCACAAGGAACTCTCCATCCCACAAGGCTCACGTCCTCATTCAACAAATGGCACATTCGCACAATTAAAAAGGATCTTCATCGAGTCTTACATACTGTAGTGTCCAGCAAGACATCCCTTTGATCCAACCATCTTAGGATAATATCTCCACTTGAGGTCCCATGTAAGCAAGTAGTGACATCTCACGGCAGATGTTTTACGATGAAATATCAGCATCACGGGCGAAAAGAGATGCAGCCATCCCTGAGAAGGACCAGGCCAGGGTCACCCTTAGCACTGTGCGATTATCATCCAACTGAAATGATGAAAAATGTAAATATAGCACTGGACTTACGTGGTCACTTCATGTTGCTACATTTCAACTGCTTGGGGACTAAAAGCGTCCTTTCTGTTCCGCACATCTATAGACATAAAATTTCTCAAACGATGCGGCAGATCAAGCTATTTATTGTGGTGTAGAACGATCAGGTTTCCTTACATTTTATGTGCTTTGTTCATGGTATTTACTATATATTTTGTACTCAATGTAAAATCAGATTTAATTTGAAAGTCCTGTCATCCATCCTACCTCCATTGTTTCCTTATTTATCCATGTTAATACGGAGGTGATAATTACACAGGTGCAGTTATTTTTTTTATGCCCAACTATTGATTTCCTGGTGGAAACTCTGTGGTACATGTGTTAATAATGTAAATTTATCTATGTTCTAAATACATGATATAATCTTTTAAGCTTTGAACTCATTTGGTTTCTAGGAAGTCTTTTGTCATGATTATTGTGGTTATCATGTGTGCATACAATAAAGAAAATGGCAACCACTTTGATTTGTCTTTCTTGATTGTGTAGTTGTGTGGTTCTAAATGACACTAAAAACAGTTTATTCTGTTTGGTGTAGCATACATTTAATTCCAATATATATACAGATTTTGCATCAAGATTTTAAAATTAATGTTACAAATCAAGAACGATCAGTTCAGTCACAGTTATCACTATACCATGTTTTGTACCTTCGTTAATACCTAGATAAGTCTAGCGAAACCATTGCTTGGAGCATTTGGTATTGCCAGTAATGACCATGCTTGGTCCCAGTAGCATTCAGCTTAATCCTTGGCTCCAACTTTCGGAACAGTTCTGGGTGAACATGGTTCTCCCAAAATGCTGACAAAACGGACACTGAGGTTGAGGAATATGTGTGGTCTGGGAACACGTTGCATACATTTCCCTTACTGGGTAGGCACACAAGAAAGTCACAAAAAGAGGTACCAGTAACATATTTGCGAGTTTAATTTGAGTATAAAATGGACGGGATCGAGCACAAGGCCAAGAGAACTGTCTTTCTCTTTGACCATTTGGAGAATAGTCATCTCAGTAGCTCGAAGGAGTTGGAACTTTCCACACCTTGGTAAAGTGACCTCAGCCTCGGTGGAACTTTCTTTGTGGCTGTGACTGTTTTCTTGGGGACGAAGTTACTTCTAGCAGAACCTTTACTTCCACCAGCTCTTACAATCATCTCGACCTTGTACAGAAGTGCTTCAATTTGAGAACATGACACACCGAGCCTTAGCTCCGGTCGAACGGTAATATGAATATATCTACTCAGATGTCTTGTAGGGCTAACGGAGCCTATGAAACATTCGTGCACGCATAACTCAACATCAGAGATCAATCTACTACAAGCAATAGACTGGTTTCCTAACGGAGACCTAATGCTTGGCCAGCAGCTGGCTCACTGGGCTCATGATCTCCCGTCAACCTGAAGTAGTTGGGGCCAATGCAGTGGTTCTCGTTTGTATATCATTTCAAGTGCATCTACATCTTCTTTAGCTGCTTTCAGACCTCAGCGTCTCCAATATGTAAACGACCATAAGCCCATATACACCATGAACCGAAGGCCGATTTAACAAGTTAACAATGGGTGTTTATTTCCAATCCACCGCAATATTTTAAAAGTAAAAGACAGCTGTCGTGTAAGCGTAGTTGTGTTTTTGTCTAGTTGCGTCTTTTAAGATGTGGCGTTCTAACCCACAGGCACCCAAGTCAATTCGGAAAGAGGTGAAGCATATCAATAACAGCAAAACCCCTCTTCCCACCAGCATTGAAGGTGTATCTGGTGAGGATAATATAGCTAGATTATGGCGACAGCACTACAATGATCTATTTAATTGTGTTCCACGAAACCACTCTAGTCCTAACTGCTCAGCAGATTGTTCTAGCTCATATGATGAAGTTCTAGTCAATATATCTGAGGTGGAGAATGCAATAAAAGAGTTGAAATGTAACAAATCATGTGGATTTGATGGAATAGTTTCTGAGCATGTGAAGTTTGCATCTAGGCGTCTGCTTATTTTATTGAGTATCTGTTTCTCCAGTTTTCTTGTACATGGTGCGCTTCCTGACAAGCTTATGTCAGTAGTGTTAGTCCCTGTTATCAAAGACAAATCTCGTAAAATATCTTGTATTGATAATTATCGTCCTATTGCTTTGTCTTCTGTGTTAAAGTAAAGTGCTTGATGTCATAATTCGTAACCGTATATCTGAACTACTGTGCACACAGCATAACCAGTTTGGCTTCAAAAAGAAAGTAGGAACTGACCAATGTATATATGTGTTGAAAGAAATACTAGATGCTTATATGATGCTAAATAGTAGTGTATTTGTATGTTTTTTAGATGCAAGTAAAGCATTTGATCGGGTCAATCATGGTACTTTATTTTGGAAACTTGTGAACAGAGGTGTACCATACTATATTGTCAGATTACTCATGTACTGGTATTCTAACCAAACAATGTGTGTTCGCTGGGGAAAAACTGTTTCAGATATGTTTCAGACCTCTAATGGTGTAAGGCAAGGAAGTGTTCTCTCTCCCTGTCTTTTTAATGTCTATATGGACTCCTTGAGTGTGACTCTGAATGAACACCACATTGGTTGTTTTTCACCTCAGGAGAATTAATAAACCATCTTTTGTATGCCGATGATTTGTGTGTGATATCTCCCTCAGTGAAAGGTCTTAATAAGCTGATTCGTGTTTGTGAAAAGTTTGGCTCTGACCATGATGTTGTTTATAATTCGAAGAAAAGTGCTGTTGTACACTTCAAATCAAAGCTCTTGAGTGATGTATCTTTGCCATATGTATGTCTAAATGGAGAGAAAATTGAATTTACAAGTACTGTTAAATATTTGGGTCATGTTCTCAATGAGAAGTTGTGTGATGATGATGATATTACAAGACAATGCCGCCAATTATATGCCCAAGGGAATATCTTACTACGAAAATTCCATATGTGTAATGACAATGTTAAGTTAAAACTATTCACTACGTTTTGTAAACCTATGTATACTGCACAACTATGGTGGAAATATAGGAAAGTCTCCCTCAATAAGTTGTACATATCATACCATAATATCTTAAAATCCGTCCTGAAAGTGTCTAAATATGAAAGTACAAGCAATCTTTGCACTTATCTCAATGTACCCCACTGTTCTGCAGTAATTCGTAAGTTAGTTTATCAGTTTATGTGCAGATTAGATAAATCTGAAAATAGGTTAGTTCAATCCATTCTGCTAAGTTCTCTGCTCTATAATTCCAGAATTAGACAGCACTGGTTCAAACTGCTTTATGTGCACCCAAGAACTTGATTTTGCTGTTTAGTTGTTCACTGTTACTTATGTATTGTACTTACGTATTGTAATATTATATATATGGACCACTGTTTCTCATCAGATGTGTCTGCAATAAAGTATATCTATCTATCTAATTCATTCAACGAGCGCGTTCGGTAGAGTTCGGTTTCGCCTGGGTGGTATTGACTTGAGTGCCTGTGTTCTAACCCGGTGTCACATGCAGAAAGTAGCTTTATGCACAAAGTAGCGAAAGGCCGCACTGCGCATGCGCAAAAACCTCGGATACTTTCAGCATGCCGCGTCGGCGTGCAGAAAGTAGCATAGCCCAAACGCGGGGAGGATCAGAGATGCGCCATGCATAAAGTAGCGAGAGTGAGCGGAGCTCCAGAGCGCATTTACTGTGATCATATAAATGAAAATATTAAAGTGTGTGTATGCTAGTATTCGCCCCTTAAACTTTCTGCATGTGAGATACTCCCATGCTGACAGTAGCCACATCTATATATTCAGGCTTCTTTCTGCATGCCAGTATAATACCACACTGAAAATTTCCATATCAATATACTCGGGCTGAAAGTAGCCACATCAGTAAACTCGGGCTACTCCCATGCTGAAAGTAGCCACATATATAAACTCAGGCTACTTTGTGCATACCAGTATTCCCCCCCCCCCCCCCCTTGTGCTGAAAGTAGCTTCCAGCATCAAGTTCATAACAATGGGTAAATAAAAGATGTTTATTCTTGAGTAAAATATCAATATGGAGCAATTACAAGCACAACTGTGAAATAGGTCTCTGTACGGAGCATGCCCAATGAGAGTTTTCTGAAACATATACACATGTTGTAAAATGAAACCAGAATGAGACTTCCTTAAAATGAACAAAGATTATGCCTCTACAAGAATCGCATGGTCAACCTTAAAATAAGAAAAAAAAACGTCTGCAATCAAGACCATACAAATCAGACTAGAAAACACTATTTACACCTGGCACAGAACCACTTGAATGATTCACCCTTAAAGGCATTATCAGGGATAGAGTCACAGATGCAATGAAACCATTCTTCGCACCATGAGCACTCAACCATCAATCGGCGTCCCTCATGAGGTTGACGACAGTGGCAGTGAACAGGTACTTCAACCAACTTTGGCTCTCTTGGATGACGATGTCCTTGTGTTTCAGCACACGAGTAAACTGGCATGCGCTAAGTAGCCTGAGTTTATAGATGTGGCTACTTTCAGCATGGGATTATACTGACATGCACAAAGTACGCCGAGTTTATAGATGTGGCTACTTTCAGTATGGGAGTATACTGGCGTGTACAAAGTAGCCTGAGTTTATATATGTGGCTACTTTCAGCATGGGAGTAGCCAGAGTATATAGGTCTGGCTACTTTCAGCATGGGAGTATACTGGCATGCACAAGTAGCCCGATGTTAAGGAATCTATGTGGCTACATTCAACATGAGAGTACACTGTCGTCTTTTTATTCCTTCCATGGCAAATAATCCCACTGCTTCACTTATCCGCATGAAGTATACTGTCGTCTGCTAGTGATAATGTCTGCAATTATAGGTGAATTTAGCTCTTTTTATTCCTTACGCGACCATTTATAGCTTAATTTAACTTGTTTTATTCCTTTCACGACAAATAATCCCACAGATGATTAGCTTATGAAAGAATGAATGGTTAGAACATTGTCTACTTCAATCGCCTAGTATACTGTCGTCTGCTAGTGATAATGTCTGCAATTATAGGCGAATTTATCTCTTTTTATTCCTTCCGCGACCATTTATAGCTTAATTTAACTCGTTTTATTCCTACCGCGACAAATAATCCCACGAATAATTATCTTAAAGAATGAATGGTTACGACACATTGTTTACTTCAATCGCTACTTTGTGCATGGCCACCATTTTATCTAAATACACGCATGCGCAGTACGTGTAAACACCACTTTCTGCATAGGCTACTTTCTGCATACCGCACCGGTCTGTCGAGCAATCGGCTAACCATAGAATTTGACAGATCAGCACATCAGTATAGAATGTAATATCGCCCGAGGTGTTGCACCACGTCAATCTAGGCAGTCGGAGTTGGACTTCATTTCGATGGTCGGCGAAGTATCGTCGATTAATCATTAATTGGTCACAGGTATGCTAGAGGTTTACCCTTGTCGTTCTAGATTGTGATCATCAAAACACCAGGGGCGAATGCCTTGCCTAGTCAAAACTTAGCCGTAGCCCAAAAGACCAACGTCAGCTTCTATTTATCTGTTTATCACTAAGAGGGAGTGCATGCATCACTCCCGTACTTAGTTCGAAAGAGCTACTTAGCCGCCGTAATATAAATATATACCGTCGTGCTAGCCCTACAAGACGTCTGCGTATAAATTCATGTTACCGTTACGACCGGAGCTACCGTCGTGCCTGAAAGTATGTGGGTCGTGTGGCAATTCTTGTTATTTCGCGTCTCCGGGGCTTACCACCAAGTTGTGTACTTACGTAAATATATATGTCGACAAATGAGATGAATATCCGCTTATGCGGCCTATTTTGGTTATCCACTGTCTCGTTATTATTTAGCAATTGTCAAATGAACTTTTAGAATCACAACTTTCATTCTCGGCAGCCCCAGTTTTGGAGATACGACGTCACAATACTAAGTTCCAGTTTCACTCGCCATGTGACTGCAGGTCCCGGGGGAGGGGGCACTTAAGTATATAGAGGTAGTTTACATATGTCGGGGTATGTTTTTTTCGGCCTCCGGACGGGTTTTGTTGACCTCATATTTGTAGGATGGGGTATGCTCTTGCCATTTTTACCTTGTACGACGGGTACAGGTTTTTGAGATCCCAGGGCACACCCCTACGCAGGACTTGGCCAAGTGCCCCCTCCAGACTGCGGGAATCAATAAGTGTTATCTTTTTTCAATGTCAATGTGATATTGTTGAATACATATCGCCCTTCTAAATAGGAATTTCCAAAAGATAATCATTGACAAAATGACACATAATAAAATTCAGAAAGAAAAGGTTTTGCTTGCGAACAACCTTGTCTGCGCGTGCCCGCGGAAACCGATCTTGTCGTTCAAAATAAACATGAACTTTTCAAAATGTGTCTGGCCGGATTAAATCGCCTTTGACGAAATCTCACACGTAAACTAACTCAACTTGTTAATAAACATTCAATTATGTGAAAAATTCTTCTTCATATGTACATATGTGTGATTATGGTGTATAATTGAAACTCACGTATTGTCGCGCTGCATTTGGTTACGATCAAAACTATGCATGGCATCCTGAATGAAAGAAATTGACTCCCTGACATAAGGTAGTGGTGGGGTCGTTGATAATTAGTTATCACTAGGTTCCACCGAGCTGGTTTTCAAATGATTGATGCTGACAAATTCTCATAAATTTGCCCGTCACAGAACGTTGATGAACATTTCCTCTCCACAACAGCTGTTGCCCTGAGAAATTACGCTGCAATTACTGCTAGTTATTGGTCTGGAGTTGGGCTAGTTTATAGGATTTGGTTTTGTTGTAATATATAAGCTGAAAAAGCTCCTGTCACACCCCTATCATTCTGGTATATGCAAAGTGGGGTAATTTCGACCCTGGGCTAATTTCGACCCCCTCAAATCGAAATATCGCTAATTTTAATCCGTTTCGCGCAGATCCTGCGATTTTTGGTCACATGACGTAGATATATTTAGTTTCCAGCGTCTCATCTTCGAGTGATATTTGAAGCACTGAAGATTAGCTGGTAAGTTTGATTCATTAGTGGCAACCCATGAATTACTGTCACTTCCTGTTTGATATTATTATTAACCAAAAAGTTAACATCACGTGTTTGAGAAAATTTGCTTCGTACAAGCGGTGTTACAGTAAATTTGGGACAATTCATATTTGTCACAATCCAAATTAATGAATCTATTGAACTATCAGAGCGCCATATTGAAAATAATCTCGAACACAAGGCAAATATTGGGGTCGAAATTACCCCACCACAAAGTTACTACATGGCCTTATTTCGACCCCCTTTTTGAAAAGAAGTAATAGACTAATCTACTTACAAAAATCATCACGTTTTTGTTAGTTAACATGGTGTTGCTTATTTCTTACCTTTTATTAATATTATTGGAGAGAGTTAGTGTATTCCAAAACAAGTATTTTCAAAGCTCAATCGGACGTTATGAACCTCAAAAACGTCATGGTAAGGAGGTTATGCTTCATGTATAAACAAGTATACAACTTGGTAAACAGATTTAAATGTGTTAGATAACCCATAATGTCCTATTTTTTTGGGTGGTTCTCCGAAATGTCTTACAGAAAACAGCAAACCCAGGAGGCAGCTGTGGCACCGTTGATGGTGGAATGTCCAGGGGGCTGCCAAAGCCTTTGGTCCTGCCCAAGTCAACACTTATAGGTTAGCATCTTGCCATGAAGAGTCTACTGCATGACTTATGAATGATGGTTGATAATGCATTATGTACTGTTGTGCCAAGAAAACCATGTCCTATATTTTATTGATATTCTGCATTATTTATTAGATGTCAAAATAAATATATTGTTCTTTTATAACTACAAATATATGCCTGACCTGCCAACAGACAAACTTAGTGTTAGGGTGCCTCTGGTGGCATAGGCAGGCCACCCAACCAAAGATCTTGCTATGATAAGATACCAGACTCGGACGTTTCCGTTGTGAAGTCGCGACCAGCGCGCCACATGGTTTCGTGGAAGCTAAAATGTAAACAAAAGCGCTTGGCTCAATGGTTAAAAAGCGATGGTACGTACTCAAAAATAATGCTGCATGGGTGAAAGTTTTCCGGCATATGCCGGATTTTCCGTTTTTTCCTGATCCAGAGGGGTCGTTTTTTTCAAATCGTGTAAATCCGTTGAGTTTTTCAGAGGGGGTAGGGGGTATGACCCAAATCCTCCTCCGAATTTCGATCATAATTTCCAAAATTCATCAATAAGTCCGATTTCACAATCTCCAATTGTGCGATTCAGCAGGTGCCTGCTTTAGCAAGTGCGCGTTTTTATTTCATTTTCTTTTTGTTCGATTACGGCCAAGCAGACTCGGTATGCGATTCACATTCATCGGGAATCGCCTAATCGCAATTCCAACAAACGAGGTCGATGAAAACTGTATACGTCATTCTTGTAAAAGGAAATACATACTTACTCAGATGTCCTGTAGGGCTGAATTTACCCCTTTTTAAGACACAGTCGGACGTCTCGTCTACCCTTATTTGATGATAAAAGATTAATCTGAATCATATTGGTTTCGTCATTAGTATGGACATATTTGCAGTGGAATAATACAAGGTTGATTTAAATACATGCTCATGATTTCCCAATTGAATGATATTTGATTTGTCACCCGAACCTCCACCAAATCAACAAGCTGCATTGCCGGTTGATGGGGTGCTCTGTGCAGACGTATGATTTTATTATGTAGTACTGTAACATGTATTCTTGCTAATTTTGAATAACAATATAATAATGAATTATTTCAGGACATAGCATACACTAAAAACATTGATGCAGCATGAATTTAATCATCATGAACTCTCTCTCTTTCTCTGTATATCTGTCTCTCTCTCTGTCTCACTGTCTCTCTCTCTGTGTCTCTTTCTCTGTCTATGTCTGTCTGTCTCTCTCTCTCTCTCTCTCTCTCTCTCTCTCTCTCTCTCTCTCTCTCTCTCTCTATATATATATATATATATATATATATATATATATATATATATATATATATATATATATATATATATATATATATATATATATATATATATATGTACACACACAACAAGCACACTAAAACTACATTAAACACAACAATTATTTAAAACCAGAGCTCAATTCATCCATATAAACACTGAACAGATAGGCTGACAATATGCCTCCCTGTCTTATGCCATTAAACTCACCAAATCAGCCAGACATAGTTCTGTCCCATCTTACACACACATCTGATTGGAGTACCATGCAACCAACCATTCTAGCAGTATATCCAGGGACACCTTTGTTTGACAAGCTCCCCCCCCCCCCCCCCACCACTGCAACCTAAGGTGCAGTAGTCCTATATACTGGTGTGGATGTATGATAGAATAGTCCTTGTACATCTGCCATAGAGGGCTTTCGAAGAACTAAGTAAACAAACATCAATATTTGATATTTCAGAAACGTACACATACAACAGCACTTAAAACAAATAAGAGCACAAATTTTCATGTGTGGGAAAATGTCAATGTCTTACCATTTTTCCTCTCCTAATGGTCCCTTAACTTACAGTTAGTCTCTCTCAGGGAATGATGCAACCTGATGTTCACCATAATACATGACACCTGCATGATTCACATTGGAGTTTCTCTAATGAGACCTCTTTATCTAGAATGCTTACATCCCTGGCTTTCACTTGCTTACTGTATAATACTCTGTCAATGAATTTGCGACAATGTTCCTTAAGCCTGCATTATGCATATATTGATGATTTGCTTGGGACAATGAACCCTTCCTTTGCACTTCGGTAATTCTTCTGGTCATGTATATCATTGACTACAGAAATTTTGTTTCTGCATATTGCACATAACTTGATTTCCAGGCAATATAGCCAGAGACATATGCTAGAACATTCACTTCCTGGGTGAAAAGGCCTTTGTCAATTCAAACAGTTAATTGCAGCGCAGAAATGCCCATTTATGTTTGACTTCTATTCAGACATAACCGCAAGTCATAACGAAGTTGGTTGGCTTCATGATGATGGGAAAGAAAATCATAACCAATTTTCAGCAATATTGATTTAAATAACCAAAATTATGATTATTTTTATCATGCAGTCTTTATGAATGGTGATGGACTGGAAAGTTATTCATCAGCGGCATGGGAAATTTCAGTAAGTTTGTTTACTTTGATTTGTAACTAAGCAGATTCAACTTCATCTCTTATTCAGGTCCAGATTGGGTTCACGGTTTCCTGAAAAGGAATAAACCCTTCAGTCATACATGAAGAAAGAAATTGGCGGATGGCAGGGAATGATGCGGGACCCAAAGGCGTGTGACTAATGCTGCTGATGAGAGCGGTTTTCTAGTGGAAAAGTACTTGCACCCAAAGGTGCAAGAAATGTGTACCCCATTTCAGGTGGTTCGAAAGAGCAAATAACTTGTATGGTAGCCTGTAGTGCTGCTGGGCAGTTCATGCCACCCATGATTGTATTTCCGGGGCAACGGATCAGGGACATAGGCCTGGGCGATTTTCCAGAGGCAATTTTTGGAGTGACACAGAATGGGTAGATGGATGGTGATTTGTTTGTGGTTTGGCTTAGGCATTACCATAAGTGGTTAGTAGATTCAGGCGTCCCCTTTCTGGTCATCCTAGTCGTTGATGGCCATTCCACTCATCTTACTCTGAGAGGAGCAGAGTTTGCCTCAGCCAATCAAATTATTCTCTACTGTTTGCTGGCCAACGCTACACATATAATGCAGCCCCTGGATGGTGTTTTTTTCCCCCTATGAAGGCTGCATGGAAAGATGCTGTGAGGTCTTGGTGTGCCAATGACAAAGAAAAAAATTCCGAAGGTTTTTCACTCGGCATTGGATCGAGTTGCGACTGTTCCACTAGCGGTGAATGCATTCCGCAAAACAGGGCTGTTCCCATTAAACCCTAATGCAGGGGATCCCTCCAAGCTTGGTCCTTCCACTGTGGGTAGGTCCACCCTAGCCGAAATGGCTGTATTGTCTGATGCGCATGTTGTTGGCCCTTCCACTGTGGGTAGGTCCACTCTAGCCGAAATGGCTGTATTGTCTGATGCGCATGTTGTTGGCCCTTCCACTGTGGGTAGGTCCACCCTAGCCGAAATGGATGTAGTGTCTGATGTACATGTTGTTGGTCCTTCCACTGTGGGTAGGTCCACCCTAGCCGAAATGGATGTAGTGTCTGATGTACATGTTGTTGGTCATTCCACTGTGGGTAGGTCCACTCTAGCAGAAATGGCTGTATTGTCTGATGCGCATGTTGTTGGTCCTTCCACTGTGGGTAGGTCCACCCTAGCCGAAATGGATGTAGTGTCTGATGTGCATGTTGTTCTGTGGGGTCCTTCCACTGTGGGTAGGTCCACCCTAGCCGAAATGGCTGTATTGTCTGATGCGCATGTTGTTGGCCCTTCCACTGTGGGTAGGTCTACCCCAGCCGAAATAGCTGTAGTGTCTGACAAACGTGTTCTATTCAAATGCAATGAAATGAATGTGTCCAAACCTTTCAATTCCCTGTGGCCACCATTCGCCAAAACCTACCCAAAGCCATTTCAGGAGCAGAGGCGATAAAGATGCTCAGGGAAAGAGAGGAAACAAAGAAACTTCTGGAGGAAGAGAAAGCAAAACGAAAAGAAGGGAGGGAAAAGAAAAGGATTGATAAAGTTAAGGCTGAGCTAAAGAAGAAGGAAGTGAGGGAAAGAAAGAGGGAGGATATGAAACAAAAGAACTACTTGCCAGAGAAATGAAAAGAAAAAAACCCAACATCTCGCAAGCACAGGATTGACCATTATCCTAGAGTGAGGATAATGAAGCAAACTATAGTAACTGTCACATGCGGGAGGGGGAGTCAACCCAATGGATTGGTTGGGATGAGTGTCACAGATGGTGGCATAAGGACTGCACTGCCGACCACACCCTAGCCACACTAACAGATGATAAAATTGAGGCTTATCATTTTATTTGTTCCTTATTCCAAATATAATTTGCTATTATCAATATCATAGTGTATTCAATACAGTTATTACTTAACTACTTTACACGTTATAAATGAGGAGTTTCAATGCATTCCAACCACATCATTCTTTTTCTTACGAAATGATTCATCAAATGTGACAGTTGAGAAAAAAACTTCATATGACTGCATAGGCAAAGAAACTCCACCTCTGACAGCTCCGTGCTATTTACTACTTTCTATCTCTCACATCCGAGCTGTAGGTGGTATCAGATCATAAAAACACCAGGGGCAAGAGTTTAGCAGAGCTCATCATATACCATTACACTGCCATCAGTCCATCTGTTCGTAAACTTTGATGACACATTTAGTCATTAAGAAAGCTGTTTATAGCTGTTTGCAAGCTAAAAATCAGCTTTGTCTGACCGTTGACCCTAGCCCAACAGGACATGGTATTGATTTGTTTTTCAACAAACAGTAAAACGTGTACATCTTGCTGTTTGCATGTTGAAGCTGGCTATATTATCATTGACTAACTGCTGTTGACAAACATTTGTTTGTCATTTTCCTGGTGGTGATCTATACTTTGAGGTAGGGGTCTCAAAAAAATTGTCTGACAACAATCCTCTTTGGTGAATGTAATTCTCCACACAATTTCATGCAAAAGATAATGTGCACATTCCAGAGTAAAGTCTCCTTTCAAACCAATATTGCTTTTAATTGAACAATTTATATCATAGTTAATCAATTGAAAAGCAGCAGAGGCCTTTTGGCCACTTGTTTATTCATGTTATAAACATTATGCATTGTGAATTGTGCTATTCATGCAAACACACTGTTGAATATACAACTTTGTTATAAGCCTCATTAGGTATATCCCCCCAACAGTTAATATATCATACCAGAAAACTATGGATGAACTCAAAGTTGTCAATAGGGTTGTCAACTTTGAAATCATTTGACCTGATTGAATTGCCATCTCACATGTAAAGTGTACTCTCTTCAACAAATGTATTGTTAAATGCTTTCATGCATAATTTGGGAGTTATCTTTGCCTTTCACTGGTTGAACAAACACTACTAATCATTATTCAGAGTGTGCGTAAGTGTATTCATTGTTGAGTTCAAATTCATTGACCGCAAATCACACCTGTTGATTATCTATACTTAAAGGTGCATTGCATCAAAAAATAACTTGATTTTTAATACAAAAAAAAAAAGTTGCTAAATGCAAGAGTATCTTAAATGGTTCTGAAATCCGGAATCCAAAGTTGGAATGGCTGTATATATTTCTTGTTGTTCGTAAATAAACTTTCAGTTCCTTATTTTTCACGTCCCGTCAAAAATAACCCTTATTTGGAAGCTCATGAATTATTAATTCCGGAAGTGCAGAAACGTCATCACCCTGTGCCATTCACTGCCAGCATGTTTAGTTTTGCGCTATTTTCATTGCGATAATGGACGACCTGCTGACCAAAGCAAGAAACGAAGAATAAGTGCAGGGAGAAAGAAGCTATTAACAGATTCAACAACTAAGAGAAGGAAGCGTGAGCTAGACCAGCTGCGGTCTAACACAAGGGGTCTCTTTAAGATAGGCATTCAGGGAAGCTGCAAAGTTTTTGCTGGACATGTAAGTAATCTCGTTGTATTATGAATACCCTGCTATCGAATCGGCCTGTATTGAATCGACTTGTGTAAATGTCACCAATTAAATAAAATCTAAGGGCCTATTTTGAGTCCATTGCACTATTTGGATTTGTAAATTGTTGTTGCAAACATACCTTACTTTGTAAATTTCAGGTAGAGAAATTATTGCATCTTCTTGACCCTAATTCAATCACTGGTGTTCAGTGTTCGTCATACCTTGCCTGTATTCAAGTTGTTGCAATGGACCACAACAGGCATAGGGATCGGGCATATGCACTCAAGAAGGATGGTCAGCCAATGTAAGTCTCTCATGACCACTCAACTACACACTGAATAAATGTCCTATCAGAAAACAAAATACTGATGTCGCACATGTAATGTGTTCTAGCTATTTGGCCATATAATGCCATTTTGTTGTTTACAGGTACAGCACTCGCTTCAACAAGCAGTCAAAGACGTGGTCATCGGTTAAGAGGCCAAGACTTACGCCCATATACCAGATTTGATGACAGAAATCATAAGGCCCAAGCAATGCGACAGCAATCACAACATAACCCACAACGCTCTGCTGATGACCCCGCAACATCAGTCTGAACATTGCTCCTGTGCCAAAGCCATCTACCCAAGAAACAGTTGAGTTGCAGGTGTTTGTTTTGATTAAAATATGATTTGGAAATTTGTTTTTGTTTCTTTATTTGTCACATTCTGTAAATCCAAACTGTAATAGAAGAACTCATAGAATTGGCAAATAAATAATAGATGAGCTCATTTTAATGTCACTTCTTTTTTCATCAGGGCTAGAATTTGGTCAAATCTGGAGATAACGTGTCATGACTAATTGACAAAATAATGTGTGCATAATTCTTTTCTTCTGTGTTTGAGAGACAACAATATATGAATGCTCTTTCCATAAAACAAATAGACAATAAATTATGAGATTGTTGAAACAAAAATGTTCAGAACAAATTATACCACATGTTTTGTGAAACTAGGCAATTTTAATACTGGGACTTATCTATGTAATCCACACAAAAATACCAATCAGAACAATGAGCTATTTCCTGATTAAAATTACAAATTAAAACATTTAAGCTTAGTATATTACCAAAACCTACTTTGTATTATGCCTGTATACTGTCAATACTTGTCAAGGAAGAGTTTCCTGATCTTCCACACACAACAGGAGGGAGTTACCCTCCTGTTGCACTCCCCCAAAAAGCCATGAAGCAATTGCTGATAGGCGCCGTGTCTAAGCATATTTTTTTTGGTCCTCGACAACCGCATCTAACTCCCATAGCAAGTCCACCAGGTACCTGTTAATAAACTCAATGACAATATAACATTCGAAAACTCCAATCAAAGAAGAGTCATACAAGAAATGAAGGAATCAAAATGCACTCTCTTACAAATATATCCTTTTCTGTGCTTTTGGTCCGTAATTTGGGAGTTGTAGGTTTCATTGTGTATATTGTGTATGTATTACCTTTAGTAATGCTTAACTTAATACAATAAAATTAAACCATGAAAATTCTGGTATGCTTTACTTATCTCATGCATAACAAGTAATAAAAGCAAGATTATTTCACCATAAATTAAAGATTTATCAACAATGACATTACATAAACATTTACTTCACAAGTGGGGGGTGCAAGTTTCAGATTGCTGCACATAAAATGAGAATATCGTCAATGAGAGGCACAAGTGAGATGGGCAAAACTAACTAAACCCCTTAAACCTGTTGATGGCGCGCTCCATATGTATTCGAGCATGCGTTTGGTCTTCAGTACATTCTTTCTTGTCATTTGCTCCAAACCGTGACCTGGAGGTGGGATTTCTAGCGTGCCGCCGCGGAAAAGAAGGTCACTCTGTATGGGGAAACCTCTGTCAGCTAAGATGACATCTCCGTATCTAATTTTGCCCAGGAAGCCAGACTCTCGAGTGATATGCTGGTCGGAAGCACGTCCGCCCCAGCATTCCGAGAGGAAGGATATCATCCCATTGGGCGCAATGGCTATCAAAAATTTCACTGTGTTTGACTTCTTGTAGTCGGACCACGTGTAGGCTTGCAGCTTTAGGTTGCGAGGTCTCTCGATGAAAACTTCAGAGCAATCGATGGTGCATGTGAGCGTTGGGTATTTTTCTGCTAGTGATGACGGTAAAGATTGTCTAACATCTTTACGCGTAGGCCAGTAAATGAGAGGCTTCAGTTCAATGGCCAGGAATTTCACCCAGGTGTTAATAATTGCCGAGCACGTTCCGCTGGATATATTGTACAGGTCGGCAAGAAAGGCATTGGACAGATCCATTCGCAGTTTCATCATAACTAGCGTCATTTCATCAAGAGCAGAGAGCTTTCTGGTTGGGCCACTTTCGGTGTTGCAGCAAATGCTCTGGGGGCTTTGGTTGAGACAACTTTTTTGACCCCACTCCAGTATTTCAATTTTGGCACTTTGAGTTCTAAGTATTGAAAAAGGTCAAAGAAACTCTGCCTGGAAGGAAAGCCTGTGTTCTGGGATACTTTAACGTCGGTTGACAACAATTTGGATGTAATTCTTAAACTCTTGGTTTTGTCTTCAGACTTCTTCTTGGATTGCTCCTCCTTCGCTTCCTCTAACTGTGACCGCAGTTGCATCACCACTTTTTGCTTTTCCAGACATCCAATGCACCTACAGTTTTCTTGGCAATTGCACGTGAAGGTGTAGGAATGATCTGCTTTCACTATAGGCTCAACATTGTTCACACACAATTTCAAACCTCTGAGTTCCGAACATTGTACTGGTATACACGGAGGGATAATGTCGCGCACGTTGACAGGTGTATATTGCGTAGGTCGATCTTTCGGTGGAGGGCGGCGCATTTTGGGTTCTGGTGTTACGTAGTCTAGGTTGCTTACTGGACACGGGCATTCTTCAGAAGGATGTCCATCTACAAAGTGCGACGAGCAAATGCGGTCATCGTCAGATGGAGCCCAGTTTTTTCCCGTCTTTTCGTTTTTACGATTGACAGCTTGGATCCACTTAGCCCGCATTTGTGGATCACGACGATGGATAGGAAAAGGGTGCAAAGTGAAAGGGTGCGGACAAGTGCAACCAGCCGACCCATAATTACATTGATGGCTTTCACAAAAACTTTTCTTCCAACGAGTAAGTCGATAATTGCTGTTGCCACATCCAACTATCGCGCAAATTCGACCCATTTTCTAATTGTAGTTGATCACTTGACTTGCGTACTTCAGAATTGATTTGTATAAAGCACACCAGACGTGGAATAGAGTGGAATGATTTTGTGTTGTTTGGTGCTGATTATATACTCTCAGCTGGTAGGCCAGAGCGTCTCAATGAACATCAAAGGACTGCATTACGCTGTATGTAAAAGTGTATTTCATTGTACAGTTTGCAAGGTGTTACGTCTTTAACCGCAGCTGTAACAGCATTTGGAGCTTTGTTTTGAGGTGGTACGTCGAAGTGACGCAGGTCTTTGCACCACGACGGGATCAGGAACGGTTTTGACGTTCAAAACATAAGCTTTCATGACTTGTGATCAACTCAATGTGACGCGAACCAGACGGCCAGGACTGGAGGAGCAACGGTTTTGACGTTTAACAAATTAGTTTTCAAGACTTCAGGTGATTGACTCAAAACGCTCAGTTTATTAATTCAAAACAGCTTTATTTGAAAGGCTGGAGATCAAGTAAACTTTGTGAATATTGTTACATGCATCCTAATTATGTACTTGTATTAGTTAATTACCTAATTACATAGAAAAATTAGAAGTCAACGATCGCGGACGCTGCCTGCCTCGCGGACTCGCAATGCGCGGCGCTCGCGCCAGGCAAGAGTTTTCCCGAATTCACCTTTGACCCCGCACATCGGCGCATGCGCAGTCGGAACTCCGAAGGGGTCTATTTGTAATTAACCATCAAATGCTAATACCCATCCCTGTTTATATCAATTAGTTACTTTGCAGAAGAAAACTATTGCTAAAGCAGCTATTTCCCAAATTTCCCCTTGTCGTTCTTATGTACAATATTTTATTGAAAGGTTTGGATATGCACTGAAATGTTATCATTGGTACTTATTAACTTGGTCTTGCCACCGGTCATATGCGCACAAAAACTCCCTTATGAAAATACATACTAGACAAATAAAATCAGTAACAAATCTTTGTACCAGAAAAGCACCTAAATTTAGCAAGGCAAAGAATCTTCCCCTCCGTCAGCGTGCGCTGTTTATATTCGATCTCTCATGTCCACGTTATATAATGATATCAGTATCCATAACTACAAGGGGCTTGATAACTAGGCAAAAAAACTTTGCCTCTTACAGATTGTGCTATTCATTATTCTCATTCTTCAATATTGTCCCAGTCGCCTAAGGCGGTACTAGACCATCAAAACAAAGGGGGCGAAGTCCCTAGCCTGCATGGTAACTTGCCTAGGATTTAGGGCCATGTGACCATATCAGAAATTGTACCAAGTCTTTAATTGAAATGCTAAGTTATGTATGATGAAATGCTGAGAATTTTTACTATTCTACTCAGTTGATATCTGACCTCTTTTTGTAAACATATATAATATATATATATATATATATATATATATATATATATATATATATATATATATATATATATATATATATATATATATATATATATATATATATATATATATATATCATTACCAAAAAATATCGCCACAGCGTAATCAGTTAATCGGTGACCCCTCCACGTAGTCCTGTCTGCAACTTGTCGTTGACCGCGCTGACATTGGAACGAAACCTACGTTGGAGCACTATCAATTAATTGTGTTATAATCGAGACTACGGTATGAAGTGTAAGTTTTGAACTAATAATTATACTCTTCTTGTTCCCTCGCGTCATTCAAAGTTACCTACAATGCAAAAATAATTGACGGACTACCAAACTCTTGTCATGTTACTGGTGTTGTGTTTGGATATCGCTAACTTTGTTTGCTAAGGATATTTGTTAATAGTATTGGATTTGAACTTCCGAATGCATGTTATCTTCAAGCTCACGTTCTTACGACAATGACCATCACAGACGGTGTTAAACTTGTTGATCCAAGGGAAAACCAAAGCAAAAGCCATATAGATTCCGCTTGCATGCTCAGAAAAGAGCCAAAATGAGACAAGTTTAAAATTGCCGTGTGAAAATACATTTATGTAATCGGAGACAGACTAAATGGTTAACTTTCAAAGAGGATAATTGTAAAATTCCACAAAAATAGTCTATATGAGTATCTAAGTTATGACACAAATTATTATTTTGTCCCAATACATTTTGTTTTATGAGTAGCAACGAAGGTCAAGGTCATCATTCTAAGTCTTGAATCCTAGATGAGTCCATTATGCACGATGTGATTTTTAAAATATACATAGATACAGTTGGGATATTAACATGCTTGAACATGCAGCACTACTGCCGCCAACAAAAATCCCCGAGGCCATTAACAAATTCCCTGCAGGCATAGCTCCTGTAAAAGGTTGGCTATCCCACATCTTACATTGTCCATTCAAGCAGATTTGTTCAAAACAAGCAAAACCTGTCCTGTTTCTGCTTGATGATGACCGTGCAGGGGCCCAAGCACAGGAAGCATGAGAGCAGCAGGGTTCTCAAACAGCTCCCATACACAATATATTTTCTTTGATCCTGCCATCCACCAGATCAACACCACTGTGAACAATAATAAGCATTATGTGAGCTTAAATTTTTTTCCATCAAGTAAAAGCCTATAGTGATAAACAAAACAATCTTTTCCTTACACTACAAACAAAACAATCTTTTCCTTACACTTCATCAAATTCAATGTCATTATCGGTGTCCATCTCGGCATCATCAGTGAAGTCATAGTCAGGGTCAGTTTCCATCTCATCATCGCTGTCCACTAGTTCAACAGATTCCTCCTGAAGCTCATATTAGGTGCCCCTGGTTACAGTTTCAGTCAGTTAGTTGCACTGTGTCCCTATGCAGTGCTGAGATGGGCTAACGAAAACTTAGGTATCTCTGGAATATTTTTTTCCCAAGAAAGATAGACCTCTGCCATCTATGTTATCAATATAATAAGTATGCTGTAATTTCATTCGTCTTAGCCTTGAAAGATGTCAATGTTTACAAATTGACTAATGAAAAGATACATGGATGCATACAACAGAGGTAATCCCTGACAATGCATTTCATCAAATATAACAATGCAGTTCCCTTGTGACACTTACCGAAACATTTGCCTGCACCCTTAATGACAAGTGAGAGCAAGCTTTATGGTCCGCAGTGCTTGGGTGTGACACCTCAGTTAGTGATTCATCACTGTCACTTGAATTATCTGTTCCCTCTTCAGTTACTACCTGCAGGACGAGAAACAGCTGCATTGATTTACTGGCAACTTGATGATAAATTCAGCAACATCTAAATAAGTATAAGACAATTATTATCGGAGGCTCTTCGTCGCTTAGTTAGACTGTCATCAACTCCAATGTGGCTAAAGAGAGTCAGTGAAGCTTCATTTCGTAGCCTAGGTTTCTTATTAAAACCCACACTGTTGAGCAGCTCTTGGTCAGTCTCATCAGCACCATTTTCGAAATGATCAGAACATAGAACTGTCATATTAATTTTCATTTTGTCTCATAATACAGGTCGCAATTTTCAACATATTTTCGAGAAAAAAAAATTAAATGGAAATTGTCAATGATGCGCAGAATCCAAAGGTTTTGTTTCGACCTTAAGCTTAAAATTCGGTCATGGTCATCGAAAGAATTTCCCTGGAAAATGAGTCGATCGTGAAAACAATTACAGATTATTCTAGCTCAATTGAATTCTAACCTTTTTCTAAATATAAATAATTGTAAGATTTCAATGACGATAAGGCTTATGGCGATAATAATGATGATAATGAAGATTTTTATAATATAAATAATTGTGAAAATAACCTTGATGGTTATAATGATGATGGTGATAACAAAATTGTCATCGAATTTCGTTAAGTTCCCCTATGTACCCATGGGCCTCTTGCATGTTTGTTTGTAAACTTTTTGGGCACGCGAAACACAGGTCGCAATTTTAGAAAAAAAAAAATATGTAATTGGTCGGCATCAATGATGTGCAAAACCCAGAGGTTTTGTTTTGACGTTGACCTCACATCGAAGTCAAGGTTACGTTGTTAATTTGTCAATCCTCTATCATCTTAACCTACTGTGCGATTTTTGAAAAGTTTATAGTTCCTTATAGCTTGGTTTATTGGTCGACTTTTCTTATATACATGTCATGAAAAATCTGCATATTTCGCCCCGTAGCCCCAACACGAAAATGTGTGGTATTGTTTTACAAAATGTTTCTATCGCTTGTAAAATTGACAATATTTCACCGAATTTTTACGACCATCGGTTTTTAGGCCATATTGGTATACAAATGGGTCGTTATTTCTTGAAGACAGGTATAGCAGGTACATTCTCCTTCCACTGTTTTGGCAATATCGTTTACCTATGAGCCGGGCGTCCTGGGTGCTTGTTTGGTAGCGATTATAGGAATGAGTCACACATCGTGTTTATTTTTTGGCCGCTATTACAATTTTTGTGCCTTGCATGTTACGAACCAGAGCATCGTTGGGTCACTGGCCACGGTATTCTCCTTCCACTGTTTTTTTTACAATATCGTTTACATAATAGCCGTACTTTTTTCATTCTGAATCGTTGGTTGGTAGCCTACGGGATCACACATCTGTTTATTTAGTGGCCGCTATTTAATTACTGCCTTGCCGTTTCGAACCAGAGCATCGTTGGGACTGGCCACGGTATCTCTGTCCTCGAGTAGGCAAGGCAACTCACCCCTGGTGTTTTGATGATCTGATGACACCGGTCTAGATTTGATTTGAGATCATTGATTTAGGTATATGTATTGGCGACCCTTTTAAACAATTTGTATATGAATGGGTCTTTTTTTCAGAGGATTTGGTATGTAAATGGTTCCCTTTCCTCACTTTGGCTTGGTATATATATGGTGCGGTTTTGATGACATCTGGCGGCTCCGGTCTACCCTTTTTGAGATCCATGGTGAGAACCATGTGTATTGGCGACCCTTTTAAACCAGGATTTAAATAACTATATTTACAGCACCAAGTAGAATTAATGAGGTTTGGTATGTAAAGGGTCCCTGTCGAACTGTGCTTCGTAACTTTTTCAAATTTTTTGTTTGGAGGCGGAGGACAGAGACCAATCTTAGCCCTTAAACTAAGACCCCCCCCCTGTGAATACTTATTGAAATAACTTAATATTTATAGCACCAAGTAGAATTAATGAGGTTGAAGGTTAGGGTCTGTCGAACTGTGCTTCGTAACTTTTTCAAATAGGTTTGGAGGGAGAGGACAGAGAACAATCTTAGCCCTTAAACTAAGACCCATTCCTGTGAATACTTATTGAACGCTACTTAATAAGTCAATATCACAAAGCTATTTAAATCAACTCTTTTCACTCATCTGACGTTAAGCCATCAATTAACCTTTTATATACCATTTCAAAATACAGAGGTAATACTTCGACATGTTACCCTTAACCTAAATGCAACACATTTCAGTTTGTGCCAGACATTTTCAATCGACACTCTATGACATCATATTGCACTTATTAGGCAGTGACGTTATTATGCTGTGTTTGTCATCCATGTGCACAGAAGATGATTCCAGCCCAGAGACCCCCAAACTTCTCCTGGGTGATTGATGGGGTCTTGGCTGGATGTGCCATAGCTAGTCAACCAGCCCACTACCAATACCTGCGTAATCAGGGCATCTATCACGTGTTCAACCTAACAGAATGGAAGACACCAAACAGCCTTCTGCCCGCTGGTAATATATTCTTTAAAAATGGGGTAGAGCTTCTGTGTTAGCAGATTAAAATGTTCTCTCAAACCGATTAGCTTTTGAAAAAGCATGCTATTCTATTTCAAGGACAAAGATGATTAGCAGAGAGCTCAAGAGTACCTGCTAGACCATTTGTATGTCTCGTTTGTTTTTATTTTTAGGGTGAATACAGTATAATTTTGTTATGTGTGGTGTCTACTGAAGCTTCACAGGGAAAAATATTTACATTTTTAACTTTTCCATGATTTAAGTGCCTGGGAAATGTAATTAGTTATTGTATGCATTCTCCCAAAGTATACTCATGGTGTCTCTGTCAGTATAAAAAAAGTAACAGATAATATCTTTCCTTCATTGTTTTCGTCTGTGTCAAGGACTGAATTCAATTCATATACCAGTGGAGGAATTTGGGCCCCCAACTTTAGAACAAATTCACCGATTCACCTCTTTTGTTGATAAAGCTAGACAGAAACATGAGGTAAGAATAATATAAACATAAGTTTCTGTGGGTTTCAAAATGAGTTACATATTTCCTACTGGAGACAATGTCAGTTTAACTTACACCAATGGTTGGATAATCACTAATCGTGTATTGCCATTACCACAATTGTGAGCAACAGTTACCGATAGGTGACTTGTTCAACTTCCCCCAGAAGGCAACGTACAAGTCTGCTCTGTTGATGATGGCTCCATAAAATCACGGTGCTAATCCACCATCTTCGGTTGACCTTCACCCTCTTAATAATGTCCATGATGCTAAAGTTGGCAACAAATCCCATACTTCAATTTGTTCATCCATCATTGCTTTCAGGCAGTTGCTGTCCATTGTTACTGGGGTCTCGGTCGAACTGGCACCATGTTAGCGGCCTACCTCGTACGAAGTGAAGGCATGTTACCAGGAACAGCCATTGCTCAGATACGCCACATGCGGCCTTATTCCATAGAGACTGAAGAACAAGAAGATGCAGTAGTCAACTATGGGGCATATCTGGATCACCTTGAAGAGGCATCACAAAGAGAACAATCTGTATTGAATAAAGAAGGAAAACTTACTGCCACTTCTGAACCAAATCTGCCCGATCATTCAGGGGAAAATCATTCACCTTAATCTTACAGATATTAGGTAATCACCCTGCAGTTATTTTCTGCTGTTTTATAATGTGGAGTTATAGTGCTCAAATAGTTTTATGAATGTATCTTACATATTGTATTATGTGAATTTATTTATTTGAAAAACCAAGTCTGTTTTTTTTTCCAGTTCTTTGTCGTCTTTTTTGGGGTTAGTCGGGTAGGAGATATGCTAAAATTGTTTCAACTGGGTATCAATACTAATACTGTCATTTAATGTTTTTATTTGTCTGAAATCAATCAAATAATTTTCTTCCCCACCCTTGAAGATATATGGTCAAATCTGCATTCAATATAATCTAAGCAATCTATGTATGTCTTCTGTCATATGCTATGAGTTGCAATGAAATATTGAGAAGTGTGAATAATTTGTTGCTGGTAACCTTTCCTCTTTGCATGCTACCTCCATAATCCTGTGACATATAAAGGGAATTGCCTTTTACCATATTTGATATTTATGCTTGCTCTTCAGAGGCAGTTGCTGTTTGTTTGCAATCCAATTCAATTTAAAACTTTTAAGGAATAAGCCAAGTCATCCTTGTGGAAGCATAGATAAGGAAGCAGGGAGTCGCAAGTTTAATGTCATTATAAAATGTGTCAGTGTCAAATTCTAGTTAATGGTTCAGTGATTTCAAAGGGTTGCAGGTCTGTATCTCCACAGATATAGTCATCGGGATGTCATTTTCCTGGTAAAAGGGGCATTTCTCCCCAACTGAAATGATTAACTGGGGTTTTGAATAAGATGACATGGTTATGGATAAAGATGATATGATACATGGACAGTGCTCCCTCAAGTGCCATTACTCGCTTGGCACAAACCTATTGCTCAGACTTGGGACCCAAATGAACTTATGCACAACCGATTTCCCTGTTTGGTGACGAATCTGTGAGCCTTCGTCGTATGCCAATTTTCTATCATAGAATGCTGATAATCAAATGATTATTTTTTTTTGTAACTTCCAATCCAATGGTTGATGGGGTAAAATATAGCAAAGTTTTACAAAGATGACCATTTATTGACAAGTTGTATACACACATAGGATGGACAAAAGGGATTAATGTTGTAGGTTGAAGAACATTGAGGAAAGAGGAACACTATGACATCTATGCTTGTCACATTTCAAAGCTGGTGACAATCCACCAATGACCATGTCTATATTATTATAATCTTTCAGTGATATAGTCTTCAAAAACTTGAAAGATTAGTTCAACTACACAACCAGGTTAAAAAGACGTGGAAAATAGAATTATGAATCATAAAATGAAATATCGATAAAGAAACCTACTGAAACTTACTGTTGTTATAGCATTATATGTATGTATGTGGTGTGGGGTGTATATATATAATATAGATATATAGATATATAGATATATATATATATATAGAGATATATATAGAGATATATATAATATAGAGAGAGATAATAGAGAGAGAGAGAGATATAGAGATCTAGAGAGAGAGAGGAGAGAGAGAGATAGAGAGAGAGAGAGAGATAGATCTCCTAGAGAGAGAGATCTCTAGAGAGATCTCTCTCTATCTCTCTCTCTCTCTCTCTCTCTCTCTCTCTCTCTCTCTCTCCCTCTATCTCTCTCTCTCTCTCTCTCTCTCTCTCTCTCTCTCTCTCTCTCCTCTCTCTCTCTCTCTCTCTCTCTCTCTCTCTCTCTCTCTCTCTCTCTCTCTCCTCTCTCTCTCTCCTCTCTCTCTCTCTCTCTCTCTCTCTCTCTCTCTCTCCTCTCTCTCTCTCTCTCTCTCTCTCTCTCTCTCTCCTCTCTCTCTCTCTCTCTCCTCTCTCTCTCTCTCTCTCTCTCTCTCTCTCTCTCTCCTCTCTCTCTCTCTCTCTCTCTATCTCTCTCTCTCTCTCTCTCTCTCTCTATCTCTCTCTCTCTCTCTCTATCTCTCTCTCTCTCTCTCTCTCTCTCTCTCTATATATATATATACCACACACACACCAATGAGGGTGCCATGAAAATGTACCGGTACATATGAGATTTGTGAGAACATATATGTTTTAATGAGTTGAGGGCTGTGTGGGATCATTTTAATAGCATGCGAGTATACCTGAATATGGGAATCAAAGGTAACAGTCAAATTACACATTATAAGTCTACTGATGTTAGAAACTTTTAGGTTAAAGCAAAGTTACTCAGCAGTTGTCATATGCTGAGAGATCGACTAACTGTATTAGAATACTGTTAACATGTATCACACATCTGATCATATCCTTTGTTTGTGGGTGTGCAATTGTAACATTGCCAGACTATTATCATACCAAAATTCAATATTGTCTAAAATATGAATGTAAATATGAATGAGCCTGATGGTGTCAAGTCCTATTGAGATATACACAACAAGTCGGTAGAATTCACACAGATCAAAATGTACATTTTGGAATGACTGAGAGTAGGAAGGGGAAGCATCGCTTGCTTGGGGAATCAGTTTATGAAAACTAGATCAACATTTGTGTCAGCTTAACTTAACTATAATTCATTTATGGTTGTGTATATGATGAAAAGCATATATGAGAAGGAAGAGGAAGAGAAAGTCACAGATTTACAGGATAAACAAAGGTCATTAATATGCAGGGGGAAAACATCAATAAATTTTCCTGCTTTTGTTCAGAGAATCAATTTAAAAAAAACACTTCTACACAGGAAAGCCGTTCATTGACCTGTTACACTTTCGTTTATGGGGGCAATTTAAAAAGTCTTACTTAAGCATATGGAAGCAATTAAAAACCCTCAACTGCATCTTCAGAAACATAACACCAAGCTATGGAAACTAGTTGAGCAAGACAAATCCACAGAAGTCATGCAACTTCACACATTCTCTACTGTAATGCAGACAAAGGGAAATCCACTTAAACCTTCAATGGCCCTACAGACTATACATGGCCCTACAGACTATCCACCACCAGAATAATAATTCAAGAGATCTACTTTTGATCTTGTGATTATCAAACAATCTTTAATTTTTGTTTGCAAACCTCATCAATGGAGACTTTAAAAGTGAAGATATGCACAGTCTGATAAAACAGCAATATCCATGCAAGAGACATAGGCTTATTTATCATTGCTAATATTGTATTGCTGTTGAATTGCCTTATCAGGGAACTTGTTCTGACAAATTCATCTGGTCACCCAAGATGTTACTCATGAAAGTTCAATCAACCAATCAATCAATGTTTTATCGTCATAATCAAATTTCAGGACTTAGTGAGATGAGAGGATGTGTACACACATTTGACAGAACGACAATCATGGCATAACAGAACACAAGATCAAATAGAAATCTCCCCCCCCCCCAAAAAAAAAACACTATACAAGCAGAATCCTAAGTGTATATTTATATATATCAATGATATATATAAATATACACACATACATATATATACATATATATATATATACACATATATATATATATATATATATATATATATATATATATATATATATATATATATATATATATGTAGGCAGGATGAGAATATAATAAAATGTTATATTTGTATATATTTATGTGTGTATATAGAAAACCATGTCTTGTGCTTCATCAAAAAAAAATATCAACCAAGTCGACAATGATAGTTGAAATGAGAACAGAAACTAAACATCACCTTCATTTTCAATACTTGACAGCGCCTCTGAGAATTAATACCAGCTTTATCATGGCCCCATTGAATTTTAACACCAATGCCATAGCATTAATATAATTCCTTGAAAAAATGTGAACAAAAATAAATCTATGTGACAAAAAAATCGGGTTGTAATATTGGTACATTTCAGCTCCACGAGTAAACATCACACTTTACCCGAAAAAATCAGCATATCGCATGAAAAAGTAAGATATCATAAGTCAACAACCATTTTGTGACATGCTAAATACATTCTCCTAACTATTATTTATTTCATAAGTTAGAAAAAAAAGCCTGACTGCCTTATTATTGTAAGCTATATACAAGTGATGTGAATGAGGCAGAGAGAGGCGTTAATCTTGCATCAAGGGCACTGGTCTTCAGACAATAAAACAACATATATGATGGAGATACACTTACAGAGGTTAGGGGAAAGAGAGAAATCTACCCTATGAAGTAGAATTAGGATCACATTGTAAAAGCCGCACAATGGAGGGGTCGCTCTTGGCACCTTCAATAAATTCACTCAGCGATAATTTCCCATCAAGATTTTTGTCCATCTGGCGGAAGATCTTGTCAGTGCGTTTTTCAGGTGTAGATTCATCTTCAGGCATCTTCATCACCGTGCCAACCATTTTGTAAATTGCCTGTGAAAACAAAGTGTAAGGAATATTAAATGGCAACCCAATTAACATCTTGTTGACAAAAAGAAAGAAACATCAAACAATCTGAAATAACAACTTTGAGAAATGAACATCACACTTCTGAAATGAAGGTGCACCCACAGTTACAATTTCCAGCATCTCCTGTCTCGATATATAGCCATTTCCATCCAGGTCATACATGGAGAATGCCCACTTAAGTTTCTGCTCCAGTTTCCCTCGAGATGTCACACTCAGGGCACAGATAAACTCTCGGAAGTCTATTGTTCCGTCAGCATTTGTATCAAACGTGCGGAAAACATGCTCAGCGAATTTTGAAGCATCGCCGTATGGGAAGAAATTGCCATAGATTTTCTTGAACTCTTCCACGGAGAGATTGCCTGAGGGGCAGTCTTTCAGGAAGCCTTTGTACCACTCCTGGATCTCTTCCTCATTGAATTCTGTGTTTTCGCGGAGGTCTGCAAGAACCTCAGGCTTCAATTTGCTGCTGGTCTTACCCATGACTGGAGTTTATTCGCAGGGGCCGAGTTATCACTGCTGTTGGCACTCAGTTAGGGGCAGGCTCTTGTGGAATTATGTGGATGCAGATACACACTTCATGTGGGGTGATGTGTACGAGGTACAGAAGTGATTACTGCTGATGGTAGAACCCAGTGCAGAGGGAAATGGAGGGCACACAAGCCTGATGAGGTCACCACACTGAAACATCAAAGAAAACCTGGATCAGTCAGATAAAATCAGGCTGGACACAAGCAGGCTAGACACATCAGGTAAATCAACAACACTCAGTCTAAGACAACCTGAAAAGAGACAATAACAGTGTACTACCAATTAATGGTACAATGACAGCCTGAGATCTAGTTCGTCCTGAAATCAGGTAAAATAATTTGCAGTAACCTGAAATCATTGCCTCTGAGAACTCAGGGTGAAAGAGGCGACAACAGCCATCTGCAATAACAATAGCCCAGAAATAACACTTGGTCAAATCATCAATAAGACACTGGTTGTCAATGCTATGGCATTCATCAGAACGTACCACAACTTAAAATAAGAAGAAGAATGCCCTTAAGTAATAATCATCATTACCTGTAATTAATTGATCCAAGTAATAATTCATCCACTGACTTCAAGTCGACAATAATTAGCTGACAGCTCTTAAGAGAGATGCAGAGTGCTACTGATGACAAGGCAGTGGTATATACCTTAACCCAATCCAGCTGGCAAGCGATGTAAAGATAAATGAGCCAGGATATCTCCCATACAACGCATCTACATGACCCCCAAGTAGCCTATTGGTCAGGCCCCTACGGCATATCACATTCTGATTGAGCATTACAACAGCCGTGGTCTCGTCAATCGGATGAGTGGGCTACAAGATCAGACTGTTGGGGCAGAGTGCCCCCACCCCTATCTTTTTTTTATCTTTTGGAAAGGCCTGACAAATCAACCGCATATGTATGATGAAACAATGGGGGCGCTCGCGAAGAATGGTACACTTGATACTCTAGCTTCATAAAGACTAGATGTGCACCTCCATAACTACAAACCAAGTCACGCACCAGTGCCCCCTGGTAATTAGAGGAGTAATCTCCATCATTTCCACAATACCCCCGCACAATATAAGCCAGCTCAGTCGGTAGCGACATCTACCGATAAACTCACAAATACTGCCAGAAACTCGTGCGTGCTTTTCGTACGCGGAAAAAGACACAGAAAACTTGAATGATGTCGTTATGTAAACCAATACCACACCTTACAAACACATTGAAACATCGATGGTTATACCTAAGCACAAGGTTATAATTAAGCTTTGTCATGCCCAGTGATTGTCCGGTGGGTTCGCAATGCTTACATATCGAACACCTGTGAGTATAAGTCTTCCTCATTAACGTGACAGACGTGTCGACCCGCTTTAACCAGCATACACCACAAATGGGTTCAGTTAACCCGGCAGGAAATGACAAGCGAGTCATGGCTGAGCAATAACAGCTGTATCGTCCACAGCTCAAAACAAGAGATCGTCAGTTATCCCGAATAACGAAACCGCCGCCAACAAAGACACCTGACAGAAACAAGGGGCAGATAAGAGACAGCTGGGGAACAGTTCAGCCGGACATACACACACTAACCACGTCTCCTGTGAGTCCACCAAGGTCGGGAACAAACCCTCGACGGACAAGATAGGCAGGAGATAGCGGGATGTCAAGGGGCTTTATTAACACGACGCTCACCCGGTCTCACAAGTCGGCAACACTGACACGAGCTGCCCTCTACTCCTCCATGGCAGACGAGGTCGGTCCTGGGTAGTTTCACGCGAGAAATATCGGTTGCCGTTTTGATAGATGATCTGCATTGTGCTAAGTTATAGAGGACGCAGGGGGAATGTCATAATCATAGGACGTCTCGTATGACGTACAACGCACGATGACGTCTCGTATGACGTACAACGCACTATGATGTCTCGTATGACGTGCAACTAGGCCGTCACGTATGAAGTACAGCGCACTAGGACGTCTCGTAAATGAGAAATACCATGCTGACCTGCGGAAACAACTGCATACGATGTAGGCACCATAAGCATCCCATTCATCGCCATCAATATCTCCAGCGTGGTAATGGCAGGGTGGAAACCGAAACTCATGTCCCATACGGTTGTGCGCGTCATTTGAAAGGCCTCTCGTTACATACCGCCGTACCCACTTCGAGTCAGTACAACCAACAACGTCGAAAAAGACAGATATAAAGACACGAACAGCTTCACTGTGAAAGCAATTTCTACTGACAAGGAAATGGAAAATCAGTGTGAGTACTATCCCCCCACCCCCCTTCCCCCAAATCACCATAGCACCCAACAACAGCTTTTATTCTGCGTTTTCTCAAATAACTCAGAGGGCTGACCTATGGTTTGCAAGGAGCCATCAACATCAGAGGGGTTCATGCGTAATTTGGAGTTGGTAGCTTACTTAATTAGGAAATGTGCCGCCAAAGTTTACGAATAAACGCCTGAACAAGCTCTGGCCAAGAGCAGAGATAAAAACAAGAGCTTACAACAAGACCAAGACAAACCGCAGAAAGCAACAGAAAAAAGTCTGGTTTCACCTACACAAATGATTATTTATTTGAAATCGCACCACCGAGGTGGCGGAGTAGCTGTACGTTTCTGCGCCAGAATCTACGCTATTAATACTACTGTGTGCGTGGTGGGATGGGGTGGGATGGGAGGTGGCGGGGGGGGGGGGGGGGGGTTGGGAGAAATGAAGGCGTTAGGATTAGCTGGCCTTTATTTCAAAGTTAGGCTACCGAACACTGCGAATAATATGATCGTCGCTCGGAATAGTAACTTCCAACCCACCTCACCTAGCGACTCGTCGCTCAGATAGCAAGTCGCCGAAGGTCAGCCGGGGCCAGGAGGACTAACCAAGCGAGCAAATGTCCCACTGACGTACAGACTTTCGATGTGCATGGTACCGCGTAGAAATCATCCGAGCACAGTCATAATTACAGCGATGCAACCCCCACCTCCACCCCGGCTCAATTAAATCGGGCTATTTCTGGAGCAGGGAAATCGGAGTAAGTTAGGGAATGTGATCGAGTGCCGTAGACGGCACGGCGATATCGTGTCAGGTTGAGATCGATGGCCTGACATAAATCGTATAGCAGAGCACTTGCTTCTGACCCAACGGAGTCCAATCTTCCACAGCTCAAGATTGTTGCGAGCAAAGGCTCTCCGGTTTTCAGAGCGCCCAGTAGGTCTCTGCATGGAATTAACGATGCTCGGATGTCAAACATTGAGATTCGAGCGCTAGCGCGGCAAACCAGTTTTCGCCCTCGATACAAGTCCCATCGGCACCTAAATGCATCTCCAAACAAGGGTGTGCAATTCACAGTAGGTGAGTTGGTAATGGAAAGTGACGATATGAATTAATGAGATATGATTCGAAACAAGGATTGAGGGAAGGGGTACATATGTGTGCGTGTGGCGAGCTGGGCGGAAAGTGGGTGATGGCGTCGTAATCTACCACAAGGCCACCAGTGTTCTGGATTACATTTGAGCGTGTGATGATGTAGTTTGTTCCGCTGTTGCTTACTAATCTTGATTCTGTAAAATAGTGTGGGTATTCTTCAAAAAGCATTTCCAAATTTGTTTGATGTTGTGAATTTGTTCTATTTACTTTGGCAAATATGGCTGGTCACCGATTATCATTTACCTGTCACAAGATTTGTACACACTCACTTCAGGTGATAGTACAGTCAACACACGCGATATGCCGTCATGTGCAACTCATAAATAGCATTCAACATAACACATGACATGAAAAGGTTGGGAACAAAATACATCTGACATAGTTTCACTGGGGGAAGGGGTGCGACAACGAGTCTTTCGAAATTTACATTGTATCATGATGCTTAATCACGTCGCAGGGGTGTATGGGGGTGGGGGTAATTTCCAGTCCAACAATGTAAATTTCATTGCAGGGGTGTTCTTGACGCATCCAGCAATCGTTCGGCGTTTCATTACAGACCATGTAACTGTTGTATTTCCTTACCGATATGTATATGCTATACTTACTGTAGTTGGTTTAATAAAAGACTTAAGACTCCAGATACAACATCTTAGATTAAATCTGTATTTCTAGAAAATATATTTGATAATTGCCTAATCAACATATTTTCATCTTTTATAAAATCATGTCTCAGTACCTGCGTGCAATCAATGTATGGTCGTCCGTCATCACTACCTTCATTTGACCAGTGCAATCTACAGGAAAGAGTTCAAACTAGACGACTACCATTACGACTATATCGAACAGTGTGAAAATCATGACTAGTAGCATTGACTAATTGATGCGAAGATGAAGCTAATGATGATGATGATGATGATGATAATGATAATATGATGAAGGATGGTGATACAAGGGGATGGTAGCAATAACTGAAATGATCATGATTAGAAATTTTTAATAATTCATGTGACGACGATGATGATTATGGCACCAAAAAGTAGTAACATCATAATTAGGTACTATGAATAAAAATTAGTTCTGGTTAAGATGATGGCAAGGACCACACTGAACCACTAAGTTGACGAATGTTCAATCCTTGGAAGGGACTTATTTTTTTCCAACAAACATTATGCATAAAAAAATAGATGTGGTCCCGCCCGAGCTTGTGATGTTGCGGACTGGGACATGAGAGGGTTCATATCAATTACTGTGTGATTCATTTTTTCTTTGATTCACTATTTTTTCGAAAACTGAACTATTTTCAATTACACAAGTTTACAATTGAATCGAGCTACAATAATATTTACCTCATTTGACCATGACAAAAGGTTAAGGTTTAGGTCAAAACAAAACCTCTCATCAAAACAAAAAAAAATACTGAAAATTGCAGCCAGCATTGTAAACTAGTCTGCGTCCCAGACTCCAGGCGTTCCGCTACGCTTCTCGCCCTCTTGGCGAGACTATTAAACATCAGTAACATGGTAACAGCGCCCGCAGCCATCAGGCTAGGGGACCTTGACTAATTGTAAACCAAGAGGCCAAATGTTTTTCAATATTTACTGAGGGGTCAAAGGTCATGCATGGCTGATGTTCAGCATGCAACGAGTGGTCAACATGAGGTCCATGTACAATTTCAGTCTGCTACCTTAATCTATAATACAATGTGCAACCAATATCAATTTCCCCTCTAACATGGTACGTGAGATTTACAATAAAAATTCAGTCTAAGGTGTATGGTTGAATTTTAGCTTGTTAGTGATCATTAGTATGAGAGTGGTCCATGGTATTTGCAGGCTGCTAGCATACTTTGTAAGAAAAGTTTTTCAATAATATCACAGGCAACAAGGGTCATGTAGGGCTTATTATTAGTTTGCAAGGTTGAATCATCATGGGAGCGGGCCATGGGTAATTTGGGGCTGACAGCTCGCTTGATAAGTAAATGTGCTAGTCAAGGTATATGCTAAAAAAGTCCACAAACGAGACTGACCAAGAGTGTGTGACCGTAGAACGAGCTCGCTCGCCTTCCGTAAGAAACATCTCCTTCGTAAACTATTTATTGCCGCTCGGCTGACAAGAAGAACTAAGCATATTGTATATATGGGATTACGAGTTAAGTGAGACGATAACACTGAGCCGTAGCCCCGGTTAACATGGGTTGATCAACTTCGCAAAATTGATCAACAGAGACGTACAATAAACCTGTTTTAGCGGACATCGGTATCTAACAGACATTGGCATGCCACGGATACTCGTGTGCAGATTCGAATATCGAATTAATCCCGGCGAAATCCGAAATGTGCCTCGGCCATTAGCTGTAACGGACACTGAGTTGAGGATATACTTTGAATGTGCGCTGGAGGTTCCACTGTATATGACACTGAGGCTCTCTCGTGTGTTGATAAAAATGCCCGTTACAGCAATACAAACAGTCTATCGGTTCATATTAAAGAGACTGTTCAGCCCCATATTAGTAACGAGATTGCCTAGCAAGCTGCTTGGCAACCGCACCTTGGAAACCAAAAGTTTTAAGTTTCAGACTTTCAGTCGCTACGCGGCGCTGTGGTCTCTGAAAATATATTCTCATTTCGGCTGTTGCCAATAAGCGAGTTCGGTATCTCGCGCGAAGGGCACTGTGGTACTGTCAATCGTAACAATTCATTGGTGGTTAGAAAAGTAAATAGCGATCAGCTGCTATGTCAATGTCTCTGTCTCCCTTCGCGATGAAAAGTAGTTGTCGGTATGTCGAATGTCGACTACAGCATTTGGACTTATATAGTGATTTTAAACGCATGAAAATGCCGGCTCTGCGACACCTTTAGCGTGGTCGCGGTTTGGAAAAAAAATCCGAAAGGAAGAACTTGTGGGTTTGGTGAACGCTTAGTCAAGGTCCCCTAGCCTGATGGCTGCGGGCGCTGTTTACATGTTACATATATTCAATAGTCTCGCCTTCTAGGGCGAGAAGCGTAGCGGAACCCCTGGAGTCTGGGACGCAGACTAGTGAACGCCGCTGTCATTATGTATGTGCCACAAACCCAGTAAAGAAGAGAATGATTGAGATCGTACTCTGTCATTAGTCTTGCTTTCTTATTGCTTATTCTATATGAATTACGAATTAAGCTTGCTCGGGCGTTCGTCGAGCATGCTGTGTCATGAGCACAGAGTATGGTAGGCAAGAATGCATGTTCAACATATATCCGGTCATTGGCGATTTTTTTGGTCTTGACAACATTTTGCTCAACGCCTTGGCCAGGTGGAATTACCAGAGTGGCACCTCTGAACAGCAACGCACTCTGTATTGGGTAACCCCCATCTGCAAGGACATCTCCATACCTAATTTTGTCTAAAAATACATGACTTGATGTAATGATCCAAGGCTCGCCCTCCCCAGAAATGAGTTTATTCTCCCATTAGGAGAAATGACCACAAAAAACTTTACAGTGTTTGACTTCTTGTAGTGTATACACGTATACACCTGTAGATTCAAGTTTCTGGGTCTTTCAATTAAGACATAGCAGTCAATTATGCAAGTAAGACTTGGATATTTCTGGGAGAGAGTTGATAGCAATGTTGGTCTTACAATTTGGCGGGATGGCCAAAAGATGAGAGGGCTCGATTCCCTTGCCAAAAACCTGACCCAAGTGTTTATGATGGCTGAGTATGTGCCACTTGATAAGCAAAAGAGGTCGACAGATCCATGCGCAGCTTTATAATCGATAGAGTCATTTCATCAAAGGAGTACAATTTCCTCAATGCCACTCTTTTTCGGAGTCCTTGAAAATACTCTTGCAGCGTTGAGATGACTTCCTTGCTGCCAAACCAATATCTTAACTTCAGCATCATGAGTTATAAATAATTGAAAAGGTCACACAAACTTTACCTCGATAGAAAACCGGTGTTTTAGGATACTTTCACATCAGCGGACATCTTTGTGGTAATTTTCAGATCACATGGTCGTTTGGTCTTGATGTCGGATGATGCACATACCTTGTCAATCTTCAAGTTTGGTATGCGTGTCCATGATGCTCCACGCAACCATCACATGTACATTTGTCAGTGCAATCACAAGAAAAGATGTAGGTGTGATCATCCTGGAGAATCCTCTTCTTTGATTGTCCCTTGCATTGGTCCTTGAGGGGCTATAAGATAGGTAATCCCTAATCATGATCAATTTCATAGTTCCCACTGATGTAGGGCAGAGCATTCAGAGTTGCAACTGATGTGGGCCGAGGTCTGGGTGGGAAGCGTGTAGCTTTTGGTTTTGAGTCATATCCTATATTTTTAGTTGGATACAGATGTGCGGTGATGAAGTCAAAAATACCATGAACATGTGCGATCATTATCATAGGGATCCAATTTTTGCTAGTCACTTCATTTTTGCGATTGATCAAATTAATCCAATGATCAGTTGGGAAAAGAGACACGCACCTATGCCATAGTTATTTTGGTGTAAGTCACAAAATCGTTGCTTCCAATTATTCAATCGGTAAGTGCTATCACCACACCCGCACACATACGTCCAATGTTCGACTCATGAAGTTTGGCGAATGCCGACCGACACGTCTAGACTTACTTCAAAGAGATTGTATGAACTGTGGAGTTGAAGATTGAGCCCGCGAAACCAGATTGTCGTAATTGTGACGATTGACCTTTGACCTGACTAGAGACGCTGCATATCGACGCATGCGCAGTCGCAACTACGAACTCGCTTAAATGTTGTCGGAAATTACTCTTCCTGCTTGTCGGTCTAATTTTCGCGAAATGATGCCCACAACATTAATGAGTAAAGATTTGGTGAAATCTACATTTTGTAACCTATGCGGAAGTATACTCTTCAATAGCGAGGCAGTTATACAGCGCGTAACGATTCACAGCTAACATTCATAGTTTTAGGGAAGCATCGTTATCGATGGAACGACACAAATAAATAAAACATTACTACAGTACATGAATATTTCAATTTAAATAATGATAATGTTGAAAATATATCTGCATGATTTTCGATAATTCAAAATTTGCGGTACAAATTAAAAGATGGCATTATTTGTGTCTGCGTTGAAATTAGTAATGTTTTAACAAAATGATCCCTGAGAGCCCGATATGGTGCTGAACAGACTCTTTAAGTATGGCGAGGGAGTCATGTAGAGAAACAGGAAGAATGTAAGTATGATTATTTGGATAATAAGTTCTATATGCCATAATACAATCAAGTTCACAAATGCCGACGCAAATCATTATCATCTGCGAAATCGCACGCTCGTATGTGTTGAAAAAACCAGATCACATAAAACATGGAAGGCACGGGGTGATCTATAACTCTCAACAACTGGAGTACGCTCCTTCCCAACGCCAGTGGTCACTCGGGAAAGGGGTGAGTGGGGCTTAACGATGACAGATGGAGATCAACCACTTGCTACCAGTATGGAGCAGGACAATGGAGTAATTCCCGGGTATTCTGTCAAATATAATCACGATTAAAGCATTCACGAATAACTCTGAACCTACTTAAAATGGACTCGTCCATCTCCACGATAACGTGCCATCGATACACAAGACCGTGACATAACCTGCAAGGGCAAATGATCCTTACGCGAATAAGGAAGATATAGAAAAAAGGATGAATGTTTTTGTCACTGACCTGGTTAAAGAGTAACATTATCTGAAATCGGGCCTCAGATGGTCTCGTCAAGGGGCAGGATGAAGTGAGGACGCTATGTATAGATGGCACCCTCTTGCCAACAGGTCACCGCCACGACAGCGCAGGGTGCGATGATGTGCCCCGAAACATAGGCTGTGGCTGCTGGGGAAGGAATGGATGGAGAGGTGGAGGAAGGGAGAGAGAGGAAGAGATGTAGATATAGAGGCGGGCTGGGGGTGATGTGGTACGGTGAGGTCTTTGGCAGGAGACTTTGGGGAGGAATCAATAGAGTCACTAACCCACCTCCCCTGCTGCTGCTGCCAACAAGCGTCGCCAGATGCAGCTGTTGCTAAACAACGGCATCAGCTTCAGCAGCATCAATACAATACGCAATTCAGAGAAGCCATTACATCAACATTTATATAACCCGTTGCTACGACGGCATGACAGCAATGAAATGCGGCACAAACATCACTTGGCGCTGGCGTCTCGATCAGCAAACTAATCACAAGCGAAATATCATAACGCAAACACCCCATCATAACGTAACCGCAGATTACACTGCTCGAGAGACATACAATCCACAAACAAAACAAATACAGCCGCTTCGAGCTGCGTACAGCTCAAACCTCACATACTAAATGTCACCATGTGGCATAATACTGTGTTAGAGAAGGATGGTGCGGACAGCAAGTGAGATATTGGCGAGCACATATGCCGCTTGTTAGCAATAATTACAGTGCTGCAACTCGACTGGTTACACGACTCACACTGACAGATATCATCACCCTACGGGAAGCTCGGGGATCAAGGCGCTCAATACTCAACCGCTAGGCAAAAGGGCCTCACGATGATATGCAGTATTTACCATGTTGAGATTGGAGATGATGTGAATGCTGCTAGTGTGCGCCAAGTTTGAAATGGGATCATTGCAGCCAAGAGGCACAATGCGCGGATCATAACGTATTTAAGGAACGAAAAATGAAAATAAGGAAATAAATTTAATGCAGAATAAATTGAAAACATTTGCTAAATGAACTGCTGTTCAAAAGTAATAAAACAAGTAGATGCCGATACCGTACAACACAAAGACACTTATAATAAACAATCAAAACAACGGTAAAATATTCCAACCTTGGTTTACAGTTTGATAACCTAGCGGGTGCTAGGGGACCTAGATCTTCACAATAGAACCATGTTTGATAATGTACTATTAAAGTTAATGGCCAATGACCTACAACCATGGCTTATGTTTAATATAATACATCAATGGTTAATACCCAGCAGCAATGGTTAATCATCAAAACTATAGGTAACACTGATGATGTCCCTGTGATTAATATTGGGCAAGGATTTTCTCAAATACAAGCAACTCAAAAAGGGAATACATATTTTATTCATTAAAGAGGACATGAAAATTGACTAGAAAGGGAAGTGAAGCCCTCGACTGACAAAGTACGGCATTTAGTGAACATGATGATTGCAATGGGAAGCAGCTGAAATCATAACGTATTTTAAGGCATCGATGAATAGAAGCAAATATTGAATACAGAAAGCAACATACTTGGGAATAATCCCATAATTACTCTCCAATCAATTCGTGCGCTGTGTTCGATTTGTCATGTAAAAGAGAAAATTGATCATTGGTCAATCAGTTCTTCTTCATAAGTGGTTTGGAAAAAATGTGGAGTTACTTGGAAGAAACACCAATCACAGGCCTTTTTGGGTTGACACATTCTCCGTAGCGAGGCTGGTCATTCCTACACCTCTGCCGCATATATTGGTGAGGGGGCGCCAGGCCCCGTTCGCGCACTATGTGAAGCAGGTACTTTCGGTTTCAATGTAAAGTTTTGGCAGCTGAGCTGACTGATTTCTTTGTTTGTAACTGAAACCGAGCCCACTTTACACGTTGAAAAGTGGAATATGTGACTAAGAAACCGCCATTTAAATGTCTGGGCAATAATAAATCTTTAATTTTCTTTCCATACAAATTCTGTAAATCAGCAATGACATCGAAGGCTTTGTTACTGTTTTGAACAATTCAATCGAAGCGCTAACACTGATGCTTATGCAAAATAGTCCCAAGAAAACATTGGCTGAACAGTGGGGCTAGGATATTATTTTAAGTGCACAAATTAGGGTAAAATCTTACATGCTAATCTCATGTCACAATCAAAATGAATTATTCGGCTAAAAACGTAATAATATATTGGGGTAAAAACTGTCCCTTCGTGATATGGCAGAGTCTAAGTGAAAGTAGCTGGCGGACGTAACGCCGGGCTCGCAATGGAGAGTGGGGTTGACAGTTGCACACTGAACCAACCAGAACCACAAATACATATTTAATGTATATTAATGATCTATCATTAGACTTTCATTAAACTAGCCACAACATTGTTGTTTGCCAGATTCCGTACCAGTAAATTCAATAGAACTTCAAAAAGACATTTACAGATTATGATTGAAATGAACTGCAACAATGATACTCAGACTTAATCAGAGTATCTTCATACATTCAATATAAAATGAATATGGAAATAATAACAGTGAATTACATGAGAAAACAAGCCTGATAGTAAAAAGCCTTATGATGAAAATGATGATTATGATAACGGTCTGTATTAGATTAAGCACATACACTTTAGACAAACAACAATTATAATTCGCCTATAATACAAAAAAAAATAGGTAGAATGAAGAGATTCTTGGCGACAAGATATGATATTCGCATCAAAAAGGAGACCCAACAAAAATCGTCACGTAATCATAACGTACATCTGCCAGGAATAGGTATCTTTCATGACGTTCAAATCACACACACTTGGGAGGGCATTATCATTATTGTAATAATGGAATGATACTTCGAGATAACTGCTATGGGGAAGCCAGTGTAGATGCTCCAAAGAATTCTTGCGCATCGTAAATTGACCATGGGACAATCGTGGAGATGAGGCCAATGCAATCAGGCTAATATCACAGAGACTACACCATGTTTTGTTTGGCTTTGTACAAAGTGACACCTTAGTAGAATAAATAAGTAAATAAATAAATTAAATAGATACATACAAACAACCGAGAAACTAAAAGACACAGCATTTTGGTCTCTATTGCATGATACACCAATTACCATGTGGTCATTCCAGCTTGGATTCTACATCTCTGCCACTGAATGTCTCAAACCTACCACCAACATCCAGACAAATATTCATCCATAGTTCATCTACCTCTGTAACAGACACTTCAAAACACCTCCTATACAGCGTCATAGTTGTAGTCTCATGTTTTCACACTGTCATGTATCAAATGGAGTCGAGGGTGGGGGGATGGGGTGGCGGGGGAGGTTTAAGCCTAGGGTATAGGCACAGAGAGAGAGAGAGAGAGAGAGAGAGAGAGATAGATAAAGAAGGGGAAAGCTGCTGTTTGCTGTGTTGACACTACGCGTCGGCCGCCAAGGCACTACCACTGGTGTCGGCTGTCAGCATCTGATAAAGGAACTCATCCGACATGCAGCCTTTAATGAATTCTTCCTTCGACAGAACCCCATCTTTGTTTTCGTCCATTTTCTCGAATATCTCCACAGTGCGTTTTTCAGGGGTGTCTTCTTCAGTGTCTGCATATGACAGCGATGCTCCAACCATGCTGTATATTGCCTAGTACACATGGATGTATGGGATCAGCAGGCAATGAATAATACACAACAAACATTGAAGTTCCCAAACTAGGTTCAGCTGAAGACAACCCAACAAACGATTTCTAGATGGTACACAGCATACAAAATAACCTATTCAAAAGAAACAATATTAACGGGATTAAATAATCTACACCGAATCAAGCCTAGAAACACCCCTCTTGCGATAGCCACATATGATTACCTCATAGGTTATTTACAACCAGAGAAGCATGAATGCTCGAGTGCCAATGAACCAATTAATGCTTAGAGGGCCTGTTATTCCACATCCTGTGCCCAGACTTACCGTGATAATTTCTGTCATCTCCTTTGGCTCAATTGTTCCGTCGCCGTTCACATCATACATTGAGAAAGCCCACTCAAGTTTCTGCTGTGGTTTACCAGCTGATGTGATGTTGATAGCCAGGAGAAACTCCTTGAAGTCAATTTTACCGCTGTTGTCCGAGTCAAATGTGCGGAAGACATGTTCACAGAACTTTTCGGCATTACCCTGAGGGAAGAAACTGCTGTAGACCTCGAGGAACTTCCTCCGTGTCAGTTGACCATTGGGGCAGTCTCTCTGAAAAAAAATAAAAGAGGCAATTGAAATGAAGCACCGGAGTTCTGACGCTTATCACCAACATTAAACTGACATAGAAAGACATTCATGTGGTGGAGTCAACCAGCTGACAGCGACTCAATCAACCAGCTGACAGCGACTCAATCAACCAGTTGATATTGACTCAATTAACCAGTTGACAGTAACTCTATCACCGGGTTGACAGTAACTTAATCAACTAGTTGACAGTGACACAATCAACCAGTTGACAGTGACTTAATGAACCAGTTGACAGTGACACAATCAACCGGCTGACAGTGACTTAATGAACCAGTTGACAGTCACCAATCAACCGGCTGACTGACTCAATCAACCAGTTGATAGTGACACAATCAACCAGGTGACAGTGACTTAATCAACCAGTTGACAGTGACACAATCAACCAGGTGACAGTGACTTAATCAACAGTCTGACAGTGACTCAATTAACCAGCAGACTGCTTTTTATAATCCAACTGAAACATGTACCAGACCAGTTAAGCAAGCTACATATATTCTATGCAACACCCATCAAGTAATAGCAACAAAAAACCAATAACCTAGTTGTGAAAGCAGGTGAGTTTATAACATGAGAGAAGGGGGCTGAGCTGAGGCCCCAGCAGCTACATCGGCAACATCGTTATCAACAGCTCATTCACTCAACACACACGCAACATCCTTACAACCAAATCAAGTCTTGTCTGGCTTGTCTGCGAAAATTAATAACTGATAATGGGGTGGTGTATGCCGTAAATGCCCACCACCTGTTTGTCAAAGGGGGTGGTGTATGCCGTAAATGCCCACCACCTGGTTGTCAAAGGGGGTGGTGTATGCCGTAAATGCCTACCACCTGGTTGTCAAAGGGGCTGGTGTATGCCGTAAATGCCCACCACCTGGTTGTCAAACAGGGTGGTGTATACTGTAAATAATGATCCAGTTTAAAAGGCCAACAGCTTTGTTTTTTCATCAAAACCGCCAGTGTCATCACAAGCATTATCACCTTCAACAGCTTCTTCATCATCAACAACGGTGCTGAATCCTATATTTTTCGAACATAGACGGGTGAATAACACCTCTATCAACCAGGATCCGGTGGATGAGTGCAAGCGAGGGATGGATTGATTATCACGTCATTATCAACACCACTCGGGACTCTCACATGCATCTTTCAAATTGATTCACCACCTCCAACCCTAAACCCATTCATCGATTCCAAAATCAACAGTTGTTGAACAGGTCACAGGTTCGAAAATTGTGGTGTTGGCTTAAAGGATAACGCCCATTGATCATCATCACCGCCATCATTATCAATACATCCATATTTCACGTCCTAATTCGATGTCGTTGCATGCACATATTTTTTGTTGAGACCGCATTTCTGTAAGGGGTAAAATATAGGACTCATATCCCCGACGTCCACACCTGCCACCTCGGAACAGCAGAATTTCACACCCCACTCAAACAAGGCGGGGATGAACCATGATTTGTGATGCTCTACATCAGCTACCGTACGGTCGTCAAGTCAATCAGCATTAGCAGCCGCATCGGTAGTCATCACCTCTTGTATTTAATCTGCATGGCCGATCACTGTATCCAGACAAACGGTCAGACTGGAGTGGGGAATACGCCTGCTATTCACACACGAATGCGTTTGTCAACGCACATGAACCACGTGTTTTCGTTCCATAACGCGAAATGTGAAATGAAACCCCACCAGAGACGACGGACAGTCGCTCGCCATATCGTCATCAGCATTTCTGATACTAATTGACAACTCAATCAAATTAGACCAGACAACAAGATCACCACCAGACAAACATCCCGGGTCGTTTGGCGCCCATCAACGCTACCAACTGCGACAAATTTATGCAAGCGAAGCGCAATTTAGACAACCCAAAGCAGACGACTTCGGTCCGTGGCAGACGACTTGACCACAAACCAGAAGCTGACGACTTTCCAGACAATACTACAGAGAAGCGGAGCGAAGCAGACAACTTCATCACTTTCCAGGCGAGACCAGAACGAAGCAGACGACTTGATCCCTTTCCAGACGATACCCGAGTGAAGCAGACGACTTGACCACAAACCAGAAGCTGACGACTTTCCAGACAATACTACAGAGAAGCGGAGCGAAGCAGACAACTTATTCACTTTACAGGCGAGACCAGAAGGAAGCAGACGACTTGATCACTTTCCAGACGATACCCGAGTGAAGCAGACGACTTGATCACTTATGCAGACAACTTGGTCGTTTTTCTAGACGATACCATAATAAAGCAGACGACTTATTCACTTACCAGAGCGGAGGAGACAACTTAATCATTGTCCAGACGATACCAGAGCGGAGCAGACAACTTGATCGCACACTGATCGCCATCAGAGCGAAGCAGACTTCAACACAGACGACGCCTGAGTGAAGTATACGACTTATTCACCGAGTCGACGCCAGAGTGAAGTATATGACTTAATCACACAGACGACACCAGAGTGAAGCATACGACTTAATCACACAGTCGACAGCAGAGTGAAGTATACGACTTAATCACACAGACGACGCCAGAGTGAAGTATACGACTAAATCACACGGACGACTCCAGAGTGAAGCAGACCAATTTATCATACATATATCAGATGATGAGTGAGTGAGTGAGTGAGTGAGTGAGTGAGTGAGTGAGTGAGTGAGTGAGTGAGTGAGTGAGTGAGTGAGTGAGTGAGTGAGTGAGTGAGTATAGGGTTTAACGGCACACCAACATTTTTGTTTTATATGGGCGGCCAGCGTATAAAAAAGACGTCCACCCGTACGTCCGAGACGGACAATTTTGCTCCGGACGTACAAATCAATTACCTTCCCCGCCCGTGTGTCCAACATCTTTTCAGCGCCTAAGATTTGCATTTAATACCAAAAAAAATTTGAATTTGTTGATACGACCGCTTCGAGTCTGCCAAATTATCAACATACGAGCGTATCACCATGAAAACACCCGAAAACAGGCAATTGTTTGTTCGCCGATTTCTTCACTGTTTCGTCAGAACTGGCAGCAGGGTCCCAGTCAAATGCTTGGTGGCAATCTGTAGCGGAAATATTCGAACGCGACCGAAAACGCAAAAAACCCCAAAAAAACTTGTTTCATAAGTACTCGCTAGGTGTCACGACGTGAACCGGCGCCATTTGCTGCACGATGGTGTCTAGGTAAGTATTGATTGATTAATGAAAGATTATTCACCATAAGCCCAGTCTGGAATACATTTCACATCGTTTGACCCACTGAGCAGCACAATTAGCCTCTTCCACCTCAATGTATCACCTCCATCTGCAAAACTTATTGAGAACATTGCTCTTGTAAATAGAAACCAACGAAATGTCATTGTCCAAACAACTAGGCTGCTATAGACAGGAACGGAAACAAAGCCCGGAAACTTCATATGTGTGTGTATATATATATATATATATATATATATATATATATATATATATATATATATATATATATATATATATATATATATATATATATATATATATATATATATATAATGTACAGTAAACAAAATTCAGGACCGACTTTTTTGGGTCAGGACTGGTGACTTTGGAAAGTTGCGTGCCGAGAGGTCAGGCAATTTTTTTTCACGAATTTTTAACACAGATATGGCGCCTCGCAAGGTGGGATAAATATGAAGAGATAAGATTGACCTGATTGAGCAGCCGCCTTCTAGGAAAGATTGGAAAAAAAAAGAGAAAAAAACGTGAATGATGATAAAAATGCAAACGATTAACCTAGGACAAGACACCACCAGCCGATTGACTGGACCAGGCCATTCCAGCCTCTCGTCTAGGTGAAATCCGGGCATAAGTGGCATATTGCAGATATGGCCCTCGCAAGGGCTGTTCTACTGGTTGATGTCCGTGTAATTCACGTCGCTTCAACCGCAACCACAGGTCGTAAGAAAGCGTCCCCACCTTCGCCTCAGACCCCTACATCAGGATTCTCAGCGGTAGGCGATACATCCTTGAATCGTTATGACATAAATATGCCAGACCGGCACTTGGAAACCCGGCTTAAAATTCCGGCGTAAAAAATGACTAACAGAACTTCCTTATCAATGAAATAACCTTACGGCGGTTCTGATGGATGCCCAAGCCTCATGCATTGGTCCCGTATAAACATCAAGCCGTGACATAGAGGGACAAAACGACACAGCATAAGCCATCATTCAAAGTAGAAACAGAACCATCGCCTGCCAAAGGTCCACACCATACACAGGGAGATGATGGAAACCTACAACTGGCGAATGAAAGTTTTATCAAGACAAATTAATTTCATGAGGCAACCAGGAATCGCGACCACGAGACACGCAAATGATATCGCACAAGGACAAGCTAAATTCCCAAAGAACCAATGATCCTGTGACTAATCACGTATTAACCAAAAGCCCTTCGGCAGATGGGGGAACTCAGCGAACTGTGATATTTTCTCAATCATCAATATTCATCACAAAAACCTGCTACGCAAATAATAACACAATAGCACATGGTATAAAACTCCATGGCGGGTGGTAGATAAGCATGCGCCGACAAGTTCAGTCGATAATACGCCAATGATAACCTTTGTCACCCACAAGCTTCACCCATCCCGTCATCAGAACCGACGTAAGCAAAGAAGCGTCTTTCACGCAGTCGCTTGACATGACCAAGGTCACACATAAATGTCACATGGCCACACCAGAGATAGACACTCAGCTTCATTGTTAAATAGAAATCCAATCCAAATGAAATATCTCCCCTAAAAAAAGTGTAGCGTAGTGGGTGGTTTGTAGGCAGGATATGGAGCTACAATGCCGGTCAGGAGCTCCAAAGAGGATCACAAACAAACTGCACCTGTGTATTCTAATGAAGGACCCTGCACACGTACCTCCTTATTTAGCAGAATGTTATAATTTGCTGCGGGATTGGGACGGGTGTTTTCCTTCACGCTCAGTACACAGGGGCCGCCTACAGTCAGACCGAGTGCCCACATTATGGGGGCCAGCCGGAGGGCCCTGGGGAGGGCGCCTGTTAGGGTGGGTTTGGACAATGAGCACCAAACACAGCCGCAAATATTGAATATGGCAGGCTATTTACCGACAACATGTGATTAATACGGGTGTTGAGTTACACACACTGACGGTGGTATTGATATGACAACTGCACTCACTCGATAGCAGCGATGATTGAGGCAGCGAAGGGAGGCGGTCACGTGGTGAGAAGTTCCCCGGGGTAGGTTTTCGTCTCTTCGCAACCTGACGATATATACGTCAAACCCCAACATGCAACGTCAAGTCAAGCCACATAAAATAACGTCAAGCCCCACCACATTACCTCAAGTCAAGCCTCATGAAGTAACGTCAAGCCCACCACATTACGTCAAGTAAAACCTCATGAAGTAACGTCAAGCCCCTCCACATAACGTCAAGTAAAACCTCACGAAGTAACGTCAAGCCCCTCCATATAACGTCAAGAAAAACCTCATGAAGTGGCGTCAAGCCCCTCCACATAACGTCAAGTAAAACCTCATGAAGTGGCGTCAAGCCCCTCCACATAACGTCAAGTAAAACCTCATGAAGTGGCGTCAAGCCCCTCCACATAACGTCAAGTAAAACCTCATGAAGTGGCGTCAAGCCCCTCCACATAACGTCAAGTAAAACCTCACGAAGTAACGTCAAGCCCCTCCACATAACGTCAAGAAAAACCTCATGAAGTGGCGTCAAGCCCCATCACATAACGTCAAGTAAAACCTCATGAAGTGGCGTCAAGCCCCTCCACATAACGTCAAGTAAAACCTCATGAAGTAACGTCAAGCCCCTCCACATTAGGTCAAGTCAAGCCTCATGAAGTGACGTCAAGCCCCACCACATTAGGTCAAGTCAAGCCTCATGAAGTGGCGTCAAGCCCACCACATTACGTCAAGTCAAACCTCATGAAGTGACGTCAAGCCCCACCACATTACGTTAAGTCAAACCTCATGAAGGGACGTCAAGCCCCACCACATTACGTCAAGTCAAACCTCATGAAGTGGCGTCAAGCCCCACCACATTACGTCAAGTCAAACCTCATGAAGTAACGTCAAATCATAAAGTGACATCAACTCAAAATAAGCTACGTCGATCCCAATTACGCTAGCTCATTGGGTTTAATTTGATGTGGAGGGGCTTAATGGCGTTATCTAATCCCAACCATGTAACGTCACTTAGTTCACCATCAAATACACCATCAGTGCTTTGAATGACTTTCGGGAGCACAATCTACTGGGCATCACAACAGAATCTACATCCTCCCCCTATTTCACATTATAGCACCACCCCAATCAAGTCGATGGAGCGCCACTCAAGTGGTTGTACACGTCTGGGATCAGTTCCCATCAGACTAGGCCGCGGTCTGCTAGACAGGCAGAGAAACCTGCCCCCAGTTCCGGTAAAAATCGCTGTGCGCGACGGTGGCCCTCCTAGTGGCAGAGACGGAAACCCGAGAATGTGAAGGCCCCTATTGCACGCTGCCAACGAGAGACCTTGCCCTATGGGCGTACATATATGACGTGGGATAAGAATTCATGCTTTGGTGGCTCCCCTCGACACGTAGGGTCCGCCAATTCACCTTACTTCTTCCTATGTTGGACTTTAATGTTAGTGTGAGAGGTTTCATCCTATATCCAGCTAAATACGCTGAACCCAACTGAATGATTCGACCATACCTAAACTTCGTTGCAGGTAGTATGTCACATTCAAGTCGTAAACGCGACTTCTTCCAGTCAGTGCCTAGATGGGGCTCGGTTTCAAACACACCCGACAAACAAGAGAGACCGCTGTACAAAAGCAAGGTTTACTTGGAATAATCCTCAGACTCATCAACACATCATAACACGTCGACATAGAGAAATTGTAAACCGATGATGCCGATGGCGTGCATCTACCTCGTTACTGACGATGGTATAGGGTGAGTAGTGGAGGGGGATTATGGATGTCAGGCCAGTTGTTGTATGAGCCAGGTGCCACTTGGTAAGGTCATCGCCGCTCTCATTTGTTGTCATAACGTTCATGGTTATACATTGCATTCAATGGTACTTATATTTACACAGAGTAAGGAGTTACGATAAGTCTTCTGATTGCTTAGAATAAGCAGTTACTTTTCCCATTGGGCTTACATTGAACAATAGTTTTTTTCTTTAATAGCTCTAAGGTCATGCAAATCTGACTGAAAGTGTGCAAGGAGATAATGACATTGACTGCGAGGGGTCCATCTACGATTTGGGACTGCAAACTTGTTTTGTTACAAAACGAGTCATCGAATGTTCATAAACGGACGGACGTTCACAATGGTCCAGTAATTGAATCACATGAGGAGAATGCTAAAGGGTAATTGTAAGTGCATTTTCAACATTCAGCAAGCTATGACAAACTATGACAGTAGGTATCACATACGTACATTCTTTGATTGAGTGTGACCTTGGAAATAAGGTCACGGTCAAAGAAACCATTGCTAATCTAATTGTTTGTTTTATTTTGCTTTATTTGTCATGAAGACAAATACAATATGTCTTCTGATAGCTTCGAAATAACTATTTTAATTTACCATTGGTCTAACATGGAGCAAGGGATTTATATTCGGTTTTTATTAATGACTCAAGGATCAAAGGTCACACAAAGCTGATTGTTAGTTTTTATGGAGATCTCGACATGAGAGTGGTCTAACTATGATTTGTGACAACAAGCTTGCTTTACAATTAAACTTGACATTAAAAGATGACGGAAGGACGAACGAACGCAGGAGGAGAATGTAGATGTTCTGGTGAACAGCAGCATTTGCGTTATGAGTACCAAGTGGACCCGGTTTGAAGAGTGCCTCGGTCACTCACAGGTCGTCAGTAATTAGCATCGATAAACCCAATGACTCATAGACGACATTTTCTAACTTGCCATCGTCGAGTCAACAGCCGCGAGAGATGTTGACAGCGGCGTCCGGTAGCTCCAACCGATACACCGTGTACATACACGATCCATTAACGATCCATAATTCATTAGCTCTCTTCGTTGAAGTGATATCTCCCAGGGTGGTTACGGATTAATCAACGATGCGCCCGCGTTCTTGCGCAAACTCAGATGGACCTCCAAGCGACTTGCATCCCAGGGGTAGTGGTTGAGGATTGGGTGAAGGGTAGGATAGGGAAACCAGCGGCGGATGGTAGGTCGGGAGAAGAAGGGTTGATGGCGAAGGATGCCATTTGATGCTCACCCTTCCATAATAACATGTTGGGCGAATACACACCTATCTGGCCATCTACCAAGTCATATTTGCCCCCGCTCCACAACCAAGCAACCCGATAACTACGGTAGGCCGTGCGTTTCGTTGACGCCTCAAAGTTGCGCTCGACTTCGCATGTGACATCTCGTGCTTTTAATCAACCGATCCGCGGGCCACGTAAACCGTATACCCCACAAACAGGAATACTCATCACCCAACAAGTATACTCACCACCCAAACAAAATATACCACAAACACACAATATCGGTCATTATGGAAATTGGCGAAGGCGCCTCAGAAACGGGTATCAAAACAGCAGCATGTCACACGAGGGTGATTGCACACCCGGCTAACTCTAGTTAATAGGATTTATGTAGAATGCGAGTAAGATGAATGAAAGGGAGAAAGGGCGAAGCACGCTGCAAAAATATCATCCATGGCAGTGTAAGCAGCAGCCCAGGAATCGTATCCTCTGCATCAACATTAGCGAAAATGAATCAGAAACGCCGTCATCGTCCTCGCCATCATTTCCGTCCTCATCGATTCTTCATGAGTAACAAATGGCACGCGCAAGTACTATTAACACACCACCACAGCCCAACATGGCCCCGCGGACGAAGCTCCCACGGGAGCCACAGTCAGTAGCAGATAACACACGCAGCTAATATGCTCGACCACTTCAACCTCTGGCCGGGCCCGCATACAAAGGGTCATCAGGTATGGGTACACGGGTTGAGGCCACGTGGGGAATGGAACTTGATCATCATCTTCACCCAACATCAGCAGCAGCAGTACCAGCTGTATTCTTCACTCTTCAGCTATGTGACCTGATGAAACCTTAACCTTTCATTATAACGTAACGGGTCGTCACTTACCGTGATCAGGGGCAAATTTGCCATAAAGGTTTTTGAATGCACCGCTGGATTTAGCATCTGAAAAAACAATATATATATATATCAAGGTTCGCTAGTTGCTCGTGGAGGGGTTCTATTCGGCGTCTCCGGGTGCCATCAAGCAAGAGCTGTGTCGCAGCGCATATATTTCAGTTCAGGCGTTGAAAGTTCGGATTCAAACTAGATAAGCCCTGCGCAGGGCAGAATTCTTTTTCCTATCGCGACCGTATTGTCGTATAAATCTTACAAACAATTGCATAAACAAAGCTATCAATAATGTCCTGCTGACAGTTAATGCATTATGAAAGCGGCGACGGAGCTATTGAGGTGAGTATTTCGATGCATGCACGCTTTTGATACAGTTGGATCGCAGCAGACATGTTTAGTCTTTACACCATCACGATGGTAATAAAAGCAAATGTGAGGCAGGCCCTGTGCCCCCAGACGCCGAGGTGAAAGCCCACCATGCCTATCGAACAGGCATTCGTTTGAAATAACCCGGACTGCGCCTGCGCGCAGCTACCGCCTCGTTGTAAAGATAGTGCTCATTGATGATGCTACCACGACCGCAATCGCAATGGTAGTACAAGTCAGCTTAATACATCACTCGTGATCATAGGTGCAAATTGTTCGTTACCATCAAAATATGCGATGAAACCAAATAACTCGCTAGGTTTTAGACGTTCAAGGTATCCGATTTGAATTGTGGATTTCTGCATTGCGTTTGATTCAGTCGTCGTAAGACGTCAACGTAGACGTCCTGTAGGGCTAACCTTCGCATCAGCTACCAACAGCTACAAAAAACGATTACCGTGCGCTAAACAAGCTCCATACCAAAATCACGGTGGGCATTAGGGTGAGGTAATGGCGGAGATTCGAGTGGGGTCAAGCTTTTGACTGCCACGCTAAACAGGGTCATTTATAGCCCCTGGATCCCCCAAAGTCCTCTTTCTTTAGACAAATACTGGAATGAAAGGTGGATATAAGCCTATATGTTGAGGCGACTTGTTCAGTTTGCAACGCAATCCATCCGAAAAACCAATGTGTCGTAGCGCTAATACATGATGTACTCACGACAGCGCGGGGATTGCTTGGCAGAGGGTTTGGCCATCAACAGCTAAGCATACTGACGGGACATAGTTAGTCTTTCATTTCCAAGATGGGGTCTAGTCATCGCCGGATGCATTGGACAGGGAAAACTAATGGATAAACCTCCCAGGAACAATTCAGCAGAATACAAGAGTTGGATTCCACCGGAGACGTTATTCTTAAGTCACCGCGCAACTTTCTTTTTCATGTTAAGTCCAGCGTATGTTACTCAGGAATATGGAACTCCGACTTATCGTTGTCTTCGAGGAATCCAATCAGCGTGTTGGGGTGGCACCAGATCAATCAGCGTGTTGGGGAGGCACCAGATCAATCAGCGTGTTGGGGTGGCACCAGATCAATCAGCGTGTTGGGTGGCACTAATCAGCGTTATGGTGGGCACCAGATTAATCAGCGTGTTGGTGTGGCGCCCAATCAAAGACGAAGGCATGCATAGTAACAATAGCGCCAGTGATGGGCTTAGCGGCCTTGCTGCAATATGGCGGTAAATATTGGGTTCACAAATAAGTTCACACGATGAATTAGAAACACGATAAGGTAAGGTAAGTATAGGTTTAACGGCACACCAGCACTAATGTGTTATATGGTGCCATGAAAGGTTAATAGATAAGATTGACCTGATAAAGCAGCCGCCTTCTAGGATAAATGAAAATGGAGATGGAAAAGATAAAAATGGAAACGATTATCCTAGGGCAATCACCACAAGCCGATTGACTGGACCAGGCCATTCCAGCCTTTCATCTAGGCGAAATCCGGGTCAGAGTAGTGTGTTGCAGACATGTCAACCACCTGGATCCCATTGTTCATCGACACGAGTTGGAATCCACGGCCAACAGGTTGCCCCCTATTAGTCGCCTCTAAAGTAAGGTAAGGTAATAACAGGGTTTAACGGCACACCAACACTCATGTGTTATATGGTGCCATGAAAGGTTAATAGATAAGATTGACCTGATTAAGCAGCCGCCTTCTAGGATAAATGAAAATGGAGATGGAAAAGATAAAAATGGAAACGATTATCCTTGGGCAAGTCACCACCAGCCGATTAACTGGACCAGGCCATTCCAGCCTCTCGTCTAGGTGAAAGCCAGGCCAAAGTGGTGTGTTGCAGACATGGCCCTCGTAAGGACCTCTCCATTCAACCACCAGGATCCCATTGTCCACCGACACGAGTCGCAACCCACCGCCAACTGGTTGCCCCCTATTAGTCGCTTCTTACAACATGATACAGTGGACCTATTCTTCCCCCGGACCCACGATTAGTGTCTTCACCTAGCCAGCGTAGCCTCATGTCTGCTAGTAATGCTTATGCTATTTCATATGTCGTGGTTCAGCCTGAAATGCCATAAACAGGAAATGAACGCCCAGGGAAACATTCCACAACAGTCAAACTACTGCAGTGGGTAGAGGTTGACCGACTCACCGATCCAAGTGTTGTGAAGTCAAGACTTATTCGGTTCAGTGAGTGCAGTCGGCAGTAGATTTAAAACCGAGATTATCAGTGCCACATAAATTATGCCACGAAGACTGCCCCTGTTAAGAGTGCCACGTAAATTCATGCAACAAAGACTGCACCTGTGAACAGTGCCACGTAAATGCATACAACAAAGACTGCCCCTGTAAACAGTGCCACGTAAATGCATACCACAAAGACTGCCCCTGTTAACAGTGCCAAGTAAATTCATGCCACAAAGACTGCCCCTGTAAACAGTGCCACGTAAATGCATACCACAAAGACTGCCCCTGTTAACAGTGCCACGTAAATGCATGCCACAAAGACTGCCACAGTTAACAGTGCCACGTCACAAAAACCATCCGGTCTTAGAATCAATGCCTCGACATGTACTGCCCAGAGGCCAGGTATTTACGACTAACAAAAAAATGCCCCGTGCTACAATAAGCTAATGGCACCACGCCAACGATGGGATAGAGGCTACATATATCCTGAGTAAGCAGGATACCTTCTTCGTGGGGACATCAAGAAGAGAATATGCTGGCGAGTATAGACGGGTTTCCACTCATCATAGGTTGTGTAACTCCCCCAGACTGATTGCAACTCTTATCATAGGTTGCGTAACTCTCACTGAATTGGTGCAACTCATTGTGTAAATCTCACATAAGATGTGGGAACAACATAGCGTGGGATATGCCAAGATAATTTGGGTTCAAATAAACCGCAGTGAGCAGAAAGAAGGCTGCATAATACAGGCAGACATCTAAAAAAGAACTGACACAAGCCAGGTGACACACCAGCCATCGTTATCAGCATAAATGCCATAACACAATGCTAAAGGAACATTTTGTTAATACGACCGTTAACGACGGAGAAACCCCGTGTTAAATTCAGATTTCGATCCCGTATTAAATTTGATTCGCTCGTAACCGGAAGTGACTGAATCGATATCCATAAAATTAAAGGATTCGATTCGCGCTGTTCATGACAACAACTGGCCAGATTTTTATGACTATTGAACCAATATTTACGATGAGCGATAGAAAATTTGACGAAAAATGTCCATGTGGATTTTTTTTTCCGAACTCAGCGCTTTGAAAACGACAAATATTTTGACAGATCATGTCAATCATAAACGTCTGATAATTTATTTCGCTTTCTGAAAATGTTAATTTTGTAACAATCAAACGATGAGTGGTAAATTAATTGCGAAATTAAAAAGAAATTTTCGACCTGCTACAATTTGTGACCGTCACCACAGCACCCCATCCCCCTACAACTTCCACTCCCCCACACCTTCCCTACCACACCGGGATATCACGTCACGGCAAGATGTACGATGCACACGAGCGAGCAGTCTGTAGTCATCTCCTCCTTCCCATCCAACACACACAAAATAATCCCCTCTGCGACATTTAACAAAATGAGCTCGTGTTGTAGGCAATATTAAGTCCTGCAGATTCTAACAGCAATTTCCCGCGTTAACAGCAGGAGATTAAGGTTATATATTAGTAGAGAGGACAGCCCACCACACATCATGAATTTGGGGGGAGCAATATTCGAGAGGAATACCAAATCAATACAAAGGGTGGCGGTGTCTGAGGTAAGATGGGGTGGGAGGGAATATAGAGGAGGGGAGAGTTTGAGAGGACGGGAAGTGAGGATATTGTCAGCAGTCATTTATTGAGTTGCATATATCCAAGGACGTTTATCGTGCTGTCTGAAAAAGAAAAAAAGGGTAAGTAGGGGAGGAGGTTGGTGCGGTATTCCTGCCTACCACAGTGCTTTATTGCAATCAGCTCCCCTTGCAAGGACCACTCCGCTCAACCACGAGGAACCCATATCCCACCGACACGAGTGGCAACCCACGGCCAACAGGTTGCCTCCTATAAGTCGCCTCTTACGACATGCAGGAGGATAAAGCGGGCCTATTCTACCCCCGACCCACAGGGGATGGACAAGATCAGAGGGGCGGCAGGATCATTCATCATGCGATCCAAAGGCTCCCAGTTAAGCTATGCGCTATATACCTATCTGGGGACTGAACACACATGAGGACGATCTAACAAATACAAGGAGAATAGGACATTGTTGTGGCAGTGGCTGATGACAAGAAAACCGAAGATGGGCACAGATAGCTGTCTGGAAGAGAGGTGGGGTTGAGCAAGTACTGGAGAAATAACGATTGGATGACCAGTGAATGTGTACATCCACACAGCGACTATGTGGGGGAGATTGCGACATCAATCTCGCTAGCCCGTCAATATTTGGCAGAGATGGCAACTACAATTGTGGTAGATACAGCCTTCGTCGATTCCCGATGGTAATATAGTAAACTATTTGCTTCCTCAAAACGGGTAGCAATCATTCGATATCATTCGATGTGTGAACGAGTGTGTGTGTGTGTGTGTGTGTGTGTGTGTGTGTGTGTGTGTGTGTGTGTGTGTGTGTGTATATATATATATATATATATATATATATATATATATATATATATATATATCTATATATATATATATATATATATATATATATATATATATATATATATATATATATATATATATATTATGAGCTCAGTGCGCTGAATTACACCAGGGTGGCCTCTTCGCACCACGAATTGATGACCGGCTGCGCCTTAACTAAGAGAGGGCGTTATTAATGGCGGGGTCACAGACGGTATTACTCCTTATGAGGGCATATGTAGGGTGCAATATTTAACAAGAGACCGCTAATGAATCAGGCCATCTGTGTGGTTAATCTTCGCCAGACAGGGACGCCAACAGACAGGGTCAACCGGGGCTTAGATCGAGAAGAATTAGCCAGCCTTCTTCGCGCGCGAACCATATCACTGTTGAACGTGGGATAAAATGCCACTGGTTAAGTTGCCCCAGGGGGGAAGTCATCAGGTCTAAATAAGTACAGCTTTCTGATGAAAGTCTGACTATGTCAGTCGGTCGAGGAAATAAGGTTAGGTCAGAATATCATAAGGCTAGATCAATTGAATGAAGATTAAATGAGAGCAGAGGCCTTCCAGCTGACAGTAGCTTATTTGACATCCCGTTTACAGTCCGGTGACCATGGTGACGCCTGAAGCAGCTCTCTTGCCTCACCAGCCGGTATGTACAAAAGCTACCGTCCCCAAACGGTGCAAGTAGGCCTGTTGATATTTGTCTTTCATCTCAGTCTAGTTAGAGATTAGTGTTTGAATCCAGTCGTGGCGCAGATGGTGGGTGGGTAAGTTAGGCTTAATCGCAACATCAAATGCATTTTAATCAGATCTTTAAAGCTAGCAGAAGGTTGATTATACATATGTATATATCGAGTGCCAGGTTGTTTTGACTTTCGCCAATTGAGAATGAAGCTTGTAGTTCAGTTTGCTGAGAAGTTGACATAATTTTGGATGCAAACCCGATGACGTTGAATTGCCCGTGAAGCGATAGACTGAGTTAGAAACTGATTTTGCTGTAGTTTGATATATTGAATTTTATTAGGAAGGCAAGTCGTAGTTTACCGATAGATGTCTGATTGATCATCGACATGTAGGAATCTCATCGATTGTGTATGCATCGATTGCTGGGGCACCTGCCGCTCGAGGGGAGGCAGTAGCGCCGCCTGAGACCCGCCTGTATTGGATTCACACATTAACCCATCCTGTACATGTGTCGCGCGACGGGGTATGTTTTTTGCATCTCCGGCTTGTACGAGTGGTTTTGTTGGGCTCCTTGTACGACAGGGTATGTTTAAGCTGCAATCTGTGCGACGAGGAACATGTTTCATCTTTTTGCGAAGACGGGGGGGGGGGGGGGGGGCTTTGTTGTACGACGGGGTATGTTTTTACGACGGGTTGTACAGCGGGTTTAATACATATTTTGTTTCAGTATGTCGCGATTTTCTCCCGGGATTTCCCACCGATCGTTGATCTGCAAATACAATGAATGGTCCCTTTGTGACGCTCCGAGAATCTCACACTCAAACGTGCTAACGCGCTCGTTGTTACTTCATGTTAAGGAGACTGTTCAGCGGGTTATAATACAAAGTGGTTGCCTAGCAGTATGCTTGGTAACAGCACTTTGGAAACCAAAAATCGTTGACATTTTCAGACTTTCAGTCGCTGGTCCCTTTGCTGTGGTCTCCGAGAATCTCACACTCAAAATGCTACAGCGCTCCATTTTAGCATGTCGGACATTATCCGTGTTGCTTGTCGGTCTAAAAGTGGTTGCTTAGCAGCCACAATTGGTAACAGCAGTTTGGAAACCAAAATGACATTTACTTTCAGTCGCTAACGGCGCTTGGGTCTCAAAAAAAGATCGTTAGCCATTTATGTTGGTTTAAGTGATCCTTCGCGTTATGATTTGTCGCTAATGTGTGCACAATTAGTTCCCACAATTTTAGGAGTGAAGATTTTATGACCGTTATGATGTAACTAAAGCGGAAGAATACACATCGTTAGCGAGGTAAATTCAGAGCGCGTTATGATTATACAGCTAACATTCGTGTAGTTCATGGTTTTAAGGCACCGTTATCGATGGAACGACATAACTGAATAAAACAGATCTCCACAGTATATCATGAACATTTCCAGTCAAATAATAATGTTAAAAACTTATCAACATAACTTCCATCATGTAAACTCGGCGGCACAAATTAGAAGATGTCATTACTTACGTCTGCGTTAATCGCAGTAATGTAATAACGAAATGATCCCTGATTGCCTTATTTTGGCCTGAACAGTCTCTTTAACAGAAATCAGCTGATCAGATTTTGAGATTTGTCCGACACTTTTATCGACGCTTACGACGTGATACGCTTTGTTGCCATTTCCACCTTGCACGATGGGGGCGGTACACTCGAGGTTTCAAATTGCACGATGGGGGTGGGTTTGCATGTATATTGATCCATGGCTTAACTCTGGACCGTCCGGGATTTTGTAACTTGCACGATGGGGGCGGGTTTGACCATTTTCACCTTGCACGATGGGGGCGGGTTTTTCTATCCGGGATGTAACCCCTATTAATGGATCCCCCCCCCACACACACACGGGGGTGGTCGTGGTGCTTAATGGATCGCATGTGTGTAACGCATTACGCTGTACGTACGGCATCACGCAATATAGTATGGGACACCAATTGCGCAATAAAACAATGTGTGTTTGTCATAGAGGGCAATGCATGAAACACGAAGGTGATTAAACATGGAACAGCAAACTGGCGAGTACTCGCCAACACAAACCAGCATTCCCGAACCGCTCAACACATAGTAAGACAGACACCTTCACTTGAATACAGAGGAAGGGCAGCAATATCGCCTTAATTACCTCTTTACCTGCCTCGTAATAAGCTGGCTCACGCTTCATTTCATTCGAGAAACAACGCACAGAAAATTCGCCCAGATTCATGAAGTCAACAAAACGCCTGGTTCAACTTACGCCCAGCTACGAGAATCTCGCTGCTTGCTAACGTTACAGTCCAGCTAACGTGACAACCAACAATATACCAAAGCAGCGCCACGCGTCCCAAGGAAAACACACTACCACACAACACGATGCAGCCCCACACACACAAATCGCCCCAATTACATGACGTGTCATCCAAAACGCCTGGTTAACTTACGCCAGCTACGAGAATCTCGCTGCTTGCTACCCCACAGTCATAACACAACATGACACCAACATATACCAAGCACCGCCACGCGTCCCAAGGAAACACACTACCACACAACACGATGACAACACGCACAGCGCATAACGCAATCTCGACAAAATCACCACAACCAACGTAACGCAGACGACCGAGTCAATCTCCACGCCAACCAAATTCACCTGAACTCAACACACCAGTATCATAAACACCTGCACTACCCCCCCCAACGAGAGCCTCACACACCCCATATAACTAGAGAATCAACTACCACCCCTTAACGAGAGCCTCAAACACCCCATCCGATGAGCCTCCAAACACTCGCATCCAACGAGAGCCTTATACACTCCTATCCAATGAGTGCCTCAAACACTTCCATCCAACGAGAACCTCAAACACCCTTCCATCCAACGAGAAACCTCAAACACCCCCATCCAACGCCACACCCCATCCAACGAGAGCAACGAACACCCCCATCGCATGGTCACAGAAGTTGGGGGGTACCGCCAGGTCCAATGCCTGGGGTCAAACTACGCTCACATTTGCTTGTTGGTGGGAGAGTCAGGGCAGCAACGAGACACTCAAACACTCCAAGGTGCCACGCGTCCCAATGAAACCACGCTCGTTTGCTGGGGGCGCATACAACAATCGCGGGGAAAGCGCCCAGATTCATGAAGTCAACAGGGGCGACCGGGTTAATCTACGCCAAGGGGGGGGGGGTGAAGTTGCCGGTAGAAACGGCTGCACAGTCACCCACGGGGGGTGAACAGACAATATACCTAGCAGGAATCAAACACGGGGTCCCTAAGAAAACACACCACACGATAGGTGCCTATATTCGCAGATCGACCAACTCACTTACAAATGGGGCGTCAAAACGCTCCACCCGACGACAAGTCAAGGTCCACATCCAAAGATCCTAATACGAGCGAACGAGGGCCTGCACTACACCCCACGGGATTATAACTAGTCGGATGGGGCTACCTTCCCGCTTGTCGAGGGGGTCCAATAGTGCATGGGTCTTGATCGCCACCTCCAGGGGTGACTCCTGTTGGGGGGGGGGGGGGGGGTGAACGCATTTTATGGGGGGGGTGGGGGGGGGGTTTGATGGGGGGGGGGCGGGGTTCAGAATACACATCGGGGGGGTGGGGCGGGGGGGTGGGGGGGATATTAGGGGGGGGGTATGTTCAGGGGGGCGATGGGGGGATGGGATGTGGGGGACAGCTGGGGGGGGGGTCACATGGGGGGGGGTGCTACTTGGTACGGGGGGGGGCTTTAGGAAGGCAAGTCGTAGTTTACCGATAGATGTCTGATTGATCATCGACATGTAGGAATCTCATCGATTGTGTATGCATCGATTGCTGGGGCACCTGCCGCTCGAGGGGAGGCAGTAGCGCCGCCTGCCTGCCTGTATTGATTCACACATTAACCCCTGTACTTGGATTCACTCCGACAAGTGGTGAACCCAAAGGGTTTAAATTTAAGTGTATAGAGGAAGTGTACATGTGTCGCGCGACGGGGTATGTTTTTTGGCCTCTCGGCTTGTACGACGGGTTTTGTTGGGCCTCGTACTTGTACGACAGGGTATGTTTTCCAGCTGCAATCTGTGCGACGGGTTTGTTCTTTTTGGGAAGGGGGGGGGGGGGGGGGGCTTCGTGTTGTACGACGGGGTATGTTTTTCTGTTACCATCTGTACAGCGGGTTTAATACATATTTTGTTTCAGTATGTCGCGATTTTCTCCCGGGATTTCCCACCGATCGTTGACAATGCAAATACAATGAATGGTCCCTTTGTGACGCTCCGAGAATCTCACACTCAAAAGTGCTAACGCGCTCGTTGTTACTGCATGTTAAAGAGACTGTTCAGCCCCATATAAGGAAAGTGGTTGCCTAGCAAGCTGCTTGGTAACAGCACTTTGGAAACCAAAAATGTTACATTTTCAGACTTTCAGTCGCTACGCGGCGCTGTGGTCTCAGAAAAAAGATCCTTGCATCGACAGTCGCCATTTATGTTGTCGGACATTATCCTTCCTGCTTGTCGGTCTAATGTGTGCACAATTATGCCCACAATTGAATGAGTGAAGATTTTATGAAATCTACATTATGTAACTAAAGCGGAAGAATACACATCGTTAGCGAGGTAAATTCAGAGCGCGTTATGATTTACAGCTAACATTCGTGTAGTTCATGGTTTTAGGGAGGCACCGTTATCGATGGAACGACATAACTGAATAAAACAGATCTCCACAGTATATCATGAACATTTCCAGTCAAATAATAATGTTAAAAACTTATCAACATAACTTCCATCATGTAAACTCGGCGGCACAAATTAGAAGATGTCATTACTTACGTCTGCGTTAATCGCAGTAATGTAATAACGAAATGATCCCTGATTGCCTTATATGTGGCTGAACAGTCTCTTTAACAGAAATCAGCTGATCAGATTTTGAGATTTGTCCGACACTTTTATCCTGCTTACGACGTGATACGCTTTGTTGCCATTTCCACCTTGCACGACGGGTTGTACACTCGCATAATACCTTGCACGACGGGGTATGCTTGTGACCATTTTCACCTTGCACGATGGGGGCGGGTTTTCGAGTTTCCACGGCACACCCCTATCCGGGATGTAACCATGTGCCCCCCCCCCCCCCCCCCCCCCCCCCCCCCCCCACACACACACGGGGGTGGTCGTGGTGCTTAATGGATCGCACTGTGTGTAACGCATTACGCTGTACGTACGGCATCACGCAATATAGTATGGGACACCAATTGCGCAATAAAACAATGTGTGTTTGTCATAGAGGGCAATGCATGAAACACGAAGGTGATTAAACATGGAACAGCAAACTGGCGAGTACTCGCCAACACAAACCAGCATCCGAACCGCTCACATAGTAAGACAGACACCTTCACTTGAATACAGAGGAAGGGCAGCAATATCGCCTTAATTACCTCTTTACCTGCCTCGTAATAAGCTGGCTCACGCTTCATTTCATTCGAGAAACAACGCACAGAAATTCGCCCAGATTCATGAAGTCAACAAAACGCCTGGTTTAACTTACGCCCAGCTACGAGAATCTCGCTGCTTGCTACCCCACAGTCATACAACAACGTGACACCAACAATATACCAAGCAGCGCCACGCGTCCCAAGGAAACACACTACCACACAACACGATGCACAACAGCGCATAACGCAATCTCGACAAAATCACCACAACAACGTAACGCAGACGACCGAGTCAATCTCCACGCCAACCAAATTCACCTGAATATACCAGTAACATAAACACCTGCACTACCACCCCACGAGAGCCTCACACACCCATATAACTAGAGAATCAAACTACCACCCCTTAAGAGCCTCATACACTCCAATCCGATGAGTCTCCTATATTCGCATCCAACGAGAGCCTTATACACTCCTATCCAATGAGTGCCTCAAACACTTCCATCCAACGAGAACCTCAAACACCCCCATCCAACGAGAGCCTCAAACACCCCATCCAACGAGAGCCTCAAACACCCCCATCCAACGAGAGCCTTATACACTCCCACCCTATCTCATACACTCAACCAACTTGCTTATATTCGCAAAATAAGTCAAACGTGGAAATAATATTGCAGTATACATTGGCAGTACGCACCATGAAACCCTTGTACCATTGTTTGATCTGCTGCTTTGTGAAGTTTGTATTGTCAGTGAGGAAATCCATGTCCTCCTTGGAGAGTTTTTTGCTTCCCGTGCCTCCCATGGTTAGACGTGAGCGAGGTTGACCCGGCTAGAAAGAGAGGCGCTCTACAGCGGGAGGCGCGGTGCTGCGTTGGGGAAGAGGCAGACGAGATGCTATTTAGTCTTTTGAGGAGGCTGTCAGTACATAGTGGCCCTGAAACAAATACAGAAAACCATGGTTATTGTAGGTCACACGGTAGATTTAACACCGATGATAAGGCGCCATTACTTCAATGTTGGGAAACATCATATAGCCACTGTTAAATATTCAATGACCACTGCTAAATATTCAATGGCCACTGCTAAATATTCAATGACCACTGCTAAATATTCAATGACCACTGGTAAACATCACATAGCCAATGCTAAACATTCAATGGCCACTGCTTAACATTCAATGGCCACTGGTAAACATCACATCACTGCTCAACATCACATGGCCACTGCAAAACATCACATGGCCACTGCTTTACATCGTATGACCAATGCTAACCATCACATGGCCACTGCTAACCATCACATGGCATTGATAAACATCCCATTGCCACTGAAAAACATTCCATGGCCACTGAAAAAACATTCCATGACCTCTGATAAACATTTATTGGCCACAACAACTCAAGATCATATATCCTGCTGGTCATCTAGTGGCACAGAAGAACCAGCAGCGTCCTGCTCCTCCAGCTCTCCACCAGCAGCTATGGTTAGCATTAAACAGCAACACACGCATCTTTACCTCGACATCGATCACACATAACCCGCAAAACAACAGGGGTTGTTTTTGACGCCTGGTACCCGAGGGGAGCAACCAGCTTAGCTGTTTATCACTGTCTCGTACTAACCGCAACCACAAGCCTGACGGATGGAACTCAACACGCCCATTTCTCACCATCTGCCAAACCAATTGAAGGCATTCATTATTCACCCAAAAATCCATCCGAGTAACCCACACATTGATACCCTGTCACCAGTTTCACTCATCGGCGCGTGTTTCTCCAGGAGAAGCCTCGATGCACGTAGAGGTCCGTCATGAATACCTACCGCCTGCTGAGTCAGTTGGCCGCCCAACGACGCAGAACATATTCCGTCCACGCCACGAATCTATGACATCTCCCTCCTCCATTTAGTTGCACCACCATTCTATTACTGCCTTACTGAAGCTTTCAAATGCACTGCGACCTGAGGGAATGGAACACGCAGCTGTTAAACCTACGAGATGCACAGGTTGCTGGGGCGTTAAAGCTGGCACTCGCTGCTCGGTGCGCGGGTAAGAGAGTGATGTGGTCGCTATTCAGGTAATCTCATTGATACCCTCTCAGTAGCCGTGTCATTATACATGGCTGTTGCTTCGGTCAGGATGGTGGCTGGGAGAATGATAACGCATTTAGCAGGAGCGGAAAATTGATTTATCTGAGGAGCGAGACAATGAAGGAAACAGGCAGACCTGGCACCGACGCATCAATATCCCATTTTCCAAGCCCACCGCCTCGCCTTCATCCCGTCTCAAGCAACAGAACTAGTCCGGCATAAAACAAGAGAGAGGATGAAAATGAGAGAGAGGAAAAAAAGGAGAGATGGGAGAAAGGGAGAAAGAGGAAAAAAGGAGAGATGGGAGAAAGGGAGAAAGAGGAAAAAAAGGAGAGATGGGAGAAAGGGAGAAAGAGAGAGAGAATGAGAGAATGAGTGCCGATCAATAGGGAGAGAGGGCATCCAATCACATCAGCCAAAACATGGAGACGACTTGCTGCCAATTGATAGCATCCTTTAGGCGGGTTTTCTGAGGCGATAGAGAGGCGGTCGCCACGGTTGACTTGTCTTTCATAGGCGCATATCCCGTCAATAGCACCGAGGCCCGTACAATAATGGACGTTGCTGCTGACAGCGCGCTCTGCTTCCATTTTCGTCTGAGTATAGCATTTGAAACCAAATGCGAAGTGAAGCCAGGTAGCGTGGCAGGCTTCTCGCGCAAATCGCCAATTAATGTTCATGGCTCTATGGTAAGTATTGGTGCTGTTACGAGGAAATAAAAAAACTGCGTTGGTGCTGCTAATTGTACATGCAATAAAGGATAACTAAATGGATATTAGCCATTCAAATAATAACATAGTGTTTAGCATGTACATATGAGGAATACTGTAATGGATTGCCTGCCATACGCATGCATAATAGGTGCATGCATTCATGGCTGAGATCAACTTGTTGACATCAACCCATCCGCCATTACTACTCGAATTCCAACCAGGGTGAACTCATTGATTAAATAATAAATCCCGTGGCCAGCCTAAAGTAAACTCCGATTTCACAGACAGGGTTGTCACATACAGAACTAATGGCAATTATCCAAGCCCAATCAGTTGCTGACTATAAAAACCCAGCTTAGTCTGGGATTCAAGCGGAACATGGACGTTCGCCTGGATATTTTTTTACACGTAGCAGTGGTGTTACTCGCCATCTTTCTAATGACAGACGCCCCGCGGACACACGGAATACGAACGGAACGCGACAGGCTCGGTGGTCACACCGCTGGCACCACGAACAAAAGAGTTAAACGAAATAGCCGTCTGCAGATGCAATGCAATATCGCAATTTAGATGAGTAATCAGGCGTAGCGTTCCCGCCAAATGACAAGACGCTGACTTGCAAAGCGCAACAACACGGAACGGTGCAATTAAAAGGAGATTGACAAACGGAAAAGCGAATAAATCCAATCAGGGCATTCACGAGACCAGTGTAACCAAAACGTCGTGATGAGTGAAGGAGCAGAAGAAGCTGAGAGAAGCTGCTCAGTATCATGATAAACCAACGACAAGCCATCCCCTGCCAACGTCCCTATCCTCATCCACCCCTCGTCCCCATGACACCCCTCTTTCATCGATTCCACCTATAACCCTAACCTCATCCATCGCCTCATCCCCAAACAGAACTCTACCCTCATCCATCCCCACACCCTCCCAGCCATCCGAACAACATCACTAGACAATGTAAACAGAGTACAAATATACAACTGCTATGCCCCGAACTGCACCGTAATGTATACGTGCACAGTCACTCAAGTCAATTCAACGAACGCATTCGGTAGTGTTCGGTTTCGCTAGGCTCGTGTATATATATAGAAAGGTCGGTAACCCCTATGACCCAGCTCTCGGGAGCAGCCGGATCACCGGATTTCGTCATATTTTGTCATTTTCCAGAGTTTGATCGATCAGTCATGGAGAAGTTTGTCTTTTGAAAAGTGCAATAAGGTTTAAATATTCATATTTACGGCCCCATTCATGGAGATGACTATTAGTTTCGTTTGAAAACAGCAAATATTCTACTTGTGTATATTCGGCGAGGGCAGTCTGTAATTTGGAGACATGACAGGTTAATTACACTAAGTCTGTGACAGTCTGTTTGGATTATGTTCATTTTTGATTAAAACAATATAAATGTAAGGTTTGTTCAGTTATCTCCCTCGCGAATGGCGCATGAAGAGTTCGTCCACCCGGGAGCTGGTTGGCTGCAGTTCCAGTTGACGCAGTCATGACGACGGTTCTCCCCAATCGCTCAAGCATTTTGGCGATGCATGAAACCAAAAACGTCTGCTTGTCCACTTATCAAAAGTTATTGAGCCCTAATAGAGCTGAATACGACGCACGGAGATCCATGTTACTCGATCAAAACAAAGAGATCATCGCGCGAGTGAGGTCAGCTGACTAGAGAGAGCGAATGATTCTCGTGACCTCATTTACATGACCTTATAATCTAAAAACACGCGCAAAGGTTTGTGTTCTCCACGTGGGGCAACGTCGAAATAAAGGCAAATCTCACGTCGATAAAGTACGATCACATTGTTAACACAAACAAAGAAAGACGTTTTTGGTTGGCTTGAGCCTCATGAATTTGCCCCCTCAAAAATGGTTCGTATGAGATAAATCAAGCTGTAGTCAATGAGATTGCGATGCAATGCCTTCAGCCGGTACAACATTTCGCATACAAACCATCGGGTTGCTGCTGGTTGGCTCCAGTGCAAATATTCGCTCCAGACATTTGTAAAATAACTTTATTTTTAGCACGAATAAGTACCTAAAACATATTGATATAATCTATCGCATGTATTTACGGACCGAAAATGTGTCCAAAACGTCGGTATGGTTGGATCATCTGAAGTCTATTCGACAAGGATCCACAGCGCGCCTAGAGATCGCTCAGTATTTTCCACCATCTATGATACACACTGTCGCTGGGGGGTATTGACTTGAGTGCCTGTGTAGACGTGTAGCAATGTCAAGACGATGCGTACCACTTCCAGCCCTCAACAAGGTCATTCGCAAAGGGAAGCTAATTACATCCTATTCTTCACCATGCCAAGCACAACAATGACGTTAAGGTGGTATATTAACAGCGAGCGTTCACGTGGAAAGGCCACACAATCGTGGAGTAGGGGTTTGAGGCAGACTCTACTAAATACTCCTTTGGATGACGTTCGCTTGAATGGGGCGATTGTCAAAACAAGTGGCGTTATTGCTAGCTTCCACGCTATCCCTGTGGGACTGTGCATACCTCAGCGTAGCCAGCACTAATAGAACTTCGTTACGGACATCACAATCAAACAGCCGTTGCATAATACCCAGCTGATGATCTCGAGAGGATAGCGAATAATATAATTCTTACGAGCATTCAAAGGGCATTTGGTGCGTGGGGAATGGCGTCGAGACTACCGAAGATGGAGACGATATTGATAAATGGAGCGGCATACCTTCACGCTCATGCTATACCTCTCCGGATAATGCGAAGTAGCAAGGAGACCGAGATATAAAATCACTGACTGAAGACAGGCAAATCACGACGAAGGTACCTGTCATCTGCCTGATGACGGACGGAATACCAGTCAATAGGACTAACGACAAACAGCTGAATACTTCCACTCGTGATTATAGGTGCAAACTGTTCATTACCATCGAAACATGCGATGAAACCATATAACTCGCCAGTTTTTTACGTTCAAGGTATCTGATTTGAATTGTGAATTGCGTAGGGATCGAACATCGTGGGAATCCCAGACGTTCTGTAGAGCTACGCGACCCCTTGACGAGCTCATGGCTAGCTGTAGGGCAACCCATGCACCCCGTTCTTTCCCCCATCACGCCCTTAAGTCTGCGCCACAGCGTCTGACATCCATTCTGTTTCGCCACAATCCATACGGGTTAAATATAACGTCACATACACGCACAGACACAACCAAGCACCCACGCCCTTTAAATAACGTCCCTCACCCACATACCCCAATCAAGCCCGCACACAAACATACACACACACACACACTCACACAGCCAGTACCATGACATTAAACAGCCGTGCAGTAAGGTCACGCCACCGATACCTTCATACACACACACACACACACCCCGTGCCAGTGCCGTGCCATGACGTCACACACACGACTCACCAGAGCGCCAGACAACAGGTATTTGGTGGGATTGTAATGGCCGGAGCTAGCCATACGGGTTCATTGATTATGGAGCTTGATGTCATTAGTATTGACAACCGCCACATCAAATATCTTGCTACAACCGTACTATATACCATACTGTGCCCACTATTCCCCACACCCACCAATGAAATCTCCCAACATCGATTGCTCATATCAATAAAAAGCAGACACGAAAAAAGCTCATTCGTCAGTATGTCATCGTTGTGTGCGAGAGAGAGAGGGTGTGTGAGAGAGAGAGAGAGAGGGTGAGAGAGAGAGAGACAGACAGAGTGACAGAGAGACAGACAGAGTTAGTTTTTAAATCTGTTCATTGGGGTCCGCCAGCAATCGGACGCAACAAGCGCAATTATTGAGCTTGGCCTAACCTACTTAACAATTAGCAAATAGGGTTGAAGGAATGAGTGTACGCAGTAACACACGTTTACAGAACAAATACGACGGAAGGTGAACCCGATAGAAATATGCAAACCCCAGTCCATCATTGAACGTTGCACTGATTTGACGAACAAGAAGCCAGAAACTTCGACAGTTTTCAACATCATCAGCTGATTATCACCACGCACATCACGATCAGACACTGTATCCCAGGTCAACTACATCACGATAAGGTCGCCTTCCATTGGCCATCAATTGAAGCCCGGATTGGGGTAATCACATAGCACGTCCTTTGGATCTTACCTGAGTGGCAATGAAGATACGGGTGTCAAGCTTTTGCAGATAAGTCCACGTTATCAGCGAACAGGAAGTACAGAGTCACTCGAGATGAAATAGTCAATTGTATTGGTCGCCAGTCAATTCACTTCCCCCAATCTCCCTAATCCTAACTAATCGTAGAGATTGGGACAGATGGACAACTGCTCACGCAGCAACAATCCGCATCCACTATGGTAGCACCAGCAGCAACACGCGCGACGCAGGCAGTCTGTTAGATAGGAACAAGACGCTTCCTTTATATACGGCGGCGCAGAATACCGAATGAGGAAAGCCAACCAGTCGAAGTAAACCCCGAACAGCTCGATACAGCCAGGCAGCTAGCAGCGGGCTGGCTCCGCTGTAGAAAACACCGGCCCGGCCATCTAGCGCCACCTATCGATTTGCACGTTATGGAAAGCCGTTTGGCCGAGTTTGACAGAGCAAAGGGAAAATAGAAATAAAAATGGCGACTGGCATAGCGCGAGACTAGGGTGGGCGTATCGGTAGAGGTTGGATGTTTGTATAGCACCATCGTTAGTATGTGACTTAAGTTTGCTACATCAGAAGACGCAACAAGAGACTGAGGTAGATCGCATGTCAGTCTGTAATGCGTCGTCTTTATAAAGACGCCGGAAAAAAACCAAGAGAAGACTGAATGGTGAATCGATCCATTTATGCTAATTGGTCATTGCCGCCTATATAGATCTTAGATGTCCGACATCCTTGAATGTCAAATTGTCTAGCCCATAACCTGATCTAAAGCTGATTGCTTACAACTAGACTTAATAACATTTCATCAGGTGCTCTGGTCATGGCTATCGGATGGTAAGTTTATACGGTGTTAATCGTGCAAACATCCTACAATGTGCAATCTTCACATGAGATCAACGGTCGCGCATTAAATTTGCAACACGGCTTGCATGAACCTCTTGGCCAACCTTATGCAAAGCGCTCAGGGTCTCGATGTAAATACAGAAAACATGATGTCAACAGCGATTCTCCCGTAACGCAACCAGTAATACCGCGATAGAAAGCCACGCCGTTTTCATGTTTGGATGATATGCACACAAATTGCCATGCGAAAACTAACACAGATTGCATGCTCCATGGAACATAAGTGCGACGTATATAGCAAGTAACAGCTGCATGTTACAACAATCGCCAAGAATACGTTTCCAGTCGCAGATAGCATAAATAAACAACACGCACAGATCTGATCCCATCGAGTTATGCGCATAATCACCACAGCAATGTATCCCTAAAGCTGGGTTTTGATGCCCAACCAATATGACCGTGTTAAATGGTGCCTGCAACATGAGGGACCAACATGACAAGCTAATAAACCATGACCCTATGACACAAGTAAAATTGACATTTTACTCTCATTTGTGATGCAAAATGTATCAAAACCTGTGACATAATCAATTTTCTCTAATAATTATTTCAGATGAATCAACTCTTTCATATAATTCCAACAGATTTCAAACGCGGAAGCGGACCAAATCAAACGAATTCGCCCTAATATCAAGTTTTCCAACATTAACCACATAACTAACAGCATTCTGGTTCAATCTTAACTGACACGAAACAATCTTGTGAGTGAAAACACAAACGAAAGTGATATTCACACTCACAGCCTGTATGTTTATTCCTGTATGTTTATTCATATTTGTATAAGTTGCATGACTCTCGAATGAGCTTGTGCAAGCTGTATGGCTGTTGACGAGTGAGTTTGTACACACTGCATGACTGTCAACGAGCTGTTGCCCCCATACCAAGTACAAATACTGATGCATCCTTCCTCAGTAAGAATACTATCCTCAAGGACTATTCTCATTCATCTCGGACAGACATTGTGTCTGTGGTTATTCAAGTCACGAGGGATCTACACGCTTCAATTCGATCAGCACGATTTCTCTACAAGAGAGATTCTCTAAAGCAGACAAGCCTGAAGGGCTGCTAAATAAATGAACTAGAGCTATCATTGACAATAAGCACTTCCCTATTCTCCTCATCATAGACAACAGATGGACAGATGTTATGTAGGTTATTTGAGCAAATAAAGCTCCGCCTATGAAGAACGACCGGATTTAGTGAAGATCAATTTCTTCACCAATTCGCATAAATTTTATCTAAAGGGAAATATGCTGTATTTCTGTAGTAGTACGAAGTGATGTAAATGAACTTGACTGAAGCAAGCGCATGATGCATCGAACAGCAACGAACAACAGCTGTTTTAATGTCAGCACTGTGAATGAGTGGTCAGTCAATATGAGAATGTTCAGAGTTGAGAACGACATCTCAATAACAGCTTATTATCAAGCAATGCAACTCTGGTTCACATAGGTCAACGAGTCATCACTTTGCAGCACGCCTATCTACGCCAATCCTAACTCAATAGCAAGGTACATCCCAACGAGTGTAGCCTCAGCCCATGGTACGTATCAGCTAGCCTCATCATTTACTTGCTTCCCAACTCAGCCTCACAGCCTACAACCCCCAGCGACATAACCATTCTTCTTTTCAACGCAGGCATCATTATTGATTTACAAACGCAGTCATTCAGTTGACTATTCTGCCAAGCAGTGAAGGGAACCGTATTACCCTGAACGCCGCACACATATTCCAATTAGTCCTATAATGAATCTACTTTTTTGCAAATGATGCTAATTATATGAAGTCTCGCAGATATCAATGCAGTCTTATCCGAAACTTTTGACAAGCGTGAACGGTACTTTGTTAAGAAGTCCTCGTCTTAGGTTATACGGCATTGTTAAGAAGTCTTTCCATTCAGTTAGTGCAGCATATATCCCAACTAGAAATGTTAACCTTAAATTTACAGCGCAATTACAGATAATTAGCTCTTTGGTACTACATCTAAAATGTTCGCGCGAGGGCAAATTAAATTGTTCCATTTTTCTTACTCAAAGCATATAATGTTAGAATGACTAAAGAAAGTTTCAATTAAATCTGTTTGAATTCCCTATATTTTCCCGTATGGCAAGGCATACTGAGCATCTACGATATGCATCATGAGTGCAAAGCTAAATCTGAGACACTTTCTTCTTCAACAAATATTTACGGGTTAGAGTTCCTTAATGCTTACGGTGCAAAAAAAAAATTCAATATGCCATTGTATGTAAAATAGGTGATTTGGGTAACATAGCCTACACATGACTTGCATTGTGAAATCTAAATTGATAACAAACCAAAGGCTACGGGTTAACAGAGATGGAGCAAATTCAACCAAATAATCAATTTTTCACCACAATCGCATTGAACTTGATGATAAACTGCAGCTGAGCAAGTTGATGGAATAACCGGTAATAAGTAGTTGTTTGGCTGGATGAGGAGGCCATCGTAGCGTGCTATGAAGCATTTATACATACAATCATCACAGAGACTTCTTAATAGCCCATATAAGCATCTTAGGGCCATGTTAATTTGTCAGCTCGACGAAATCGTTCACTTTTCACAAAATGGCTTTCCATGGTATAATACAAAGGGGCGAGTACGTTGATTACTGAAAGCACGTATATTGCTGTTGGCGAGAGTCAATATAATATTGGATGATGGTGGGTCGCAACGTAAGGCTTATTACATGGCGACCTTATATTATGCCTTCTCTTGGCAAAAGCTGAGCAAAACCTTCCAAAACACTGTATACCAAACACCATGCGCAAACAAAACACGCTGTTCCATATCAGGATTTCAAAGCACAATAGACGGGAATGAATTCGTCAGGCACAACTTATCATCTCAGTAGAGGTATCTGGTCGTGCATAGTTAGATATAAAGTCACACGACTATGTGGCTTTAAGACTCCCGACACCCTCCATCCCACTTCTGCCACAGACATATGTCAAGCTCGTACCTATCATCGATAACTTAATAATCATCAGGATCTACTGGACAAATAGACAGGACGATATGCGCTTGCGAATGTCATTGGCTCTTTCATTTCCAGTATGGATGGCCTCACCTGACCACAGAAGTTGACGACATTAAGCATGAACCAACTGCAACATATTTAATGTTAATTTTACATCCATGCAGCAATTTCCTTGCTCTGCATTATTTCTCTCACTAACTTATCAGTTCGAGATACATAAGACCAAGGCACTTCATTAATTACTGACCAAGCAGTATCAACTGAAGCTCTGCTAATATGGGTATTGCTACGCACATTCACGTACGGAATCAGTCCGACTTAGTCATCAACAACAATAATATTCCGTGCAAGGCAAATACCACATAGGAAGAGAAACATTGTAGATGTGAATTGTCATCATATTCATGCGAAATAGACAGTAGGCAATATTGGCGATGAAGATGCAAGCTAATGTTGGAGGACTGGGCAAACACTGATAAAGTTGATATTGATTTATTTACACCAACATGAAATAGATTCATTGATCAATATCCTCGTATTAAATAAGCATCTTGCATATGTTGGTCACCACCATATCATACAGCCAATGCGCTAACGTACCCGAAAAACATTCTCCATTTGTGCAATAGTGAGTGCTAGCGAAGAGCGATGTTCTTCAGTATTTGCTTCAATACAAAGAGAAAATTTCATAAACATCCCACGGCTGGATGTTGATAACTACCGAGTGCAAGCACCGTTCACACAACCATGCACAGCTAAATCTGATCCGCGTACAGCATTGAAGCAATAAAACCAGGTCACATGAGACTTAATCGATAAAGCTACTGTTTAAGCGACCAATCGACAATCCAGTGGACCATCGCACAATCACACTCCCAACACAGAAAACTTAGCCCTTGGCCCTGTGCCAAGTCGAAAAAAACTTTATCAGGAGTTCCTTTATGGACCTCCTCACTCACTCACTCTTCCAGACTGACTCACTGCTTCCTCATCAGATGGACCGATCGACGGATGGATTTGAGTGCAGTCGTCTGCTCAGTATTTGTTGTATCACCATTCGAAATTATATTTCGTTCAAACTTCGAGACGAATAACACTACACTGAATCGAACGAGTGATCGTTGTTTGGAAATATCAAGTCGGGGATAACCATTGCCCCGCCGAACTCATCTTCTGGAAAGTTTATTCGAACTTTGTAATGGAAGTAATTTAAGCCAAACAGGGGCATCAACTTTACAATATGAGACATTTTTATCCACAGGGTTATTGAATAGGTTACCGATAGAGGTTAATCAAGTGTGAACACGTTAAGCAAAGGGGAATATCGATCCGTTTTGGACGTCATATTGGCGTGGGTTTCGTAGCCCAATCGACGCATCGGGTTCCAAGCGGATGCCGTACACACAACTCAAAGACAATCCGTGATGCAGAGCGCTGGCCATTCAACTGCGGCCAAGATAAATATTTTTCTGTTTGATAAAACATTTTATGAGGCTATAAAGTGATGACGTCATAATCCCAACCGCCCGCACGGTGCGCCCGAAAAAAGAGCCAAATGTACTCTATAACCCTTGTATATAGGATAACAACTTGCATTTTGTAGTTTCAAGCTTCTGAAGCAGCCATATGTTATAGGCCAATGATTCTTTGAATAACTTTTTAAGTTTGATATTCATCCCATCAGTGGTTAGAGATATTACCTTCCAGACACGACTAGAATGCAACAGAAGTTTATGATTATTTCAGGTTGCTCCACTTTGCTTTATAATAGAAGGAAACGTGCCGTCAGTAGGTATTCTCATTGGGTTAACATAGAACGAGAGATGTTTGTTAAATTTTCTCTGATAAACTGGTGGGATTTGTGACCCTCATGAGAGTCAAGCCAATCATTTCGAGCCTCTGAAAGGGGGCATGACCGCCAGCCCGAAATATATCTAACTAACCTGACGCTGCATTCTCCTTAAACAGCTGGAAGATCTTCATTCCTTAAGCAGTTTCCTCCTCCCACTGCTGGATAATCTTAATTACTTACGCAGTTTCCTCTTCCCACTACTAGATAATCTCCATTCCTTATGCAGTTTCCTCCTCCCACTGCTGGATAATCTTCATTCCTTATGCAGTTTTCTCCTCCCACTGATGGATAATCTTCATTCCTTATGTAGTTTCCTCCTCCCACTGCTGGATAATCTTCATTCCTTATGCAGTTTCCTTCACACACTGCTGGATAATCTTCATTCCTTATGCAGTTTCCTGCAACAACTACCTGCAGATATTGCTGGAGTTCTATGGGAAAAACCAGGGTCAGAAAAACCCATTAGTTGACGCCAAAGTTTGCAGAGGAATGTTCCCCACTTTCTAGCGATAAGGAAACCAGGGTGAACAGCGGACCAGAGCATAATGTGGAGTGGATGTTGCCTACCAGCACACCCACCGGCCACTCAGCCCATCATCCGTAGAGGGGTCAACAGGCTGAAGAGGTCGATATTGAGAGGTCAGCCAGCTAGTGCATTTTGAGGCGAGCAGTTTCTGGCCAATTTAAAGTCACAATTATCAGGTTATTCATACGCGGTCAGCGTCGATTGTTAATTAATGGTTGCATGGTATCAATCACAGTACTGGTGATTGTCAATTAATGGTTGTATGGTATCAATCACAGTACTGGTGATTGTCAATTAATGGTTGTATGGTATCAATCACAGTACTGGTGATTGTTAATTAATGGTTGTATGGTATCACAGTACTGGTGATTGCAGTTGGTGTAGTCTATGATTAACTGGGGATTGATGAATTGCAGAATATCACGATTCATGAACTGTCCCGTTAAACGCACAGGAAGACGCTGCCGAATTCCCCTGGGTGGATAACGAGCACACAGCACCAATCGTATATTATCCACGCCTTCTCAGCCTATTGAGTTTTGTAAGAACTATTCGATGACTACATAAATCTACAAAGTGCTCTCAGCTAGGAGACCAATGCACCTGATGGGGGACGTTGGGTTCAGACACTGGTTGGTTGGCTGTCAAAACGTCGATCAAGTACTCATTAAAAGTATCGATATATCCATAGCAAGCGAATAAACGACGGAGCTGAGCGTTGCAAAATGCGAACCATCTCCAGGAAAAATACCATCTGCTCATAACAACAATAAACTACACACACAGGTCTTACTTACGCCAGACAAACATTAAGCATCCTAACCATGGCTCCAGCAGATTTACAATATGCAAACTAGGGACATAAAAAAGCGAAATCGCCATTTAATCATTAACCGAATAATGTTACAAACTAAACAGACACGAAAATATCTCGATACCATCAACCTTTGGCAAATTCTACACCAAGAAGCGTGAGCTAGGTGGTTTGCCATGCGCAAAATGCAACGAAATAATGAGCAGATCTCATGATACAGCAGGTTACCCTAGTATCATCCGTCTTCCAAGATAGCAAACAGCTTGAGCGGATGCGATTGATTTAGGCCTTGACGGACACTTATGCGTGCCTATGGGAGAAGGCCGCGGCAGTGCTTGGTAGTGGTCAGTGCATGAGTGCCTTAGGGCAATGAATGACTATGTATGTACACGAGTGAAATTGTATGTATGTATAAGTGAATGTATGCCAGCTGTATCGCAGTCAACGAGTGTGTCAGTACAAGTTGCAGAAGTGTCAAGCACAGACGGGTTACTTGTTGATACTGATGAAGGATCATTCCTGGTTGAGATATCCGGTAACTTTGGAGAGCATTGAACAGGAAGCTGTTTTGATCGTGTCAGCGCTGTGAGAACTCCAATTGATGACTGAGAGATGAGTAAACATGAGCTCGTTCAGAGCTGACAAAGACATCCCAACATCGAACTATCTATCCTCAATAGAGGCACCCAACCACTTTAGAGTACCCCACATGGAAACACCTAGTAGAAGGAACACAAGGTAAATATCAGTCCGGAGGGTTGGGGCAAATTGATTCAACACGCATGCCGAAGCAATCGGCATATGGGAAGGAGAGATGATCTACTATAACTTAACAACCACCGAAACAACCGGTTACCGCACTAATATCGATAATCATACATCAAGTTAACATTCAATGAAAAGACTCCACCATCTTACAAAACTCTGGTCTGGAATCATCACTTTACAGCACGCTTAGCCTTTACTTATCTTACCGACACGTTAAGGATCACTCGAACCCATGCGCCCACTATAGCGCCAGGTACATGGCAATTGGCATCCGCATTGTTGGCTTCATCCACTCGGCCACTAATGACACAGTCACCGTTCTCTTCAAGGAATATATCTTTTTTGAGCTACAAACGCAACCACTAAGTCGACCCTTCCATGAAATCACCTAAACAATAACTGAATTCGTTTCACCAAAACTTCATTCAACACGCTCCTTTCGACGTTGATAGCACTACGCCTCGTAGATGCAAACGCAATCATATCAAGAATGGTGCATTAAGCGGAGCTGGTTACCTGTGGTGCAGTTCAGAGTGGTTTAGAAGCGCAGCGCTTCCTTGTCGCGCATGTTAACTTCAAATTCAGAAGCCTTCCATCAAAGAGTTCATAGCTTTCCTAAGAGCGCTCACTCAAGCCAACCACCCGAGGAAATATGTGAAAACGCTACCTGTGGACCGAAGCGTTTTGTCATAGCGACTTGTCATAGCGTCTCTTAAAACCACGTGGAATTCTCTGTTTAATTTGGACCCTTGGTCGCCTCGACCAATCAGATGACTCCGTATCTTAAACAGACTCCGAGCCCCGAGACGTTGAATCAACAGTCCCATGTGGTGTAGTTGATTTCATGGTATCGTCGCCTGATGACGGGGGTGTATTTCGTGTCATTCTATAATCACCACACAGCTTAGGCTCGAGACAGTTGTATGTCTCTGACAAGGCAACCTATGTTATGTCTATCCCAGGCCAGTTCCCTCGCCCCAGACAGTTATTGACAATCTAAAATCACCATCTTCAGTGCGGACATGAAAGAGCGAGGATCGTAAACTGCGCGGACGCTGTGAGAGGCGAACTGTTTTCGACAGGTGTACCCAAGACCGGGCAATTTATCAAGATGACATTTAATAAATAATATACTTGCTATTTTCTCTATTCTTAAGCCCATTGTGCGACGTGTTTTGGCAGCCAAGTGGCTCTGCAAAATGACATTTTTCCCGCTCTCATCAATCTCAGATACGTCAGCTTAGTATTGTCATGTGCTTTTGTTTGTATCACGGTAGCGAAACCTTAACGATTGCAGTGTTTTATATTTAGGGAAGCGATCACCGCAGAGCCACTCGAAGTGAGCCCTCTTAGCGTAGCTATAAACTCTTTGCTACCATTGCATCGCAAGACACAAAATCGCTATTTTTAAGAACTTCGTCGAAGGAGTCGGTGAAACAGCAGATATAATGACGCCACATTTGAAATAGCAAAGGAGTCGTCTTCGTTACTATAAAAGGAATGGACCAGTTGTGAATGGGCAGCTTAAAATGCTTTAAGATGCATTGGAGAATTGTAGCGTTCATTGACACAACAAGACTCATGCCCCAGCACAAAGCGTAATTTCGTAAAAAAAAATATTCGAAGCATAATAGACATGATGAGTGGGAATTTGGGTAGAGAGTAACTACAGGTGCATTACAGCTAGCACTACAGAGCAAAACGGCAGCTGACATGGAACAAGGGCAATAGCAAATCTACAACATTGGTATGCGGTCCATTATACATCTATGAGCATCTCCTAACAGTATACACCACGTTAACGGCGAGCGGAATGATGTTTTAACCTGGCCGAAGTCAGGTATGGTAGGTAAGTATAGGGTTTAACGGTACACCAACACTCGTGTGTTATATGATGCCAAGAAAGCTTAATAGATAAGATTGACCTGATTAAGCAGCGGGCAGCCAGCTCAATCACAATCTAGTGATTGTACAGGTGCGGAATATCAACAACCACTTATGAAGAAGTTGGTCAGATTGAGTTTGCACACGCGAAACAGCAATAGATGTCAGAGGCGAGGCGATACAGCACCGTGACAGCCAATTCATCATTTCAACATGAAACCATCCTCTAATCTCGATTATAAACTTATTTCACACGCGCGCACAGCATCCGTATCATTCAGAATATTTACACCTCGTCACCTTAAATGACGCAGACAGGACGTATGCAGCGCAGCAACCAACACTTTACAGCTGTGATGATGCCAATCCAAACACCACAGAGAGATACATGTATACTCTGATTGGATGGATGTGATTTAATGTATATGTATCAATATGTGATTGGCTGGAGGACGAGAAAAGTATCGTGGTACGGTTGAGGTGCGAGGCAGTCGGGGCACGAGGCTTGAGAGAGAGAGATTACGAAAATAAAGAGACTTGTTACTCAAAACGGATTTGTGCTTTTTATCCCCAATCTTAGTACATAATACAACATCGTCGAATACCCCAATCACTGTTGGCTTGGACCTTTTTTGATCAGAATAACGCGAGATCCATTGTTGCAATGAGTACTGTTCAGTGCATATGACCAAATATTTCCGGTTCTCCGATGCTATACAAGTCTGTGCGTGATATTATGTACAAACAATATGGCGGTCAATCGTGGGGAAACAATTTATTCGCTTACGTATGATTACTAAACATTGGTACATAAATACCCCAAATAAGCTAATGAATAGACATGCTCGTCATAGGACGACCATTAATGAAGAAGAAGAAGAGACCGTAAACGCGTATCCATTATAGGACAACGTCCATTAGCAATAATGGAACAGGCCGTGAATGTGCGTCCGTTAAAGGACGCGGAATAGACCGTGAACGTGTCCCCTTCATAGGACGGCGTCCTTTAACGATAGCTGAAAATTCCGCGAACGTGTGGCCTTTGTATTCCGGTGTCCATCACACTTCGGTTCACATATTTACTTTAACTTAATTGATCGACATCTTCATTAGTTATGCTAACCATTGCCAAAGTTGAGTGAGTGAGAATAGGGTTTAACGGCACACCAACACGTATGTGTTATATGGCGCCTAGAAGATAAATAGATAAGTTTGACCTGATTAAGCAGCCGCCTTCTAAGATAAAAGGAAAAAAGAGGGACATACAAGTGGATGATGTTGAAAAAGATAAAAATGCAAATATTATCCAAGGGCAAGTCACCACCAGCCAATTGACTGACCAGGCCATTGCAGCCTCTCGTCTAAGCAAAATCCGGGCCAGAGTGGTGTGTTGCAGATACGGCCGTCAAAAGGACCGCTCCACTCAACCACTTGGATCCCATTGTTCACCGACACGAGTCGCAACCCACGGCCAATCGGTTTCCCCCTGTTTGTCGCCTCTTACGACATGCAGGAGGATACAATGGGCCTATTCTACCCCCGCACCCACAGGGGGGTTGCCAAAGTTGAATGATAGAGCCAAACCGAACTTCCTATTCTTCCTATGCAGCTGATATTTCTGTGCTCAACCTTTAGCACAATGAGATTGAAATATTACCTTGCAATATTACCCAGTTACCTCAGCTTTCATCGATGGAAACTAATGATTCGAAAATACCATATTGCATTACAGACAATATTATTGGGACAGTGGTGCACGGCCAAAACCTAGTATTCTCTTTGGTGGAGACATATTATTGAAACATCTCCCTTATTTGATAACTGGAATCTGCTAAAGCTCAATGTTGCCATGATACAGCCGACATTGAACAGCTACCAACATCTACAAAGGATAACAATTCACAGTGTAAAAGAAAGTCACCCTTTGTGATGTGATGAAACTGCGAATAAGAAACTATCAAAAGTATTGACTTCCGAAGAAACAGAGACAATTGCTACATTAGGTGCAATAATAGATAATGAATTCAAAGACATGCAACTGTACCTGTAATATATGTAACAATACCTAATCTGAAAAACTGAACAACATTCTCTGAGGACAAATTAACTTCCAAAGAACGACAGAAAGTCTAAAAGCATGATGTCTCAACATTACCAAACGCCCAAGTTACCTGATATGGTTTAACAATCACATATAATAATATATCAGGGGATAATGATGTCATCTTATAAGGATTTATGTCACTTGAATTGCGCACGGCACCTTACAACATATTTTAATTTGACTGGATGATATGAGAAACCTATATTCATATAAGAAGCGACATGGTTGTTTCAGATGTCCTCGCTGATTTAGCATCCTGTCTGCATCAGTTAATCTTTTACAACGAGCTCTATATTCTATAACTGGTAATGGATGGACATGGTTTACCACGACATACACGGCTATAAAGCACATAATGGATTGTCGCTTATAGGGTTAAACCTCTAGTCATTCATTCGCTATCTCTGAATCATTAGTGTCATCTATGTTTTAGAAAATTCCTGCAACCCCAAACCAACATTATCTTCGACGAATCAATGGAACAGGTGCTAACATAATTCAAAAATTGATGAAACATATACAGAACCAAAAACAAAAGAGGCAGCTGCATCGTTTTAATCCTTTTATGAATAATAGAATTCCGGTACATACAATAAGAATTAGCGGTGGTCATTGATGTTTGATAAAGAAACCAAGTCAATCAAAACTGCCTCGACAGAAATGACACCGCATGTATTTTTAATTGAGCCTAAAGAGCGTACATATACAAACAACACACACTCACTAAATGGGCATGAACTACAAATTGAGAACGTCCCAGTGTTTTACCCTAGGTGTCAACTCATCAAGACGCGAATAAATTGATATTGATATGTCACTGGCGTAATCGAGAACCAGCACATTCGAACGATTATCATAACCGATGCCCTAATGAGGGAAATACTCAAGAATATTCAACTATTTACAGAGATTTAAGTCAGATATCAACCATCGCTGAACAATCCACCAGAAAATGGCACCATTGGAACCAATTACGCCAAGTTAAATCACTCTGTAATAACAAAAGACCAACGCGGGATCATCTCCCTGAAGCAATAATGGGAGTGGCATGATGGAAGTGTCTGGTCAACAGCAAGTCACGTTTATAAGCAGTCATTCATATAAACCCACCATCAATTGGAAATAATAATTTTCGATATTGTCCCCACAAAAGCATCGAGGATAGAAAACTATTGCATTATATAACTAATATGTGATAAATTAATGGATGAATAGCATATATACCAAGCTGTCTCGTAAAACGTGCAGCAAAAACATACCAGCTGTTCGTGGATATATACAGAACCACTCACAAGAAACGGACTAGTTCTACAGAGGCAACCCAACCATAAAATATTTACGGCGATCTCTCGTCCCATTGAGTTATGCCAGAAGAAATTGATGGCCACACTCGTCATCTTAGCTCTGAAAAGCTGTATATCTGAGGTTGGCTCCTCGCTGCTACGATGACGAGAACACGTCGCCAAGCACAACGTCGAAATCATGAATTAGAAATGTGATCCATTCCCAATTAACACACAGGTTTGTACACACTTCAGACAAACCCGTCACATCTAAATATAACGAACACTTGCATAGAACGCAGACATTTTAGTAGTAGTAGTAACAGTCGATCCCAGAAGGCCAATTTGCCACATTCGATCAAACTACCAACACTGTAGTTTTGACCATGGAAAAATGTGAATCCAGCTTCGTACATTAATGCTTAACACTATCGTCAGTAGACATCTGCATTAAAAGGACACTTGTGACAGGGTTTACGTAATACGCAGATGTTCACTAAGCCAAACGCTCAACTTGCATGATCGCTAGCCCAAGAGCACCTTAAACAATATACCATAATGCTAAACAACGGAAATGGGCGGGCGGATCAATGAATGCGAATAGACGCAAAAACCCGTTAATAAGCAATGAGAAGCTAGTCTCCGTGTGGTTGCTAGTAATCTACAATAATCCTCAGCGGGCTTGCTTGCACATTACAACACTGTTTGAAGCCAGCGTTGCTCGGTGGTGAATATCAGCATCTGGAGCTAGCACGCCAAGTCTAGCTTATAGAAGGATAAGTCGACGAGGTTCATCCTGATAACTGCACGGAAGAACAGAAGATAGGACGATTGCTAGTCACAACTATGTCACGCAGGTAGGCCGCACCACAGGCGCTCGAGTCTTCCCTTGCAACTTGCCGCATTAACGTCTGGACATGAGGAACATTTTAAGACTTGAGAGCTCCAATAACCGCGAAGAGTTTTTGGTTGAGACATTTGGATCGGTGTAAATCCAAGTTGAAAAGCCCCTTATGAGAAGCAACATGGTTGATGATAAAATGTCACGTATTGAGATGAAACTCAGGTGAAGAGAAATGGGGATTTCACAGCGACCGGTGAGCGGAAACACACCGAGAATCCAACACTGGTGATACGTACATAAACTGGATCCCACTCGATCTCCCGAACACCTCGGCAGCTAAAACAAGCACTTGGATGATTGCTTAGTCTCGATCTCCAGCTGTCGGTGGTTTGGGGGCATCGGATATAACTTTTTTTGATGGTTCGTATTAAAGCCCTGTACACCTCAAAATGGTGCTTCACAAAACACAACACATACGACTGACTATGGTGCTTCACAGAACCGAACAGCCACGACTAACTATGGTGCTTCACACAACAACTACGACTAACTATGGTGCTACACAAAACAGAACAATTACGACTAACTATGGTGCTTCACAGAACCGAACAGCCACGACTAACTATGGTGCTTCACACAACACAACAACTACGACTAACTATGGTGCTACACAAAACAGAACAATTACGACTAACTATGGTGCTTCACAGAACCGAACAGCCACGACTAACTATGGTGCTTCACACAACACAACAACTACGACTAACTATGGTGCTACACAAAACAGAACAATTACGACTAACTATGGTGCTTCACAAAACAAAACAACTACGACTGACTATGGTGCTACACAAAACAGAACAATTACGACTAACTATGGTGCTTCACAAAACAGAACAACTACGACTGACTATGGTGCTACACAAAACAGAACAACTACGACTGACTATGGTGCTACACAAAACAGAACAACTACGACCGATTATGGTGCTTCACAGAACACAACAACTATAACTGACTATGGAGCTTCGCAGAGCAGAACAACTATGACTGACAACGAGGCTTCACAGAAATGAACAACTGTGGGTGACAATGGCGCCTCACAGAAAAGACATTGCACCTAGCTATAGTGCATCACAAAAGGGAACCATTGCAGTTGGAGCAACATGGCGAGGAGGAGTATTACATTGAACCTGCTCCTGACAATGGCGCCTCACAGAAAAGACATTGCAGCTGGCTATAGTGCATCACAAAAGGGAACCATTGCAGCTGGAGCAACATGGCGAGGAGGAGTATAGCATTGAACCTGCTCCTGCTGGTTATTGTGATGATCCAGGTGAGTGGCATCGATAGCAAGGTTGGGCTCCATAGATCGGGGGTATAAGAGTCTAATTTAGCGCTTTTATGACGTCCCAATAACAGCATGTGCACAATAAATAATCAAATATACGTACTAGAGCTAGCACAGTACTGTGAAGTTTTAGTAAAAGCTTCCTTTCAACATCATCTGAGGTCATCTAGCTACAGAATCGAGAAAGAAAACTCGATTACATATCAAAATAGGCAAATATCGACTTCACTGAACCAGTCTACTTTAAAGGGCATTGAACCAATTTGATCTAAGAACATCAATCCAAGAGAGTGCGGACAATAGGAGAGTGAACTTCGTAGAACTGCCTTTGTCAATGTGACATAAAAAAAAATGGCAGATACAACTCGCGTTCTCATAGCAGCTGTAGCATAAGCCATAACGAGAAGCCCGGACGTGATGCTTGGCGAGGATCTACACAGCAGCATGACCAGATGGTCACTTCAACCTACATACACAGTACAAGTAGCAGGTGATGTAGACAACGACGCCTTGTCCACTGCAACTGAAATTAAACCCCTTCTCAGATCTGATTCCACATGATCGCAAATACCGTATTACACACTTAACACCACAAACACAACAAGGTCTGCAAATGGAAGGCTAATGGAAGCCGGCACAGGATTCATTCCTATAACTCTCCAACAGCTGAGAGTGATTGGGCAGATTTTAACAAACGAGGCCGCTTACATAACCCACTACCCAGGCGGCCTACCACAAAGGCGATATGAAGAAACAACATGAAGATGCGCTTTTCAAAGAATAAACGACGCTTATGGAAAGATTATAACTGAAAAAGAGAAAGAAAGATTATAACTGAAAGAAAGAAAGAACGAGAGAGAGAGAACGAGAGAGAGAGAGAGAGAGAGAGAGAGAGAGAGAGAGAGAGAGAGAGAGTGAGAGAGTATGGAAGCTGCCGAGTGATAAGCACATTGCGCAGGCACAGGTCGAGAAGATATGACTAATGCGGTACTCTCTATGCGTAGTTTGGACCCCAGTAAATGATGTGATATCGTTGATCACTGTAATAATGCGACCACATGAGACGTCGTGTGATTACGTCTGTACGATACGTTAGTAATGAAAAATCAAGGAGGATAATTTTCCGTCAACGATTTATCAATGGCTGTTTTACATTAAAACTAAATACTTATTGCATCACTGTCTGCATTTGTATAATCATACGGCTAACATACAATTCAATAAATACTGATAATAATAGGCTGGCAAAACACAAAGGAAATTGTTATTTGAATTATACATACACACACACACATATATAATTTATATATATATATATATATATATATATATATATATAATATATATATATATATATATATATATATATATTATATATATGTATATATATATATATGTATATATATATATGTATGTATATATATGTATATATATATATATGTGTGTGTGTGTGTGTGTGTGTGTGTGTGTGTGTGTGTGTGTGTGTGTGTGTGTGTGTGTGTGTGTGTGTGTGTGTGCGCACGCGCGCGCGTATACATCAGTCACAGATATCGACTGAAGCTCCACGCGTGTCAAATAAATCGGACAAGCATTTCTGTAGAGCACATCTGTACAGCCGCTGACCTGCGGTTGAGATAACGACGGCAAAGTTCGAAGTGGTAATTTGCTTGGGATATTGCTGGGTTGTTTTCTAATGCAGGGATGTGAGAAGTTGTTGCTGGCAGTGAGTGATGGGATTGGGCACGTCTATTGAGCGATAGCTAGCTGAGAGATCAACTTGTGCTTGGTTGTCTTCACTGGCTGAATAGATGTAATTCGGTGTGGTTCAGCTTGCAGAGGAGTGTGTGGCAAAGATAGTTAGTGAGCGAAGAGTTAGAGGAAAGAAGAAAGAAAGAATGGCATATTTTGACATTGAATGACGTTTAAGATTATTACACTTCGTCCATCTGCTGCAAACAATAAACCCCAGAGTCCAAACCGAAACGCCACCAAGCCGATACAACACGTCCAAATCTCCGCGACCGGCTCATATACAGTGGCCGAGGAGACGTGTATATGCCGTCCAGTCGATTTACGTTTATCAAACCAACAAAACAGAAACGAACAAGAAATTGCTAAACAGTTAACAATTTTTCGTATGTGATAACGAAAACGGGTCAACCATAAGGAAATTCGCTTTTTGTTTTGTCCACTAGAACACGAGTGGAGCTGCATTAGCTGTACAATTGAAGCAAGCAGCTACAGTTCATTAGCGTCCAGTGCACTTACCAGACATGCTGTCATTTAACAGGAATGGACGAAACGTCGCCGTAAAACGTCAAGACTGCTGCGCAAGTGCTTTTGTGTAACTGACATCCATCACAAAACCTCTAAGTGACGTTTTTGACTGAGGGCGCGTGTTTAAGGTCTGAGTAGTATTCCAAGTTGCGTGCGCACCTCATTCGGCACGCAAAACAACGGGTCGTGTTATCATGCTAAGTTACCCACTCTGTATTAGCCTGGGCCACGGAACATTTCATGCCTGGTACTGGTACAACACTCATCGCAGGAAAAATACCAGAAAAGATGTAAATAGCTAGAAGCGGTGGCAACAAGAATCGCTATATACACAAATGAAAGGATTCTCTTTTGACACAAACAAAGCATCACACTCACGTCACGGGACCAGCACATTAAAGCATACATGACCACCAGGGTATCAAAGGACAACATTAAGCTAAATACAAACCTCACAGTTACACAGTTTGGATTTGCCCAGTTAAGCGATGCAGTATAAGCATGTTCTTCTGGGGCGGATATCTTCACAGAAACCATGTTATTTAAGAAAAAAATTGTAACCCAATAAAAAGCAGTTAGAAAAACATGTCTGGACGAACACCTGCACATTACGGATCATTCTATATGAGGAACACTGCCGCATTACGGACGCAAATGTATTACGGACCCTCCTGTAACAGGCACATTTAATACCCGGACACATGTCTAACCATCACTTGCTCCTTATCCCTCGATACATGGAATGAGGGCCTTGCTGTCATCAGCGTGTTTTCTCAAATAGTGAGCCGGCTCAATATCCACTTCACTCATCAGGAAATATTGCTTGGTATCGACAAAAAGTATAACAACATGCGAACGTATGCAACGCGGAATAATGCTGGGGGCTTTATGTACAATATCGCCATATTAACACACACTGTGTTCGCAACAACTCTAATCATCACCTCAACTACACCTATTGTCATCTAAAATGCACTTATAGGAACCTTAACACTTATGGTCATTTTAACAGCATAAATAAATATAATAATAATAACTAGATTGGCACAAGCGCCAACGGCATGTCTTGCAACGGCAAGTCTGGACGACCAGCAATACGGTATCAACAATATTACACGAACAAATGTTATGTATAAACAAAATGAATACTTGACCTATTAGTTCAGCAATCGGGAATGTGATTGCGCCTTGTTTACATAACGTAAGGTTGGTGTTAAGGCACCCTATGCGCCGAACACGTTTACGATAAATGTCAGCGAGGGGAGCTGGTAACGCGCACTATTTTATGATAGATGTCACAAACTGCTGCCGCTTATATGTATTAACATGACCCCTTAGCAGATGTTTTGACATGACCCCTTAGCCAAGTCAATGCAAAGCCGAGGTTGCGATGAATGCCTCTAGTCGATTACGTAAGGTTTGGCCTACTTAGACATGACCTGCAGAAAGCCTACTCTCTAAGCTTACGCAGTAGAAAACATTCAAACTAAGCGTTCTTTTTTCTGTTTTTTTTTTACTGTGAATGCCTAAAATACTGTCACAATCATTATCACGAGGCCAAGTTCTAAATACTGACAGAATTTCATGAGCGTAAATACAGCCGTTTCAGAGATATCAGCGAGGAGAGAACTCGTAGGAAAAATCGCGATAGGTTCTCTAAAACACATGTCATTATACAAAGTACAAAAAGTGAAAACAAGTATTATTTTCCGCCTATTCCATGCTACGATAATTGCTTGTTACAACTATGTAATTCATATGTTCGTAACTGCAGTAGTTATGGAGGAGATAGTTACAGAAAATTGGGGGGAAATCGACCCCATAAGCCTCCAACACTGCGCATGCGCGTCAAACTGGATCAGTAGTTGTGTCCCAACTTGATCTATCATTTGCCAAAATTTCATGCTGATGTGTCCAACCGTTCCAGGGAAAAGCCCGAAAAACTTAGGCTGGAAGACATAATAAAATTCTGACGAAAACAGTCGTTGGAAGACATAAATATAGTCATCTCAAAAGCGAATTTAGATCCCCTGCCAACTAGACTCGGTCGTTATGCTCCCAGTGCAGTATCTTTCAGTTATAGAGGCAACTGAAATATAATCTAGAGCAGCAATATCTCATGAACCGGGTTATTTCGTCGACGCCTCGTGCACTCGAGTCTAAACTCTTGTAGATGACTGCGCAGAGATCAGGAAAGAATTTCAGACTTTACAGGATCGATGACCTGTAAAGTGCCCAAACTTTACTTTTCTTTCAGGACCGAATTAAAATTAATCATTTTGCGATGTCTCAAGATAATGCGTCAGAAAAACACATTATTTTTAGGGTAAAATTAGTTTATTGTCAACATTACAATCTAAATAAAATATCTAAGTATGCAAAGGACATCAGGATCTAATTTAGATCATGATGTCCTTTGCGTACGTAAATATTTTATCCTCAATATCCTCTTCGCGGCCGGAGAAGTAGTCTAAATCGGACCCATCGTTGTCCGACTCATCTCCTTCGACCGACCCAGCAATATCTTCTGCAACCTCCTCTTCATCAGTAGTGACCTCTGTTTCTTCTCTCACCTCAACCACTGGGGCATCACTCTGGGCTGCAGCTGCCTGAGCTGCTATCTGTGTCTGGGTAGGTCTCCTGTAGGCAGACTCCCTCTTGCACTGGAAATAAATGGGTGAAAAATGTTCCTCTTGGGGCGGCCTCCTCCCAGGCCTTGTCCCATCTTTGTACCGCAGCCACGAAAACATCAGACCGCGAAAATCACAGTTCTTCACCGAAACACTAAACCCGCGAAAATCTCGATACGGAATTTAGAAAACGAAATCACAACTTTCGCTTTCCATTATCTGCTCACAGGGCTCATTGTTTCGGTCACTTGTTTGATTCACAAAAGTGGTTCCCTACTATAGATTTCGCTATATTATTGTTATTCGGATATAGTCGTGTTCACTTGGCTCTTTTTCGCTTGTAAGCAGAGAAAACGTCGGTGATGGTTTCGAAAGATGGATGTACAGTCGATATTTCCCTATTTTTACAACATTATGGACGAAATAAACTGTCGGACAAAATGACCGATGGAAATGGCTTTATTTACCGGACCAAAGAGAAAAATACCGGACATGTCCGATGTCCGACGGTCTTTCCTGAACTCTGCTGCGGCAATGCATAACTCATAGCAATCTGAGAAACGATATCGACAGACATTCAGGCCCCTACTTGTACTCGCAGAAACAAAAACTTAATTAGATTTTCTCTCTCATACTGAGGAAAACCTAGTTAACAGCACCACACCCATGTTCCCGCGACCTGGATCGGTGTTAAGTACCCCAATCTATGCTTGATAAAATATAAGAACACATCGCCTGTGGGCAGCACGCTGTCTATATAAGAAAAAATCATCGAAATTTGGAGGCGCGGTCGACTCAACCAATAAGATATCTCCATTACTACAACGTAAAATAACAGGCCTAAGTGCTTTTGTTGATTTTACGGTAGCGCCACATGACGATTGGCGTGCAGGAAATGCTCATCGCATCAGCCAATTAGACCATTAGAGTGAGCCCTCTTATTGTAGCTGTAATCTTTGTGCATTCTGCGTTGCGGATAACACGTTTGAACCAGAATTTGACTAATTGTAAGTCATTAGTTGAAAGCCGTATTGGTCAAAATCAAATTATAAAATCAAAAGACTATCGAACGATAAGAATCGAAACCATTTAGGAAGTTAAGGATGTGGGTATATGGGGTGGGGTGATTTCTTGTAGGGATAACAAGCAAGAGGTCATTAGCACTTGAACCTCTGCTGCTTTAGACATTATCTACAAATGAACGCTGTGACATGACTAAAACAAAATGTCAAAGGTTCTACAAAAATCAATGATATACAGAGCATACTTATATCGCATTGGTTAAGGTAATCAAATCACAATGCATTAATACCATTCTACAAGCTCTATTGAAAAACTTCATCTAAATGTATCATAAACACACTTTATTTATATGATGGTGTCATTAGAGGGGGTTGGAATAAGGGCAAGGTCATTGATAACCTCTCTATTATAAGGTATAGTCAGACTTCATTCTGCCTGAAAGAAATCACAATCTTCTGATTGCTAAGAGATTCAATTCCTCACTGGGTTTACGTGGAGCTAGATATTTGAAACAGTTTTTCGATGATAACTCAGGGGCCTAAGGTCACAGATAGGCGATCTTTAGCTTGCAAGGATAAAATAACGTAAGACAGGTCAGCGCTTGAGCTTCTAGCCTTTTCATATCAAAATGCTATCAACTGAGACGGACAGAAAGACTGAATACATTGGCTTAGTAGTTGAGCAACATGAGTGGACAAATGGGTGCCAATTAAACAGCTAAAAAGGCATACAAAGCTGAAACAGAGTGCAATCATCACAAGCACTGTGGTTCAATGGACAAATTTAGTGCTGATACAAGCGCGCACCTGTCATGCCAATTAGACACAAAACAATGAGCCCCTATCATTACCGAGAGCCGCTCGACGTTTGCTCATTTTCATCTGACTGCTTTAAAGTCGATGTGGAGGGTGAAATATTGCAAAATATATCGAGATAGAAAGCAACATAGAACATCCCCCCTGTAGGTGATTCTCCAAGAAAACAAGTATTACACAGTCGAAATCTGCGAAGTTAGCTTATCTTAGTACGCATTATGGGGAAATTCGGTTTCTGACAGAGCCTTAAACGTTAACATCACACGAACATGCAGACTTCAATACTGTTGACATGACCTCATATAGTCATAGCAGCCAATACGATTCTCGATGGCATCGTAATGGCGAATCTATCATCCGCCGACCATATAAACGTCATCGGTGTTGAGTCACCCAGGCTGTGACGTTATTAACTGGTCAACGACAGTTCATGACAAGTCACCATAAGTCCAATCAATGCAATGCTCATCAAAATGATGCTCCAACAAACTGAACGGGATTACTATATCATGGACTTCACTCATGTCCGGCATTAAAGGCGCCGAAAACTATATTTAGGATGGTTTTCCTCGTTTTTTTATCGAACGCTTGGTCCGGCGGGGCTGATTTCATAGAGCCCGCCATTTTCGTCACTGGCGCCAGCAAGCGGTGGTGTTATGTACTACGATTGGGGGTAAATAGTACAAGTCCGTTTTTGAGTAACAAGTCTCTTTATTTTCGTAATCTCTCTCTCTCTCTCTCTTCGTGCCTCGACTACCTCGCACCTCACCCGTACCACAATACTTTGCTGGTCCTCCAGCCAATCACATATCGATACATATACATTAAATAACATACATCCAATCAGAGGATGCGAGGAGTAGGGTCCATCTCGGCTGATTGTGGCAAACCCGCCTCAGCATTTTTACGATGGGTTATCCCAACTGACCGGATGTTATAAACATCAAATGCACACAGGCGACTACGCATGTCCAGATGGGTCAATTACAATTAAGGAAACATCAAAGATACAACGATGGTCAGAAAGACGGGATGTGACATAGAACACATACAACGATGGCAATAAAACAGATAACAATAAAGACGCCCAGCCAAGATGAAACACTACATATTCAACCCAGGAATATGACAGTGGCTTTGTTTACTGGTAGTGCTTTGTCGATTAGTAACTCGTTTTGCGAGCGGCAAGAGTTTGGCTTGGTAAGGTAAGGTAAGTATAGGTTTTGACGGCACACCAACACTCATGTGTTATATGGTGCCAAGAAATGTCAAAAGATAATATTGACCTAATTAAGCTTGTTAGATCTTATGCATTATGTTGCGGTTTGAAAGTGGACAAATTCGAGTCAAAGGAGAAGACGTTTGGTTCGGGAAAAGAGAAAAAAGGCAGTGACGACGAAAGTCCATGGGACGGGACAGATTTCGAAAACGGATGGGCGACAACTTGAAACCTTATGCGTAATGTTCTTGTGCGCAGCGTGAAATTATGCCGAATATTCGAGAATATATGTGCCAGGCGATACGCACGCGACATTGAAAGCATGTTCCCACCCAGATTTCGTCTTGTGCAGTGGGTCAAGGGGCAGATCTTGTGGCGAGAAACGAAACATTCAGGGAGATCATTGTGAACCTTTGAAGAGCGAACGTGTATCTGTGATTTACAATGGTGGTGCCAATTGTTCATATTTCATATATAAGCTGTCCATCAAGAAATCTAATGAAAAGATAAGAATAAACTCAACAAGCTCTATCCATGTCTCAAGTAAAGACAATGACTCTTCAGTCAACTTGAATGAATCATATATATATATATATATATATATATATATATATATATATATATATATATATATATATATATATATATATATATATATATATATATACATATATATATATATATATATATATATACAATATATATATATATATATATATATATATATATATATATATATATATATATATATATATATATATATATATATATATATATATATATATATATATATATATATATATATATGCGCTTACGGAGGATCGGCGTTTTAGACACATCATACCGAAAATAAATCCCCTCACGCGACACCCATATCAGCGCCTGCAAGACGTACACGATTAATAATGATATACTCCGCATTTTCGTCAAGCGCTAGTTTAAAGGAACAGGTATTTTTAAGTATAGGGAAATGCAGCAGACTTGATGCGTCTCTGTAGGCTCGTAGAGTTGCTCTGGCTCGCTGTTATGTCGTGAAGTTGACGGTTTCGGGATTAGCGACTAGGCGCTACGCGAATGAGGACGGGTGAATAATTCACCACGGGACGCAGCATAGTGCTAAATTAAGCCCTCAGGAAACATTGGGGTCAGACTAATGAGGGAGGTCCTGGTTGAATGAGGCAGATTATGGTTTTCGTTTTGCATTGTACTGTGAGGCGATACAAGAGGTCCAAGGATGAAAGCTAGAATATAAGAAGCAAATGAGACCAGAACGTGCCGACACCTGCACGGACTGGACTCTATACGGGCACCTGACCGGACTAGTTCGGTGCTGACACCTGAACAAACTCGACACCTGCACTTTCTAGAAAAAAAAGGTAACTAGATTTGGCACAAGCGCCAACGTCATGTCTTCCAACGGCAAGTCTGGAAGACCAGCAATACGGTTTCAACAATATCACACGAACAAATGTTATCTATAAACAAAAAGAATACGTGACCTTTTAGTTCAGCAATCGGGACTGTGATTGCGCCTTGTTTACATAACTTAAGGTTGGTGTTAAGGCACCCTATGCGCCGAACACGTTTACGATAGATGTCAGCGAGGGGAGCTGGTAACGCGCACTATTTTATGATAGATGTCACAAGCTGCTGCCGCTTATATGTATTGACATGACCCCTTAGCAGATGTTTTGACATGACCCCTTAGCCAAGTCAATGCAAAGCCGAGGTTGCGATGAATGCCTCTAGTCGATTACGTAAGGTTTGGCCTACTTAGACATGACCTGCAGAAGGCCTACTCGCTTAGCTGACGCAGTAGAAAACATTCAAACTAAACGTCCGTTTTACTGTTTTTTTTAAATGTGAATGCTTAAAATACTGTTACAATCATTATCACGAGGCCAAGTTCTAAATACTGAAAACATTTCATGTGCGTAAATACAGCCGGTTCAGAGATATCAGCGAGGAGAGAACTTGTATCAAAAATCGCGATAGGTACTCTAAAACACATGTCATTATACAGAACAAAAAGTTAGTCAAGGTCCCCTAGCCTGATGGCTGCGGGCGCTGTTTACATGTTACTGATATTCAATAGTCTCGCCTTCAGGTCTAGGCGAGCTTAATGTTTTGAACTGGACAGGCATCCCAGATTTGGGATGCTCCAATCACAAGCCGTGTCTCTCGGTCACTCTCAGGTACTTTTGAGTCGTTGTCTCTCATTGGTTAGTTCTACAAGTCCAACCAGACGAGTGATTTTTATGAGCCGGGCACACATTCTACAACACTCCGATTTATTGTTTCACGCTGAGTGGCACCGTTAATCACACATTCGGCGAGAGAAGCAGACACACAACTGGTTCTTTTTAACTGACTATTACGTAAACATAGTGTCGTGCAGCTAAGCGATTAAAGCGCTTGTTGTGGTGCCAATTTGAACTTTTTGGACGCCCCATAATTCCAGAAGACATTCAATGTGCGCGCGCATATTATGTTTCCGCTGCAGGTGTCGAGTAGAGCAAGTCGCTTGACCAGCCTTTGTTGAATTTAAAGAGACAGTTCAGCCCCATATTTGTAACGAGGTTGCCTAGCAAGCGACTTGGCAACCACACCTTGGAAACCAAAAATTTAAAGTTTCCAAACACTAGTCGCTACGTGGCGCTGTGGTCTCTGAAAATAGATTCTTATTTCGGCGGTCGCCAATTTTGTTGTCGGAAATTACCCTTCCTGCTAGTCGGTCCCATTTTTGCGCAACGATGCCTACAACTTTAATGAGTGGAATCCACATTTTGTTACCCAAGCGGAAGTATACACACCGATAGCGAGGTAGTTATAGAGCGTAATGATTTACATCTAACATTCGTGTGGTTCATGGTTTTAGGGAGGCACCGTTATCGATGGAACGACACAAATAAATTGAACAGATTCCAACACTACGTCTTGAATATTTCAAGCAAAATAATAATGTTAAAAATTTATCAGTATGATTTTCGATCAAGTTAAATGCGTGGCACAAATTAAAATATGGTATTATTGATGTGTGCGTTAAACGTAGTAATGTATTCACAAAATGGTCCCTGAGTGCCCGATATGGGACTAAACAGCCTATTTAAGATGCCGGCCAAACATTTCTCGTACAAGCAAAACATTTCGCACCCACGCATGATATATATTGAATGTTGGTAAGGTCACCCAGGTCTTGACAACAGAAAGGCTTGCAGACGATACCCTAGCCCCAGCGGAAAGGTGATAATTTTATATACCTAGACGTCCTGTAGGGATAACCGTACCAGTGCTTCTGGTCACATACATCGGCTTCAATGGCAACTCAAATGCTAACGAGTGGCTGTGGATACGGTTCGGATTGACGACTGATGTTCGGGGAGCTGAAGGGGGGTAGTGTAAGGGGGTTGATTTGTATGGTCATCACTAGCCAGTGACAAATTACACCCCACACACATCACACACGCACTCTAATATCTCATGGATATTTCAGGTTAGCTAAGCGACTCATCGCCGGATAATTTCCCCTGGGTTCAGTAATCTAAAGACCACGCTAATAGTGCGCTCTGTTTCCAGCCCATTCTTTGCCCGTTGAGTCAGGACATAACCGCACCGTATGTAGGAGTCCTTAATTCACGGTTTGAGCAGGGGGTAAAAAATGCCCTCATCTTTATTATTTTTTTTTTAACCGAACGGAAGTCATTTATTGAGGGCATTAGCAATGCGTTTCCTTGATAACTACTCATGATGCCAATGACATGATTTAGGCAAGTAGGTGTCAATGAAGACAAGGGTCTGATAGAGAGAGGCGTAGTACTCTTACTAATGATTGGGTAGCACATCACAGCCACGAGAATCACTTTCTGACAATCACTGCTAGATTTGCATAGAGTGGGGTGGGAGTTGGGGGTAGGGAGAGGAGAGGTTGGAGGGTTACTAACACGACCTAGGTTAATATAAGTATAAACCATCAAAACATGGGCTCAGTGAAAACAGCGCCTTGATACGCCGCCAGCTCAGCGCCTTATTAAGCCGCCAGCTCAGCGCCTTATTACGCGTCAGAGACAACGCGTTGATACGAATCAGTGTCGTTTCAGTTCGCGTACCAAACAGCTCGACGTGCCATAGAAACGTTTCTATCCCCACATACTAACTACCTACTAACCCCACCACAGACACAGGTCTATCACCAGATCTACATACCAACCCCACCACAGACACGGATTTATCACCAGATCTACAAACCAACCCCACCACAGACAAGGGTCTATCACCAGATCTACTAGCCAACCCCACCACAGACAAGGGTCTATCACCAGATTTTACTAACCAACCCCACCACAGACACGGGTCTATCACCAGATCTACTTACCAACCCCACCACAAACACGGGTCTATCACCAGATCTACTAACCAACCCCACCACAGACACGGGTCTATCACCAGATCTACTAACCAACCCCACCACAGACACGGATCTATCCAGATCTACTTACCAACCCCACCACAGACAAGGGTCTATCCAGATCTACTTACTAACCCCACCACAGACAAGGGTCTATCACCAGATCTACTTACCAACCCCACCACAGACAATGGTCTATCACTAGATCTACTTACCAACCCCACCACAGACAAGGGTCTATCACCAGATCTACTTACCAACCCCACCACAGACAATGGTCTATCACTAGATCTACTTACCAACCCCACCACAGACAAGGGTCTATCACCAGATCTACTTACCAACCCCACCACAGACACGGATTTATCACCAGATCTACAAACCAACCCCACCACAGACAAGGGTCTATCACCAGATCTACTAGCCAACCCCACCACAGACAAGGGTCTATCACCAGATTTTACTAATCAACCCCACCACAGACAAGGGTCTATCACCAGATCTACTTACCAACCCCATCACAGACAAGGGTCTATCACCAGACGTCTAGCCAAGCTTGTCAAGAGCTGTCCGAGCGTTATTGAGCGGTATTATTGACAGGAGGATAACTATGACACGAGCATTGAGCCCACGTCAAGTGGAGTGAACTCCCCCCCCCCCCCCCCCATATACACACACACGCACACAACGGCTTGCATTCTCATGTTGGCATGAGGAAGCACTAAGCCATGTCAAAGGTCAGTGAGGTAGTTAGTGGTCAACGAGAACTTCTGAGTTAAGTGAGCTCGATGACACAGGTTAACGAGAGAGGTGGTGTAGGACAGAGCAAAATTGAGCCCCACAGTAATAGCTGAGCATGTGCATCGTCCAATATACATGTGAAGCCATAGATGTACAAGAAGCTCTGGTAATGTGGTAATGTGGGCAAGGTATGGATTGCTGAAGATTGATCGACGCGATAGTGGAAACCTAAGTAAATAGTAGGAGTGAATGAGTGAGTCATTCAGTCTGCTGGTTGAAAGTGTCACCCCCTGCTTTACAGAACACGTCTTCCCCAGCCACACGCCTGCTTTACAGAACACGTCTTCCCCAGCCACACGCCTGCTTTACAGAACACGTCTTCCTCAGCCACACGCCTGCTTTACAGAACACGACTTCCCCAGCCACACGCCTGCTTTACAGAACACGACTTCCCCAGCCACACGCCTGCTTTACAGAACACGTCTTCCCCAGCCACACGCCTGCTTTACAGAACACGTCTTCCCCAGCCACACGCCTGCTTTACAGAACACGACTTCCCCAGCCACGCGCCTGCTTTACAGAACACGTCTTTCCCAGCCACGCGCCTGCTTTACAGAACACATCTTCCCCAGCCACACGCCTGCTTTACAGAACACGTCTTCCTAACCCGCGCGCTGGCTTAACACAATGCGTCTTCTCCACCAACACGCCTGCTTTACAGAGCGCGTCTTCCCGACCAACATAGTCAACTTCGCTGCCAACACCACACTAACATCATTGATTTCATGCTTATCACGACAATCGCAATAACGCCCAACGTTTCATTAATCCATCTCCCTGCACAACCCATCAAACTAACTTCCCAACATGTTTCGCATACAAATGTTCCGAGGATACAAACACAAAGCCTACAGGACCGGATGCGGAAATTAAGCTGACATCAAGCTCAATGTCGGGCGCCCTGGTGACGTCAGATAATGGTCACAGGCGATTGTTCCTCTTGAAGAGATTCAAAGATGAATGAGGAAACGGTATATTTGAACTTTGGAGGTGTTTGTGGTCGCTGTTTTATCCGTATTACATTGGATGTATAGCTTCTCCGATTGGCTACTCAGATACCGATTGCCTTCCAATCACGGATAGGCTAACACGTGACGTCTCTCAAATCGGTTAAGTCATACAACTCATATGAATTCTCTAGTCTAAAATTTCACATATGAGAGATCTCGAAGAGTCGGTAATAAAATTCGACAATAAATTAAATAGATCGCCCATTATCGGATAACTTAACCTTTTCACCACCACACTCTTAACCCAATCTGTCAAAATGACTAGCTAACCTGGTCACCCAGCTATCGAAGTTAGTCAAACTCTGTAACGACTAATCACATGGTCAAATCGACTTAGCAACATAGTCACAATGACTAGCAAGGCTGGTCAGGTGTTACCTAGTCAATTTGACCACCCTGAGAGCGTTATCTTCTCTTTGTTGGGAGACCGCGATGCGCGGATCACACGGGTTGGTAGCCCTACAAGACGTCTGCGTAGACGTCTTACCGTTTCTCGAAACAACGCCACTCAATTATTTTTAGATCGATTCAGACAACTACCAAACACCAAACATACACAAGTGATGGAGTTATAGAATGCAATGATGTTTTACGGACAATTTCATCCCTTTTCGGCTGGTGATTTCATCCGTGGTAATTATTTATAGTTCGATCAACTTGGGAAGCGGTAAAAAGTCAGAAACACAGCAACATGTTTGTTTACAAGTTCAAGACCACATGCATTGCGCGGGGGGTGGGGGGGGGGGGGACTTAAGTGTAAAGATATAGTATACATGTGCCGCACGAAGGGGGTGGTTTTTTCAACATCTCGACTTTTACGACGGGTTAGACATTCGCATAATACCTTGTACGATGGAGTATACTTTTTCTCATTCTCAACGAGTACAACGGGTACAGGTTTTCGAGGTCCCGCGGCACACCCCTATCCGAGTTAGGGTAAGTGCCCCCCACTTGGGATGCTAAGGCAAAGCGGGAAATCGCGAGAATTAATTGTTTCCAAAATGGCAGACATCGTATCGCGATTTGTTAGGAAACGAACTATCGATGCCATTTATTGAAGAATAGCGTCGAGTGGTGGTAAGTTTTTTGGCGCGTAAAGTCTATTTTTTGTAAAGGCTCTTGATATATGTTATTTTCTAGGTACGCAGAGTAGTCCTTCAACCCAAACGAGAACTTGCCGACTGTGTTTGACGAACTCTTCGTAACGGTATAAATTCATGTTACCGTTACACCGGAGCTAACGGGTTGGTTACATAACCACAGATGCGCGCCGCGGCATACCTGAAGCTTGACCTTTGCGGCGGTTCTTTAACCAGTTGCTGCAGGAAATTGGAAATCTTCAGTCGAAATTTTCTGACAATCGCCTCCATACTATTAGGTGAGAATATTAAATAGTTTTCTGTATTTTTGTATGTATTGTCGTGTACCATTGCTGGTATCAGTACTAATGAGTGCTTAGCTTCAACCATAAGTCTACTGTGTGTTTTAGAATGTCGCAACGCAGGACGACACCAGCAATAACATCTGTTGGAGAAGCTGTGGATGTAACAGAGGTCATGGCCATGGGCATGCTGATGGCCGCCATTTATGTGTTTATGTGCCTTACCACCTATCGACCAAAAAGACGTTTCGTTATGTACAGAAGGTGATGCTGGTCGTTGATGATGAGGCTAAAGACCCAGTTGATGCGAAGCTTCTTTGTGTCAGGGCTAGTATTAACAAGGGCATGCATGTAAGTGTTTATATACAATAAAGTCTACTTGTTTTGCATATTATGTTGTCTGACTTGTTTTTACACTGGTTCTTACACTGATTCGACCTTTAATCATAGTCAAACTGACCTTCATTCATAGTCAAACTAGTCAACTTGACTAACTTAACTAGTCATATTGACTATCCACCAAACGACTAATGTGTTAGTCAATTTGACTAAAGCAGTTAGTCACATATTAATTAGTCAAAATGACTAATCTACCTAGTCAAGTAAAGAGTAGTCAAAAACGACTAATCTATTAGTCACTATGACTATCTCATTGGTCACATTGACTACAGTGTAAGTAGTAATGACTATTGTACTTAGTCAGAGCGACTAGAAGATTTGGTCAGTTTGACTATGATTGAAGGTCAGTTTGACTATGATAGCAGGTCAGTTTGACTTTGTTCGAAGGTCAGTTTGACTTTGTTTGAAGGTCAGTTTGACTAGGTTTGCAGGTCGAGTTGAATATGCTTCATACACTATGATTGAATACAAATATTTTTGACCCAATAAGTCACACTTCAAACCAGTGTAAAAACATAATACAGCAAAACAAGAAGACTGTATTGTATATAAACACATAAATGCATGGCCTTGTTAATACTAGCCCTGACACAAAGAAGCTTCAACCGGGTCATTCATCATCAACGACCAGCATAACCTTCTGACCCTAACCAAACGTCTTTTTTGTCGATATGTGGTAAGGCATTAAACACATAAATGGCAGCCATCAGCATGGTCATGGCCATGGCCTCTGTTACATCCACAGCTTCTCTAACAGATGTTCCCTCAATGAAAATATGGACTTGGGCATCAGGCAATTCTCACTCATACAGCAAGTAGTATGGGTAATGGCGGATCCAGCCCACCTACCTATACTACTACTGTCTGTGAGCCAACAAAAAGACCCACTTACACTAATGAATAGGCCCATTTCAACGTATTTTAGCCCAGTTCGACTAATGATTTTCACCGAGAGGCTCCAAATTTACGGGTACAAAACGTACACTTGCATTAATGATTTATTAGACGAACACTGGACTATTGCCGAACAGGGTCCAGAATGTCCCATTTCAACGTATTTTAGCCCCCTTTTCAATGTATTTTAGCCCCCCCCCCCCCCTTCGACTAATTTAACCACGAAAGGTATAACTCGCTGTCGACTATATGGGGCTCCACAACCACAAGAGCCACGGGTGTCTATAGGGAAGGGCCACGAGTCGCAGGTGCCCGTCCAGCGGCCACAGAGCCATCCTACCCACTGTGTACCCCCTTATAGAGCTTTGCGAGTACATAGGTATATACCATGCCAAGAACAACCTTACCACGAGAAGCCTATTCCGAAATACGATCTGGAGCCTTGTCTGTTCGTGCAGCAAAGGAGAAATACCACATTTCGCAAGCAAGGTACACAAAAATCTGTGGAATAGCCCAAGAAAATGTTCCACCTCAAGATACCTCCCTCTTGGTTCTCGAAGATGGCATTTCCAATGTAGAAAATTCGATGATAAAAAACCTTACCTTCACGATGTCAACTTGATAAGCAATCAGTATTATGTATCGCATTAGAGTCTCAGGAATCGTAACAACTTGTAAATATGCATAATCGCCTAAAATGTGCGAGGCGATTAACTTATCCGACTAAATATGGCGGCGAGAATGCGCAACGTAAGTCGAATTGTAACATACTTGTTATTATGCTGGATAAAGTAGAGGAAAAGGTAACTAGGTCGGAAAGTCATAAGGTATAAATATAGTATAAACTGACTCACCTGTGAAATGTACGATCAGGCTGATAATGGTATAATAAAAACTTAGCAAAGTCGTCAACGACAACGTAATTCAAGAGACCGGTTGTTGACAACCACCAGAATTCGCAATGGAATTTCGCCGAAAAGTTAGAAATTAATCGAATATCAAATGTTCGCCCGTAGATTCGTTAAAAAACAACATATTCATTAAATTCAGTCTATACTCTCACTGTTGGTGGTTTTAAATTCTTCTCAGTACGTATTTTTAACGTGATAAGTGATGATCAGTTAAGCATGTTTGTCAATCTATCTATAAAAGTGTGCTTTTGCGCTATTTTGTAGACGTCTTGCTGTTGATATTGGCAACAAAATTGTGCTAAGACTCGCGCTTGCTGGCTTTTATGATGCATCGAACTTTGGCTCGAGCAGCTGTGTACAGGTTCTTGTTGGTTTAAGTGGGTCGCATTCTGAACTATACAGTGCCCCTTTGCGCTCTCTGATCTTTCTAAATAATCTACTCTACCACAACATCCATGTCCAATTCAATTGAAATATTCATAGAAATAGATTTTCCCTTACTATGATCACCGACCAACACACTCACCCCCCCCCCCCCCCCCCCCCTTCACACCTACTTCCGATGCCTCACTTATTTATGAACCCGACAGAGACATATTATAATTAAGACCCACACAGCCAAACCTCACATCCGCTTTCACTCAACGTAACCAAAACCCGCGTTGACATCAACATCATAGGCAGCACCGATCTCCTTACACATCGACTTCTGCGCAGGCTAGGATTCGCCCCTGTCCCCCGTTAATCGCTTTAAGGCAAATATCGGGCCATTACGCGAGTAAATATTGATTCGGTTGCTCGCGTAGTCGCGCGCACCGCCCGGGTGACTTCCGGTTTGATGCGCTCGTTCTCACAACCCAGGTGTCTGCTTTCTGACAGATCTGCTCGCTGCGTAATGCGAGTAAAGAGGAAAGGTTCAACGTGGAATGTGAGTAGAAATTGTGCGTTACATCGTGTGAGCCAAGGTATAATATGGAAGCGAATCAAAATTCATATTTGCATGTAACGCGCAAGGTGAATAAAGTGCATAATCGAATATCGTTATGTCTCTGGGATTCAAGTCAGCTGTTAACCACTACTATGCGGTGGGTTGCGCCCACTAAGAGTTCATCAGCGGATTGCAAGTTCTATTCCTTTACCAGCAACCCACACTGGAGAAACACTTGGAAGATAGCTGTTATGGAAAGTTGTGGTCACCTAAAGAACATCACAGTCTATGCCCTTGCCACTTCTCGCAAGCTCCAAGCACCAAAAGAATAGTCGGTTGGAATCATGTCAAGCCAGACTTGTTTTCCACACGGAAACCACCTACTCCGAGGAAAAAATCTCTGTGGCTCGTATCCATGTTGAGTGTGCTATGCGGGGTATTAAGGAATTCAAGATTTTGGAAAGTTGCGATGCTTAACAAATATGAAAACATTTTCAAAGCATGTCCATTCCTTGTCAACTTCAAACAAACTTTCTTGAACCTTTCATAATTACCTTTGTACAAACTGTTACAACCAGTGTCACAACAAATCACACACAAATAATATAATATAATATAATAGACCCATAATATAATAATATAATAGCACTATAATAGACCCGCCCCGGTCGGACGGTAGATACATATATACGACGTCGTGCAAGGCTAACACTATGCATCCAGACATGGCCCTCAAAAGGACCGCTCCACTCAACCACCTGAATCACGTTGTCCACCGACACAAGTCGCAACCCATGGCCAACAGGTTGCCCCTATTAGTCGCCTCTTACGACACACACAAGAACAGTGGACCTTTTCTACCCCCGGACCCACAGGGCGAGCAGATGGACTGAAGGTTTAGCTGGGGATTCGTGGCATTTCTTCTTCACACACATACGTTTAAATTTCCAAAGAATCTACAGCTAGCAGATGAAAGTCGTGGAAATTTAACAACTTAGCCTGACATGGCATGTTGACATCGAGACAAATGGAATTGAATTTCGGTCTTAATATGTGTTTTGATCGACTAGCGGTTTTCTTTGTCCAATACTCGAAAATTTATGTTGACAATTCATGTTTGTTTATGTTTGATGCGCGCTACTTGTTATCACCCGGTCATAAGTCAAGGCCGGGCCAAATCGCTGGCGCTCCATTACCTATTGGAGAGATGTTATGTTAGCGCAGCACGTTATGTAGCATCCAACAAATCTGCCATGGGGATTGAGGCTGCGCCAGACCTAGCGGTTTATCGATCAGTTCAGGTGAGAGAGAGAATGGCAGGTGCGCCGGGCAGCCCCAGTCACATACACGCCAAAAACGGCACCACAACGGATCCATTAAAAACCAACACACTGTCCTCCCATTCACTTCAAACATGTCTTAATATGGACCCCAATCAAGCGGCCCAGAACGGATGAAACTCCAAGAAGTTTATTACACATACCATCACTCGCTTATACAGGCATATTAAGTTACTATAACCCATACTGTTTAGATATAATTTGTCGAGCTGACCATAGTAACGGAATATCGCTTAGTTCAGTTGCCATTTCGCAAGGTTTCACATCTGGTTGAGTCGGGCAATTCTTGTTTCCATTGTTAAGAGTTTGCATGGGTTTTACGCAGCGAAATTGGCAAGACCATTGCCATTGCTGACCGGTTGACGCCATATACTACCATACACCCCACAAGGCGCGAGATATGGGTGCAGAGTGACTTCGTGGCGAATACAAATTTGAGAAGCACGGCGAAACCGTTGTGGCTCCAAAACGATTTGATTTCGATACCCGTCACATTTAAACTAAAACTGGGCGGTTTGCCGGCAGAGGTTTCCATGGAGGCAGGCATCCGAGAATCTTTGAGAAGACCGTTGTTTTTGTTCGCGTTATCTATATAGCCCTACCGGACGTCTATCCAACGCAATGGATAAATCCACAATTCAAATCTGCCCTTCCGCAGGGCTATTCTAGTTTGAGTCCGATCTCCAGCAGTCAACCATTGTTGTACCATCGAGTAATATTATATTCAATTCTCAAAAAAGGATTTTTTTAGCATTGGAATGAATTATCATTAAAAGATATAACAAATTGTTATGTACATTGAAAGATTCGTTTGTAATGGCAAAGGAATGCATTGCAATATCCAAGCTCTTAATGTTAAACTACTGTATGGGGTGACCACAATATAACATAGGTTGAATGTATACTCTGCTTACTGCAGTTTTATTTTGGATGCATACTGAAGCAATGTCTAACACAAACTTGCCAAATAATCTCAAATCAGAACTGATGCCATGATGTTGATTGTGATGCAGCAACAGTTGAACATGCTGGTTTGATCTCATTTTATTAATTCTCTTACTCTGCTCTGTCTCTTGTAACGAAAGTGCGACTCAGAGCTCATTGTCTTCCACAAACATTATAACTTGTGAACTCTATCAAATGTGTCTGAGCACTCTGCCTGAAATGAAACCTGGCTGGAACACTTGGATCTCATGAAGTTGATGAATATGTGATGTCCATGCTTTATCAGCAATTTTTATACTATAAGATGCACTTAATAACCATTTACATTTTGTACTTGATTCTCTTATTCTGTATGTCAGTCATTTGTATTTGACAGCCCATTGTTAGTCATGTACATGAGTTAACATGCATCTGACACCTTGAATGCATGTTGATTTTTTAATTATTATTTTCATATTTGGCAGATACAGTTGCAGATATACTTGACTCTGCTTTAAGCAACACTTTGATGTCAGATATTATGTAATCATGTGTTTTTATTCTAGACCTAACAAAATGCCAAATAAAGAGCCAGGGTCACTGATTGGACAAACCGGACACCATTTCCAAAAGAAATAAGATCAGACAACCAAATTGCGAGGATTTTAGATGATCTTTCAAGACCCCTGGGATTGGGGTGATGCTTGCTTCACTGAGCGATGCAATAGACAAGTTGTTTGATATGCCAACAGCTTTCATACTGCTTCGAACATCACACAAACGCAGCCCCATATGAAACGCCTTGATGTTAACCAATCACGAATCCTCTCTGATATTGCTGCAGGGTAAGAAATGCGATGTAGGTGAGATCATAACAGTGTTTTTAAGGGGCCCAGGGCGCTGACAAGTCCATAGCACCCTAGAAAAACGGGTCTCAAGTGCATGCATCATGAGAATGGGGGGCTGAGAGATATACGACATACATATGGTATATAATGGTGCATATCGTTGACGGGAAAAGTACGCCTGGAAAGAAAGGTGCAGAATTCAACAGTGGAAATCATTGACCATTCACAAATGTTGTGTTTATACCAGTTCGTCATAACCAGAAGGGATCAAGAGGTTCCTTACAGCCTCAAATCACCTCACCTCCTCCCCATATACTGACCTCCAAATCAGACCAGGACATCTTAATCCCACCTTGCAATACCTCCACTCCCCTGCCTCATAGCCTTGTCAACATTTTCCCCATTACACAATACATCCATCAACATCAAAAAACAAATCAATTTGTCTAGGCTGACAAAGTGACAGTCTTAAGCGAGGATGATGAGCCTGGGGTGAACAATACCTCCAATGAAATGGTGGGTTTGGGATACACTAAGCAAATACCAGGATTGTTCAAAATAAGTTGTAGTGATGGCTTGCATAGGAATATCCCATCCCTAACAGAAATGGCCCATTTGGACTTGATTTGAAGGAATGGGTGGTGGTAAGAGAGGTCTACATCGGGGTAATCCATGATATGAGAGTCTGGCGATAAGGGAGCAGGTTGGAGGGGATGTAACTTGGGTAAATGATGTACTGGAGGAAGGTGGAGAAATGAGAGGGTTGGTGTCCGAGGGGAGGTTTGTTTAGGATGGTGTCAGAAGAATGGCTGATGAGGGGTGGTGTCAGGGAGGCATTTAATGAGGGGTGGCAACAGAGGAATGGTTTATTAAAGGTATAGTGCCAGTGGGGTGGCAAAAGTAAGGGGCTGTCATAGGCTTCGTATTTGAAAGAGGTGGTATCAGGGGGTGAGTTTGTTGGTGGTACTGGTAGTGTGTGGGAGACTAACCAGTGAAATCATCATGTAAAATCGTCAACCACTGTTGGAGCATATTAGTTTCGGGCTGTATAACAAAGGTTTGTAATGGTGTAGACCGTGTAATAGATAGGTGCAATAATTCACAATGACAATAATGGAGAATTTGTGGAAATAGTTATATATAAATTTCCAATGTCAAATCTCCACCACAAACCTCACTACCTCTCTCACTATCTCTTTCTCTCAAACACACACAAGCATATGCAGAAGGGGTTGGGGGGAGGGGGCTGATACACGTTATTCACATTAGCCATTGCTGTTTCTATTACACTCACTATTGTGCTTTTATAGAAACTTACCTTGATGTCCAGTATTCCGTTCTTAACTGACTCGACGATAACCAAGCAGCTTGATTTGGGGCTGACTTGGACGGACCTGACATTGCTGTGCCAAACCAGCTCAATCGATACCCGCGGCATACAACCTGGGCTGCACATACAGGAGAAATAAATTTGCGTCATAGCGGGCGTTGTGCGTCAATCATAAAGTGTAAGTGTGGTATCATAACGCGTCACGATCCCATCCTACCCCAGGTTGCGCCCGCAAAAATGTGCCAAAACAGCCAAACTGGCTCCAACAACAGGGGGGACTTAAGCATTGCTATATCAAGAACAGGGGGTACTTGAGCATTGTGATATATAATCAGGACTCATGCTGCGCCGTATTTCGTCCTTATAATTGTTTCTAGCTGGTGAATCATCCATGCTATAGACCCAACGATTCTCTAAATCACATGTGCTCGGTTCCCGTTTCTAAGCGTCCGGCCCTTTCCAAGCGCTCATAAGCTTGACATCGGAAACCGAGCGCATGTGCTCCAAATAACCATGTAGGTTTGATATTTATCATATTAGTGGTCACCCGGATATAACCTCCCAGACGCGACTAGAATGCTAGAGAGAAAAAGGTGTTAAGGAACCAGTTAGGATCGCTATCAGCGATGTGACGTCACACTTTGTTGCCCAATTTCTAAAGGCAATGATAAAATTCAGGACAGTTCAGTAAAATAGGGAGTCATTCAAGAGACAATCATCATAGCGTCTTTAAATATCGAAATTTAGGACGGGCATTATCATAACGTCGATATATAAAACCAGGATGCAACACACCATACCAACACCAGCAAATTGAATGCATACACAATATCATTTCTTATCAAAATAATTGAAATAATGAAGTATGATTATATTATTATAAATAGTCTACTACATGTGATAATAGGACACAACTCACCTTTGTTTTGACGAATTAGCTGACACAATCCCAGCACCAGTCATTGGCACCCAAAAATAGGGGAGCGGTTATATATATCAGCCTCCAGGGCAAAGGTTTACATGTGACATCAAGTTGTCAATTGAAGCAGAAACATGTTGATTGCCCAATACACTCCATATAGAAATACAATGGATAAAGAAGAAGTATACAGCTCATCGTGATTATAAACACAACATCACCTTCACAACAATAATACCCAATATCAAAGCTCCCGCATCAACGTGGACGAAACACATTATAACATCACATCTGAGCTGTGAATGGCATGGAAATCACTCCATAGGCAAACAACAGATATCCAACTGTCGCTATAACAATGCATCCATTCATCATCTGATTGTTTCTGGAAAGAGAAAGTGACTCACGTTGAGCAGTGGCAGTCAAACAGCGGACGATACAACGGGAGCTCTGCAAGCAGACACCATCGCCTAAGCACAAATGACAGAAGAACAAAAATAAGGGCATCTTGTAAGTTTTTCAGAATGTTTCCCCAAGAACGTGTTCCGACTGCTGGTTTGTGAGTGGATTGACAATCACCATTTTCTAGTCTGTCTATCTATTTATATAGTCATATTGTATAGGTGGTGAATTGGGCATTAGTGATGGTGATTAATGAGGAGGAGGAAATGAAAACCGCCTCTATATAGTATATGGATAGTTCTGAGTCATTTCACAGTGATTAGCAAACACAACACAAGTTTACATTGATGAATACCAGAGGACAACAGCCCTCGAAGCTCTGCTTTTTTGACATGACTGTGTATTCAATGGTCCCAGAGCCGTACAATTTTGTTACATTGGCCTGCCTAGTAATTGAACCACACGAGAGAGGTAAAAATGCGTTAAATCCGAGCCTGCTTATAAACCGATGCGTAAGGAGATCGAGCACATTTTTACGACATTCCACAATCTGTACTGAAAAAACATACCACCTAGACGTATCCGATACACACATGCATTGTTTGTGCTCGGATAAGAGATCAAGGTTGCTGATAACCTATCTGGTCAAAGGTGACGACAAACGGCATATTTTCTGAAGATTGCTTAGAAGTAGCAGTGTCGATTCCTTGTTGGGGTCTACATGGTACGAGATTATTTAAATTTGTTCTGCAATAACTCATCTTAATGGAGGAGGCATTAACATAAAGGGAAGTGTAATTTGTGGCAGCCAGCTTGCTTGGTAAGAATATGGGCCATCAAAAGTGAAGGAAAGGGGAGTCATTAGAGCTAAAAAGGCGAAGCTATTTCAAATTTTCGGTGGTGGGAAAACCAAACCCACATATCGACCCCTGCGACCTCACTTCGATCGCTTGTTCATATTTCAAATAAACAATGTATAAATGCGCGTTAACATTAGTGGCGTGTGGGGTGAAGGATGTTCAAACAATGACGCAATCTGAACCAATCAAAGCATCAGAAAGGCATGAGCGTTATACAACCACTAATGCTGGATGGATGTGGGTCTACTAGATGACTTACACGTCAACATCCTGCACTAATGCAGGGAAGTTGGGTCACTATGGCAACATGTCAAGTGCGAAAGAAACGCCAAATACAATAAACAAGCGAGCATGTGTGTGATTGAGTGTAAGAGGGAACATGAGATTGGTCAATTGCTTCCACACATAGTAAACAGCATCCACAACCACACATAGTCAGCCATTTTCGCTCATAATCAGCCACCACACATAATCAGCCAACAACCACACATAGTCAGCCACAACCACACATAACCAGCCACAACTAAACATAGTCAGCCACATCCACTTAAAATCCGCCACAACCACACATAGTAAGCTTAATCCACACATAATCATCTATATCCACACATAGTCAGCCACATCCATACTTAGTCAGCCACATCCACAGTCAGCCACAACCACACATAATCAGCCACAACCACACATAGTCAGCCACAACCACACATAGTCAGCCACATCCACACATAACCAGCCACAACTAAACATAGTCAGCCACATCCACTTAAAATCCGCCACAACCACACATAGTAAGCCACAACCACACATAGTAAGCTTAATCCACACATAGTCATCTATATCCACACATAGTCAGCCACATCCACACATAGTCAGCCACAACCACACACAATCAGCCACAACCACACATAGTCAGCCACATCCACACATAGTCAGCCACAACCACACATAGTCAGCCACAACCACACATAGTCAGCCACAACCATACATAGTCAGCCACATCCAAATAAAATCAGCCACATCAACAGTCAGCCACAACCACACAGTCAGCCACATCCACACATAGTCATCTATATCCACACATAGTCAGTCACAACCACACATAGTCAGCCACAACCACACAGTCAGCCACACCCACACAAAGTCATCTATATTCACACATAGTCAGCCACAACCACAGTCTGCCACAACCACACATTATCAGACACATCACGACAGAAAGACAAGAATTCAATTTACCAATTGATGAACTTGACGACAAGGTAAAACAAAATACGATACGATCATCACATTCAAAAGTAAGTTTTACAACTGCTATGATGACAAAATCTTCCATGATTACTGGCCGAATCATAGCACGGTTCAGGGTGAATCCCTATCATGGCAATCATTACTGATTTCCCTTCCGCTTGAACAGTAATGTATTCCGTACCGGAAGTGACGTCATCCACACACATAAAATTAAAAGATTCAATTTGCGCTGTCCATGACATCAATTGACCCATTTTTTTTACTATTAAACCGATGTTTACCATTTTATTAGCGATTGTTACATTTAGTAAAGTTGTCTGCTCGAAAATGGAGAATATTTTGAGAAAAAATGTCATTTTAAAAGTTTATTAATGGTTTCAGCTTTCTGATCGGACAATAATTGGCTTGTCAATTACGAATTGAAAGAATTTGACCGATTTTTGTTTAACCTTGACCTTATTGTGAGGTCAAGGTAAAAAAAACAACGGGTCTGGGTTTTTGGCAACATTGTTGCCGACCTTTCAAAAAAAATTATTAATATAAATTTGATAAAAAAAATTGCGACCGGAATCGCCTGCCCAAAAAGCTTTACAAACAAACAAAGTTAAACATTTAGTATGAAGTTATCCAACGTTAAATTCATCGCAGCACATTGAAGTAATACTGAACATCATTTCATTATCATTCTGAAGAACTTCAAGTTATGAGGCAAGGTTCTTACCGTGTATACTGATCGTACTATCAAACCCAAATTCTGAATTATGTGTATTAACTCATGCCGTAGCGGCAGGGATTTTGTTTTCCAAGCGAGAGGTCGGTGTTCAAATACCAGCCAAGTCAGTTTTATTTTTTTTCCCAATTTTCGTGCCACCACAATATTTTCATCTGATTTTGTGAGAAGGCTATTCATGCAGTCGATGACAACAGCTGAGCTGATTTTTACGACTATTGAACGGGTATTTACTATTTTATAAGCAATCAAATATTTGACGAAAATTGATGAAGTGAAATTTGTTTTTCCAACTCAACGCACTTTGAAAACGATGAATATTTTGATAGCATATGTCAATTATCAAAGTTTGGTAATTGTATCAGCTTTTAGAAAATGTAATTTTTTTTACGATCGGCCGATAATTATTGAATTAAATGCGAAATTAAAAAGTTTAGAGATTTTGGCTACCAGGAATTTTCGATCTGCTACAATTTTTTTAACCATGCATTATTTACAATTAAGTATATATAGAAAAAGTTTACAATTACATAACACTTTCCGAATATGTGAACTGTTTTAAAATGAAACCCTAAAGCATGGAAGTATTGAGCATTAAACTTGTCATTTTTTGAAAACTTTGATGCTTTCACAAACGGAAATGACGTCATCAACAACCATAAAATTTTGTGATGCAACTAACCATGTCACTGATAACCTTCGACAAATCGCATCTCTGATTGGACAATCTAATTAAGAGCTCCAATCAGACCTCGCGATTTCTTTCCCCCGGCAGACGATCAATGAACTTCCAGGTACAGTAAATCGCCTATACGGCTAAAATAGCGTTTGAACTCGAAAAAAGTACCTTTTTAGGTGGCAAATGTCGGGGCGGATGGTTCTGTTAGGTAGATGAACATATTTTCAATGGCTATGGGGCGCGCCGGGCTCGTAAACGGGACTAAGGATGGTTTAAACGAGATTTTTTGGTGAGCTGGTGGCGAAATCGTTGTCCCCCCCTTGCGTTTATGTATACATAGAAAATAGCGACCGGCAGATGAACGCAAATCCCTGTGAATCTTGCTTCCTCAAACCCCTAACCTCGTCGCTTCCATTGCGTCAACTCCATCTCATTCAACACCATTCATCCTAACACCCCTCATCCACCCCACCTGGATATCATTGGAACGCATCAACATCAATTGAAGAGAGCGAGCCATTTCAAGTGCGCTTTGCTTGCATTCAGAAAAACTAGCAGTGCTGCACTCAATCGGCGACACTAGAAGCCAGGGAGAGAAGAAGCGGGGATGGAATGGGAACTCTCGTCGGGTCGCCAGCCTCAGCAGCCAACCGCGTCTAGTGCCTCGTAAACTAACAACAACTTAATCCAAGCAATATGTCAGCTTTTTGTCGGATAGGGGATATGTTGGTGCTTATAGGGTTAGACAAGGAGGTGACCAAATCATCAACACCTGGCGCGGGTGGTGGGGTGGTGTTTGGGGTTGGGTAAGGAAGCAGTGGGGTGACTAAAGTCTGCTCCTGCAGAGGTGGAGGTGGAGGAGGAGCAGGATGGTGATGATATCACACATATGAGGTTGATTTTGGTGTTGATGATGTCGACGATGACGTTGGTAATACAAATTATGATGATGACTGCACGTTTTTGTTTGAAATTGTTACTGTGGTTGATCATGCCACGTGGAGAGGCGTGAAATCGCTTTCACGCACAAGAAGCCCAAGATCCCTGTGCCTTCATATATCAGAAAGTACGAGCATCAGAAGGTATGAGCAAGGCGCGTTTCATGACTCTAGCGTCTAGGGGGAGAGATGTGCAGTTACTTACTGAGCTCAACAGCTACAAATATCCTCAAGATTGGTGTGAACTCATCACTTTATCTCAAGAGTGATTGTCAAAAATCGTCTTGCCGTAGCAATTTCCACAGCGCGATCGATCGGCACTCTATGCCTGACACCAGGAACCCAGCGCGCGTGGCAATTGCTATCGGTATTGTCAACACGCAGCGAGGACAAATTATCCATCATACATTATTTAACAAGCACCACTTAACATCCGCGGTGATGGCGTAATCTAATTAAGGCGATAACTCGCGTACACTTCAGCGTGTAGCTCTATCGATGTTGGACACCGCGGGGTGACGCTGTCTGTGAGCTCTACCGATCCGTGTGATTGAATGATAGATGTCATTATGAGCGGCCGCTGACAGAGAGATTGAATGCCGAAAAAGCTCCACCCCCGCACCGACAAGAACAGGTGACTAATTGCGTCATGCGAACAATATACCAATAGGTGCTGATAAGCAAATCACTAGCATCGCTATAGCAGTTTTTAATATCCTGTTTCACTCGAGTCCCAAAACCGCACAAATACATTAATGGGTAGACAGGTGAGAAGTTTTAAGACTCGAGCGCTAGGAAAAAAACTCTATTCATCCGCTCTGAACCGATTATTAACTATCAATATTTCACAGGACTAGAAAAAAACACTCTTCAGATTGTACATGCCTATTCTTATTACAATACTCCCATAAAAAGCCGGGATTTTCGAGCAAACGCTTAAAATCCAGACTTGCCAAACATGGATGACGCCAGCGACGTCACGGGTGATAACAATTGTTTGCTTCACCAAGCGTTTCTGTACCAGAGCAATGTAAAAGATAACTGAATACATTGTTGCTTGCTAACCAAACAGTGAAAACAATTAACTTAACCAGACGATTATTTCATATTTAAGAGCTAACAAGATGTTGAATGGTTGAGGACGTGACCTACTTCTCCGCAACGACTTCCCGCAAACATGCGATCAAAATAAAGCTGGCTTTTAGCTCGCCATACATATATCAATAAGACGTCGTGCACGGCTAGCTTTTATCACGCACGCAAATGAGCTTGCAAGTATAACGTATGAGTGTGCGACCGAGAAAGGTAATTTGTGTACGTGACTGAGTGAGAGAATATGTGGGAAGACAAAGAGAGAAAGAGACAAACCAAGAGACAGAGAACAGAAAGACAGACCAAGAGAACAGACAGACAGCCGAACATTATGGAAATTGGGTCGTTTTTACATCAATCCACATGCCACTATATAAAGCTATATGAAAGCATCATCCCGCTACCTCAGCCTCCATACGCCAACTCATGTAGCTCTCAATCTCGCGACTCGTCCACGATTTGTACGATTAAATCCGACAGCAATGACCGTAGGTAAACATAAGAATAGCCTGCCCACAGAGGAGATGGTGATTAAAGACGAATGTATCCACACAGAGGTTGCGTCTCAAGTGTTGGTGAATTCAACCGGTCGCAGGAATATCGATAAATGGTTAAGTAGAAAATTGGGTTTGCAGTTCCTCTTCTCCATTGGATTAACATCGAGGCTGGAAAGTTACAGGTGAAGATAAATATGGTTAGAACGCTTAAGAACCACTCCGTCGTTTGCATATTTTCCCCACAGCTAGTTTAGAAGCCATTCGAAGCAGACAGCACCGCATCAGCGGATTGTATTTCTGGCATCAATGGTCGCGACTGACAGGCTATACGCAATGGGATATGATTTATTAACGAGGAATTCAATACGAACGACCGGTTATAAGCGTCTTCTAAATTAAGTTCTAGCCGCTTCGCTTTCCAACAGATATCAGTGATCGATTTGGTTGGGCTTCTGTCAGCGTCGTATTGCTAATTCGGAGTGTGTAGGTCGTGGCGTGTGTGGGGAGGAGGAGGAGGCGGAAGTGGTCAGTGCTCAAGTCAAACATCCGAAATCTTATGTCAGTTGTCCACGGTGGGTGGAATGTCTGATCTGTTGACGACTGAAAAGAGTTTACTTGCTCAATCTAATGTCAGAAGTGGGATGGACTGTCACAAGATGGTGGATGGTGGTAACCATTGTCAACGTGAGCTCGTGTCATGAAAACCGTCGCGAGCAAAATGAACGGACCCTCAAGTGCTCGGTTTCCGATGTCACCAGGAACCAAGCTCATCGGCCACCGTCGAGGACATCAATAGACATTGTAACCCTGGAACCACTATTAATTACAAACATCAACAGATTACAGTTCAATCACTTGGACTGCCGATGGCGCCCTGATACATATATGGGAACTATAAATCCTCTTGTTAGCCATGGCTTAACGGCTGACGTGCTCGCATGCAAAGAACTCTGCCCATCATCTCGGATCTATTCATTATTTCAGCGCATCCATGCACTTATCTAGTCGGCGCTACCCAGGTGGACGAGATTTCGTCGCGCATGGAACTATCAATTAATTTTAACTGCCAAGCCTGCAAGATTCTCAGGCATTGATCTCGCATGCACCCGGCGACCTTATGTATCAATGATAAGGACACCTGGTAAAACAACTTACCATCGATTAGGAATTACTTGGAAAGTCAATAATCCAACTAGGAAATGGATGGCTCCGATGCTGGAACGACCCCGCAAATTAGTGTCCATATTGAAGTTTAAAACAAATAATCCGCATGGAATGTAAGTACAATAAATCAGCTCAAGAGCAAATATGCAGATTTAACGTTGAGCTGAAGTTTACCGCCGCGCGCGCGCGCGTTTTGCTCTCGCGGTGACAAAAACATCCATTCCCCTACTCAGTTATGAATTATAAGCTCCTCGATGTGTCAACGAGACAATCGAACCCAAACAGATTGAACCTCTGGAACGATAAGCACCGAAAGATAGTGATATAGTTTAAACAAATCGTGGGAGGCAATTCACATAATGTCAGCCATAGAATTTAACTAAGACCCTAGACCCATTTGCGATGTTAGATTTTGACAACGTTGATGCAGATGACTTTTGATGCACTCCAGCAGAGATAATCAGAATTGGAACCCGTTTAATAGCCATGCTGGGTGTATCTATGCTCGGCAACCTAGAATCAATAACCGAGCGCCGAAGCCTGTGACCTGTGGGGCTAGATGCCGGACTCTCTGGTGACCTCTCTTGGCTATCAACCAAGACAACCGATGGCCAAATCAGCGAGTAAACGAACATCTTTCTCCCCTGTGAATGTAGAGGAACGTGATCTAGAAAACTACATGATGGCACATGCATGCGAACAAGAGGCTAATAGTTGAAGCTCTACTACTTATGACATGGTTTTCTGAAACAAGGTAATTTGGGTCAGCTAGTAATTCAGAAAGACCCTATCAAAAGTTATTTTACATTGCAAAAGAGTAACGGCGAATTTTATGTAAGTTGCCCCCAATAACTCGGATGTAAAAGGTCATAAAGGGATATTTTTTAGATGTCAAGGAACCATCAACATGGACAGGAAAAGTGTCATCAACAGTTATTCTTAACTTGGTTTACATAGGACAAGAACTCGGAGGTCAGGGGATTTTAGGTTTGCTAATAACTCAAAGGTCACATGGGACAAATGTTGTGTTTGCAAGGAGCCATTAACACGAGAGGTCCATGCGTAATTAGGGTAAGGTAAGGTTAGTACAGGACCAAACGTCACACAAACACTAATGTTTTATATGGTGCCTCGAAAGGTGGGATGAATATGAGGAGAAAAGATTTACCTGATTGAGCAATTGGCTTCTAGGATCAATGGAAAAGAGAGGGAATGCATGATGATGGTGATGATGACGATCATCATCATCATCATCATCATCATGAAAAAGATCAAAATGCAAACGATTATCCTAGGGCATGCTGACTGACTGGGGCAGGCCATTCCAGCCTCTCGTCCAGGCCAAAGTGTTGTGTTGCATATATGATCCTCGCAAGCACCTTTCCACCCAACCATCGTCAACACACAGCCCCAGGTAGCCCCGTATTGGTCCCTTCTTACGACATGCAGGAGGATACAGTGGGTCTATTCTACCCCCGCACCCACAGGTGGGGGTGTAATTTGGGGTTACCAGCTTGCTTAATAAGGAAACGTGACACCAAAAGTTTCCGACGGACGGACGGACGGACGGAAGACACAGCAAATGTATATGATAAACACTACTCGAGAGCAGAGCCAATAAAACAGACATGTATATATGCATAAGTTACAACTCATGGTGCATACATAACGTGACTTCCGTGTCTATATCTAACATTTCATTGATCGTGGTATAGTCCTTGCTACCCGACATCGGAAACAGAGCGCCTGAGGATGGAATTAACACAAGTCAAATCTTCATGCATGATCCCAACTGGGCTATTTATAAACGGGAACTGTCTTCGTATTTCACCACAGTTGATATTTCCCGTGGCTCAGTGCCTAAGATCTGGATTACGCAATGACATGCTGTACCTTTTTCGTGCAGTTTCTGTCGATTCGATTGCTAGATGGCTAGTAGTGGGGCTAGATGCCAACCTCCCAGCTTACCAGTGGGGCTAGATGCCAACCTCCCAGCTTACCAGTGGGGCTAGATGCCGACCTCCCTGCTAAACTGTGGGGCTAAATGTCAACCTCCCTGGTTGACCAGTGGGGCTAGATGCCAACCTCCCTGGTGACCAGTGGGGCTAGATGCCAACCTCCCTGATGACCAGTGGGGCTAGATGCCAACCTCCCTGCTTACCAGTGGGGCTAGATGCAGTAGGGGCTAGATGCCAACCTCCCTCCAGTGGGGCTAGATGCCAACCTCCCTGGGGTAGGCTAGATGCCAACCTCCCTGGTGACCAGTGGGGCTAGATGCCAACCTCCTTGGTGACCAGTGGGGTAGATGCCAACCTCCTTGGTGACCAGTGGGGTAGATGCCAACCTCCTTGGTGACCAGTGGGGTAGATGCCAACCTCCTTGGTGACCAGTGGGGTAGATGCCAACCTCCTTGGTGACCTGAAGGCGCGAGGGGGGTGACCTTGAGGAGGAAATGCCAATCTTTTTGGAGACCTATGGGGAGGGAGGGAGAGAGGGATTACGATTAGCAGTCGTACTACACTCCACAGTACCGGAATCAATACAAATAAAACAAGGATCTGGAGGGACGCGAAGTGTGGGGGTGGGATTAAGGGTGAGGAATCGCTAAGCAGATGAGGTGGGGTAATTTTGGGTGACTAAAGCCTCAAAAATAAGTTCCCCTGTTGACTATCATTTTGTGAACAGGATAAAATACCATCGCAAAATAAATCTGTAAGTCGCCCAAGGCAGCTGATGGCTAACTCATCTGGCCGGCATACAGCGACTGCCAAGCCCACTCCCCCGGGAAGGAGGGGTGGCGGTGGGAATTAATCGGTCGAACACGCTGTTGCAATCAGATTAACTTCAGTGCATCCCTAAAACCCTCACTCAGGAATGTTATCATTAGTTGGGGGAAAGTTCCCGTTCGAGTGTGTAAACTATGACGCCCATAAGCAAGTCACTGACATCATACTTCACAGACGTGGAAAAATAACAATAAGGAGGCGCAGTCAAAGTAAACAGTCAAGGTATCCGTGGGTTATCCAAGTAACTAAGGTACATTAAACGGCATGCCTGGATAGATTTTAAGACTTAAGTATTAAAGCATGTGTGCGTTTTCATGTTAATTGGATGGCTGTATTATGGACTACAGCTCATGGCTTGAGTTTTATAAGGTCGAGAACTGCTCACAAGAGCTCGCTAAAAGTTTGACTTATTTGAACACCGTTGATTCTACAACTTAAAAAGGAGCGATATATCTGTGTGGGAGGGTTTTACACTGGGCTTTAATGTCGCTTTTCACAACAAGGTGGTATCGTCAGAGTGGTGGATGAGGATGATTGTGATATTTGGTTAATGACGCCTAAATGTAAGGACAACTTGTTGCCCACCCAGGGTTGCAAACACGTTACTTAGAAAGGAGACCATCATGACACCATCTAGCCATTTACATGGAAGTGACGGAACAAACATATCTGTAATATAAGACAGCTGTTAGGGTCAACTTTGCACCATTCAGATTTTTGTTGATCATTTGGGAACTAATGAGTACCAATGCAAAATGCCACTCTTGCCCCAACCCACTTGGAAAGTCTTGATAAGCTGTAAGACTCTGTACTGAACAATTTGGACTACAGTTCTTCTATCAATTTGCAGCTGCCATATGGAATTGGCTGGTTTCAGCAAACATGATGGATAAATGAAATAAGGAGCAATTAAGTAATTATATCTAGACATTCCTCGCAAGTATTTGCTAAGAATACTTAGGAAGCAATAATTACAAATCACGCAGCACTTTCAGTATTTCACTAAATTTTGTCCCTACCATCACTAACAAGCATATCTACATAAAATAAATATAGCCATTGAGTACCCTGCAGATATGACATATATCAATAAGCAGGTCTAGCAATGATGCTGCCTAATAGCCAGGCACATGAGACTGACACAGGGGTAGGAGCAGAGGTTCACATTTGGAGCTTACTTTAATGCAGAAACCCAGACTCAAACTGATGACAATTCAAGGGGAACAAAAGAAAATTATTTGCTTCAATAAGCATCAAATGCAGCAGTGTTCTGCATGAAAGCACTATTTTGTATGTGGCCAGTTTCAGCAACTGATAAGCATCCACTGATTAGCATCAACGTCTTATTAGGCAAACAGACAAAATTCCAGCAGCGATTCACCTCAGGCTTGGCAACGGGATCATCTGCTTCAGCAGCCCACTTTGTAATACCCAGCTTGGACAGTCAAATGCATTAAACTGAATCAATGGTTTGCTATTTTTGTCAGCTCCAGGGAAAATACACACAAGGTGTGTTAAAGTCAATTTCCTGATGAACAAGCAGCCAACAGAACTTGGAGCTCTGCAACTTTTTACATTATTGTCAAAAACAAGTAATGACAAGATTAAATCATGATCCTACATAAGTTTTATATGGTGCATGAAATTTCTAATAACTGCTCAGGAGTCAAAGGTCACCCAGAGCTGATGTTGTTCTCAATTAACAGTTTTTTAAATTCTTGAAAAAATGTTGCCAGACTTTGGGGGCATGCAACTTTCCAAAGTTACCAGTCCTGACCCAAATTTGTCATTCCTTAATTTTTTTACTGTACATATACCCTGATAAAACTGAAGAGTTCAGCATACAAGCAATTGCCTGTTTTCAGGTGTTTCCATGGTGATTCAGGGCGCTAGTATGTTGACAATTTGGCAGACTCGAAGCGGTGGTATCAACATATTTAAAAGCTTTTTTTCGTATTAAATGTAAATCTTAGGCACTGAAAAGATGTAGGACACACGGGTGGGGAAGGTAATTGATTTGTACGTCCATTTTATACGCTGCAATTAACTCAGGGGTTCATGTGTAATTTGGGGATGGTAGTTTGCTGGATAAGAAAACATACCATTAAAGGTATATGATAAGCTCTGCTCATGAGCAGGGCTAAAAAGCAATTTAATTACACAAGGGCTACACACTATAAAGTTCAGGATTGTTATATACCTTGATTGTAGGCAAATTTATCAGATTAGTACAATGCGTTGATGTGTGTTTAGCATCTAGAAAACAACATATATCGAGAGCCTGTGAACAAAAGCTAACATCCGATCGATGCATTTTTTTAAAAAAATGCCATCCATACATCAATTTCCTACAAATTGTGATGCAATGACCACCATTTTGGTAATATTAGGTCACATGGTATTTGTTTGCCCCGCATTCACTACGTGCTCATGGAGTGGGTTCAACTCATCGTGCAATAACACAAGGGCACATCTTTCAGTTTCAAGCGTTTAAAGTTTGGATTCAAACTGGATTAGCCCTGCAGAATTTTTTTTTTACAACTATATAGTGGCATAAACTTAAAAACAATTCTATCAAGAAGGCTATAAATAATATCCTGCTAACAGTTAATTCGTTGAAAAAGCAGCGCCATAGCTTTTGATGAGAATATTTTGATGTATGCATGCTTTGATACAGCAACCATGTTTAGTGTTTACTTTATCACGGTGGTCACAAAGGCATATGTGCGGCAAGGCTGTGCCCTCAGACAACGAGTTGAACCCCCAGCATGCTTATCAAGGTGTAGATCAGAATAAAACTGAATGGACTGCGCCTCAATGTATAGAGATATACATGGCGCCATGTGCTCATTGATGATGCCACTACAGTTGCAATCTTGATGGTAGTCCATGTCAGCTGAATACAACACTAGAGATTATAGATGCAAATTGTTCATTACAATCCAAACATGAGATGAAAACAAATAGTTCGCCAGGTTTTCCATGTTCAAGGTATCTTATTTTAATGGTGGATTCAGCTTGTCGTAGGAAATCTACATAGACGTCATGCAAGGCTACATTTCTACCTGAGAATTTAAAACCACTTAATTTTGCTTATTGAACAATAACAGCAATAATTACTGATACAAACCCATGATGTTTTATGCGAACATCTAGTAATTAGCAATCAAAAAAATCAAATCCTCATAGCATTGCCATTCCTACCAGCCTGCCATTTTAGAGCAATATAATGCATTGGCAGTGATTATACGTTTGGATGCCAGGTAACAAAATACATACTACCAAAATGTCACAAATGGAGATGGCAGCTTTCAGCCAATGAAATGCAGATGCAAAAAACTTCTAAGTTCTAATTAAGTGGTGCCAAAGTTGATAAAGGGAAGCATCTAACTACACACTTGATTTAAGCACAAGGACAGACACAGACTGCACACACACACCTATTTTATATATATAAATATATATATATATATATATAATATATATATATATATATATACATAGATAGATTGATAGATAGATAGATAGATAGATAGATAGATAGATAGATAGATAGATAGATAGATAGATAGATAGATAGATAGATAGATAGATAGATAGATATATAGATAGATAGATAGATAGAAAGTAGATTGACAAACATCCTTAACTTATCATCACTCATCACGTTAAAAATACTTACTGAGAAGAATTTAAAGCCACCAACTGTGATTCAATGACTGAATTTAATTGATTTTTTTTTTCAACCAATCTCCGGGCGAACACTTGATATTCGATTAATTTCCAACTTTTTAGTGAAATTCTACTCTGAATTCTGGTAGTTGCGAACTCTTGCATGTCTTTGTCGTAAACGATCGCACAGAATTTACTAAGTTTTTATCATACCGTTACTGTCATCATCTGCCTGATAATACTTTTCACAGGTCAGACAATTTATTCCAGATTTATACCTTATAACTTCCCGACCTAGTTGCCTTTTGATCTTCTTTATTCAGCATCATAACACGTCCATTTCCAACTGACTTACGTTGCGTAATCTTGCCGCCGTATTGGAAATTAGTTGGATAAGTAAATCGCCTCCCACATTTTAGGCGATTATGCATAAATAAGTTATTGTGGTAGCTGAGACTCATTCACCGTACATAATAGTGATTACTTATTAAATCGGACTTGTTACATCAAGCGGACATCGTGAAGGTAAGGTCTTATCATCAAATTTTCTACATTGGCGAGGCCATCCTCGAGAACCAAGAGGGAGTGCAAGCTCCCATTGGTTCAAAAGAGCTAAGATATATATATATATATATATATATATATATATATATATATATATATATATATATATATATATATATATATAGAATGGTCCTCAGAAGTTACATTGCGCTCACTCACTCAGCTTGTACCGTCTCCTCGAAAGTTCACAACAACGTAGTTATAATCTACGTCCTGAAATACTCGAACATAAACCCCGAGTCCACCAAATGTCAACGCGGTAGTTGAATTCACTGGGTCCACCCAATAAACCATAAACCAGGCAGGAAATACATACCATTTGAAGTTACATTTATCACTGTACATACCTCCCTGACTTCAAGTCAAATAAACCAAATGATGCAAATGACCATATTCCCTAACTCACCGCAAACTGTCAACGATATTTTATCAAAGTAATGTTGCAAACACAGGAATGTCAATTCTGTCAGCTCCAAGATTCAACGCTAAAGATGGTCGACCACAAATCGTGACGTCAGGGAGTAAATGCATGAGCGCCATCTGTCGAGTGCAAGTGTCACTACGCGTGAAAACAAATATATTGGCTTAGCAAAGTGACGGCTCTACTCCAGTCAGTGTCTCGCATCGGGTTTGCATAATCCTTAAAGTGTGATAACTGAAATGAATAACTATTGGTCCGTTTGTGTGGTAAGTTTATATGTGACCAACATTCGTGTCTTAATCATGCAAGTTATATAAACGTATATAACTAGACCAATTTTGCGGGTTTAGTCTCTTGGAGTCATAACGAAAGTTTAACTCGAAATAATTTTGCCCTAAGCATCATAGCGTGTGGATTTGGATTTGCCAATTCCCTTGCTTTTTAGCTGCTCTCGCGAACGATGATTTTTTCATATTTACATACGCCATCCATCATTTCAGTTTTTGTGCTGGTAGCCTACTAGGTAAAAAAAACTTTTTTTATTCTCACTCTTCAATGTAACCTTGAGCATCATAGCGTATGGACTTGTATGAGTTAGTCAATTCCCTTGCTTTTTAGCTGCTCTCACGAACGATAAAATTTTACACATTTACATAGGCAATCCATTATTTCAGTTTATGTGCATGTAGCCTACTAGGTTAAAAAAAAACTTCGCCTCTTACAGCTCTTGCGGTATTTATTTATTCTCACTCTTCAATGTTGCCACTGTCTGCTTTGGGAGAGGGAGTTTATTGCTTATAGCCTTAAAGATTCTGTAATACGGCCCTTCGCCGCCAAGCACTGCTAAGATGGCCTCAGATCATCAAAATATCAGGGGCGAGTGCCCAGCCTAGTAGGCTACTAGGCAAGTTGCCTCGACTCATCTGATTTACTATATAGTGAGAGGTGAAGTTTCTTTGGCTAGTAGCCTACAGTGTAGGCCAAAAAAATCATCTCTTGCAGCTCCTGCGCGATTTCCAATGTTGCTAAAACCACTGGATGCAAAAAAAAAAACATGTACCATCTCGGCCTTGCATAGCACATAATGGTTTTGATTTGTTCCAGCTTAAAGATAACTGTTACAAAAAATTGCTTAATATTTTTTTGTCCAGCATTGTCTAGGATCTAGTGTCATTTGAGAAGATGTCAGTGACTGTGGTGTTGCCCAACTGTAGATATTCTCAATGGCAGGGTGCAATGCTGGATTCCTGCTGTTACGATATCGTTTGTGCACCCACCGGATGGAATGACCTTGACCTTGTAATAAAGTTGCTTCCTGTTTGACACATCATGGCGTTGGATGTTTACATGGTGTCAGAAGTGAAAATCGAGTGAAATCATCCTTGGTAATAGGCATCGGCGTGAAATGGATGTGGAATTCGGAAGACCAGACAGTTGATATTTTGACTGTGTGGCCTATCGTAAGTAGTGTCTGTCACGCTTCTTCTGATTGACTGTGTAGTGATTCTTGCATCACAATGACCGGGCTTAGTGCGTTCAAAGCACCCAGAGAGTTAGACTTTACTGGCAATGTGTCTCAGAACTGGAAAAAGTTTCAAATGCATTTAATATTTTCATGTGTGCCAGTGGGCTAGATGAAAAGCCTGACAAATGGAAAATGATGTGTTTGTTGAATGTTGCTGGCCCACGAGCAATGGCTGTGTATGAGTCGTTCCAGTTTGCCCGTGATGAAGATAAGTTTGATCTCGCAATTGTGTTGGCCAAGTTTGAAGCACACTTTATCCCTAAAATGAATGAGTTACTGGAAAGGGAGCGATTTTTCATCCGCAAGCAGCAGACTGGTGAATCGGGGACGCAAGTCGCCAGCGCACTCCGAAAGTTAGCCGAGACATGTAACTTTGGTGCTGTAGAGGACTCATTAATACTTGATCAGTTGGTGTTCGGTATGTTGCCAGATGAGAAATTGCGCGACAAACTCTATGAGGAGGATAACCTGACTCTGGAGAAGGCGTTGAAGATGTTCTCAACCCATGAGATACGGAGGAAGCTACAGGAGCCGGAGAAAACTGTTGAAGCCGTGAGTGATGGACATGGACACTCATATAACCAAGGACATGGCCAGGGTTACCGTGGTCGTGGTAGAGGCCGTGGTCGTGGAAAAGGTGCTGCGCATGCTGCAGGCCATGAGTCAAGCGTGAAAAAGGCATGTGGCAAGTGTGGACACGAGAAACATTTACAGAACGGATGTCCTGCGGAGATGGTGCTGTGTCGGAAGTGTGGCCGTAAAGGACATTACGCGAAAATGTGTCACACCAAACGGGCACACCAGGTTCAAGTAGAAAACGACGAAGACAGTGACAGTTTGTTTGTCGATAGTATTGGCAATACATCATGTAATGTGAATCAGGTGTCACAAAGAAAGGACTGGCGTGTGTCTGTAGAGGTGGAGGACAGTGAAAAGGTAGTGTTCAAATTAGACGCTGGTAGTGAAGTGAACACAATTTCATGTGATTTTCTTGCCAAAAAGTTTCTGAATGTCAAGGTAAAGCCGTGTGGTGCGCGACTAGTTGGCAAACAGTAAAACCTGAGGGTCAAGCTTAATTGCAAGTCTGCTTTAGAAGCAAGTACTATGTAATAGATGTTATAGTCATCAAGGGTAGTGCATGTCCGATTTTAGGTCTTGATGCATGTGTTGAGTTAGGTTTGCTCAAGAAAACTTGTCAGGTGTCGAGAGAAGCGAACACAAGTGCAGAAATTCTTGATGAGTCCAAGTACAAAATGGTGTTCACTGGGCTAGGGTGTATAAAGGGTGTTACATATGATGCAAAGATAAAGCCTGAGGTGAAGCCGGTTGTTAACCCCCCACGTGAAGTACCACATGCACTGCTTAAACCCCTCAAGCGACCCCTTGACAAACTAGTGGATCAAGCAATTATTGAGCCTGTCACAGAACCAACTGGGTGAACTCGTTGGTGGTTATCGAGAAAAAGAATGGTGAGTTGCGTTTGTGTATCGACCCCTGACAGTTGAATGAGGGTATCATGCGTGAACACTACCCTATGCGCAAAGTCGAGGATGTTGCTGTCTGTCTTGCCGGTAAGTCAGTGTTCTCTGTCTTGGATGCGGGTCAAGTATTCCATCAGATACCGGTGACAGAAGCGACGGCCAAGTTGTTGACATTCAACTCCCCGTATGGGAGATAAGGGTTTCTGCGAATGCCATTTGGTATTTCGTCTGCCCCTGAAGTCTGGGAGCGGACGATCACTACACTGTTTTCTGGCATCGAGGGTTTCGAGATTGTGCGTGATGATATATTGATTGCTGCTGCCAACAGAGCACAGCATGATGTGATTCTGAGAAACGTTCTAGACAGAGCTCTTGAGTGTGGGTTGTGCTTGAACAAAGCCAAGTGCAACATTACTTTTAATTCAGTTGTTCACCAGGGTCACATTTACTCCGAGGAGGGTGTGTGTATTAATCCTGAAAAGGTGAGGGCGATCACGATTTTTAGGAACCTGAGAATGTTGATGAGCTCACTAGATGGCTTGGAATGGTGACATATGTTGGAAAATTCATTCCAAAGTTGTCTGAGAAGGCTGCACCGTTGCGGACACTTCAGTGTGCCACAACAGCATGGCATTGGGATAAGCCCCGGCAAGATGCCTTCGAGCAGTTGAAGAGGGATGAAGTGAAAACCCCTGTACTCAGCTATTATAACTTGAGTGAGCCAGTTACAGTGTCAGTGGATGCTTCGGCGTATGGGTAGGTGCGTGTCTGTTACAGAATGAAAAGCCGGTGGCTTATGTCTCGCGTGGGTTGACATCGTGTGAAAAGAACTGTGGTCAGATTGAGAAAGAAATGCTGGCTATCACGTGGGGTTGTACAAAATTTCACGATTACATTTATGGTAGACAAGATGTGACAGAAGAGACCGACCATAAGCCTCTAGAAGCGTTGTACCGTAAACCCCTGAGTGCAGCTCCGCCACGCATACAGCGGATGATGTTAAAACTGCAAAAGTACGTGTTGAAGGTAGTCTGGAAGAAAGGCAAGGAGCTCGTCATTGCAGACACTCTAAGTCGTGCACCAGTGACGTCTCCAGATGAGCCAAGTGATCTAGATGAATATGAGGTGCATACTGTTTCTCATCTACCGATCAGTGATGTCAGGTTAGCTGAGTTGAAAGCTGAAACAGATCGAGATATGTCATTTCAAATGGTAATTAAGCTTGTCAACCAGGGATGGCCAAGCGTGAAAGATCTCATCCCAAACCAATGTAGACCTTACTTGTGTGTCAGAGATGAACTGAACGTATCAGAAGGTTTGGTGCTTAGAGGCGAGAGAGTAGTTGTTCATGTGTCGATGAGAACTGCAATGTTGCAGCAAATTCACAGAAGCCACCTAGGTGTTGAAAAGTGTAAGAAAAGAGCTAAAGATATTTTCTTTTGGCCTGGGATGACAGCTGAAATCACCAAACTGTGTGAGAGATGTAGCGTGTGTGCTGAAACAAAGTGTAACAACAAGAAAGAACCAATGATTACCAGTCAAATGCCGGACAGGCCGTGGCAGAAAGTATGTTCTATTTTGATGGAACAACGTACGTATTAGTTGCCGATTACTATTCCAAATTTGTGGAATTTGCGAAGCTGCCCCAAGATGCTACAAGTGCCAGTGTTATCAGATTTATGAAAGATCAGTTAGCAAGTAGTATCCGACAATGGTCCACAGTATTCTTGTAAGAATTCACTGATTTAGCCAAGCAATACGGGTTTGTGCATGTGACCTCATCGCCCTATTACCAGCAAAGTAATGGGTTCGCGGAAAGCCAGATCAAAATTGTGAAAAGACTGCTGAAAAAGTGTCGCATTGATAAGAGCGATGTAGCACTAGCAGTTCTGGAGTGGCGCAACACGCCAATAGATGGGCTTCATGCGTCACCTGCGCAAATTCTGCAGAGTCGTAGGCTGCGTTCAACAGTGCCGACTGCGTCGAAACAGCTTCGACCAAAACCCATTATGGTCAAGCTCACTACTGCTCTGGAAGAGAAGACAGCCAAGTTTAAGGCTCAGTATGAAAAATGGCATTGTCCAAAGAACGAGAACAACTGAGTCTAGGAGAGAAAGTGAGGATTAACACCTCAGAAGGCTGGTTACCAGCAAAGGTGACAAAAGTAGGGCCTGAGCCTAGGTCATATGTTGTTGCTAGGAATGGGCATGAGTACCGTAGAAATCGAAAAGATCTGCATACAACTATCGATCAAAGTGTAACGAGTGCAAGCGTGCCTGAAAAGATGTAGAAAGTACTCAGTCAGAAACAGCTGATGTGGCTACAAAGAGTGAAAATCAAACTGTGCCAACAACTGAAAAACATGGTAATGCTGAACCAAGCCAGCCTGATAGTTCAAAGGTGTTTACTCGGGAGTGGTAGAGATGTGATCAAACCTCAGCGTTTCAGATAAGATGTCGATGAATATCCTGTTAAAGATTTAAAGTGATTCAGTTGATTGTACATCAAGGAATGTATGTTTTAAGTGCCTAAGATTTCTTAGTTAAGTCAAGGTTGAGGTAATTTTGGATTCAGAGATTTCCTGTCTTAAAAAAAGGGAGATGTTACGATGTCGTTTGTGCACCCACCGGATGGAATGACCTTGACCATGTAATAAAGTTGCTTCCTGTTTGACACATCATGGCGTTGGTTGTCTTGTACTTATGTCTATTCATCAGGGACCACTTGCAAACAGCAGCTTAGTGCATTCAATATTGACATGTCTAGCTATTGAAGTTGCTACTGTAGTGACGTGCAGGAACTGCTTGCTTAATTGATGACTGTATCATACTAGTGGTGCAATTTGAATCAGCCAATATTCCTATTCAAAAGAAAAGTGAAACTATTTAAGGATGAGTTGTTCAATAACCTATCTTACCAAGTGTCCTAGTTGCATGGGTAGGTAAAGCTAAGTCATAGCTGAGCAAGATAATTACAACACACCTTGTGTAAATCAACGATGATAATTTTATATTGTTATTTGAATATTTCTTTCACAGGTAGCGCTATTGGATATGTGGTTCCAAGAGATGGTGGTGTCTATGTAATTGGCCTAGGAAGGACCATTTCCCTGCTAGGATGGGGCCTTGAGACCACTACTGAAGTATGTGAAGTGGACCAAGGTACAAACAACGGCTTCAGTGATGCTAATTGCTATGCTATGGGCAGGTAATTGTACCATTCTTTATCTTACTTTCATCATGGTGCGACCTTATGTTTAATAGGCATTGGCAAATAATTCCTTGTTTCAAGGTTTTTCATGACCATTCATTTTTACATTCATTCACAATGGTAACTTCGTACAAACAATAATTTGTCCATCCTTTGTTTTGATTGGTTGATTTATTCTCATTATATCAATTAATGAATTGAATCATTCATTCATTCATTGAAATAAATCTATTCCTTGGCCAGGGACTATGGGTTTGGAGAGCAGCACTGCAAAATCTGATAGGCACATGGGTTCCCTATTTTTCCTTGACAAAAACCAAGACTTGAAACCAACATCAAGGAAATTTACATCTCCAATGGTTTAGTGTTATAATACTATTCTGGCTCATACGTTCTTAAAAAGCCTCCCCACCTAATTTATCAGCACGAGAGCCCGGGTTACATCACACCACTCTTTGGGAGGGGTGTAACCCTGATTGTAGCAATCCTCACAACAAGCGAGTTCACCCTACAAGTGGACTCGTCGTGTCACGTGGGGATTGTTTTAGCCTGGCCTATCGCGGGACCCTTTATAAGGAGTCCAGATGGGTTAGTAATAGAGCCGTACATGGCCTCTGTAGCCAAAAACGGCTTTAAGCTTGAATGAAGAAGAAGAAGTAGTAATAGAGAGAATCTAAGGTGTGACAACCTGACTGGTTACTCGTGACTCGGATGATCACGTACAAATGGCGGTCCCATCTCTGAAAAGGGATGTAAAAGATCCTCTGAGGACGACGTGCTCCCTGGCAGTGACCACCCTCAGAGTTACACACTCACTGCTAGTCGTACATAGCCTAGTTGCTAAACACGACTATAATTCGATGCTCACACACACACACACACACACACACATAGTAATAGAGATAGCCGGTCCCAGTAGCTTGGTGGTTTACTGCCTCGCCTTTCGACCCACAGGCTGTGGGTTCGACTCCAAGGTGTGACAACCTGACTGGTTACTCGTGACTCGGATGATCACTTACAAATGTGTTGTGATATTAATCTAGCTCTTTTGACTTTTGAAACGCTCCCCCTCTTTTCCATTGTCAGCATGACATGTTTCACTAGCCCGGGGATACTTCCGCCCTTATGACGGGGGTGTGACCCTGATAGTAGACCTGGCTGGTACCTTTTCCCATTGGCCAATGACCCTTCGAGCCCACGCCCCATGTGAGCAGTTGGGGTTGACCTTTGTGAAGGGGGACCGGCTATACCTGGACCAATGGGAGGCCAGCTGTGGGTGTGGTTCCGAGCGTAATCCAATGCCGGAACCCCGATAAAATAGCTGGCCTCGCGGAAGTACAGGGAGAAATACCTAGCGAAGAGACGAAGTATCTGAACAAGATTCTGACCCGAGATTCCAGAGAAAGCTAATATGCAAAACTCAAATAAACCAACAACAACTCAACTCCTGGACTCGTGTGTTTTCTCTGGCTAGTGTCCCCACTCAAGCAACTACAAGCAGCTACAATAGTCCTACATACGAAGGAGTGCGCAGAAATACAAATAACCAAGAAATATAAGTATAACAAGAATATAGCTATATAGGAGGAAAAATAGTTATAAGAAGTGGTGTGAGAGTCCGGATATCTGATAACTTCCACTGTTATCAGAAAAAAAACTTCCCGGTACAAAGCGCTCTACTATATGCTCCTTCGTACAGGAAAATAGCTGACAATTGCTACGCCGAGAATTCGCACGAAGCCAAATCCAACCATATCGCAGAGCAGCACAGAACAAATGGCTCGCCGCTTCGAATCATCAACCCCGTCGGAATCGGACACGCTTACGCGATTAGAGACAATCATGCGAGGCTCGTCTCTTCCCCCACCACCTTCTCCACAGGAACGAGATATAAACGACCTCAAAGAGCAAATGCGTCTTCTACAGCTTTCCATGGCTCCGAAACAGGAAAGTTTTGATGATAGAGGACGTTCCCCTTCAACAGACCGTAGTGACAAGAGATATCGGCGAAGCCCCTCATGCGACAGCTATCCAGCTTATGACCGATGGGATGAGCGAGGCAGCAGACGCGCGGACGATTGAAGTCACGAAAGCCGTCGTGATTACGGTAACACCTCCTCACACGGCCGCGACAACCACAGGTATTCGTTCGGAGGCCGAAATTACGTCCGGGATAGTCCCCACAATCGCGACCGCCGACAATATTCCCACGAACGCGAAAACCGACCGATTGCCACTCAATGCTCCGTCTGCAACCGAAGAGGGCACTCCGAGAGGAACTGCCGGCAGCAAATCTGCCGCAGGTGCTATAATGTCGGACACCACAAGGAGCAATGCCGCACTAACATCAACCTCTCCTGCTCCAAATGCAGAAAGCTAGGGCATGCTAGTTCTACCTGTCGCTTCCAGGGAAACTAGCATCGCCCGTTGCCTACTCTGTGAGTAACGGGCCAGACCTTCAAGATGACAACATTGGAACTACAACGGCCAACGGTAAGTACGGCACTCACATTTTAGACAACAATGAGTTGGCTATAACGCTATCAAATAAGCGATACAAAGCTAAAGTCGACTCAGGAGCTGATCTGAATTTCTTATCTGTAGACGTATTGGCCAAATTGCCACCAACATTACGGAACAGATTTAAGTCTAAAATTAGCAATGTGTGTGTGTGCCAACAACACTCAGGTAACTACTCTAGGTAACATTACCTTACCATTCTATGTACATAACCAAAGATTATCAGCTGATTTTGTGGTATTAAGCGACTCTCACTCCCCAATGTACTTAGGCATTCCATTTCTAAAGAAACATTCAGCAGTAATGAATTTCGGAACTGGTACCATTTCATTCACAACCAATGTCCCAGTACACTCTGCACAGAATATTACTATTGATCCCTTTTCTGAAATTATATGTGCAGGAAATCTTTTCCGTAAAACAGAAAGCAAAACAACAGGGGAATGTTCAGTTTTCCCGCATTTGAATGCCAAAGGTATTTTGTTAGCCCACGCAGCAGTAACCGTCAATGACAACTGCGTGCCAGTAAGGTTGTTTAACACTACCCCCCCGTTGCAAAGTTCATTACCAAGGGTGAGAGAATTGCCACATTTGATCGCTGGGACAATGATGTAGAAACCTTCCAGTACAAAATTGATGACAATATGAATGCGAGTGAAGGTGAGTATGTTAAATTGAATGCATGTCATTTGCCCTCACAAAATACTAGCCATGTACCAAATGTAGACTGGAGCCAGTCTCAGGTAAGTGAAATTGAGCGCCAACAGCTTAAAGACCTGGTAGCAGAATTCGCCGACTGTTTTGTCAATCCAATAACCAAGGAGTTAGGGTTGACCGATAAAACTTCGTGCAAGATTGAGATTCTCCCGGGCTCTACTCCTGTTCATAAGTATCCCTATAGAATGGCTCCCCAGGGCAGACAGGAAATGGACAAAATCATCGATCAACAAATTCAACAAGGACTAATCGAGGAAGCTCACGACGGAGCCTGGGCATCGCCGGCCCTTTTAGTTAAGAAAGCCGGTGGTGGTCTAAGACTTGTAATTGATTACAGAGGTCTTAATGCGGTAACCATCCCCAAGTCCTAAGAATTCCCAGGTTAGATGAAGTGTTAGATTGTGTAGGTGAGAACAAACCCAAGTATTTCTCAGTTCTTGATTGCACTCAAGGGTTCCATCAAATCCCCTTAGATCCAGAGTCCAGGGATAAAACTGGGTTTATCACACCTTCCGGGAAATACAGGTATCGAACGATGCCCCAGGGCATACGGAACGCGCCGAGCGTGTTTCAATCCCTCATTGACTCTTTGTTGCGTGACATACAATACAAATACGTCATGGCATACATCGATGATATCTGTTGTTTTTCGCCCACATTTGACTTGCATCTTAAACATCTCCGGGAAATATTTGTACGGTTACTCATTGCCAACCTGAAGCTACACCCCAGAAAATGTTCGTTTGCCGTGAAAAAGGTAAAGTATCTGGGCCATGTATTGCAGCCAGAAGGCATATTACCCAATCCTGACAAACGTCCGGGATAGTCCCCACAATCGCGACCGCCGACAATATTCCCACGAACGCGAAAACCGACCGATTGCCACTCAATGCTCCGTCTGCAACCGAAGAGGGCACTCCGAGAGGAACTGCCGGCAGCAAATCTGCCGCAGGTGCTATAATGTCGGACACCACAAGGAGCAATGCCGCACTAACATCAACCTCTCCTGCTCCAAATGCAGAAAGCTAGGGCATGCTAGTTCTACCTGTCGCTTCCAGGGAAACTAGCATCGCCCGTTGCCTACTCTGTGAGTAACGGGCCAGACCTTCAAGATGACAACATTGGAACTACAACGGCCAACGGTAAGTACGGCACTCACATTTTAGACAACAATGAGTTGGCTATAACGCTATCAAATAAGCGATACAAAGCTAAAGTCGACTCAGGAGCTGATCTGAATTTCTTATCTGTAGACGTATTGGCCAAATTGCCACCAACATTACGGAACAGATTTAAGTCTAAAATTAGCAAATGTGTGTGTGCCAACAACACTCAGGTAACTACTCTAGGTAACATTACCTTACCATTCTATGTACATAACCAAAGATTATCAGCTGATTTTGTGGTATTAAGCGACTCTCACTCCCCAATGTACTTAGGCATTCCATTTCTAAAGAAACATTCAGCAGTAATGAATTTCGGAACTGGTACCATTTCATTCACAACCAATGTCCCAGTACACTCTGCACAGAATATTACTATTGATCCCTTTTCTGAAATTATATGTGCAGGAAATCTTTTCCGTAAAACAGAAAGCAAAACAACAGGGGAATGTTCAGTTTTCCCGCATTTGAATGCCAAAGGTATTTTGTTAGCCCACGCAGCAGTAACCGTCAATGACAACTGCGTGCCAGTAAGGTTGTTTAACACTACCCCCGTTGCAAAGTTCATTACCAAGGGTGAGAGAATTGCCACATTTGATCGCTGGGACAATGATGTAGAAACCTTCCAGTACAAAATTGATGACAATATGAATGCGAGTGAAGGTGAGTATGTTAAATTGAATGCATGTCATTTGCCCTCACAAAATACTAGCCATGTACCAAATGTAGACTGGAGCCAGTCTCAGGTAAGTGAAATTGAGCGCCAACAGCTTAAAGACCTGGTAGCAGAATTCGCCGACTGTTTTGTCAATCCAATAACCAAGGAGTTAGGGTTGACCGATAAAACTTCGTGCAAGATTGAGATTCTCCCGGGCTCTACTCCTGTTCATAAGTATCCCTATAGAATGGCTCCCCAGGGCAGACAGGAAATGGACAAAATCATCGATCAACAAATTCAACAAGGACTAATCGAGGAAGCTCACGACGGAGCCTGGGCATCGCCGGCCCTTTTAGTTAAGAAAGCCGGTGGTGGTCTAAGACTTGTAATTGATTACAGAGGTCTTAATGCGGTAACCATCCCCCAAGTCCTAAGAATTCCCAGGTTAGATGAAGTGTTAGATTGTGTAGGTGAGAACAAACCCAAGTATTTCTCAGTTCTTGATTGCACTCAAGGGTTCCATCAAATCCCCTTAGATCCAGAGTCCAGGGATAAAACTGGGTTTATCACACCTTCCAGGAAATACAGGTATCGAACGATGCCCCAGGGCATACGGAACGCGCCGAGCGTGTTTCAATCCCTCATTGACTCTTTGTTGCGTGACATACAATACAAATACGTCATGGCATACATCGATGATATCTGTTGTTTTTCGCCCACATTTGACTTGCATCTTAAACATCTCCGGGAAATATTTGTACGGTTACTCAATGCCAACCTGAAGCTACACCCCAGAAAATGTTCGTTTGCCGTGAAAAAGGTAAAGTATCTGGGCCATGTATTGCAGCCAGAAGGCATATTACCCAATCCTGACAAATTAGAAGCAATTGAATCTGACCCTACCCCCACAAAACTTAAAGACGTACGTGCTTTCCTGGGATTAACGGGCTTTTTCAGAAGGTTCATCAGTGGCTACGCAATTATTGCGCGCCCTCTATATGCTTTGACCAAGAAGAATCAATCATTCATGTGGTCGCCAGAATGCCAAACCGCATTTGACGCCTTGAAAAAGGCGCTGGTAAGTTCACAGGTTTTAGCCTTTCCCGATTTCAGCAAACCATTCGTATTGTCGACTGATGCTAGTAAGCTAGGATTAGGCGCATGTCTTAGCCAGGAAATTGACGGCAAGCTGCGACCGATAGGGTTTGCAGGGAGAGGTCTCACTAAATCTGAAGCAAATTATTCCACTACAGAACAGGAACTTCTTGCAGTAGTATGGGGAATTCAACACTTCAGAGTGTATCTTGAGGGACAGAAATTCCAGTTACATACTGATCATTCAGCCCTCAAATGGATATTAGGGTTAAAGCAGCCTCAGGGTAGACTAGCAAGATGGGTCACATTCATTCAGCAATTTCAATTTGAAGTGAGTCATGTTAAAGGGAAGGACAACATTGTCCCGGATGCATTAAGCCGACGCCCCTATGATATCACCCGTACCGATGCTGATGACGTCATCGATCGTTTTCCCGATCTTGACACGGTCACCCCTGTTAATCCGCTTCCCCTTACAACAACGCCACAGTTTTGCTCCCCTCAATTGCGACCGGACAAGCCCGACTTGTTAACAGCGATTCACCACCCCGAAATAATTAGCAAGCCGACTACGCGGTTAACGGCAAAACTTCAAATTAAGTTTCATGATGTGCCATGCGTGATCCCATCGCTTAACTCTCAACCAGGTGAATCGGATGAGGAATTCGTGCATCAGTCTATATGCACTATTCCCGCCACTGCAGCGGGCAAGTTATCTGCCTTCCCTCGCGATCACGATTATCTTGCCTCACTATCGTTAGATTCAGAGGACAATTATGAAACAGAAGCCCTATGTGCAGTAACTGATAAACGGACTCAACGCGCTGAGCTCCGACATCGGCTTACAAACCAAGCGAAAACTAATTGGGATTCAATCACCTTAAGCCGAGAACAGATAAGACGTCAGCAAAGACTTGATCCCCAATGCAGTATAGTTTTACGACTCCTCAAGTATGGCACCGTTCCCACCAATAAACAAGAGGCAGACGTGCTGCTCAAACGCGAGCAAAACTATTTTATTGCTGACGATCTCCTGTATCATATATTAACATCACAGGGACCGAAATCAAATAAAGCAATGGCACAGTTAGTCATCCCTCAAAACCTCAAGGAACATTTCCTCAAAATGCATCACGATGCACCTCTAGGCGGACATCTGGGCGCTTCGCGAATGATTTCAGTCATGCGGCCGCGTTATACTTGGATCTGGATGATCAGGGACATAAACGAATATGTTCACACATGTAAGTCCTGCAATGCATCCAAAAGTTCCAATGCCTCTATTCGGCCCCCACTTATCATCCGTGAGCCTGCCCCAGGACCGTTCCACACTATGACAATCGACACAGTCGGCCCATTACCGAAAACGCGCTTCGGTAACGAGCACATGGTGTGTGTCACGGACCAATACAGTCGCTATGTCATCGCATGGCCGACTCGTGGCATCACAGCCAAATCAATTGCTAAGGGTTTTTACGAGAGAGTCATCTGTGTCTATGGTGCACCCAAGCGACTTCTCTCCGATAATGGATCCGCTTTCATTAGCTCCCTATTCCAGGAATTATGCTCCCTTTTCAGAATTAAGCAAAGTTTCAGTTCGGCGTACCATGCTCAAAGTCAAGGTCAAACGGAACGTTGTCAGCGTTTCATACTAAACCTTCTAAGGAATTATGTCAGTCCTAAGCAAACGGACTGGGACCAGCACCTAATGCCATTAGTATTTGCGCTGAACACTTCTGACAACCAACCGCTTGGCTATTCAACCTATATGTTAGTATTCGGCAGAATGCCTGTGTTACCAGCGGAGATGGATCTTCCAGATCCCCTCATATCCCCCAACACATACAAGGACCACATTGTCGAAATGCTACAAACACAAGCGGAAATTTCCAAATTTGCCGAACAGCATCTAGTCGAACATCAAATGAAAATGAAGGATCAGTATGATAAAACCACCAAAAACAACCCAATCGAAGCCGGTGACGCAGTATACGTTTACCAACCAAAGATTCGAGTACGTAAAACGAAAAAGAAATTGCAGAGAAATTTTCATGGGCCTTTCTTCGTTGTCGGATATGCAACCCCCACCACGGTTAAATTAAAACGCCTATCAGACGGTAAGCACTTGGATAAGACAGTCAATGTTATGCGTCTGAAGAAGGGACACATAAGGGCAAAGACCAACAAATGGGATCCTTTGAATGTTGAGGATCTCGGAGATCTATCGGAAGAGGATCTTTCCAGCGACAGCTTTAATCAAGCTGCAACAGATAATGTCAATTCGGACTCGGACGTGCCTGACGTTGCGCCCCGCAGAGCAGGGTTACGCCCTAGAGTCGATCGGACTGCTGACAGATCCGCTGCCCCCAGCGTTGTCCACGCGACCCCTTCAACACCCTCCACGGCTAATACACCAAGCCTTCTGCCCCGACGGCGAACATGCAAACAATCATTCGAAACAACACATGCAAATGCTCCCTCCCAACAAAATATCCCACCAACAACCGCCTTAACCAACTTCCCACAAGCCACAAGCCGTACGTAAGGATGGGAAGACACATGATGTAGTAAAATTGATTGGATCAAAGGTTCCTCGATTTTCAAATAAAGTCAAGTATAACATCATGTTTGCAGGCGGACAATCTGAGTGGATTTTTGAGGACAAAATCAACAGCGCCACCAAGTCTCTGGCGCGAAAGATGCACATGACCGATTTATGACAACATTACCAATTTATGACAACATTTACCGATTTGTGACACTATTTACCAATATATGCACCATCTACTGATTAATATTTAACTATCATCATTTATTCATTTTCAGATGATTCATCTTCCAATTTATGTTTAACTATTCATTGTCAGCGTGTTTTTTCTTTTCAGAAATTATTCCCATTTATGTCATGATATTATTTGTTATACCTATGTACTATTTACCCCAAAACAGGACGTCTACATTCGTATTGTAAGTATGTTCCTTTTTTGTACCGTTATTTCACACACCATATATATGTATTTCATCTATTATTCCAATCAGACAACATTTACCTGCCATTAACCCATGCTATTGACACTTTGTTTGTCTCACCCGCATTTCAAACCGTCTGCGACGAACCGTTGAAAATTTTGATTGCATTCAAGACACTGACACAGACAACTTAAATGTAAGGATAACAATCCCTCGCCAATTAAACCTACACACGCTTTAAAACGGATAAATTGGATTCAAATTCTAATGTTAGCGGGTTTTAGTGCGGAGTAATACTGTGGAATGTGATAAATGTTGAAGGTTAAATTTCAGTATGTCACCGTTAATAACCATATTGTATAACTATTACACAATTCATATATATATAGCTTTCAAATTTAGAGAAACACTTTTTGTAAAATTATAATAATCTCATCATCAATAATCCATCTATGTTAAATATCTTTGTTATGGACATGTGCCAATATAAATTGATATTGGCGCATGTCCAAGCTACTCTGGAATCATTCTAAATTCAAAATCAAATAATATTGGGCTAATGTCGTGCTGTCCCTTTACCCTTTAACTCATATTCCAAATTTCCTTTAATTTAGTCTATTTTTCGAAATGCAAAGGTAAATCAAATTGATTGAACAGTGGAAGTTCAATTTAACTATGGTTGGGGAGGATGTTGTGATATTAATCTAGCTCTTTTGAATTTTGAAACGCTCCCCCTCTTTTCCATTGTCAGCATGACATGTTTCACTAGCCCGGGGATACTTCCGCCCTTATGACGGGGGTGTGACCCTGATAGTAGACCTGGCTGGTACCTTTTCCCATTGGCCAATGACCCTTCGAGCCCACGCCCCATGTGAGCAGTTGGGGTTGACCTTTGTGAAGGGGGACCGGCTATACCTGGACCAATGGGAGGCCAGCTGTGGGTGTGGTTCCGAGCGTAATCCAATGCCGGAACCCCGATAAAATAGCTGGCCTCGCGGAAGTACAGGGAGAAATACCTAGCGAAGAGACGAAGTATCTGAACAAGATTCTGAGCTAAAACTCGAATAAACCAACAACAACTCAACTCCTGGACTCGTGTGTTTTCTCTGGCTAGTGTCCCCACTCAAGCAACTACAAGCAGCTACAATATTCCTACATACGAAGGAGCGCGCACAAATACGAATAACCAAGAAATATAAATATAACAAGAGTATAGCTATATAGGAGAAAAAATAGTTATAAGAAATGGCGGTCCCATCTCTGAAAAGGGATGTAAAAGATCCCCTGAGGACGACGTGCTCCCTGGCAGTTACCACCCTCAGAGTTACACACTCACTGCTAGTCGTACATACATAGCCTAGTTGCTACACACGACTATAATTCGATGCACACACACACACATAGTAATAGAGATCACCTACTCAGAGAAACGATTCGGACCGCGAGATTCCAGGGAGCTTCATTGTTGAAATCTAAATAAACCGAATAAGCAACTCTACTTCAGGACTCGCGATAATTTCCTCTGATTAGTCCCCACTCCAGCAACTACAGGCAGTGAGTAACAGTACTATAACGAAGAGCGTGCATAAGCAAGAAAAGCCAATGTTAAACTCTAGCTTAACATTTGGTGTGAGAGTCCGGGGAGTTGGCAACTTCCACTGTTGTCAACGCATACATTTTCCAGACGCTTACACGCTCTTACGTTAGCGAAGAAAGCTAACAATTGCTTCACGCGCCGAGAGAAGAGACACGAGGCAGCAAGCTACGACGCGATCATGATCCAGGGCAACGTCAGCGTACATCGGCTCTTCCACTCGGCTCAATTATGGCGTACTAGCGACCTGGCGCTATCAAGACATCGGAGATGACGACCACATACCCCCCTTTCAGCTTCTACCATTGGTAAGTACCTCACTCATATTTTACATTAAAATAAGTTCACTGTAAAAGTGATAGTGCTCATTCGAACCTTCCCTCGCGCATAAGTACCTCCTCAACACAAAAAAAACACCCCTCCAGCTATCGCCTTAATTTTGAACCTCCCGCATCCGACAAACCTTATTATGCAAGGACGGGAAAACGAGAAATTTGTTAAATATTCGAGGTTAAATATCCTCCATATACAAAATAAGTATTAAATATTATGTTTGTTGGCGAACAATATGAGTGGGTCTTAGAGGACGCAAGTGTGTGGCGCGGAAGATGAGCATTACCAATTTTGAAACAAATAACGAATTATGTCTACCTAGCCTCATTGATTCATTTTCATAGTATTCTTCGTACATATTTCCCATTTAGAAATTTTTCCAACCAATGTCATATTATTTTTAGCCATATACTATCTTCTCAGAACACGACGCCTATATTCATTTTATATGCATAACCATTCTTTACATGTACTTACTTCACACCACCTCCACACGCATGTTTCTTCCATTATTCCAACCATATAACATTTTACCAACGATACTATCTCAGCCACTTGTCAAACGCATTCACACGCATGAACCTGACCGTTAGACAAATTCAAATTTCTTAAAGCGAACAACACGATCCATTTTAAGTGTCAAAGATAACAAGCCATGAAATTCAAATTTTGATCAGTCCAATTTAAGGCTTTAACAGTCGTCCAATATACCGATGATTAAACATCCTGCACTCAGCCATTCACGCAGATAAGAGACCCTCATTTGTGCGTCCGCCAATTATCAAGGATTACAGACTCCATTGTAATTGCAACAAACACGGCTGTCTCAGAGGGCCCAAGCTGCCACCCTTTAATTGCACCTAATTATGTCTTCCAACGACAGTTGGAAGACATATTGGTTTAGCCAGTATTTTTTTTTTTTTTTTTTTTTTTTTTTTTCCAGTCAAGGTTTTTCGGGCTTTTCTCCGGAACGGTTAAACATATCAACATGAAATTTTGGGGAATGATAGATCAAGTTGAGACACAACTGCCGATCCAATTTGACGCGCATGCGCAGTGTTGGAGGCTTATGGGATGGATTTTTCGTCGATTTTTTCCCCCATTTTCTGTAACTATCTCCTCCATAACTACTGCAGTTACGAACATATGAGTTATATGGTTGTAACAAGCAATTATCGTAGCATGGAATAGGCGAAAAAAATACTTGTTTTTACCTTTTGTACTTTGTATAATGACATATATTTTAGAGTACCTATCGCGATTTTTGCTACGAGTTCTCTCCTCGCTGATATCTCTGAAACGGCTGTATTTACGCACATGAAATTTTGTCAGTATTTTGAACATGGCCTCGTGATAATGATTGTAACAGTATTTTTAGTATTCACAGTAACAAAAAACAGTAAAAAGGACGATTAGTTTCAAGGTTTTTTACTGCAGCAGCTTAGCGGCAGGCTAACAGCAGGTGCTGTTTAAGTAGGCCAAACCTTACGTAATCGACCAGAGGCCTTGGCTGGGTTTGCATTGACTTGGGTAGGGGGTCATGTCAAAACAGGCTAAACCTTACGTAATCGACCAGCGGCATTTATCACTTTCGTTGGCTCAATATTGATTTGGCAAAGGGGTCATGTCAAAACATCTAAGCGGCAGCTTATAATAGTGCGCGTTACCAGCTCTTCTCGGTCCGTGTATATACTGTCTTTTTGTCTCAGCGACAGTGTGCACTGGATGTCCCCGTGCAATCAAAGCGGGTATATATACACAAACACACATGCACGCACACATATATATATGTATACACACAGGCGCTCGGTTTTCGATGCCAAGCTTCCGAGCGCCGAGCCGCTATCTATAAAAAGCATATATATGGGTAGAGGGAGAAGGGGGGGGGGGACATAGACGGAGAGAGAGAGAGATACGAGAGAGAGAGAGAGAGAGAGAGAGAGAGAGAGAGAGAGAGAGAGAGAGAGAGAGAGAGACAGAGAGAGAGAGAGAGAGAGAGAGAGAGAGAGAGAGAGAGAGAGAGAGAGAGATTGAGAGAGAGAGAGAGAGAGAGAGAAAGAGACACAGAGAGGGAGAGAGACAGGCTACAGAGGTAGATTAGAGACAGAGAGATAGAGAGAGAGAGACAGAGAGAGAGAGACAGAGAGACAAAGGAGATAATATAAAAAAATATATATATCTATTTATATATATTTGGATGTCCCCGTATATCATATATATATGCAGTATATATATATATTACACATATATATATATGTCCGATATATATATATATATATATATATATATATGTATGTATATATATATATATATATGTATATATATATGTATATATGTATCTTTACATATGTGTATATATATATATATATATATATATAATATATATATATATATGTACATATATGAATATATATATATATAGATATATATATATAGATGTGTATATATATATGTGTATATATATATATATTATATATATATATATATATATATTTACGTATATAAAACACACACACACTTATAGGTTTGTCCTACATAGAGTTGGCACAAGCGCCAACGGCATGTCTTCCAACGGCAAGCCTGGACGACCAGCAATACGGTACCAACTATATAACACAAACAATATTATCCCTAAACAAAAATATATATGAATATATATAGATACAGAGAGAGATAGGGATATATATATATATATATATATATACATATATACATGTATTTATATACACATATTTATTTTTATATTTATATATATGTGTATATGTATATTTATATATATATATGTATATATATATGTATGTATATATATATGTATATACATGTATATATATATATATATTTATTTATATATCTATGTATATATGTATATTTATATATATGTATATATATATATATGTATATATATATGTATGTATATATATATATATATATGTATGTATATATATATGTATATATTTATATAAACATATATTGTATATATATATAAATCTATATATATATATATATGTAAATATGTATAATATATTATATGTAAATATATATAAATATATATATATATATCAATATATATATTTCTATAGATATGTATATATATGTATATATGTATATATATATATTATATATATATATATATATATATATATATATATATATATATATATATATATATATATATATATATATATATATATATATATACGGAAACCGTGTGTATACATATATATATATATGTGTGCATGGTAAGCGATGAATGGCTCTGGTCGATTACGTAAGGTTTGGCCTACTTAGACACGAACTTCAGATAGCCTGCTGCTAAGCTGCTGCAGTAGAAAGCATTCAAACTAAACGTCCTTTTTACTGTTTTCTTTTACCGTGAATGCTTAAAATACTGTTACAATCATTATCACGAGGCCAAGTTCTAATTACTGACAAAATTTCATGTGCGTAAATACAGCCGTTTCAGAGATATCAGCGAGGAGAGAACTCGTAGCAAAAATCGCGATAGGTACTCTAAAATACATGTCATTATACAAAGTACAAAAGGTGAAAACAAGTATTTTTTTCGCCTATTCCATGCTACGATAATTGCTTGTTACAACCATATAATTCATATGTTCGTAACTGCAGTAGTTATGGAGGAGATAGTTACAGAAAATGGGGGAAAAAATCGACGAAAAATCGATCCCATAAGCCTCCAACACTGCGAATGCGCGTCAAACTGGATCGCCAGTTGTGTCCCAACTTGATCTATCATTCCCCAAAATTTCATGTTGATATGTTTAACCGTTCCGGAGAAAAGCCCGAAAAACCTTGACTGGAGAAGAAAAAAAAAAATTCTATCGTTGGAAGACATAAATATATATATATATATATATATATATATATATATATATATATATATATATATATATATATATATATATATATATATACGTATATAAACACACGCTTATAAATATACACATATATATATGCTATTTATAGATAGCTGCTCGGCGCTCGGAAGCATGGCATCGGAAACCGTGTGTATACATATATATATGTGTGCGTGTTTGTGTATATATACCCGCTTTGATTGCACCGGGAAATCCAGTGCACACTGTCGCTGAGACATAAAGACAGTATTTTCACGGACCGAGAAGAGCTGGTAACGCGCACTATTATAAGATCACAAGCTGCTGCCGCTTAGATGTTTTGACATGACCCCTAAACCAAGTCAATACACGGCCAAAGCGATGAATGCCGCTGATTGATTACGTAAGGTTTGGCCTGTTTTGACATGACCCCTTAAAGCCAGCCAAGGTAAGCGATGAATGGCTCTGGTCGATTACGTAAGGTTTGGCCTACTTAGACACGAACTGCACATAGCCTGCTGCTAAGCTGCTGCAGTAGAAAACATTCAAACTAAACGTCCTTTTTACTGTTTTCTTTTACTGTGAATGCTTAAAATACTGTTACAATCATTATCACGAGGCCAAGTTCTAATTACTGACAAAATTTCATGTCCGTAAATACAGCCGTTTCAGAGATATCAGCGAGGAGAGAAGTCGTAGCAAAAATCGCGATAGGTACCCTAAAATACATGTCATTATACAAAGTACAAAAGGTGAAAACAAGTATTTTTTTCGCCTATTCCATGCTACGATAATTGCTTGTTACAACCATATAATTCATATGTTCGTAACTGCAGTAGTTATGGAGGAGATAGTTACAGAAAATGGGGGGAAAAATCGACGAAAAATCAACCCATAAGCCTCCAACACTGCGCATGCGCGTCAAATTGGATCGGCAGTTGTGTCCCAACTTGATCTATCTTCCCCAAAATTTCATGTTGATATGTTTAACCGTTCCGGAGAAAAGCCCGAAAAACCTTGACTGGAGAAAAAAAAGAAAAAAAAAAAAAATTCTGGCTAAACCAATATGTCTTCCAACTATCGTTGGAAGACATAATAAATATATGTATATAAATACATGTATATATACATGTGTGTGTTTTATATACGTATATATATATATAATCATATATATATATATACATATATATATATATATATATATAGATATCTATATATATATTTATATTTATGTATATATATTTATATATATATACATACATATATATATACATACATAAATATATACATATATATATACATATATATAAACATACATATATATACATATATATATATACATATATATATTTTTACCTCCATGTCTGCAGATAATAAGACAAAATCTTACAATAAGTGAAGTCAACTGCGCTATTATCTCACCGTCTGGCATATCATGCGGACACGCGTAAAATAATTAGCGACCCTTTATGTTACACATTACCCATAACGCTAATCTTATATTATTCAAGTATATGCGGGGTATAATCTCATGAAGGAATCTGCAGCTTAGGGAAGACGTGCGTATCTATCAAAATAATTTATGGAGAAGTATCCTAAACATTTTATTCTCAATACAAATATATATGAGTCGTTTATACTGATCTTCTCCCGCACGTACAACACATGCAATTAAAGTGTCACACGTTGTGTATCCGGACTTACCTGTTAGATAGTGGCCATATGCAACATAAATATTCTTTTAGACATAACTGTTCTAAACAGGCTCTCAGCAGCATAGCTTTCTTAGACACTATCTTGAGCAATAACCGTCACTCATTTACCACGCGCTCCAATCACCTTATGCAAAACAATACACAATCATTCAACCACACCTCACATTTTCTTTGCATGATACACCAATATTCATTTTGATGTTATAATTATATTACACATAAGTTACATATTCACTCACACTTACACCCACACATTGAACACCCATGTTTTTAATATATCCTACATTACCCATAATCAAGACACACTGATCGCTGCCGTAAGTTCATTTGTTTCCAGGTATATTTACGCCATACAAGAGGGAGATAGCGCCTTCGCCCGATGCGCCAACACCTTGTAGCCAAAGCTTACGTCTCCCTAACCAAGAATACAGTAGAGACGCACCACGGCTCAACCAGGCGTCGGATAACGCACACCCCTCCCCTCAAGCGACATCTGGCGAACCCAATGCGGCAGCCCTCCAGATGTTTCATCTTCAAGAAACACCAAAAGAAATCCACGAATTTCACTTCCATGGCATTAGTCCATTGTTCTTGTATATTTAAAGGTCAACTACAAAGATTTTTTTTATTCCATTTTTCAAAAGTTCTATGTTTTAAAAGGGTATCGTAACCAAAATAAGATGACTGCGCGCTTATTTTCTTTTAGAAAAATGATTTTTAAATGTACATTTTCCACGTCGAATCTGACAAGATACCGCTCGGTAAAATTCGTGAATTTCCGGACAGTGACGTCATTCAGGTTGTTCGCGAATATTCCTCGCCATCTTCAGCCTTCACGGTTGGTTGACAGCGTGTGACTTACTCGTCTTTCTTCACGGTCTGGTGCGTTTCTTGTTGTGGATTATGCCTTATTGTTGTGCGTTTGGTTGTCGGAACAATGAGAAGTCAGGCGTGAGTTTTTTTCTGTTTCCAAAAGACAGCAAAATGCGCCGCATATGGGTGTCGAAAGTCAAACGTAAACACTGGAGTCCTACACTCACGACGGTTCTATGTTCTGATCATTTCGAGAATGGTGCTTATGATACTGACCCAGAGCTGCTCAAAAGTCTAGGATTTCGTAAGAAACCTAGGCTCCGAAAAGAGGCCATACCAACTCTCTTTTTAGCCACGTTGGAGTTGATGACAGTCAAAGTAAGCGACGGAGTGCCTCGGAGAAAAGGCAGCGACAACAGGTGAGATCTGTTGGCTTGAACCTTTAGGCTAGTCCTGCTATGTTGACGTATACTTATTTAGATGTTAATGAATTTATCACCAAGTTGCCAGTATATCAATCTGGCTGTTTCTTGTCATGCAGGTAGTAAATGAAATGGTATTGGCAGCTGAGCAGAAACATTAATCAAGTGACAGTGGTGAACCACAGACTGAGGTTTCACACCCAAGCACTGCCGACCTAGGCGAAGAAACTTCGCTTCTGACAGCATCCGCGTTGTTTGCTACACCAGGGGCGAGTGCCTTGCCGTCTGCAGAACATGAAGCTTGCTCTCACTTGTCGTTTGGGGTGCAGGCAAATGTTTCTGTGAGTGTCTCAAGGCAACTGCATTATTATATTTGATGAAATGCATTGGCTGGGATAACTTCTGTTGAATGTATCCATGTGTCTTTTCAGAGTCAATTTGTAAACATTTACATCCTTTAAGGGTATGATGAATGAAATTGTAGCATACTTATTGTATTGATACCACAGATGGCTGACAAGTCCCTGCAGACACAGAGTTCCTTCTTTCCTGGAATAAAGAAATATTCCAGAGGTACCCAAGTTAGCCCATCTCAGCACTGCATCGGGACACAGTGCAACTTGCTGATCCAAAGTGTCACCAGGGGCACCCAATATGAGCCCCAGGAGGAATTTGTTCAACTAGTGGACAGCGATGATGAGATGGAAACTGACCCCGACTATGACTTCATTGATGTCAGTGATGATGCCGAGATGGACACTGATGATGACATGGAGTTTGAAGAAGTGTAAGGAAAATATTGTTTTGTTTGTAGTGTAACCACAGGGTTTTATTTGATGGAAGAAAAATTTAGCTCACAGAATGCTTATATTGTGAATTCATTCTTATTGTTCACACTGGTGTTGATCTGGAGGATGGCCCTAGTCAGAATCAAAGAAAATTTATTGTGTTTGAGAGCTGCTTGAGAACCCTGCTGCTCTCATGCTTCCTGTGCTTGGGCCCCTGCAGAGTCATCATCAAGCAGATACGGGGGAGTTTTGCTTGTTTTGAACAAATCTGCGTGAATGGACACCGTAAGATGTGGGATAGCCAACCTTTTACAGGAGCTATGCCTGCAGGGAATTTGTTAATGGCTTCAGGAATTTTTGTTAGCGGCAGTAGTGCTGTTAGAACACTGAACATGTTCAGGCATGTTAATATCCCAACCATATCTATGTCAGAGAAGCTATCTTGTTCCAGCTGTAAGACGACTCTGGCGGACCCAAAAGACATCACTGACAACTGCTCGCCAAGGTACACCACTTTCTGTAGGAGGGGATGCAAGATGTTGTTCTCCAGGCCACACTGCTAAGTATGGCAGTTACACCCTGATGGACCTAAAGACTTCAAAGGTTCTAGACATGCAACTTGTTCAGGTATAAAACTTACAATTTATGACCAGTATATGATGGATTCTTTAATGTCTATTGTACCATCAATTGCCTGTTAATTTCTTTCAGAGTAACCAAGTTAAAAATTCTAATGCTATGGAGTTAGCTGGTCTGAAGCTTGGTATGAAATCCCTGTCTGAGAATGGATTGACCGTTGAATCCATCACTACTGACAGACATTTGGGGGTGAAAAAGTACATAAGGGAAGAGCAACCTACAGTCCAACACTGGTTTGATGTGTGGCATGTTGCCAAAGGTTAGTTTCTTTGTGTGACTTAAGCCGACCCAAAACACTCTGTGTAACAATTTAAAGAATATTTAACATGTTGGCATACCAAATTTATATGATAGCATTAAAGACAAACACACACTTATTTGTAAATGAAGGGATCAAGAAGAAAATACTGGCCAAAGGGAAAAGAAAAGACTGCAACATCCTGGGTGAGTGGGCCAGAAGCATTTCCAATCGTGTTTACTGGTGTGCTGCCTCAAGCGATGGAGATGCAGGTCTGGTCAGAGCCAAGTGGCTCTCTGTCACTAGGCATGTCGTCAATGAGCACGCGGGGCATGGGGATCTGTACCCGGAATGTGAGCATGCACTACTAGAGGACAGGAAGTGGATACTGAAGGGTCGGTGTTAGTTTTTAAACATATAAGTTTACATAGAAATATTTACTTCAGTTGTAGTGTAATTAAATGAGTCGTAAAGGTAAAATCCATGTCCTTGTGGTACTACTTTACCAAAGAAATGTAATCTGTATTGATATATGTGTTAACCATAAATAGGATCGAAGCCACACAAAGAGTTGGAGTTGATAGTCTCCAGCAAGCATCTCCTAAATGACATTGGCAGGCTTTCCCCATCAGAGCAGACATCAAGCCTAGAATCGTATCACAAAGTGGTCACATTCTTCACACCAAAGAGTGTTCACTATCCCTATGCCACCATGGAGGCCAGGTAATACCAATGAAACAAGTTTGAAATTCGGTTGTGTATATTTGTTGTATGGAAGTTTTAGCACATTTGTGTACTGGCAGCTGTAGTGTTTTTTTTGTATAATTATGTGCTCAAGTTTCAATTCTTACTTAGCAATATGTTATCAACCTGCTATATATATATATCCAGATTGCTCCTAGCAGTAATTCACTTCAATGAAAACTCGAACAGAGCTCAAGCCATCACTGAAGGAAGTCAGTCACAATGGAGAGTGTCTTATCCCAAAGCCAGACAGGGAGACCCAGTTGTCAAGCCGGTCAAAGTACCAATTACTTTTGGTGTGTAGGTGCATTAATCTAAAATGAAACACATGTTATTTTGACATTTATTACCGGAACCTAAATAAGTTTCATATGCACAAACATTGTAACCCTATTCAAATGGGCATATTTTATAACTAACTTGTTTTATGACTATCATAAAATATGAATATCATTGATTTCCTTCAGACTATGTACATCAGTTCATTGCTGAGGTGCTTGATCTCAGGCAAAAATACCCAAGCTACAGACTTGCTGATGTCCTTGCAGAGGAAAGGAATCTTCCACCTCCTATTGCCTCCCAGTATGAGAAACCTGCAAAGGATCTTCTCGTAGGTGCTCACAGGTGTAGATTTAACCTGACCAAGTAATCTTCCACTCCTGCCAGCACTTTTCTGTTTCTTTTGCCCAGTCTGTACCATATCCATAATGTAAACTGGCGGTAGGCTAGATACCTGAATTATCTGAAGCAATATGTCAATAAGTTGTCTATGGTTTTGAAATAAGTTGCATAGTTAAAAAAACAATTGTCATTTGTCAACCATTCCCTCACTTTGTAATTGTAAGCTCTGCCTCTGGATTTCATGTTAATGGTTTTATTTATTCTTGGCTATGTGAAATATATTGTAGTTTATCAATATGAACACTGAATGTTTTACACAGCGGGATTGATGTTCCCTTATTAATACATATGATTGTTCAACCTCAAACCGTCCTTTTTGGTAGCAATAATGGCTTACTTACTCATTGTAGAGACCTCATCTCCAACAGGTCCATCCATTTGAATAGATTCAAATTTGGAAGCTTCCAGCACATTTTTATTCAGGCAGTTTGCCAGGAATCTTGGCTGCTTGGTGATGCATGTCCATTCCTCTGTTATAGCCATCACTCTCTCCAAACCTCTGATGCACACTCTGGCTTCGTCCATTGGGATGCAGTGCTGACTGAATATAACAGGAAAATACTTTATATACTGCATGTAATCATCTGTCAAAAATGTTTAATGTGCTGACGGTACAATGGCAAAGCTACATTCACTAGCCAAGTTCTATCTGTTGTAATAGTTACATCTGTCAACATACCATCCTCAACTTACAGAATGTGTAAATCTATTGGGTAATTGATACTAACGATTATTTTTTACCAGTTAACGTAGTTCAATAAAACTGGGGAAGGGTATTCTTAAACTCACCATTCGTCGAAATCTTTTGTGGATTCTTCATCCGAAGCGAGTTAGAGCTCCCGGTGCCATTTCGAAGTGTGACTTGGATTTTTCAACTCCCGTCCGTATTGTCTCAAATAAATAGTCATGGACATAATTTGCCCCAATTTTATGCTATGGGGCCTCGTAATTTTCATCAGAAGACGACATGGCTTCATTTAAAAACAGTGAAACACTAAAATCCAAACTTTCGCTTCGCTCGCTCGATCGCTGTCAAATTCTGAGGCCGCACAGCAGGAATGACGTCACGCAACCTGCCCCTAGCGGCCAACTGAGGCAAAATGGCATCGAGAAGATGGCTTCGTATTTTCTTCCGAGTGGAACCTTATCGGTGGATTTTTAGTAGTTATGCATAGCGGTGCAATGAATTATGAGTACCCGTTGGTTAATGAGTTATTAATCTTCATTTTGAAACACAAAATAAAGAAATGATGAAAATCGTTGAAGTTGACCTTTAATTATCATGACATAAGTTAAATACTTTCAAAATTAATTATTGAATTAGCTACAATAGGTTATTTTACTATTTTCACGATTGTCAAGTATAGGCTCATCGCTTTTTCCCATGTGGTTTTAGTGCGGAGTAATACTGTGAAAATGTAATTAATGTCATAACGGCTAGATTATTCCATTCCATTTTATTGTAATATATTTATTTTAATACCATTTAGGCTAGCAAAATTAGATCATTTGAAAAATTATTGTAACCTAATATAATAACCTATTATTGTTATGGACATGTGCCAATGTAAAACAGTATTGGCGCATGTCCAAGCTACCCTGGGATCACTCAAAATTCAAAATCTAATAATATTAGGCTCGTGTTATGCTATCCATTTACTTTATAACTCTTATTCCAAATTTCTTTTCATCAACCTTCAATTAGTTTAGCAAAGTCAATTTTCAAAAATCAAGGGTAAATTCTAAATTTATTGAACAGTGGAAGTTCAACTTTATTATGGTTGGGGAGGATGTTATAATACTATTCTGGCTCATACGTTCTTAAAAAGCCTCCCCACCTAATTTATCAGCACGAGAGCCCGGGTTACATCACACCACTCTTTGGCAGGGGTGTAACCCTGATTGTAGCAATCCTCGCAACAAGCGAGTTCACCCTCCAAGTGGACTCGTGTCACGTGGGGATTGTTTTAGCCTGGCCTATCGCGGGACCCTTTATAAGGAGTCCAGATGGGTTAGTCATAGAGATCACCTAGTCAGAGAAACGATTCGGACCGCGAGATTCCAGGGAGCTTCATTGTTGAAATCTAAATAAACCAAATAAGCAACTACTTCAGGACGATAATTTCCTCTGATTAGTCCCCACTCCAGCAACTACAGGCAGTGAGTAACAGTACTATAACGAAGAGCGTGCATAAGCAAGAAAAGCCAAGAAAACTCTAGCTTAACATTAGCATGGTCTTTAGACTGCAAGAAGATGTACTACATCAATTCCATACCATGCAAAGTGTACTCTTTTGATTTGAACAAGGATACTGGTGTTATCAGTGGGTACTGGTATATTTTCCATTGCCATTCCCATGTATCATTGTAGAGGCTATAGAATCTTGACCTACACAGTATATTATATCAAGTAGTTACATAACTAAAGAAGGAGGGGCAACGCACTTTGAAGTCGCCGCCGAGGCGCTAGCATGTGTGCCTCGGCAGCGAGTGTTTCTCAAGCTCACGCTTGGCGGCGCTAAGTGTACTTCGTGTTGCACCATCAAGCGAACCAACCGGACAGGAAACCGGAGACCTTGTCAAGTTAACGGGGAACATTGGCGAAATGGCATGGGTAACTTTGCATGTGTAAAAGACGAGTTAACAACATCAGGTGGTGTACTCGATTACTGAAGTAAAATATCAGTACTTGCGCGAGAATGTGCTGCCACAACTTCACAAGATGCCGCACCAAGAAACGCGTTGGCGTGCTAAGGCCTGGAGTGCGGTTTCGGTGACGCGCGACGCAAATCTGACGCGCGACTTCACTTCTGGAGCTCCTGGCGTATTCATCTGGTCCGCTTGACAGTGGATATAACAACGAGTCCTTCCGTCCACAGGAACTTTTTTAATTTGTGGAGACATACCATGGCTAGACAGTTGAAAAGACGCAATGAAATGTTCAAAGGGTTTTAGCCCTACAAGACGTCCCGGGTTGGGGTGTGCCGCGGGACCTTGAAAATCCGTACCCGCCGTACAAGGTGAAAATGGCAAAAAGCATACCCCGTCGTTGAAGGTGTTATGCGAATGTAAAACCCGTTGTTCGAGGTGATAATTGCAAAAAAGCGTACCCCTTAATACAAGGTATTATGCAAATGTATAAGCAGGTTAGGAGTGTCGGACAAATCTCAAAATCTGATCAACTGATTTCTGATTAGTGTTGGTTATCGCATGGTCACGTGGGTGATACGGGGAAAGAACACGAGGACGCGGAGTGTCTTTCCCCATATCATCCGCGATGGCACCTACACGCGATAATCAAGCACGACGCTGTCTCCTAAAAAAGGTTAATTAGCGTAAACCTATTTATGTAAGGTATCTGCCTGGAACCTGTAAATATGAGAGGTAGTCCCTTAATCCCCCATTCGGCCTCAGCTGCCTGTGTTTTAGTGATGATTAGATAAATACTTTTGTTTCTATACTTGCTTCTTTTTTTTTTTTTTTTTTCTCCAGTCAAGGTTTTTCGGGCTTTTCTCCGGAACGGCTAAACATATCAACATGAAATTTTGGGGAATGATAGATCATGTTGGGACACAACTACCGATCCAGTTTGACGCGCATGCGCAGTGTTGGAGGCTTATGGGATCGATTTTTCGTCGATTTTTTTACCCATTTTCTGTAACTATCTCCTCCATAACTACTGCAGTTACAACCATATGAATTATATGGTTGTAACAAGCAATTATCGTAGCATGGAATAGGCGAAAAAAATACTTGTTTTCACCTTTTGTACTTTGTATAATGACATGTATTTTAGAGTACCTATCGCGATTTTTTCTACTAGTTCTCTCCTCGCTGATATCTCTGAAACGGCTGTATTTACGCACTTAAAATTTTGTCAGTAATTAGAACTTGGCCTCGTAATAATGATTGTAACAGTATTTTAAGCATTCACAGTAAAAGAAAAGAGTAAAAAGGACGTTTAGTTTGAATGTTTTCTACTGCAGCAGCTTAGCAGCAGGCTATCTGCAGTTCGTGTCTAAGTAGGCCAAACCTTACGTAATCGACCAGAGCCATTCATCGCTTACCTTGGCTGGCTTTAAGGGGTCATGTCAAAACAGGCCAAACCTTACGTAATCGACCAGCGGCATTCATCGCCGCTGTCTTTTTGTCTCAGCGACAGTGTGCACTGGATGTCCCCGTACAATCAAAGCGGATAAATATACACAAACACGCATACACGCATACATATATATATTTATGTATAAACACGGTTTTCGATGCCAAGCTTCAAAGCGCCGAGCCGCTATCTATAAATAGCATATATATGTGTATATTTAGAAGGTGTGTGTGTTTATATACGTATATATAGAGATATATATAGAGATATATATATATAGAGAGATAGATATAGATATATATATATATATATAGAGATATATATAGAGATATAGATATCTAGAGAGATATATATATAGAGAGGATATATATATATAGATCTATATCTAGAGATATAGATATATATATATAGAGAGACTATATATTTTATATATATATATACATATATATATATATATATACATATAGACATACATACATATATATAATATATATATATATACATGTATATACATATATACATGTATATATATATATACTACATATATATACATATATATATATACATATATATAAATATGCATATATACATATATATAAAAATATGCATATATACATATATATACAAATATATATATATATATATATATATATATATATATATATATATATATATATATATATATATATATATATATATATATATATATATATATATATATATATATATATATATTATTAGAATTGGCTTCGATAGTTTGTTGTGTGAGACTTGCAGAACCTTACCAACTCCGGCAATCAGAGCTCCGCCGACTTCGTCGTTGTTTGATGCTATCAACACTGAAGCGCAGTAGACACGGCTCGGCAGGTGTTAGAATTTCGCGCCTCAGCATGATTCCGGGGAGATTGGATAATACCGTGACTTCCAGATGAGCGATACGCAACCAGATTAGCGGCTGACATACAAATGAATCTTGAGAAAACCTTCGTTATAAGACTGCGTGATATTTAAGAGACTGTTCAGCCGCATATAAGGTAATCAGGGATCATTTCGTTATTACATTACTACGATTAACGCAGACGTAAGTAATGACATCTTCTAATTTGTGCCGCAGAGTTTACATGATGGAAATTATGTTGATAATTTTTTATCATTATTATTTGACTGGAAATATTCATGAGCTATTGTAGAAATCTGTTTTATTCAGTTATGTCGTTCCATCGATAACGGTGCCTCACTAAAACCATGAACCACACGAATGTTAGCTGTAAATCATAACGCGCTCTGAATTTACCTCGCTAACGATGTGTATTCTTCCGCTTTAGTTACATAATGTAGATTTCATAAAATTTTCACTCATTCAAGTTGTGCGCATAATTGTGCACACATTAGACCGACAAGCAGGAAGGGTAATATCGGACAACATAAATGGCGACAGCCGAAGTAAGGATCTTTTTTCTGAGACTACAGCGCCGCGTAGCGACTGAAAGTCTGAAAACTTAACATTTTTGGTTTCCAAGGTACGGTTGCCAAGCAGCCTACTAGGCAACCTCGTTCCAAATACGGGGCTAAACAGTCTCTTTAAGAACCTCCGTAGTGTTGCCTATGGTTGGCCGTGATGGACATAACGTTCAACTGTTGCTCGCAATTAAATGTGTAGTTGCTCGCAATTTAATCAGCCAATCAGAAAGCAGCTTTTAATTGCGCGCAATTTAATTCGACCAATCCCAGTACAGGAATTAGTTGCGCGCAACTAAATCAGCCAATCACAGAACAGGAATTAGTTGCGCGCAACTAAATCAGCCAATCACAGGGGTTCTCTCCTTGGAAAAGGGCAGGCTACCAACGAGCGCCCCAGGAGGTCCGACCCATGAGGTAGACGACATTGCAGGAAACAGTGGAAGGAAAATGTACAGGAATTAGTTGCGCGCAACTACACATTTGATTGCGTGCAACAGTTAAATTTCCACCATGGCCAACCATAGTTGCCAAGTTAGAGCAACGATGCTTTGTAAGGGACCTTCTCAAATGAAGTTGTTTCTTGGTGATATATCGACACGGTCGCAGTTATCGCACGGCAAACTGCGTTTGAGACGATATGGGAAATAGACCGAGCTTTTTCTCGAGCTCTGATTGAGTAGGGTGCCATTGCCATGCGATAATATGCAGTAGCAACTTAGTAGCGTGCGTTTGTACGGTTGAGTCTAAAGGCCGAAAAGGGAAGTGGTGTGGGAAAGGAGCTGCGATGCAACTAGCTTGTAGTTCAGTGGATAATTTGGACGGTATGATTTGAGTATTGAGTTTAACAGAAGGGAAATTTGAAGGCGGAGTGCAAGGCTGACCAATCCATACAGGTCTTGACCTAACGGGTCCACGTGTAGCTCCGGTGTAACGGTATATAGACGTCTTGTAGGGCTAGTCCACGTGTGGTGTGGACTCCTGAAGCCATTATCCAATGGGATTGGTGCCGACGAGGGCTGTTTATCCCTAATATATGTAGGAGAGATGGTGAGAAATATCCTAGATATCTAAACGAGAGCAAGTGAGCAATGGTCCAGATCTGTTAACGATGAAAATGTCTCAGTTCTCTAACTGAGAAATGGAATGCCCCAGATCTCTAAATGAGAAAAGGGTGAGTTATTCCAGAACTAGAAAATGTGAAATCCAGAATGTTGAGTGTTTGACTAATTTCAAAGATAACAGTTTAATTAACTTGATACAAAAACATACAAGGAGACTCTATGTATTTTTAAATATCCCATTATAGTATGTGAATTTGTGAATAATTTCAGTACCAGATAACAGTTTAATTAACTGCAATGATAACAAAAATATATATAGGAGACTGGTCATATATATCTAAAATATATTTCATTCATGACCACATAATGGAACCTGGTACACTTGACAGTTACTCTGTAAGAGCCTATTCGAATCAGGAGTGCACGTTTTGCAATGAAAATCTTTACACAAACTGTTGCACTCTTTCATCTAAGCAGTTACCATACACAGCCCTGCCTACCCCTGCTTCATGGAGCAGCAAGACAAAAGCTTCAACAGTGGCTCTGTTTCCATTACTAGTCCACCATTCATGAAACACTTCCTGTATGACTGTCAGTACATTATGATTTGATTCACGAATTTGGTCCAATCTAGGTTCACTGATCTTCATGCAGGCAGCAACCATTGGTAGATCATGCGGTCTGAGATTTACACTGGCTTTAAGAAGTTCTTTGTGAGTGATCACCCTGTGGCGGGTTTCAGGGGGCAACTCCTCCAGAAATGATAGACCTTTAAAAAATCATTCCCCCCACCACATTCATGAAATTTGTTGTCAGTCACAAAACTTCTGCGTTTTTTTCTCCGTTTAATTAAACATCAAATAAAGAAATATATATTGAACTATTTTAAGGATAGACTGAATTAAACAAATATAATCCATATATGTTTTAATGTGCCAATTCATGAAAATAACACCTTTATCTTGAAAAGGAAACTAACCTTCTGGAAGAATATCAAGGGGAACTTTCTGTAACTCCTCCTGAATGCAATCAGCTATATGATTATGGTCATATTTAAGTGCATCAACGAAAACAGAGTATGCCAGAGGTTGTAAGGTCGGCAGCATTTCTAGTAATGCAATCGTTCTGTCTCTGGATGTCTCTTTTCCGCGAATTCTTTCCTTGGCATCTGCATCAATGAGTCGTTTGGCAAACAGTTCTTCGAGAATCCAAGTCACGTCACAGAGATTTTTTTCAAAATAAAAATATGTTGGTTTTGAAGAGCTCGCTTGTGTCTCTCTTCCATCATGGTCTGAAAACAGTGCAGCTCAATTTTGAGTCCATCATGAAATGTCATTACTTTGCTCTCACCTACAGTTATTGAAACATCAATCAATCAATCAATCTTTATTTATACGTTGAGTGACAAACAGGAAACATTACTGTCCTCCAATGGCTAAACCTAGCAAGTCAGTTTTTGGTCAAAATTGAGTTTGTGTCATTTTTGGAGTTACTAGGTTCTGTCACATCTTTATACTAAAACAAAATATGTAAAAGTGGATCCTAGATGCTTGAATGTCAATGGTAAAACCTAGCAAGTCAGTCGGTTACTGACTTTTACAATGGCAAAACCTAGTATTTCCAACAGGCAATCAGAATGCTCGATTCTGACTGATAATTCAAGATGGCCACCCCCATGTACCGGCCTGGATTTTTGTTTTTTGTCTCGCATTGAAGAAATAAACGATTATACGTTCATGATTACGGTGATAATATGGCAAACTTCAGTCGTGGACGTATGCTTGTATTTTCATCCCCCAACAAACGCATACATACATTTACGAACACATATTTCACCCCCCAGCAAACGCATACACACAGACATACATTTACGAACACATACACCCACCACTTCTCCATCCCTCCCAAAAGTTTAAGTTAGATTTACAACCTTTCGGCCACTCGGGACATGAAAACTAAACCAATTTAGGCTAATGAAATTCACCCCTTTTCACTCGTACCAGATTAATTGTTGCCCAATTTAGAATCCCTTTTAGTTCCGAACGGGTCAGTTTCCAAATAATATATTCCTTTACCAAATTCAACCCTTTGATGAAAACATTCGAATCCTGTCAATTCCCTTAACAATTAACTTGCCCCGTTTGATCTCAAATTAAAAGCTCCAAGTGACCCCAAGCCCCGATCAACCAATCACAGTTCACCACATCAAGCTACCCCCATCTTTCACTATAAATCAGGGATGCCAACAGGTTTTTGTAAAAAAAAAGAGGAAAATTTACCGAAAAAGGAAAAGCACCCCCCCCCCCCCCCCCCAATTTTTCTCCTCGGATCTGCATTGATCTCAAAAATGGTCCTGGCGGCCACGAAATCCGCGGATTTCCGCGGAAAATTGGCGTCCCTGCATCCATCAACTACCACTTCACCAGACTGATGCATCTGCCTTCAATGTAGGGAAATGCCTACTCCTGTGGAGCGGCAATGTTGCACCAACAGCCCAGACTTTTGCACATATGCACTACCTCAGATGGAAGGAGTTGCGCTTGACCCTATGGTCATTGAGTTTATTAACAGGTACCGGGTGGACTTGCTATGGGAGTTAGATGCAGTTGTCAAGGACCAAAAAAAATATGCTTAGACACGGCGCCTATCAGCAATTGCTTCATGGCTTTTTGGGGGAGTGCAACAGGAGGGTAACTCTCTCCTGTTGTGTATGGAAGATCAGAGACCTCTTCCTTGACAAGTATTGACAGTATACAGGCTTAATACAAAATAGTTTTTGGTAATATACTAAGCTTAAATGTTTTAATTTTAATCAGGAAATATCACACTGTTCTGATTGGTATTTTTGTGTGGATGATAAATTGCCTAGTCTCACAAAACATGTGGTATTATTCGTTCAGAAGTTTTACCCCTGTGGGTCCGGGGGTAGAATAGGCCCACTGTATCCTCCTGCATGTCGTAAGAGGCGACTATTAGGGGGCAACCTGTTGGCTGTGGGTTGCGACTTGTGTCGGTGGACAATGGGTTCCTGGTGGTTGAGTGGAGAGGTCCGTTTGAGGGCCAAATCTGCAACACGCCACTATGGCCCGGATTTCGCCTAGACGAGAGGCTGGAATGGCCTGGTCAAGTCAATCGGCTAGTGGCGACTTGCCCTAGGATACTATTTGCATTTTTATCTTTCTCATCATCATCAACTTGTATGTCCCACTTTTATCCATTTATCCTAGAAGGCGGCTACTTAATCAGGTCAAACTTTTCTATTAACCTTTCTAGGCGCCATATAACACATACGTGTTGGTGTGCCGTTAAACCCTATACTTACCTTACCTTACCTTGTTCCGAAGTTTTGTTTCAACAATCTGATAACTTATTGTCTATTTGTTTTATGGAAAGAGCATTCATATATTAGTCAATTTTTCGTCTCTCAAACACAGAAGAAAAGAATAATGCACAAACTATTTTGTCAATTAGTCATGACATGTTATCTTCAGATTTGACTTTTTATGTTCATAATTCTTGCCCTGATGAAAAAAGAAGTGACATTAAAATGAGTTCATGTATTATTTATTTGCCAATTCCATGAGTTCTTCTATTACAGTTTGGATTTACAGACAAAAGAATGTGACTAATAAAAGATTTGTGCATTTCAACAAAAACAAATTTCCAAATCATAATTTTAATCAAAACGAGACACCTGCAACTCAACTGTTTCTTGGGTAGATAGCCTTTGCACAGGAGCAATGTTCAGACTGATTTTGCGGGGTCATCAGCAGAGCGTTGTGGGTGTTGTTGTGATTGCTGTCGCATTGCTTGGGCCTTAAGTTTTCTGTCATCATATCTGGTATATGGGCGTAAGTCTTGGCCTCTTAACCAATGACCACGTCTTTGACTGCTTGTTGAAGCGAGTGCTGTACCTGTAACAACAAAATGGCATTATATGGCAAAATAGCTAGAACACATTACATGTCAGGGCTCGAAATTACCACCCGCCCGCCTGCCAATGGCGGGTGAAATTTGAGTCGGGCGGGTAAATAATCACAACCACCCGCCCGACTGGCGGGTAGATTTTTTCGCGCTAACACCTCGCGCCCAGTTCAATACAACAGCAGTTGGGCTCGCGTGATTAAGCGCCGCTTGAACCATAAACCCGACAAACACACGAGATAAGAAAGCTTCCCGGCTGTATACTATCATGTCTTGCATAATTTATTGACGTATAGTGTATAAACTGAAAGTAAACTGTTTAATAAACCGATGGCATAGATAGGCTCACAGAAAAAGTTATACAACTAACGTGCCTTGATTGTTTGGGAAGACTTTATAATCCATAGATCAGGGATCAGCTGGCTGCAGTCAGTGTATAATTTTGACCCATCACGGTATCTGGTGTGAAGACAAAAACATGGACAAAAGTCCACCCCACTCCCTCCCAAGCTATCTAATGGCAGCCTCTCGTATTTGAATACAACATGCACCTACTGACCTGAATAAGTCGAACGGTTACTTGGCAACAACGAATCAACGAGACTCCCCATTTCCTGTCTGTTGACAAATTTTATGTAACCACTTTTCCATCGCATAAAGGCATTTTTATTTTAATTCATTAATTTGATTTACCATGTATCATCTGTGAATGGTATTCATAAGACAAGTCAACTCTTCTCGCGCCAGTAACAGTTGTAAGTGACGCGACGGAAAAACGTAACATCACCCATACGCGATGTTTTCTTCGCGTTCTCCTCGTGACTTTTCTTCCGCGTCTGCTTTGCGAATGCAGTACGTTCTAATTGCATTTAACGATAGGCCCACCTACAGTTGTATGACTTACGTAACGCGCGTGGCGTTTCTTGTGAGTTGACTTCCAAGCCATCAGTAAGCATACCTATATAACTGCATGCGATTTGTTAACGGTACATTTCTGAAGATGTCGTGCCTTCAGGACTAAGAGGTCGCAGACTATATATAAGAAGTGATGATGTAGATGAGGAAAAGTATGTGTGTGTTGGAAAATTGTGCTGTTGACCTCATTGAATAAATGCTTGCTTCTTGTATGTTTTTACAGGTTCGTAAATATTGATTTGAATGTTGCGTTTAATATTAGAATAAAATATATAAAAACAATAAAAACGCGTATATTTTTGTTTTTTAATATATTATACTGAAAATGTAGGGCCGGTAGAAAATTTGTAGGGCCGGTAGAATTTCAAGGTTACCGGCCCGACTGGCCGGTGAAATATTTGGCTAATTTCTAGCCCTGCATGTGCAGCATCAGTATTTTGTTTTCTGATAGGACATTTAGTCAGTGTGTAGTTGAGTGGTCATGAGAGTCTTACATTGGCTGACCATCCTTCTTGAGTGCTTATGCCTGATCCCTATGCCTGTTGTGGTCCATTGTCACAAACTGACTGCGGGCAAGGTATGACGAACACCTGAACATCAGCCATTGAATTAGGGTCAAGAGGATGCAATAATTTCTCTACCTGAAATTTACAAAGTAAGTAAGGTATGTTTGCAACAACAATTAATAAATCTAAATAGTGCAATGGACTCACAATAGGCCCTTAGATTTTAATTAATCGGTGACATTTACACAAGTCGATTCAATACAGACCGATTCGATAGCCAGAGATAGCAGGGACAGGGTTAGCCCGGTTAACAGACCTAACTACTACCTGTTAGTAGGGCTGTCAGGGATTTTTTTCAAATTCATTGTATCTCGTTGAAATTATACATGAAGATAGGTATACTCATGAGGATTATAAAAAGCTATGTTTCATTTTTTTAAGTCAATTAAAAAAAATTATAGAGGTTTCAAATTCTATGGTATTGCTCGGTTTTGTGCCAGAATTCTAAGGTAAGGGATAAGTCACTTTTCATGTCTTATATTTTGAATATCATAGTGAAATTATACTAAAAGAAATGAATTGACAGGATGACAGCCACTTTTCACTTTTCCAGATACCTGTCTAAAATTGCCAAACAATGCTTATACAATTGCAACCAGACATCTGTCTGAAATCGCCAAACAAGGCAACCAGACACCTGTCTGAAATTGCCAAACAAGGCTTAAACTATTGCAACCAGACACCTGTCTGAAATTGCCAAACAAGGTAATTCTCTAAGAGCTGGTTGAATTTGATTTCTGTTGCCGCACGGTCAGACATTGTACGAGAAATGTGTTGTAGAACCAACTTAGACACTTCATTTTGAGAGGCATTTGCAGCATCTTCTAGATCTTGAAGTATTTCTCTTTACACCTTAAGGGTGTCCTGCGCAGACTAAGTTTCAATGTCCCGCAAACCCAGCACCCAAAGATTCCCTTTTTCATCAGCAGCTTCATACCCCATAAACTTCCGCCCAAATTTGCTGGTTTCATCGGACAACAGCGTAGTGTTTTCTTCTTTACTGAAAACTTCCCCTAGTTGTTTTCGTGACAGAACAAGTTTTTCTAGGTTATAATAAAATGTCCTAGCGGTCTACCAAGAAAATATAAATAAAAATCCTCAGGGCCAGACTAGGGCAGTACAACTTATTTGTCACACCCTTATAAGATTGGTGAAATATATATACACCGCGTCAAGTAAGATGAGAGATATATGGTTCGATTAAACCAGTGATGGTTTAAAGTCAGTGGTCACTCGCGTCTTCACGCAAAAATTTTGTCAGAGAGAGATTCAAATGCGAATTGTTTAACCGCAATGGTTATGAATATTGACGTGGCAATACGCAACTTATATAAGGCTGGAGTGATATACTCGGGATGTACTCCGTGAACGAATCTGACACAAAACGTGGTTAACAGAATCTCTTTGATGTGTTAAATCTGGGTGGTGCCCTTGGCGACGAGCAGCTCGCGCAACCGTCGCAGTAACTGTCGGCAGCTCAACATCTACTCTGTGAACCCTAACTGCCGAATTCCACGCGCTAGCGCAAGCGGCATATTGCCTTTGAAGGTACTGGCCTGTAACGGATAATTTTTTGAATCCACAACCCCAAATTAATAAATTAAGTACCATATTAAGTTCAAGAATCGAAATCACATAATGCTGATAAGGCAAGCTATACGCTCTCCCGGCGCGGTAATGACAAAATCGAACATTTTAAAGTCTAAAATACAACAATTCCGGTCCATTCAATAAGAAAATAAACTTGACCCAAGTATTCTACTTTACTTGAATTACCCCTGTATATAGATGGATATTAGGGCTCAGATTGATAAATGAACGAAAATCGACTTTGTATGACCCCAAGCGATCAGTCGCGTAAGCGATCTTGAGTCGGCCGTGTGAAGGCATGCCCTACGCTCTCCCGGCGCGGGAATGACAAAATCGAACATTTTAAAGTCTAAAATACGACAATTCCGGTCCATTAAATAAGAAAATAAATAAACTTGACCAAAGTATACCACTATACTTGAATTACCCCTGTATATAGATGGATATTAGGGCTCGGATTGATAAATGAACGAAAATCGACTTTGTTTAACGGAGCACGTTCAGCGGTGGTTGCGAGAGTGCAAAGCCGTGTTGAGTCAAGGCAAAGTTGACCCTGATACGGGCTCACGCGGCGAGCATGAGATGATTGGACAACGTTTTGTAGTGCAAAATACGACCATTCCGGTCCATTAAATAAGAAAAAAAACTTAACCCATTTGTAACATCATACTTAAATTTGTTAAAAGTGTGTACATATGTCGCGGCAATCTGATGAAATTGGGAAAAAAATACATTTGTTTACACCGTAACATTTCGTACGTAAATAATATTATTTTCCCTTTGGCCATTTTTTTTAGATTTTATATGAACATGAACATTAGAATGTCATCTTGTCATCTACTAAACAATAAAGACGATCCGAGTAACGAATGCGAACCGATTTAGAGAATTCGGAACGGGCTGAATCTCGAAAAGTCAAAAATGCTCGCCAAGAATTTTAACGTATTGCTCCACAAACACACACTTTCATGGATCAAACGGGGTAAAATGCGAAAAGTAAAGCAATATTATTGAAATTCAATACGTTAGCTCTCGTTTGATGTATCATTCGTCCATGTATCTTAAATATAAATGCCAGTTAGATCAAGTTGAAAAAAATTGGAATTAACATTGAGGCACAAGCGCGGCAGCCTGTGGCGAGGTTCGGCTGACAACCCTACTGTTAGGTCTGGCGTTTGGCCTATTCAAAATGTGGTTGACAACCAAAGATTGATCTCACTGACTTTCATAGTTAAACAAATACAAAGATGAACCATATCTGGTTATTCTTAAACATCTTACGGTGCTCACTGAAAAATCCAGATCGTCATCAATCTACATTTTATGCACGAATTAACAAAAACATATCGTAAACATTAAAGCTGCTCCTTTTATCGCCATTTTTGTCTCGGATAACAAAGTACGTTATGACGAAATTGCTTCGTTTTCACATAGACTTGAGCGGACGCATTTGTGAAAGATATTCCGCTTCGAATTTGTTTTCCACTGATATTTACAAGTGCTATGACCCTATGTATTACAGCTTTCCTACAACTTCAGCGAACAAGGTAATCAACAATTGAATCGAACACAATAACATCCGTATGGCTATTTCAAATAGATAAAAAGTAGGTCGAAGAAATATTTTCATGATTGACCAGTCCACCACATTTGGCTTGGCATGAGGTAGGCCTCTACTGCAGACATAGAGGCCTACTGTAGGTCTATGACAGGGTATTCATAATACGAGATTACTTACATGTCCAGCAAAAAATTTGCAGGTTCTTCGTTTCTCAAACTCCTCACTTCCCTGAAAACCTATTTTAGAGAGACCCTCATGTTAGACCGCAGCTAGTCTAGCTCACGCTTCCTTCTCTTACTTTTATCCAAAACTATTCACCTGTCTTTTGTTGGATGAATGCTCAATGACTCCTTGTAAAGAACGTTTCTTGGCGTTCTTGTAACGATTCATGCGGTCATGTTGCTTGTTGCCATCTTGTCTGTGTGTAAATATAGAGGGTATCCAGTCTGGTTAAAGTGGGTCCTTGTTAACCACCCCTAGAGGAACGAATTATAATGACTTATTATGTTTCTAACCACAAATGGTACAAACGATACAAGGGGAATATAGAATAGCAAAATTGAAATCACAGTTGAATGGAAAGTCCTCATCGACATTACATACAGTAAAAACACATACAAACATGGCGACATGAATGATGAAGTCGTTCAAGCAGAATTAACCGTATTTACTTAAATGTCATCAAATTGGATTAAGAATAAAGTAGTGTGTAACAGAGATACCCTACAACAGTGTAGAACCTACCAGTGATGAAATGATGTCCACAAAAACCAAGTTCTTAGTTGGTCGCCAAAACGAACTGTCTTCGTTCTGTCGATTCACAGGAATGATCCACTTTTCCCTTCTCTCCGGGTCTTTCGGAAACTTAAAGAGCGACATTCTTTCTTTCATCATGTTGTGGTTAGAACAACCGAATGCACAGCAACTTTTCGGCATGTTTTTATCGACGTTAATAACCGCAAACTAAACCGATGTTAATATCGCTGAGTGAAATTAATCCAATACACATTGATTGTTTTCACTGCGCTGCGCGTTGCCAGGGTCGCCGGGAATTCTGGGTGGTGCGAGGTTCCCGGATAACCGAGATCGGCAATAGCTTCTTTCTCCCTCCACCTTTTCTTCGTTTGTTGCTTTGGTTATTATCGCAATGAAAATAGCGCAAACTAAACATCCGCCGGCGGCGAACGGCACAGAGTGATGACGTTTATACGCTTCCGGAATTAATAATACATGAGCTTCCAAATAAGGGCTATTTTTGACTGGACGTGAAAAATAAGGAACTGAAAGTTAATTTAACAACAAGAAGAAATATATACGGCCAGTCCAACTTTGGACTTTGGATACCAGCATCGTTTAAGATACTCTTGCATTTAGCAACTTTTTTTTTCGATTAAAAATCCAGTGATTTTTTTATGAAATGCACCTTTAAACGTATCATTAGTTGCTATGTATGCAGTAGCAGCAGGGTCTTAGCTAGCCGTGCACGACGTTTATTATATATTTATATTACCGTCGTTCGCGGCTAGGTCTTAGCCAGGTTTTGAAAACTGCCCGTCCAACCTCAGCCCAACTCCGTCCATCACGTTATGACCAACTGATTATCATAACGTGGGTCTTTTTCTTTCGCCCGAAAGCTGGTGGGGGAGGGGTGTTGGTGAGAGGGTGGATGACGTGTGTGTGTGTGTGTGCGTGCGTAATGTGATATATCAGACCGTTGTTCAGAAGAAATTTGTTACAAATTAATTACACATCCTGTGCTGGCACAAACATACGGGAGAAATATAAACTTAGTCAAAGACTTGTCGATATGATATTTCTATGATATTTCGCCCAAATGCGATTTGTGAGCTTCATTCCCTAGCCAACAGTGTAGACCAAAAGTTTATTAGATCGTGGTAAAAGCGATAGCATGAGGCAGACATTTCAGAATGATGCTCCAATCGACCGTGCACAATGTACGCCAGCCTTCTAGTTTTCATTATTCCTACAAACCTCAAACATATCGTGTATCATTTTAGAGAAGGTATACGATCCACATGGACTGGGACCATGTTTTGTGAGGAGGCGAAGCTGGTCGTAACTCCATTCACCATCGTTAAAGTATTATCAGATTATGGCGGTGATTACGGGGCTTTGAGAATGAAGCGGCTGTACGAAGAATCCCCCATAAGGAATGGTAACCATCAAACTACGTGATGGACGGGGTTGGGGTGGGGATGGACAGGTAGTTTTCAAATACTGGCTAAGACCCTGACCTAGACCCATTTGAAAACCCCCAAGATGAGAGATTAGCATGGCTCAGAAATGATTTTCTAGGGTACTATGCTCAGTGGAAAGAGATCGTCCAGAAAAGCCAGGCTATTCAACACGAGAGAAATAATAAAATATTGCTCAGTCGCCTAACACTGGAGGGTTTAAAAATAACTGAGGTCAGTTGTTGACTTGGTGCCGTATTTGTTACAGAATGGTGTTTCTCTTGTGTTGACTTCTGTTTTTAATCAAGATGTATTAGACAGGGATGCCAACAGGATTTTGTAAAAAAAAGAGGAAAATTTGCCTGGGGCCATGGGGGCTGCAAAGGCCCCCTGTGGATTAATGGATCCCAATGGATCCTTGTGGCCACGTAATCGGCGGATTTCCGCCGATCCGCGGAAAATTGGCATCCCTGATTTGAGCAACACTTTGGTTATGTTAGAAAGAAAAGTGGGGCACATGACAACCCCACAGTAGTTGAGGCAGACGATGAACAGCGCCTTATGCACACATGCTTTTGAGCAAATTAGAGGAAGTGTTAGGGGTGCTGTCTGTTAATGTTGATGATGCATCACTGAAGAGATCTGTCAGAATGTTATATATGTATTGTAATGCAAGTACACGGTACTTATTTCATTATATTTATGTGTTCTTGGAATAATTGGTTAATCGAATAATTAGCTTGTGTCTAAAATGTTTGGTTGAGCTGTATGTATTTTTAGATGAATAAATTTTTACCTTTACATTATTCATACAGGACTTTTGTTTGCTGGGGCTATACTGCAAGTCAGACAAATCCACCTGATGCATATTGAAATGTGCCATTCAAGTTAAATGCTTGTGAGCCTATAGATAACCAATAAAGCTTTCATGTTATTTAAAAATAATTTAAAAAGTTCATTAATACATTTTGTGTATGGTAATGAACAGTAGCACCCAGTATGAAATTAAATATTAGTGGAGACTAGACAAAGTCCAGGGATATGAAAAAATGTTTTTTCAACATACATAACAAGTAGCACAAACATCACAATAGACATGTTTACATCATGCAATAAAAATAGGCAGCGATTATGAAAGTACGTACAAATCAATATAGAATGAACAAGTCAGTGGGAAGTAATAGTGAACACTGGGTACATCTCACATTATATTTAGATCTTTTAAAGTTTTCCTTAATCCCTTTGAGCACTTGACAGCCTGTTCTCGCATTTATCTAGATGTCTCTTCAATAGCTTTGCAATGGCATGTCCCATTACTGTCAGGAACAAGCAGACTACCCTTTCCAAAAGAAAGAAAGATGATGAACCATCAGATTTCTGAGTTATCTTGTCCCAGGCAAACTTTACATTGTGATCTGACATCAGAAAATCAGTATTGTGCTCGACATTCAAAGATTGATGGTTCATTTCAATATTATGAGTCATTGTTTTCTCACAATTTTGTAGGAATTCGAAGAAATAATCGGATGGATAAGAAAGCCCTCCACAATTAAGTGAGAGACCTTGTATTTATGACAGAGCCTATTCAGAGACTTTATAATGTTGCTCGCAAAATATCCATGAGTATTTCAATGCCCGAAATTCAAAGCAAGTACAGTGTCACATCTGACTGGATTGAGTGAAGTGGGCTCTTTGGGTCATATTCACTGAAATTGGGTACAACATTTTAATGGAATAAAGCAAATGCCTTTTCACGCATAGCAGAATGGGTATACTGGTGCTCTGCCTCACACAATATTCTGAATATTAAATCCTGAGCAAATTTGAGGAATATGACACTTTCATGTAAAATCTTGGCTCGCTTGATAATTCCTCCTCCGATTACGCTGTCTGTGCCGTGGAATGTGGTATTTCTTACAGCTTTGTTATGTTTCAGTAAAGTTGCATTGAAACCATGCTCTATCGAAAAGCGGATCACTATTCTTCTTCCCATCTGCAGAACATAACATGACCATTAAGAAATATTATTTGTTTGATCACAAATCAAAACACAAACAACTCAACAGTTTTATGATGGATATACCATTGAACTCATTTAATTATAGAATCTGTATCAATCAGTACACACTTTTGTGTTGAACACTTCTGTCTCCTGAGGGAAATCTGCTCCTTTTTCCTCTTTTGGCTTGCCAAGCCATCAGCGGTTACACTGTGGTCACCCACTGAAACAATAAAAGCAGAATGTTTTACGTCAATTTCGTAAATTATATTCATATCTAATATTTATATATGAATGGCAATTCCTTATAAAGACTAAAATGGACGAATAACACTAACAGTTTGCACCTTAACTTACCCTTGATTTGTTTTCTGAAATGAATGCGGATAGCATGCCCCCGAAACCCAGCAATGGATCCGTAGATTGTCTCGCAGTCAGGACAATTATAAGCGATGGAAGGGCTGTTTTCCTTCTCGGCGGATTCAAAGTCAATATCCGATTCTGACAGCCCTGTTGATTCTTCATTGCTTTCTGCGCTGGTTACAATATTGTCCTCATCGTTGTCCGTATAATTATCACCCAGGATATTGTCTAAATTGAGTTCTGAATCCTCCCAGTTAATAAAGTCGCTATCAGTAAATCTCTTCTGTGTATTTTCTTGTGAATCTTGTAACTTTTGTCACTGTCTTCCAGCCATGTTGCGATGTAAACAAACGAACAAAAACTGACCTCTGTGCTTGCGCAACCTACTTTAAGTACGCTTTACCTGTGTGGCCGCACGGCGGCGCTCGCGTATACGCCTGCACGCCCCCTGTCGACCGTGAGGAAAAACAAATGCTGCGGAGGCATACACTTTGTGCGCGCTGGGCTGCCTTCGCAGGCCATTTCCACTCCTGGTAGAACCAATAAATTTATAATTACATATCAAGATACATAAATGGAAATATCGACCTCTGTGAATTTACCAGGCATGATTACTCAGCCATTAATGCAGTGAGTAGAAGGGATCAATGTAATCATAATTTAACATAGCAATTAACAAGTATTTATGTAGTACTCCCGCTCACCACACCCTGATTATTTTGGAATATGATGACTCATCAAATGATCAAGGGGTAATAATAGCTCTTTCGAACTAAGTACGGGAGTGATGCTTGACAAAGTAATAAATAGAACCTGACGTTGGTCTATTGGGCTTAGTTCTTTTGAACCAAGTGGAAGATGGCATTTCCAACGTAGAAAATTTGATGATAAGACCTTACCTTCACGATGTCAACTTGATTTATCAAGTCAAATTTAATAAGCAATCAGTATTATGAATCGCATTAGAGTCTCAGGAATTGTAACAACTTGTAAATATGCATAATCGCCTTAAATGTGCGAGGCGATTAACTTTTCTGACTAAATTCCAATATAGGGCGAGATTGCGCAATGTAAGTCAGATTGTAACGGACTTGTTATTATGCTGGATAAAGGAGAGGAAAAGGTAACTAGGTCGGAAAGTTATAAGGTATAAATCTAGTATAAACTGACTCACCTGTGAAATGTATTATCAGGCAGATGATGGGATGATAAAAACTGCGCGATCATTTACGACAACGTCATGCAAGAGACCGGTTGTTGACGACCACTAGAATTCGGAGTGGAATTTCGCCAAAGTTAGAAATTAATCGATTATCAAGTGTTCGCCCAGAGATTTGTTTAAAAATAATCATATTTATTAAATTCAATCAATACTCTCACTGTTGGTGGCTTTAAATTCTTCTCAGTTCGTATTTGTTACACGAGAAGTGATGATAAGTTAAGCACGTATGTCAATCTACCGATAAAAGTGGGTTTTCCTGTTAGACCAACAAGGGAGTACCCCATCGACTGTTGGTCTGATGGGCTAGGTAATAAGGTTACAGTCAAGTCACCAAAAACAGAATTTCCCCAATAGCAGGACAAATACTGAGTCAATATCTTGTATATTTTTAACCAGTCAGTATTTTTTTCAATCTGAATGTGCCACCGCACAACATGTCCATTCGACATCTTATACCGACGTTTTCACTTAAAACCAGAAGTAAACAATAGTCATAATCACGAGACCCTTGCAGGATGCCACCAAATCTCCACATGAAAGCCTCGTTTACAAAACTTGTGCATCAGCGTTGCAGACAATTTTCTAACTTTTCGAAAGTAATAAAGTATTGAATGCCAACGTAAATCGTAAGTACCATCTATTTACATTGTTTCAATCATATTTTTTACACCAAAGCTGATCCTTCATAAATGCTGTCATGGAAACCAATGTATAGTAGAGTCGCCAATAACGGATCATTCGTCATTTTGGGGGTCATCTCCAAATTTATTTAAACTGTCAAATTTTACATTTCTGAGAAGTTTCTTGTTGAAAACCTGTAGAAATGAATATGTTTGTGATGTAAAAAGGACAAAAGATGCACACTTTTGTTTTGAAATTTAGAGATTTTGTTAGTTAAAACTTGGCCACTAAACATGTCTATATACATGCAGTTAGTGTACATGTACTGATGTACATTTATAAATAGTTGTTAGCACTTTATACAGTAAATCTTAAAGTTAAACACCCCAAGGGTTCAGGATTCAATCCCATCCTGCGGGGGCAACCACTCCTCAGAACTGTACTGCATACAATTCATAATATTTCGGACATGTTTGGTAATATATTATTTCAAATGCATATTTCAGTCCAGTCCACTGGATGGAAATGGACCATCTGCCAGCACAAACACCAGTTGTACTCAAGATGCATCTGCCACTGGAACACCTCTGCAGTCTTCATTTGATCATGGAGTATCAGTAACATCACCAACCACTTCATCTGGAGTTCTTACCAGTGTAGACTGCCTGACAATTACAAATGCAGTTATTAAAGGATACCGTGTGTTTCAAATTAAACCCCCATTAACTTTGAGTCCACAAACTAAACTGACAAATGACAGAGAATACTCTAATACACATGATGATAGTGCATGTTTGGTGTGGCTGCCTCCACTGGATCATTTTCCTCCTGATATTTATGACAAATTTACAGATGAAAACACCAACTGAAACTACAGGACATAGCTGGGCTTCCAGTAGGCATGTCCCAAAGTGTCTATCTAGTTATTTCAGAAATATACTTGATACAGATGGTCAGATTTATGCTGTAATAACTGGGGAAACTACTCCCAGCTTTCCTCCATGGCCTGCCCCTACTGAAGAAGGTGATGTTGTCATCCCTTGCCAATACATTATAGAACATACTGTAATGGCAATAAGTGAACATTTCAAAAACTTTTCAGAGCTTTTCATGGGTATTCCTGAAGGTGCTGCATTGAGTGTTTCTTTGGGCTCACAGTGATACCAATGTCTCATCATTCTATTTTGTGTTCAATTAAAGGACTTTGACTAAATGCCCACTGTAAATACGAGAAAATGCCACACACACATTTCGTATTTTTTGTGAAACATCAGAAATAAAAGTTTTACCTGGTTACTTTGTAATAAAAATGTGTTTTGATATGGTCCCTTTCTATAAAAAGCCACAGGTCACGTATTTCTTTAATGGAGAAAGTGTACCGGTATTGGAGAAAGTAGTTATCGTAGTTAAAGTAATTTTTCTATAGTCTGGTTAGTGTTCCGTTATTGGCGACCTCACTGTATGGTCCAACTTCTCACCCTCCCACGATCCCATAATTGACGATCTGTAAAGAAGACAAGTGTGCCCACACCGCTTTTTCAGTAATCAATATATTATATTATATACTCTACCTTTCCAGCACAATACCCCACAATGACGGATGCAACCTTAAAGGTATGCGGATGTTCCCAAATGTACTTTTAAGCAGCGACGATCTCCATTCGGGAGTTCGCGTAGTCGCGCGCGCCGCCCTGGTGAGCGTTGTAGAACTAACTTCTGTTGACTTCCGGTTTCTGCTTCGGCGTGCTCCTGCTGTCGATTGATCACCTTGCGCATTAGCTCCGGTCGAACGGCAGGGCTAGAAATTAGCCAAATATTTCACCGGCCAGTCAGGCCGGTAACCTTGAATTTGTACCGGCCCTAAAAAATTTCTACCGGCCCTACATTTTCAGTTATAAATAATAGTACCAAAAAAAAATATAAGGGTTTTTATTGTTTTTTAATATTTTATTCTTATATTAAATGCAACGTTCATATCAATATTTATAAACTTGTAAAAACATACAAAATGCAGGCATTTATTCAATGAGGTCAACAGCACAATTATCCTATACACACACACACTCTTCCTCATCATCATCATCACTTCTTATATCAGAGAGAGAGAGAGAGAGAGATCAATTTATTAACCAATTGAACATATAAACAATGAACAATTGATAAGGAGACTCCAACTAAGGCTGATGAGCCGCTGCTGCTGGAGCCACCCAGACATAATGACAATAAAAATAATAATATAAAAGAGGAAAACACACAAAAGGTAGACTATGTACAAAAGAGAAGCATAGTACACAATAATAATAATAATAATAATAATAAGTACATGAGGTCACAGCATCATGTTACCTGAGTAAGAAGGTACAGAAAACATTTACATAGACAGAGGGTTTTGGCAAAGTCCGGAATTTGGTGACATGAGTAACACATTTTGAATCTATACAATAACAAATGACTTTCCTGCTTGACTAGTTAATGTGGGCAAGTACATGTATAACAATTTGGAGTGGTGCACATATACCTGTATCTATTGATAAACCAATTTTTTATGTAGTTGCAGTATCCTGTGTAAGAATATATCTAGTCTGCGACCTCTCAGTCCTGAAGGCACAACATCTTCAGAAATTTTGTACTGTTAAGAAATCGCATGCCGTTATATAGGTATGTTTACTGACGGCTTGCAAGTCAACTCGCAAGAAAATCTTAAAGAAAAAATGCCACGCGCGTTACGTAAGTCATACAACTGTTTATGGGCTTATCGTTAAATGCAATTAGAACACGCTGCAATCACACAGCAGACGCGGAAAAAAGCCACGAGGAGCGCGCGAAGAAACATCGTGCGCGTATGGTTTTTTTAACGTTTTTCCGTCACGTCACTTACAACTAATAGTGGCGCAAGAAGAGTTGATTTGTCTACTTTCAGTTGCATTAAGTTTGTTTTGTTGTGGCTATTACGATTCTAAATAATCACTGCAAATGTTCTTGTATGCGTGAATCCAGCTTTTCTGCAAAACCCGGCTTTTATCTCAATTCTAATGAATACCATTCACGGATGATATATGGTAAATCAAATTAATGAATTAAAATAAAAGCGGTTACATAAAATTTGTCAACAGACAGGAAATGTCTCGTTGATTCGTTGTTGCCAAGTAACCGTTCGACTTATTCAGGTCAGTAGGTGCATGTTGTATTCAAATACGAGAGGCTGCCATTAGATAGATTGGGAGGGAGTGGGGTGGGCTGTTGTCCATGTTCTTGTCTTCACACCAGATACCGTGATGGATCAAAATTATACACCGAATGCAGCCAGTTGATCCCTGATCTATGGATTATAAAGTCTTCACAAACAATCGAGGCACGTTAGTTGTATAACTTTTTGTGTGAGCCTATCTGTGCCTTCGGTTTATTCAACAGTTTACTTTCAGTTTATATACTATAGGTCAATAAATTACGCGCAAGACATGATAGTAAACAGCCAAGAAGCTTTCTTATCTCATGTGTTTGTCGGGTTTATGGTTCAAGCGGAGCTTAATCACGCGAGCCCCGCTGCTGTTGTATTGAACTGGGCGCGAGGTGTTAGCGCGAAAAAATCTACCCGCCAGCCGGGCGGGTGGTTGTGATTATTTACCCGCCCGACTCAAATTTCACCCGCCATTGGCAGGCGGGCGGGTGGTAATTTCGAGCCCTGGAACGGTAACATGAATTTATATCTACTCAGACGTCTTGTAGGGCTACTTGCGCATCGGCTTCTGCATAGCCATAGGTAGGGGTGACAGTGATTTTTTTCAAATTCATTGTATCTCGTTGAAATTATACATGAAGATAGGTATACCCATGAGGATTCTAAAAAGGTATGTTTCATTTTTTTAAGTCAATTAGAAAAAAAGTTATTGAGGTTTTGATTTCCATGGTATTGCTCGGTTTTGTGCCAGAATTCTATGGTAAGGGATAACAGACACTTTTCATGTCTTATATTTTGAATATCATAGTGAAATTATACCAAAAGAAATGTATAATCTATAGGATTCTAATAAGCTATGTTACATTTTTTTAAATCAATTAGTAAGAAAAGTTATTGAGGTTTCAAATTCCATGGAATTGCTCGGTTTTGTGCCAGAATTCTATGGTAATGGATAACAGCCACTTCCTATGTCTTATATAGAGAATATCATAGTGAGATTATACCAAAAGAAATGTTCAATGCAGAGGATTCTAATAAGCTATGTTTCATTTTTTTTTTAAATCAATTAATAAAACAGTTATTGAGATTTCAAATTCCATGGAATTGCTCGGTTTTGTGCCAGAATTCTATGGTAATGGATAACAGCCACTTTCTATGTCTTATATTTAGAATATCATAGTGAAATTGTACCAAAAGAAATGTATAATATAGAGGATTCTAATAAGCTGTTTCATTTTTTTAAATCAATTATTAAAACACTTATTGAGGATTAAAATTTCATGGAATTGTCAGTTTTTCAGCTAAAATTGACAGGATGACAGCCACTTTTCACTTTTCTAGATACCTATCTGAATTTGCCAAACAATGCTTATACTATTGCAACCAGACACCTGTCAGAGAAAGATTCAAATGCGAATTGTTTAACCGCAATGGTTATGAATATTTGTGTGCCATTACGCAGCTTATATAAGGCTGGGGCGAACTCATGATAAACTCGGCATGTACACCGTGAACGAATCTGACACAAAACGTGGTTAACAGAATCTCTTTGATGTGTTAATTCTGGGTGGTGCCCTTTGCGACGAGCAGCTCGCGCAACCGTCGCAGTAACTGTCGGCAGCTCAACATCTACTCCGTGAACCCTAACTGCCGAATTCCACGCGCCAGCGCAAGCGGCATTTTGCCTTTGAAGGTACTGACCTGTAACGGATAATTTTTTGAATATACAACCTCAAATAAATAAATCAGGTACCATATTAAGTTCAAGAATCGAAATCACATAATGCTGATAAGGCAAGCTATGCGCTCTCCCGGCACTGGCATGACAACATCGAACATTTTAAAGTCCAAAATACGACCGAACGGTCCATATAATAAGAAAATAAACTTGACCAAAGTGTTCCACTATACTTGAATTATCCCCGTATACAGATTGATAAATGAACGAAAATCGACTTTGTTTGACGACGCACGATCAGCGGTGGTTGCGAGCGTGCGCAGCCGTGTTGAGTCAAGGCAAGGTTGACCCTGATACGGGCTCACGGGGCGAGCATGTGATGATTGGACAACGTTATGAAGTGCAAAATACGACAAAACGGCTCCATTTAATGAGATAAAAACTTCACCCATTTGTAACATCATACTTAAATTTGTCATAAGTGTGTACCTATGTCGCAGGCCTCTGATAAAATTTTGGGATAAATACATTTGTTTACACCGTAACATTTCGTACGTAAATAATATTATTTTCCCTTTGGCCATTTTTTTTAGATTTCATATGTTCATGAACATTAGAATGTCATCTTGTCATTTACTAAACAATAAAAACGATACGAGTTACGAATACGAACCGATTTAGAGAATTCGAAACGGACTGAATCTCGAAAAGTCAAAAATGCTCGCCAAGAATTTTAACGTATTGCTCCACGAACACACAATTTTTATGGCTCAAATGGAGTAAAATGCGAAAAGTAAGGCAATATTATTGAAATTCAATACGTTAGCTCTCGTTTGATGTATCATTCGTCCATGTATCTTAAATATAAATGCCAGTTAGAGCAAGTTGATAAAAATTGGAAATAACATTGAGGCACAAGCGCGGCCGCCTGCGGCGAGGTTCGGCTGACACCCCTGCGCATGCTAGGATTCGCATGTTATGTTAGCGAAGCGTCAAACATGTTTGCCATGTAGGCAAGGCAACTCGCCCCTGGTGTTTTGATGATCTGATGACACCTTACTGTCCTTAGGGGCGAGGGTCCGTATGGCAGAATCTGAGCGTTATAAGCACATTTGCTCGTTCTCGCAATGCAGACAAGGTACAGTTTAAAAACCATAGATTTTCATATCCATAAATGTCTTACCATCAGTCTTGCCTAAAGTGCAACAACAGTCATACTCCTTAATCCACAGAATCGACGAAATCCAACACAATTTTAAAACTGTTGTCCAACATGGCTACCGCACGAATCGAAAACATGAGCAATAGCATTTATATATATATATAGCGTATTAACGAGTCTAAATTCCATTATGTTGCATTGTGGGAGTCGGCCATGTTGCGTTTTTGAACAAAGTTTCATGATGTGCCGTATTTTAGTGCTCAAACAGAACAATTAGACAAAACTGTAGTAATAGAAACATTCCTCGTGTCATTTTGTCATATAATCTTTCATTTTGTCACAATTGTTTTGGCATGGAGGTCCTTTGTAAGATTTTAGCGAGTTCCGAAGTCCTTTTTGAGATGGGAGAGGTCCAGGAGCCGGTTGGGGGCCACCTAGCCGACTATGTCGACTGCCCAAACAAGCATCTTGGCAAAACCTTCTCCCACCCAGACGTCCAAGCCCAGGGCTGCTCCAGGATCGAGGTCTCGTACGCTTGCAGCGGAACAGCCCTCTCCGCCGCCACCGCCAGCGAGCTCCTCAAAGGCACGCTCGAACTTGTCTCGCCCCAGGAGAAGCCGCTCTTCGTGGTCCAGCCCCCAGCCAACCAGTGGAATGCCCTCCCCAAATCCCTCGACCACTGCCTGGTCCTCACCGACCGAGAAATGGGGACAATCTTTGTGGCTTGATACGCCCATCGAGCCACAGGCGGAATTTCAGGCATCCGTATCCAGCCGACAAAGGCCAACATCGACTCCTACGCTCGCTGGAGAGAACAGGCAGAGCAATGGCTCCAGCGCCACAGCGCCAGACTGGCAGCCCTCCGGGAAGAGTGGAGGGAGGAGATCGAGGACCTTGCCGCCAGAGTCGCCGCCAGGAAGCTCTATGTCGTGATATCAAAAAAAGCCCGGTCTACCGTTAAACACGTCGTACAAGAAAAGGACACCACCAAGGTAGCTCTGGCTCCAATTGGCCGATCCACCATTCTGGGATACCGAACAACCGCATGGCACGGCAGCAGCGCCCAACTTGTCATGGTCTGGGAAACCCGCCGGCTCCTCGCCATTCTGCGCACTGCCGCCAAACTCTTCCGCACAAGTTTCGACTTTTGCAATAGGACAGTTGGCTGGATTCCAATCGAGGGCCAAGCAGAGGTCGTCCCAGCGCCACCAAGGCCAGAGATCCACAAAGCAATGGACTTGGTCCCAGGAGAATACAACTGCCGCCTTGTGGGCGTTGCGGCCTTCGAGGCAGCACAGTACTCCTTGCAGTGCAAACTTGGAGAGCTGCGGACAACCCCACAGAAGAAGAAAGACAGACTCGCCAAACTAGCCAGGTTTGTGCAGAGTTCAGGAAAGAATTTCAGACTTTACAGGACCGATGTCCTGTACAGTGTCCAAACGGGACTTTTCTTTCAGGACCGAGTTAAAATTAATCATTTTGCGATGTCTCAAGATAATGCATCAGAAAAACAGTTTAGTTTATTGTCAACATTAGAATCTAAATAAAATATCTATGTATGCAAAGGACATCATGATCTTATTTAGATCATGATGTCCTTTACGTACATAAATATTTTATCCTCAATATCCTCTTCACGGCCGGAGAATTAGTCTGAATCGAACCCATCGTTGTCCGACTCATCTGCTTCCACCGACCCAGCAATATCTTCTGCAACCTCCTCTTCATCAGTAGCGACCTCTGTTCCTTCTCTCACCTCAACCACTGGAGCATCACTCTGGGCTGCAGCTGCTTGTGCTGCTATCTGTTTACTCTCATGTAGACAGGCTACCTCCAGGGATTATCATTTTGGCTCACAAAACCACAATAAATAAATATCATTTGTGAGCCAATGATACTCCAGCTAAAGTAAATAATTTAAAAACATTGATCCATATAGCTTTGATTTTTATTCAGGTATTTATTTAACTCAGATTTAATATCATTATATATTAAAAATCATTAAAAACATCTCTAAGATCAATCTTTATTTCTTTTAATTATTATAATTAAATATCTATCATTGTATTATTATTTGACTTCATGTAAAAATCATTATTATCATCGTTTGGTCCACTCACTTGCAAGCTGTGCAGAACATTTTGCCATCTTTAAATTCCATCCATGGTCTACCCTCCTCCCATGTCTTTGAATATTTCCTAGGAATTTTTTTTTGTTCCTCTTTGGGCGGCCTCCTCCCAGGCCTTGCCCCATCTTTGTACCGCAGCCGCGAAAACATCAGACAGTGGAAATCACAGTTCTTCCCGAAACACTAAACCCGCGAAAATCTCGATACTGAATTTAGAAAACGAAAACGAAATCACAACTTTCGCTTTCCATTATCTGCTCACAGGGCTCATTGTTTTGGTCACTTGTTTGATTCGTAAAAGTGGTTCCTTACTATAGATTTTGCTATATTATTGTTATTCGGATATAGTCGTGTTCACTCAGCTGTTTTCGCTTGTAAGCAGAGAAAACGTCGGTGATGGTTTCGAAAGATGGATGTACAGTCGATATTTCCCTATTTTTACAACATTATGGACGAAATAAACTGTCTGACAAAATGACCGATGGAAATGGCTTTATTTACTGGACCAAAGAGAAAAATACCGGACATGTCCGATGTCCGACGGTCTTTCCTGAACTCTGTTTGTAGCCTAGGACACCAGCTGTCCAGCCCTAGTACAGAAGAGCAAGTGTCCTCTATCTCCCACGGCATACATCCGGCCCAAGGGCCAAGACCGCCACTGTTTTTGCGCGGTCTTTGTCTACCCACCCCAACACCTTCGGCTCCTCCACCACCAAGGAAGCCTCTTTTTCCAGCTCCCCCAAACCACACGTTCTCGCCGGAGCTCCCTGGATAGCCCTCCGGAAGTGGTGGTATGGGAAGAGGCACGGCTCTCCAGTCCATTCCATGTAGAAAGGGTCCCGAATTGGGGTAGGCTTGGGGGCCAACCGGATGGGTTGGGTTTGGAAGATTGGGTAGGTGGGCGGGGGTTTGGACTGGGTAGACCGGTTTTGTGCTGGAAAAACTGGTGCCGGTGCTAGCAAACTGGTACCGGTGCTAGAACCAAACCATTTGTATGACCTTGGTGTTGGTTTGGTATAGACCATGCAGAAGAAGGAACTGTCCGAAAAAGAAATTGAAGAGATCCGGGCCCTGCGTGGATTCTCCACTGGAGACGAGATCCGATAAAAGTACGGCATAGGCCCCTCCAGGCTGTACAAGATATGGGTGAATGGGGGCGAGCGGGAGCTTCCCAGTGGGGATATGTCGCAAAAGATAGAGAAAAAACTGGAGGAGTCCGCAAGGGTGGTGGAGGGCCCGGGGTTGGCGAAGGTCACCTCTGGTGGGATAGAGGAGGATCCTAGGGTTGGGGCTGGTGGGGGGCCCAGTCTATACGATTTGTTGTATGCTATCCAGCGGGTGGAATGGAAGGTGGATGGGTTGGAGAGAAAGGTAGATGCCTTTGCGGCAGATGTGGAGGAGGAAATAGACGACAACTTGGAAAACAATATAGAAAAGGTTGGAACCAATCTAGGAACCATTGCGGCAGACCTAGCGACATTTTCGACAAGATTGCAAATGGCGGGATATAATATAAGATAAGATCATTTATTAGCCCGATTCAGGAATATGCTTTACATTCTACAAACACTGACATATGGTTGCATACGAGGCATTATACATAGACACAGTGCAGGCTAATTAGACATTATTAAAAACATAAATAGAGTGTGGCACAAAACTATGTTGATATCTCGTTTTGTGCGGCATGAGATGGCTCTCAGCCTCTTGTTTGATCTCACGGTTGTATACAAGCTATTCAGAGGGTGATCACCGTTAGACATTATGCTTTCCACTTTTCTAACGACATAGTTTACATACAACTAATCAAAATTACAAATATCTTGACTCATCAACTTAGCAGCTTTTCTGCTAATTCTGTTTAAAATATATTGGTTGCCTTTACTTGTACCAGACCACCAGGTGATAAAGTTGCAAGTTACAACACTTTGAACAATGGCTTTGTGGAAAAGTTGAAGAATAATATTGTTAACACCGAACGATTTCAAAAGATGTAGGAAATATAGGCGTTGTCAGCATTTACTGTATCTATATTCAGAGACCATGACAGTTGGTCGTCAATGATGGTGCCTAGATATTTATAGGAGTGAACAATCTCAGCTTCTGACCCTTCGATGTTCAGTTGCTTATGGCATTTTTGATTTTGGGTTGGCTGGTTTTGGCTGTTTGGGTTGGTTTGTTTGAGAAACTGGAGGAAGGCTTGTTTTGGGTTGACAGAAAAAAAGGTAGCCGAAAGTCGGGTTGCTCTGAAGTAAAAGTGCGCTCCTATAACGATGAGAGTGACAACGATTCGCCAAGATCCCACCTTTATTCAGAAGAACAAACCTAAGTTCATGGAGGACCTCGACCGGGTGAAGAAGGGAAATTACAGAGACGGTCGCAGATATTTCCCACTCGATGACCTCTATGGTGACCAACTACTGGTGTGGCCCTGGAAAAGATCGGCTTGAAGGGCTGGCTGACACTGTAGTATAAGACTACTGAGGTGCCCCGTTCATGGTCAGGCAAACCGTACCTCTGTCAATTGTGCATGGGATTCTCACGCCGTTCCCACGCTCGACGACGTTATCACTGGGCAACTTTGATTATGTCATGGTGCTGACAGCAATTAGGCAATTCTCTTGGGGATGGATGGTTACCGGCTTGGACTAGAGGGGTAGGCAAACTGAAATCCCTCCTTGTCGCATCTGGGGGGAATCACTGGTCCCGTTTGGCACGGCACCTCTGCGAACAGGTATAAAAGTCGTGAATTTGGGTACCTGCTTATCTTCCTCTCCAAGACGACAGCCCAGCACACAACAGCAGCAGCGACAGCAGCAATTGCAACTAAGAACTTTCCCGCCCATGAATGCCCACCCTTTCTGATCAACATCCTTTTATTTATTTTTATTTTTTTTTTTTTAACTTTTACAAACTTATGTTATCAATATCGCTTTTCTCGTGCTATTAACCCTTTCCGGGGGATTTCTCATTACTTATTGTCATTTCATAATTCAAAATTATTAATATCATGTTATGTCATTAAGTATGAGTAAATATTAGTTAGTTTACGTAATTGATTGTGTAATGTTATGATTAAACTTTCATCATCGATTATTACGTAATAAATCCCCTTGGTCGATCTAAGTCTAGTATATGATGTGTTCGTCTAATTTAATATACGTATATACTTTCGAAGTCTAATACATTGTTGAACCCCTCAGACTACTACCAGATAATTATACCTAACCCGATAACCGAGGCAGCGGCTGCTATCAGGGTCGCGGCGGCTAATATCGCTTCAATCGACGGCATATGCAGTAGGTTGATCAGTCTTCAGCAGCAGTTTTGCGAACATGAAGACGGTTTTTCCACATCCTGTCTGCCCACAAACAATAGCCGAACAGGGACCATCTGGAAGTCGCTAATAGACTACGCGATCTCACCAACTTGAACAAGATAGCGTTAAGTGAAGATTCCGCTGCCGCTAACTTGTCCAACTTGACTGAGCCTATATCTGGCTCACTAGGCTTCAACAAACCATCAGGCTCATCTTTCAGACTCATTTCCAGTATGTCTCTGCCTCATTGATGTCCTACAATCACTACATGAAGCCTACGCGATCTCACCAACTTGGACAAGATAGCGTTAAGTGAAGATTCCGCTGCCGCTAACTTGTCCAACTTGACTGAGCCTATATCTGGCTCACTAGGCTTCAACAAACCATCAGGCTCATCTTTCAGACTCATTTCCAGTATGTCTCTGCCTCATTGATGTCCTACAATCACTACATGAAGCCTACGCGATCTCACCAACTTGGACAAGATAGCGTTAAGTGAAGATTCCGCTGCCGCTAACTTGTCCAACTTGACTGAGCCTATATCTGGCTCACTAGGCTTCAACAAACCATCAGGCTCATCTTTCAGACTCATTTCCAGTATGTCTCTGCCTCATTGATGTCCTACAATCACTACATGAAGCCTACGCGATCTCACCAACTTGGACAAGATAGCGTTAAGTGAAGATTCCGCTGCCGCTAACTTGTCCAACTGAGACTGAGCCTATCATCTGGCTCACTAGGCTTCAACAAACCATCAGGCTCATCTTTCAGACTCATTTCCAGTATGTATGTCTCTGCCTCATTGATGTCCTACAATCACTACATGAAGCCTACGCGATCTCACCAACTTGGACAATAGATAGCGTTAAGTGAAGATTCCGCTGCCGCTAACTTGTCCAACTTGACTGAGCCTATATCTGGCTCACTAGGCTTCAACAAACCATCAGGCTCATCTTTCAGACTCATTTCCAGTATGTCTCTGCCTCATTGATGTCCTACAATCACTACATGAAGCCTACGCGATCTCACCAACTTGGACAAGATAGCGTTAAGTGAAGATTCCGCTGCCGCTAACTTGTCCAACTTGACTGAGCCTATATCTGGCTCACTAGGCTGTCATGGGTTCGTTTACAACAATAATATAAAATTGCTCAGATTATTTGATACAGTGACTTTGATCAAAAACAACAAAGATAGGGTTAAGCCACAAACGCCGAGGTTTTAAGACTGTTTGGAAATCGGGATGATAGAGCGATCTGGAAAAAAAATGTTTGCGTTTTTTAAATATTCAACACTGTGACATCTAACTGTAAGACATTACACAACTGATAAACTCGCATAAACAATTTAAGCAATGAAAGTAAACCCTACCACTTTGTATGCAACACGCTTTCTGTTGCAGCACCGAGACGATCACCCCCTTGTACAAAATGTTCTTGGTGCACATTAGTGTGGCAATGACTGCCTCTTTCAAGACCACTTAGTAGTTGCCGACGAATACCCTACACACAGAAAACCCAATCGAACTCGGCGATTTATAAACTAGTTTAAGTGGTCTATCTCAAAGAAATGAGGCATTGGATGATCGTGTTATTCTCAACATAGAAGCAGCTCAAAACCTACCCCTGATGTTCCTCAACAGCTCGCTGTAGGGATCGGCTCATCGTAAGTCCGAGAGAGGAATATATTGATGTAACCGACCTTGAAAGCAGCAATGAACACATTTCTATACTTATCTAGATACTTTCTCGACACGATAAATGATAAACGATGCTAAAATATTAAATAAGAATCGAAATCAGCCAAGAGAGAATCACCCCTTTGTTTTCGCGTCAGGTAAATGTCCACTAATTTATCAGATAGGGACGAGAAATCCTAAAACAATAAGAATGGTTTAATGTCTTACATCGAAATAATGCAAGGTAATATACATATCAATAGAATCTCAGAATTGATTTGCAGTCTTATGTAAACTCCAAAAGGTTATTGATCAGCAACTCTTTTGAAAAGAACACCATCGCATAAACCTTCATAGTCCTTGGATAGTCGTTCAGGAATTGCAGGTGCCTCGATCCGTACGAACAAATTATCCATTGTAACACATGCTGAGCGCCAAAAGGTGGAATATTTATTTATTAGACGATGTTGTACTACATGCTTGACAGGTCACTGCAATTACAATTTTAAATATTCCAAAACACGAGATGATGTTTACTATTCTACAATCATCGGCAACTTGGGTAGGACAGCGTGGTAAAGGTGGACATGAGTCTGTTGGCATCAGGGAACGTGAGGGTAAGGCCAGAAACTCCGTGAACCACTCGGAAACGGGTTTTCTTTACGGTCGGGGAGTTGCTGTCGGGTTGGCGCAACCCAAGACGACTCATGCCCTAAGGAAATAGGTAGATGCAGGGGAAAGGAGGTCGAGGGACGGTAACTGAGTTGCAGGATAGGTAGGGTCAGTTAGCGTGAGGAGCCCGGGGTAAGGGGGCTATCTTCTCCTTATGGTGTTCATCTTTTTGCCTCAAGCAAGTGGCATCAAGGACCCGAGGGACTTAGAGAAGCTGCTTGGCAGTCCACCAGAGGCAGGCAATGAAGATGAGCCCATCTCCCAGGTCTTCCAAGAACTCCCCATACCAGACGGTCCAATCTCCATGGAAGAATACCAAGCGCAGCATCATGTGTGGCAAGAGCTGCGGTGAATATGGAGTGACCCCAGAAGTCCTGAAGTTTGTCCAGGTGGATAATATCGCTCTCAGCTTCATAAAAAGAGCATGTGCTACTGGAGCACTACCAGCACTCTGGAGCACCCTTAATATTTTTCCGATCCCCAAGTCCGGTGACCTCACCAAGACGGACAACTATCGAGGCATCAGCCTAAGTCCTCTTCTCGCCAAGACCTACAAAAGGATTCTGCTCAACAGATTGAGAACTGTTCTAGATCCTCTGCTCAGAACTTCGCAGAATGGCTTTTGGCAGAAGCGCACAACTGTCCAACCGATAATTGGGCTCGGGAGAATACTAGAAGGAGTGAAGGAGGGAAGACTACCAGCAGTGCTCACCTTCATCGATTTCCGCAAGGCCTTCGACACCGTGCACAGAGGAAAATTAATATCTATTCTTCGTGCCTCTACGGCGCTGAAAGATGGACCTTAACTGTACAGCAAGATAAATCCCTTGATGGTGTCTATACCAGGATGCTGCGCATGGCACTTGACGTTACCTGGAAAGACCTAGTACACAACAGTGACCTGTATGGTGACCTTCCGCGTATCTCAATAAAGATCAGGGAGAGGAGGATGGGTCTCGCAGGCCACTGCATTCAACACCCGGAGCTGGCAGCCCATCACACCATCTTGTGGGAGCCAAATCAGGGAACTAGCAGAAGGGGGCGGCGGCCAGCCACATTCATCGACAACTTTGCGGCGTAAGGGACATACTGGAGGCCGGAATCAGTCAAGAGTTTACCTCAGAATGGGCCTCTGCACCTGTTCTCATATGGCAGAGGGGTGGATCCGTGCGCTGCTGCGTGGATTACGTGGTACTGAAATACACCAACAAGGATGGTTTCCCCTTCCACTCTTAGATGATACACCTTAGCACCTTCACCAACTGGATGAGTTTCCCGTATTGGCTTGTAAAAAAAGAGCTAGAAGACACTCTTTGACCACATATGGAGTATTTGAACCTTAAGTAGGACACACCCGCTAGCTTTGGGGGTCCTAATATTACGGGGTGCTTCAGATATGTTGTCCTAGAGTTGTGAGACCATTTAAGAGAGACCCCCGGTTCAGGAAGCAGGGTCTGAAATTAAAACCAATAAAGTGTGTTTTACCGGAAAGAGAAAATGTCACAACATGACACCCAAGTGGTCAGGGAATGGCCGGAACCCAAGGATGTGAAAAGGCTCTTGGGTTTAACCAATAAGTACAGAGCCTTCATCAAGGAATTCGCCTATCTACCACTGTACCAGGTGATAGGTAAGAAGGATTAACACTGGGACAATTTATAACACTGAAATATACACTAACCACACCGCCCTTCCTCACATTATCGAATAGGACGGTTGACTTCATACGGGACACATATGCATCTAATATAGTTATAAGAGCAGAGCTGTGCCAGTTGCAGAACGAGGAAGGGCAGGTTGTAGATTATATATATGGAAGCTACGCTCTAATCAAAGAGCAATGCAGGCATTGTACCACGAGCTTGAAGGTACTGGTTGTGGTGAGGTTCACACGGCAGTTTAGACGCTGCCTGCAAGAACGACCGTTCACCATACGCACAGATCATGCAAGTTTGATTTGGCTATTGAAGTTTAAAGAGCCACAGGGCAGCTGGCAAGGTGGGTGGAGTAATTGTCACAGTACAACATGACCCTCAAACACTGGGCTGGCGGGAAACATGGCAATGCGGATGTTTTATCTAGGAGGCCCCGAGAACAATAAGGTTGCCATGAATATGCGGCTGGAGCCAAATTGTGTGATCTGCCCTGCGAAATATGTTCATACTGTAAACGTATCGAGGAGCGCTGGTGAAGTTTTGTCCATGATTTGAATGGGGCACCGCCTCTGACAACTATGGCTTGCAGTGAGTTGCCGGGGTACTGAGTAGACGGTAAATAAAGCTCAGGGCAATACAGGCAGCAGATAAGTGTGAATGAGTTTCGGGTTTAACGGCACACCAACACTAATGAGTTCGCTTGCCCATTTCAGCTCCTTACAGACCAGAGTCAAAGTTATTGACAGCAATGTGTGATACTCTCCACATCCATAACACGCATACGACATCCCGGTTGTCTGCAAATCGACAAGTTGAGAGATACAATAGGACCCTTATGGACGCAGTGCGTTGTTTCATTGGTAAATCTCAAAATCGCTGTAAACCATGACGGGACCGTAGCCTACCGCAATGGGTAAGAGTATGGCTGCGGAATAAAGGCGAGAACACGGGAAGACGATGTAGGTGCCGACGATAAGCTGTACTGCATATACCGTCAACCCTGGCAGGGTAGTGTTATGATCATGAGTGACTTCTGCCAGGAGTGGTATCACAGTACATGCGCTTATGCTACCACAACTGACTACTCAGCAAGACAAGTTCCGTAGCAGACCCTGCAAACCAAAGTGTTCCATAGATTCCCCTCGGTAGGCGGAACGTTTGGAAAGTGATAAACCAGTGGTATCCGTATGTGATATATGTGAGTGTAATGTTTGGTGTCTATAATATATTTGCAGTGCGTAACAATGGCACAATCTGCACCAGAGATCATGATGGCAGGGGTCACCAGTCCACCCTAGTGCTGGCTAGGGCCCTAGTGGATGGACTGATCATGATAAGGGGGCCACCGGTGCTCAAATTGTGGATGCCATCATTCACCAAGTGGGGATCGCCAAGAAAGGGAAAAACTCGCAGAGGTTTAGGTTTGCTGCGGAGAGCGCTGATTCCCTGCATCTCTATGGTGGATCCTGGCTTAGTGAGCCTGTGTGAAACGTGGGGAAGGGTTAGAAAACAGCGGCTGAGAATGGATTCCCAACTTACTCGGATGGAAGTGAATGAGGGAATCTGTGGTCCAAGAATCACTGAGGTGGGCCCTACCTCCATACATGACGTGCCAGCCTTATCAGAGGAGGGTATGCTGGTTGTCCGGCAAGGAGGAGGTATTGAACGCTTCAGGTTCCTCCCCCGAGGCCGTACCCCTCAAGGTCGCAGAGCAGATGTACGAACCCCGTCGGTGGCGCCAAGGAAGCCACATAAGAGGCCAGGTGGCATGGTGTAGGCCCGTACTGCAGATCTTAGGGGCCGATTGTAGCTCCAGCCCACCACCTGTCCGGGGCAAGTACACAGAAGTGTGTACCAAAACAGTATATTTATATCTTCAACGGCATTTGAATTTAAGGATGACTGAATAACTGTGTAATGCCTTAAAATTATCCTGCCTTGACTCAAAATGATACAAAGATGCAACATATATTGACATAAATGAGAACTAAGCGACGAAGCCTTTATATTATCGTTCAAGACCATGAAATACGGGAATATAAATAACAGAAGTATTTATAAGTTCAAAATAAACAAACGAATACAAAATAACAAGGCAGTCTTCCATAATTACCATACTGCAGCAGGTAAAATTCAATCATGGAATGGAAGAGACCAGAGAACTAAAATTTTCCAAACTCATCTAATGGAACAAACAAACTTAATCGCACGACCAAAGAAAATCGTGTCAATAAAGCGTGTATCACAGAAATATTACCCAGCGCTGTATACGGTTGGACAAGTTAGCGGCGTGGACAAGATAGCGTTACGACATACGTCTGAACAAGGAGTTACATAACTAAAGCTATTGGTTATAACTCCTTAGTCTGAGGGAATACCTTGAAGTACATATTTTTAATTCCCGTACCACTTTTTAATTCACTAAATGGTCCAGCCGAATAGTATTGTCAAGCAGCCCCGAAGCCACGACAGAGCAAGGTGGTGAGGCGGAAACAAGCTTAATAGAGGACGTTCATGAAGCCATAGAAGACGTGGGTACACAGACAGATGGCGAACTGACATACCGCGAGCTTGTAGGGCTTGACAAGGCTATGCAGCCCCATAGGGGTGAGCTGGTTCACAACCTACCTAAGATAATTGAGATAGAGAGGGATATAAACCGGCGGTAAACTAAAATGGCAAGTTTGGAAGAAGAAGAAGAAGGGAGGGGAGATTCCAAGCTAATGAGCTTGCAGAGATGCAGGACATGCGGCGTGTCCGTATTGAAGCGGCCTCTGCAAACCATAAAAAAAATATTATGAATATATGTATATATACATGTATATATATAATATATATATATTTATATATATATTTATGTTATATGTGTATATATGTATATATATATATATATATATATATATATAGATCTATATATATATATATATATATATATATATATATATATATATATATATATATATATATATATATATATATATATATATATATATATATAAACACACACACTTATAAATATACACATATAAATACAAGCGTTGCCAGGCTCCTAAGCCACTATTGTATATGACCGCTATTTATGAATAGCGGCTCGGCGCTCGGAACTTGGCATCGAAAACCGAGCGCACACACACGCCACTGGTCGATTACGTAAAGTTTGGCCTACTTAGAGTCATGTCTTCCAACGGTAAGCCTGGACGACCAGCAATACGGTATCAACAATATTACACAAACAAATGTTATCTCTAAACAAAAATATATATGAATATATGTATATATATGTATATGTATATATGTATATTTATATATATATATGTATGTACATATATATATATATATATATATATATATATATATATATATAGATATATATATATATATATATATATATACAAACACTCACACCTATAGATATACATATATATATATATATATATATATATATATATATATATATATATATATATATATATATATATATATATATATATATATATATATATATATATATATATATATATATCTATATACAGGCGTTGCCAAGCTCCTAAGCCACTATTGCATATGACTGCGATAGCGGCTCGGTGCTCGGAAGCTTGGCATCGAAAACCGAGCACACACACACGCCACTGGTCGATTACGGAAGGTTTGGCCTACTTAGAGTCGGCACAGGCGCCAACGGCATGTCTTCCAATGGCAAGCCTAGACGACCAGCAATACGGTATCAACAATATTACACAAACAAATGTTATCTCTAAACAAAAATATATATGAATATATGTATATATACATGTATATATATATATATATATAAATATATATATATATATATATATATATATATATATATATATGTGTATATATGTTTATTTATATATTTATATGTATATATATGTATGTATATATATATATATATATATATATGTATATATGTATATATATATATATATACATGTATATGTATATATATATATATATATATATATATATATATATATATATATATATATATATATATATATATATATATATATATATATGTATGCATATTACATACACACACTTATAAATATCGAATATATATACAGGCGTTACCAAGCTACTAAGCCACTATTGTATATGACTGTTAATTATAGATAGCGGCTCGGCGATTAAGCGGGATAGTAGACCGCGAAAAGCGACTACGCATCCCAATGCCCATGAAATCAAATATAATAGCTCACGAAGTATTGATGACAGGGGGAGGTTTCTCAACGATGCCTTTCCTGACTTTAGCATCAAGCTGTGACGGGCGTATCCAAAATAATTTTTGGGACGGTTCTCCAACTAACTGTACGAGATATTGTATGTCTCGCCCTTTCCCCTTTTGGCCCAAAATACGCTTAATTTTGTGGTAGCCTCGCGAGTCACTGAAGGGAGAACTCGATTACACAGCATCTAGACCAATAGGTATCCCGTACCTAGAAGGACTCTGCTTTAGACGGTTAGAATGTCGTACTGCAGTTGTTGGTGGAGGTGTGGGGGAAACGTTAGAACACAGACGGTCATCAACTGAGGGCGGGTGGTCCTCTAGGGCAGTATCATACTCCGTGTCAGCGCCATCTAATGGCTCAGGGGTGACATTAGTGATAATGCGATCTGCAAAATACCGAGAGGGGTTTGGGACACGAACGTAGGCCATTTTGAGACGATTGATATGGACAGGATCTCTCAGCTTCCTTCTACTTTCCAAATTTTCGAGTTGAACCATATGAGGACTCGGTATATCCTTTACAACATATGGCCCAGAACACTTGGGCTTCAACTTTTTACCTTCGCCTCCCTGCTCGTCCAACATGTACACATGATCACCTGCCTGCAAACTCAAAGAATGTAATTTAAGATTCGCTCGTTCGAGCATTTTGGTGCTGGCTTTGGTGGCATTCTCCGGGACCTGTTGACGTTTTAACTCGAGTTTATTCTCATGTGATTTGATAAACCCGTACATATCTTTTGGGATGGTTCAGGTGTCACACGTAGGAGGGGATAGGGGGAAACGTGGCTGCTGGCCAAAGATGACTTCATATGGAGAAAACCCTGTAGAGAAATTCACTGAATTATTCATGGAGAACACAATAGCTGGAAGTACCTCCTCCCATTTCTTCATCTTAGCATCCATGAAGGGAGTAAGTCTCTCGGCTAACGTGACATGAGTCCGTTCGCAAGCGCCTAAGCAATGATGTGCGAAGCTCGGGGTAAATTGTTGAAGGACATGCATTTTATCACACAACTCCTTGGTAACTATGGAGACAAACTCAGACCCTTTGTCGCTTATCAGTGTGTCACATACGCCATAAGAACAGAAAAGTGTGAACAGTCCACTAGAGACAGATAACGCATCTTTGTTTGCCAGGGGAATGGTGACGAGGAATTTACTAAACATGTCAACAGCGGTCAAGATGTAACTTTTTCCCTCTTGCGAGTGCGGTAATGGGCCGTATAGGTCAATCTCCCAAACCTGGAAAGGTCCAGATGGGGTCGGGAAAGAAACAATACCATTCTTGGTGTGAGCTTTAATTGTTTTTCGTCGCTGACATTCATGACATGATTGGACATATTCAGTTATAACTTGGTCCAGCCTCGGGAAGTGGTAGCACTCTCGTACTCGATCAATCGTATCCTGGATACCTCCGTGTCCAGCTAGTGGTGAGTCATGGTACATTTTAACAACAGTCTGAATCATTACATCAGGAACAACCAGTTGATACTGTTGCAAATTTAGCGTCCTCTTACTGCGAGCTAACCTTGAATGGAAAAGCAAACCCTTCATTATCACATGGTCGGCCGAAAGTAGGATTAATCGCCGCGCTGCCCGCTGAGATCTAGGCAGCCTGTCATGTTTTAAGTATTGGATGATCGGCTTGAGTGCAGGATCAGCCGACTGCATCTCGGCAATACTCTCCGGAGTGAAATCACTCTCACTGAATAGAGCGATTTTGTTTATCTGGTCATAAACGGGGCAGTCAGTAGCCGTGTCAGGATCAGAGGTCGTATGAAGGTCACCACCAGAACTTCCTTGATTTATACAGCTGCTGGGAAGATGATTAGATTTGCTATTAGCATCATTAGTCATCCCTTAAGTGTCTGACGACTTAAACTGTGAAGCTGAACTATTTGTGGCTGTCACGTGACTATCACGCACTTTTGTCCGACGTGATTTTCTTTTCCTTTACACACAGACAATCTGACTATCGTCTGTGTCAGCATCGTATTCTGGTTCATGCAAATGGAAAGGTTTATTGTCGGTGGGACGACGGGACATTTGTTGAGAGTCAATGCCTGACAGTACCTGCGGAGGAAAGAAATGCGCATTGTTAGAGCCGGCGACCTGTTCACAACCATGATGAATGAAATCTCTGAGCTGCTGCCCGCCCGGCAAGCGGACGTCTCCTGCCGGTTCCTCTATGGAAAGTAATTATCGTCCTCGTCCGGACTGTGAGTTAGTTCACCAAGGTCAGGGTTAGGGTGACAACGACTTAGTGCATCTGGTACAACCATTTGTGCTGCTGGTTTATACTCCAGCTCGACGTCAAACTGCTGAAGAATGGCCAGCCATCTTTCGTAGATTGCCCCGCTCAATTTCTTTTGAAAAAGTGGTTTTAGGGCTTGATGGTCACATTCTACAACAAATTTTCGCCCTCTAAGGTAGGTTGCGCATTCAATTACGCTACTAACCATGCCTAAAAGTTCGAGCTTAGTCGGGCCATATGACCTTTGCCATTTGGACAAGCCTTTGGAACCAAATCTGACTACACGAACTCTCTCTTTGTCTGTTGCATCTTTCCTGCACTCCGTTTGGGGAAGAATTTGGTACAACATATAACCAATGCCATGACTGGACGTGTCTACACTTAGTCTGAAGGGGAGGTCAAAACGAGGAAAGGCTAGTATTGGAGACTCAAGAAGACCGCGTTTGAGATTGTCAAAGGCATTTTGTTGTTCGTTGCCCCAGCGAAATGAAATGCCTCTACCAAGCAGTTTGTTTAACGGTCTAGCCTTAGTAGAGAAGTTAGGGATAAACTTCCTAAACCAATTGAGAAGGCCCATTACTCTGCGTACTTCTCGTACGTTTTTAGGGGCAGGTAGCTCACTGATCGCTTGAACTCGATCAGAGGGCGGCCTAATACCATCCCTGGAAACCTCATAACCAAGATAGATGCACTTATCGTGAGCAAAGGAACATTTCTTGGGGCCTAGTTTCAGACCAGCTTGGCGCATTCGATCAAATACATCTTGTAGATCTTTCATATGTTGGTCAAATGTTGCTGAAAATACAATAACATCATCAAGGTAACATAGGACTGATCTAAATGTCAAACCCCGGAGTACTTTGTCCATCAAAGGTTGAAATGTGTTGGGGGCGGTTTTAAGTCCCCGAGGCAGACGCTGAAATTTGAACGTGCAGAAACATGTGTTGAAAGCTGTGTAACGGCTGGAATCTTCGGAAATGGGCATCTGAAAGAAACCACTAGACTGATCAATGGTTGATATGAAATTAGGAACATTGGATGAAAATGATTCAGTTAACTCCTGTAAATCAGGAATAGCATAGTTGAATTCCTGGGTTTGAGCATTTAGATGTCTGAAGTCGCAACAAAACCTAAACATTGAGAGACTTGCCTCTTTTGAGCCCAACGGAACATCTTTGGATGCTTTGCGCTTTGATACTAATACAATGGGGCTTGTGATAGGTAATTCGTCCTTCTCATCAACAGGAGATATTATTCCTTGTGAAAGAAGCTCATCTAGTTGGTGCCTTAGGACTTCCCTCTTGTATGGTGGCAGGCGATTAAGGGCGCTGATGTTTAAATGATGCGTCAGGTTTCAGGTGTATTTTATGTTCAACAACAGTGGTTTTTCCCAAATTCGGATTTTCTGGGGTCACAAAAATGTCCTTATTTTCAAGGAGGAGGTTAGTAAGGCTACAATGTTGGGTTTCATTGAGGGCACTCTCGAGATTGAAACAAGAAAGGAATTTCTCGTTGCCAGAGCTGTTACCTGTGTGCGCTCTCTTCTGACTATGCCCCTGTTGATCAACTCGCCTTGTACTCTTGTTACAACCTACCCTGGCGATGCTGTCAGAGTTATTAAGCGGCCTATATGTAGCTACAACTTGCCCCCTCCTAATATTGATGTCTTTGTCAGAAAGATTCATCAGTTTGACGAGGACACGGTGTTTGTCATTAACCGTTACAGCAACAGTAGCGACTAGCAGATCAGTAGGACGCGGCCGCGAACTCGCCTCACACACGCCGGGTAAGCCAAGGGGTAACTTCTTAGAAAAGCTTGCCCAAACAACACTTTCGGAATTGGCTGGTATACGTGTTTTGCTAGGAAGAGTTACTTTAGTAGAGTCCAGTTGGACTGACAAGTTATTGAAAGACGCACCGAGAATGAGTGGATGAGAAACATCTTTCAATACATACACAGTGATTTTAAACTTACCATATTTCGTGCTGATTTGCACTCTAGCAATTCCCACAACAATAACTTTATAGCTATCAGCCACCATAAGAGTGTCCTTGCTCTCTCGAAATTCATGTACAACCCTTGAAGGCAGCGATCTAAATAAACTTTCTGACATCAAAGAAACATCACTACCTGAGTCAACTAGAGCAACAACAGTTTTCTGACAAAAAACAACATTCATATATATACAGTGACCAGGTTGCATCGTTGAGAAACCTCCCCCTGTCATCTGTCGTGGATCATTTATCTAAAATATGCGGCTGCAGAGAAAACCTTAAAGCCCTACCTCCTTAATACCCTACAAACTTCATACCATGAGGAACGCGCTACGCGTGCCCTCATTGGTCAACTAATTAAAGGCTTTAAGCCTCAAACTACACTGTGGCTGCCCGCCAACTTAGACAGTCCCGAGCAAGCCCTCAACCAAGCAGCGTCTTCTGGTATCTCCTCCTACAATAGTCTTCAGGCACACCTTTCGGCAGTCATCAAAAGAACCTTAAACTGAATAAAGAGAAGTTTATATTTCGGCCCCCTACAACGTCGTTGACTTGTTTCTACAACAACACATAGCCATCAAGAGAATATAGCCACAACATCTGGTGGAGAATCCATTCTTTCCTCGTTACCTTTCTGTAAGTACATTTGTATTTCACTTAATTCCCCTAATCAGCTGTTTCTGTCAATCAGGTTTAATTTATATGAACATTTCGCTTAAATTCGAAAATTAGAGATTTGCTTAATATTTTTCTATTTCCCGTGAGAGCTGGTAGATTGCTGATGCTTGTTTGGAACCCAAAGTTAACTTGGAGTTGTAGCTGTGATGTTGCTAAACGGGCGCATCCCATGAACGCTCCTATCACTCGTTATACTCACAATACAGTCATTTTATCTCGTCTGACCTCTATGACTGTACACGTTGTGATAACTTTCTGTTGCTAAACGTTGTGCTTTCTCTTGGAAGATGTGTTATAATGTGTATTGTGGTGTTTATGTACATGCTAATATGAGTATGTGTAATGCGTATGCTTTTGGTATTTCCGTGTTCTTGTCAGTTGCGATTCCAGCACTGGTTCCCGAACGCTATACACTTTTGAAACAACCCCTCTTGTTCAGTAAAGCGCCGATGCGCACAGAATCAATATCTGTTTATTGTTCAGCTTTCAAAATAAGCTTACTGTTGTTTTAGTCTGTTGGGTGTCCCGACTGATTGTTTAATAGTTTAATTGACTGTAATGGGAATGGTGTAAATGTATGTTCAGACACTGTGACTCTGTATAAACACATGTCCTTTGTGACCACCCGCATCGGCATACGACTCCGTTGGGGACAGGCCCGCTGTTTTGTTTGTACTTAAAATTTGTCTAGAGATTACCGCGCTAATTGGCTAATTGCGTAACAGCTTGCATTTTCCTTTCAAACTGGTTTACGCCACAGCTTTAACTGACCTTCTTCACTTAATCGCCTTGTCTGTCTTCTCTCGTTTCTTTGTGTGTGCTTGCTATGAGTTTCAGCAGCAAGGGACCACTAGCTTGTAGTGTAGCGACGGATCGGTAAGATAACGCAACTACAGTATTGGTCGACTCCAGTGTAATTACAGATCAGCACCTGAAATACGTTGGCCTTCCCTGAACTCAAGTTAAGTTTTCATGCATAACTATCATCTCAACAGCATGACAATTAAATACTTGAGAATAATGATTTATAAAAATTAATCATTGATTAACTTGCGCTCATAATTCCCAATGGTTTGTGAATCGAATTCATCTGGGTATATGCTTTATGGTCGAAAGGTTAGAAAGTCAGGTACATGCTAAGTAGGTATATGGGACTCATGTAGCACTTGGAATGCTGGCCCACGCTTCAGTGCTAACATATAACCTAAGACTAAGTTAATGCATTTGTCAATATGACGCTCAGATACTTATATTTGGTCACATTCGCGGAAAGCGTCACTGTCATTGCTTTATGTAAAAATAAACAGTATTTTCTCCGTATTTCTCTAAATGTTACTTGTAACCTGCCGGTTACTTAAGCCATTTATGTGTGAGTGTGTCGATAGGTCATCTCCAGGCTAACACTTCCGGACTACGGGATGTCCCCCCAGTTTGTGACTCATACCCATGGGATGAAGCTTTTCCGGTACTACCGTCTGTCTATATGGGTTTCCAGTCATAGGGTTGCGATGTACATGTCCCTATGACTGTTGGCAATGACATTGATAAGCCCTATATTCAGTTGGAGACACCCGTCCCACGTAAATGCGCGTTCCAGACAGACTTGGACGCGCGGGAAGCAGCACGCCTACTCGCTACGCTACCGTGGCTATCTGTAACCCTCAGGGACTGATACGCCGGTAACAGCGTTTTGGTTACTTCACATAACCACTGCCGCAGTTAGTCGATACAGGCATGAGTGCTGTAGTTGGCAGTCAAGCCGGGTCATGTAGGTGGACAGAGGTTACCTACGCGTCTGCTCACGTTTGTGAAGACGCCCAGGATGCACCCACAGATCACAAACCAGGGCTCACATCACGCAAATTCCAGATCGACCAGTGTGAATTTGACTATCATCGCACCAGTTCTTTCTACTTTGGCGTTCACTCTTACCAGTCAACTTGTTTTCTTGTAAATTGCTTTTCGCTCTAGCGCATCGGCATTTTCGTGGACTGATAACATATCCTCATTAGCAACCAAGTCATCAATGGACAGCATTAGACCTACATTACAGTCAATAGCTTAGAATTCTTCCTCTACAACTCACTTATCTTTTATTTCCGTGTTTCTTCTAAATTATTTAATCGACTTTATTATCTCACCATAAGCTGTCGCATTGTATGTATTCGATTGGCATGTATATTGCATGTTTTATATCTTATCATCAATCACCACTCATCATGTATATATACGATAATGTGTCAGTGAGGAGAGTACACTTCTCAGCCGGTCTGGAGCATTATAAGGTAAAACTCACCTCCTCCTCCACTGGAGTTGGGTTGGGTGGCCTGCTCGCGGCAACTCTTTAACTCGTATATATACATTATCAAATTAAAAATCTGACACATTTGCCACCCATTTTCTAAAGGAAAAAACAAAGGCTAATTTATCCTTCCAAATTTCCTAAAAGTGGTCTTTTTCATTTCACCCTTAATAACATTTTTACAGTAAACGCAACTTTAAACATGTCATAGCCAAACTTATTCAATTTTTTCAAAAATAAAAAACACATAAAAGTATATATTCTGTTCAATATTTAATTTTAAATTAAAACTAAATTTCGTTTGGCTATGATAAACTAAGTAATACTTTTGAATGGTTCAAGTTATTTTTTTTATATATTTCTGTGTGTGGATATTCATCCACCTTAAAGGAGAGGGAGATGTCGTGGATCATTTATCTAAAATATGCGGCTGCAGAGAAAACCTTAAAGCCCTACCTCCTTAACACCCTACAAACTTCATACCATGAGGAACGCGCTACGCGTGCCCTCATTGGTCAACTAATTAAAGGCTTTAAGCCTCAAACTACACTGTGGCTGCCCGCCAACTTAGACGGTCCCGAGCAAGCCCTCAACCAAGCAGCATCTTCTGGTATCTCCTCCTACAATAGTCTTCAGGCACACCTTTCGGCAGTCATCAAAAGAACCTTAAACTGAATAAAGAGAAGTTTATATTTCGGCCCCCTACAACGTCGTTGACTTGTTTCTACAACAACACATAGCCATCAAGAGAATATAGCCACAACACATCAATACTTCGTGAGCTATTATATTTGATTACAAGGTTATTGGGATGCGTAGTACCCGACTAAGCGGGATAGTAGACCGCGAAAAGCGACTAGTTTCACACTCCAGTCCCCACTAGTATCAGCCGCTGTGTTTGCGCGTTCGGGAAAGACCACCAATATTACCAATTGTACGAATCATATCGTTTTTATGACAATGGTAACTCAATTTTGATTACTTGTTTGTTGTGTATTCTTTTCGATTCTCTGTCAAGATTAATTATGTATCACATTATCATTTACAATTTTACAATTACTCGAAATGACATTGTGCTCGTATGTGATGTTTACACGGAGTTTTGCTGTATTATGGCTCGCTTTTAATGGCATGTGTAAAGCTAGAATTTCTTGGCTTTTCTTGCTTATGCACGCTCTTCGTTATAGTATTGTTACTCACTGCCTGTAGCTGCTGGAGTGGGGACTTGCCAGAGAAAATCAGCGCGAGTCCTGGAGTAGAGTTGCTTATTTGGTTTATTTAATTTCAACAATGAAGCTCCCTGGAATCTCGCGGTCCGAATCGTTTCTCTGACTAGGTGATCTCCATGACTAACCCATCTGGACTCCTTATAAAGAGTCCCGTGATAGGCCAGGCTAAAGCAATCCCCACGTGACACGACGAGTCCACTTGGAGGGTGAACTCGTTTGTTGTGAGGATTGCTATAATCAGGGTTACACCCCTCCCAAAGAGTGGTGTGATGTAACCCGGGCTCTCGTGCTGATAAATTAGGTGGGGAGGCTTTTTAAGAACGTATGAGCCAGAATAGTATTATAACATCCTCCCCAACCATAATAAAGTTGAACTTCCTCTGTTCAATAAATTTAGAATTTACCCTTGAATTTTGAAAATTGACTTTGTTAAACTAATTGAAGGTTGATGAAATGGAATTTGGAATAAGAGTTATAAAGTAAATGGACAGCACAACACGAGCCCAATATTATTAGATTTTGAATTTTGAGTGATCCCAGGGTAGCTTGGACATGCGCCAATACTGTTTAACATTGACACATGTCCATAACAATAATAGGTAATTATATTATGTTACAATAATTTTTCAAATGTTCTAATTTTGCTAGCCTAAATGGTATCAAAATAAATATATTACAATAAAATGGAAAGTATTAAAATATGGAATAATCTAGCCGTTATGACATTAATTACATTTTCACAGTATTACTCCGCTCTAAAACCACATGGGAAAAAGCGATGAGCCTATACTTGACAATCGTGAAAATAGTAAAATAACTTATTGTATCTAATTGAATTATTAATTTTGGAAGAATTAAACTAATGTCATGAAAATTAAATATACAAGAACATTGGACTAATGCCATGGAAGTGAAATTCGTGGATTTCTTTTGGTGTTTCTTGAAGATGAAACATCTGGAGGGCTGCCGCATTGGGTTCGCCAGGTGTCGCCTGAGGGGAGGGGTGTGTGTTTTCCGACGCCTGGTTGAGTCGTTGTGTCTCCACTGTATCCTTGGTCAGGGAGACGTAAGCTTTGGCTACAAGGTGTTGGCGCGTCGGGTGAAGGCGCTATCTCCCTCTTGTATGACGTAAATATATCTGGGAACAAATGAACTTACGGCAGCGATCAGTGTGTCTTGATTATGGGTAATGTAGGACGTATTAAAAACGTGAGTGTTCAATGTGTAAGTGTGAGTGAGTATGTTACTTATGTGCAATATTATAACATCTCCAAATGAATATTGGTGTATCGTGCAAAGAAAAGTGTGTTTGAATGATTGTATATTACTTTGCATAAAGTGATTGGAGTGCGTGTTAATGAGTGACGGTTATTGCCCAAAATAGTATTTAAGAAAGCTATGCTGCTGTGAGACTGTTTAGAATAGTTATGCCTCAAAGAATATATATGTTGCACATGGCCACTATCTAACATGTAAGTCCGGATACACAACGGTGTGACACTTTAATTGTATGTGTTGTACGTGCGGGAGAAGATCAATATAAACAACTCATATATATTTGTATTGAGAATTAAATGTTAACGATACTTCTCCATCAATTATTTTGATAAATACGCACGTCTTCCCTAAGCTGCAGATTCCTTCATGAGATTATACCCCGCATATACTTGAATCATATAAGATTAGCGTTATGGGTAATGTGTAACATAAAGGGTCGCTAATTTTACGCATGTCCGCATGATATGCCAGACGGTGCGATAATGATAATAGCGCAGTTGACTTCACTTATTGTAAGATTTTGTCTTATCTGCAGACATAGAGGCAAAATCATTGTGAATATAATTGATGATATCATTGTGTCAAGTTGGCGCTGCGTGGAAGAAGACAAGTTTTAAAAGTCTGCTTATAATTTAAACCTGGACTAACAGTTTACTGGATTTCGTGTGGCGGCAAAGGATGCGTTAGATTAAACGTCAAATGTGTATGTCACTTTGGAGACTGCTTTTGAGACTTAAATTGAAGTGCAATTAAAGGGTGGCAGCTTGGGCCTGTGAGAGCAGTGTTTGTATGAATTACAATGGAGTCTGTAATCCTTGATAATTGGCGGACGCACAAATGAGGGTCTTTTATCTGTGTGAATGTTTGCAAAATGAGTTAAACAGCCCTGGGTGAACGGGCCGACCGTTAAAACCTTAAATTGGACTGATAAACATTTGAACTTCACGGCTTGTTATCTTTGACACTTAAGCTTTAATTATTTGAATTTATCTAACCGTTAGGTTCATGCGTTTGAATGCGTTTGACACGTGGTTGAGATGGTAGCGTTGGTAAAATGTTATATGGCTGGAATGAGGTAAGAAATATGTGTGAAAATTATGTGAAATAATTGGATGTAAAAAATGGTTATGCATATAAAATGAATATAGGCGTCCTGTTCTGAGAAGATAGTATATGGCTAAAAATAATATGACATTAGTTGGAAAAATTTCTAAAAAGGGAAATATGTACGAAGAATACTATGAAAATGAATCAATGAGGCTAGGTAGACATAATTCGTAATTGTTTCATAATTGGTAATGCTCATCTTCCGCGCCACATCCTTGCGTCCTCGAAAACCCACTCATATTGATCGCCAACAAACATAATATTTAATACTTAATTTGAATATGGAGGATATTTGACCTCGAATAATTTAACAAATTTCTCGTTTTTCCGTCCTACTATAAGGTTTGTCGGATGCGGGAGGTTAAAATTAAGGCGATAGCGGAAGGGGTGTTTTGTGTGGAGGAGGTAATTATGCGCCACGGAAGGTCCGAATGAGCACTAATAATTTTACGTTGGACTCATTTTAATGTAATATATGAGTGACGTACTTACCAATGGTAGAAGCTGAAGGGGGTTATGTGTGTCATCTTCGTAGTCTGGTCTTGATAGGACCAGGTTGCTAGTGTCTTAGTTGAGTCTAGTGGAAGAAGCCGATGTACGCTGCGGTTGCCCTGGATCATGATCGCGTGTAGCTTGCGGCCTCGTGTCTCTTTTCTCGGCGTGTGTAGCAATTGTCAGCTTTCTTCTCTAACGTAAGAGCGTGTAAGCGTCGGGAAAATGTGTGCTGGCAACAGTAGAAGCTGCCAACTCCCCGGACTCTCACACCATTTGTAAAGCCAGCTTTTCTTAGCTTTTCTTGCTTATGCACACTCTTCGTTATAGTACTGTTACTCACTGCCTGTAGTTGCTGGAGTGGGGACTAAAATGAGAAAATCAACGCGAGTCCTGGAGTAGAGTTGCTTATTTGGTTTTTTTTAAATTTTAACAATGAAGCTCCCTGGAATCTCGCGGTCCGAATCGTTTCTCTGACTAGGTGATCTCCATGACTAACCCATCTGGACTCCTTATAAAGAGTCCCGTGATAGGCCAGGCTAAAGCAATCCCCACGTGACACGACGAGTCCACTTGGAGGGTGAACTCGCTTGTTGTGAGGATTGCTACAATCAGGGTTACACCCCTCCCAAAGAGTGGTGTGATGTAACCCAGGTTCTCGTGCTGATAAATTAGGTGGGGAGGCTTTTTAAGAACGTATGAGCCAGATAACAATAATAGGTAATTATATTATGTTACAATAATTTTTCAAATGTTCTAATTTTGCTAGCCTAAATGGTATCAAAATAAATATATTACAATAAAATGGAAAGTATTAAAATATGGAATAATCTAGCCGTTATGACATTAATTACATTTTCACAGTATTACTCCGCTCTAAAACCACATGGGAAAAAGCGATGAGCCTATACTTGACAATCGTGAAAATAGTAAAATAACTTATTGTATCTAATTGAATTATTAATTTTGGAAGAATTAAACTAATGTCATGAAAATTAAATATACAAGAACATTGGACTAATGCCATGGAAGTGAAATTCGTGGATTTCTTTTGGTGTTTTCTTGAAGATGAAACATCTGGAGGGCTGCCGCATTGGGTTCGCCAGGTGTCGCCTGAGGGGAGGGGTGTGTGTTTTTCCGACGCCTGGTTGAGTCGTTGTGTCTCCACTGTATCCTTGGTCAGGGAGACGTAAGCTTTGGCTACAAGGTGTTGGCGCGTCGGGTGAAGGCGCTATCTCCCTCTTGTATGACGTAAATATATCTGGGAACAAATGAACTTACGGCAGCGATCAGTGTGTCTTGATTATGGGTAATGTAGGACGTATTAAAAACGTGAGTGTTCAATGTGTAAGTGTGAGTGAGTATGTTACTTATGTGCAATATTATAACATCTCCAAATGAATATTGGTGTATCGTGCAAAGAAAAGTGTGTTTGAATGATTGTATATTACTTTGCATAAAGTGATTGGAGTGCGTGTTAATGAGTGACGGTTATTGCCCAAAATAGTATTTAAGAAAGCTATGCTGCTGTGAGACTGTTTAGAATAGTTATGCCTCAAAGAATATATATGTTGCACATGGCCACTATCTAACATGTAAGTCCGGATACACAACGGTGTGACACTTTAATTGTATGTGTTGTACGTGCGGGAGAAGATCAATATAAACAACTCATATATATTTGTATTGAGAATTAAATGTTAACGATACTTCTCCATCAATTATTTTGATAAATACGCACGTCTTCCCTAAGCTGCAGATTCCTTCATGAGATTATACCCCGCATATACTTGAATCATATAAGATTAGCGTTATGGGTAATGTGTAACATAAAGGGTCGCTAATTTTACGCATGTCCGCATGATATGCCAGACGGTGCGATAATGATAATAGCGCAGTTGACTTCACTTATTGTAAGATTTTGTCTTATCTGCAGACATAGAGGCAAAATCATTGTGAATATAATTGATGATATCATTGTGTCAAGTTGGCGCTGCGTGGAAGAAGACAAGTTTTAAAAGTCTGCTTATAATTTAAACCTGGACTAACAGTTTACTGGATTTCGTGTGGCGGCAAAGGATGCGTTAGATTAAACGTCAAATGTGTATGTCACTTTGGAGACTGCTTTTGAGACTTAAATTGAAGTGCAATTAAAGGGTGGCAGCTTGGGCCTGTGAGAGCAGTGTTTGTATGAATTACAATGGAGTCTGTAATCCTTGATAATTGGCGGACGCACAAATGAGGGTCTTTTATCTGTGTGAATGTCTGAGTGCAGCATGTTTGCAAAATGAGTTAAACAGCCCTGGGTGAACGGGCCGACCGTTAAAACCTTAAATTGGACTGATAAACATTTGAACTTCACGGCTTGTTATCTTTGACACTTAAGCTTTAATTATTTGAATTTATCTAACCGTTAGGTTCATGCGTTTGAATGCGTTTGACACGTGGTTGAGATGGTAGCGTTGGTAAAATGTTATATGGCTGGAATGAGGTAAGAAATATGTGTGTGAAAATTATGTGAAATAATTGGATGTAAAAAATGATTATGCATATAAAATGAATATAGGCGTCCTGTTCTGAGAAGATAGTATATGGCTAAAAATAATATGACATTAGTTGGAAAAATTTCTAAAAAGGGAAATATGTACGAAGAATACTATGAAAATGAATCAATGAGGCTAGGTAGACATAATTCGTAATTGTTTCATAATTGGTAATGCTCATCTTCCGCGCCACATCCTTGCGTCCTCGAAAACCCACTCATATTGATCGCCAACAAACATAATATTTAATACTTAATTTGAATATGGAGGATATTTGACCTCGAATAATTTAACAAATTTCTCGTTTTTCCGTCCTACTATAAGGTTTGTCGGATGCGGGAGGTTAAAATTAAGGCGATAGCGGAAGGGGTGTTTTGTGTGGAGGAGGTAATTATGCGCCACGGAAGGTCCGAATGAGCACTAATTATTTTACGTTGGACTCATTTTAATGTAATATATGAGTGACGTACTTACCAATGGTAGAAGCTGAAGGGGGTTATGTGTCGTCATCTTCGTAGTCTGGTCTTGATAGGACCAGGTTGCTAGTGTCTTAGTTGAGTCTAGTGGAAGAAGCCGATGTACGCTGCGGTTGCCCTGGATCATGATCGCGTGTAGCTTGCGGCCTCGTGTCTCTTTTCTCGGCGTGTGTAGCAATTGTCAGCTTTCTTCTCTAACGTAAGAGCGTGTAAGCGTCGGGAAAATGTGTGCTGGCAACAGTAGAAGCTGCCAACTCCCCGGACTCTCACACCATTTGTAAAGCCAGCTTTTCTTAGCTTTTCTTGCTTATGCACACTCTTCGTTATAGTACTGTTACTCACTGCCTGTAGTTGCTGGAGTGGGGACTAAAATGAGAAAATCAACGCGAGTCCTGGAGTAGAGTTGCTTATTTGGTTTATTTAATTTTAACAATGAAGCTCCCTGGAATCTCGCGGTCCGAATCGTTTCTCTGACTAGGTGATCTCCATGACTAACCCATCTGGACTCCTTATAAAGAGTCCCGTGATAGGCCAGGCTAAAGCAATCCCCACGTGACACGACAAGTCCACTTGGAGGGTGAACTCGCTTGTTGTGAGGATTGCTACAATCAGGGTTACACCCCTCCCAAAGAGTGGTGTGATGTAACCCAGGTTCTCGTGCTGATAAATTAGGTGGGGAGGCTTTTTAAGAACGTATGAGCCAGAATACTATTATAACACATGTAAGTGTAAGGCAGATATTTTATGGAATGAGAATTTTGTTTGTTTGTTTGTTGATTAACATGATATGTTACGGTACACATTTTTAATTTATATGTATGTCAGAACTACATTGGAACATCAACTCTTGTATCACTATCATTGATGTACGATTGAGAGAAAAAAAAGGTAACTTTTTTTGTTTTTTGTGGCGGGATGTCATATTCCTGGGTTGAATATGTAGTGTTTCATCTTGGCTGGCTGTCTTTATTGCTGTCTGTTTTATTGGCATCGTTGTATGTGTTCTATGTCACATCCCGTCTTTCTGACCATCGTTGTACCTTTGATGTTTTCTTAATTGTAATTGTCCCATCCGGACATGCGCAGTTGCCTGTGTGCATTTGATGTTTATAACATCAGTTAGGATTACCCAATGTAAAAATACTGAGGCGGGTTTGCCACAATCAGCTACTCCTCGCATCCTCTGATTGGATGGATGTTATTTAATGTATATGTATCAATATGTGATACATATCACATCATACAAGGCATAAAACGATAAATCGCATCACTCCAAGCGGATGATGTGTCCCACAGCAGTGTGGAACTCTACTGTGGTTCTGTTTCCCTCCACCAAGTCCTTGCAGAGTGTCTGCAACCTCTTTTGTAACTCCTTCTGGGCCCTACGTTGGCGCTTCTTGGGCAGCTGACCTCTGGAGTACTGGGTCACCAAGGGGAGCACGGATGACGTAGAGCTGTTCGAAGACATTTGGACTCATGGAGAAGTTGCCATCCATGTACCAAGTGTCAGCTGAACCTAGATGGCGTAGCTGCTCCTCTGACGCGTAGACCACAACACGCTGCCTTTTCTCAGGGCCTGAGTCGTGGATGAGGAAGGGCCTGGGAGTAGCTCCTCCAATCAGTGTCCAGTCCTCGGTTGAGGTCTCGAAGTGAAGCAGGGTCCTGAGGCAGGAATCCACGACGCCGTCTTTGGAGATCTCGTTTACAAGACTGGAGGTTGCCGATGTTGACACGGACCTCATCAGCTGCATGAAGAAGGGCTTGTGTGAGGAGTTGGTTTGGACGAGAACTGGACTGCTTGGCTTGGGCCTTCATCGTCGTTCGAAGCTTGGTGACCTCAACCCCAGTCCTGTCAGCTGGATGGTTGTGGGAGACATGAGACCTCGGGTTCTCGTAGGTAGAGTCCGTAGTTAGGCTGCCCTTGCACCCTGCTGCCCGCTGTTGTGTGCACTGCCATCTGATCCAGTTGTTGTAGCTCCTCTTCTTCGCATACATGTAGCCATCCAGACAGAGCTTGTCGCCTCCTCGATTAGTCTTGATGATCTCCATGGTGAGTGTTTGTGAGTTACTCTGATACCTGACATCCTTATATATGGTAAAAAATTTGAGCTCATCACATCCAAGAACGACTCAGATTGCTCAACACATAGCATAGGATTTGCTCATGTATACAGATTTGCGCATAAAGAAATGTAACACCTGAGGTCGCGAGCGAGGCGCTTCCGGTCTCGGGTCAAAGGTCATTTCGGGAAAACTTTTCGTGTGCTCGATGTGGATGCGTGTGTTTTGCGGCAAAAGTTGTTTTATTTCGTGCCTTTCCAGTGTGTTTATTTCTGCTTTAATTTGCTATTTGTGGTGAATGCGACTCAGCATGGCTTCGGAAAGAAAAGCAAGATTATTTCACAATGTATTAAAGATTTATTAACATTGACGCGCACACTTTTGTTGTAACAGCAGGAGAACGCAACAGTGTATACAGTATTATTTTCACCGAATTAAAATTGCAAGAAGGTAAATTCCTACATGAGCAATTATAATTAATAACTTAGATCTATCTAGCCCTCCTATTAGATAAACATTTACTTCACAAGTGGGGGATGTAAGTTTCAGATTGCTGCACAAATAAAAAGAATGTCATCAATGAGAGGCACAAGTGAGATGTGTTTGACTTCTTGTAGTCGGACCACGTGTAGGTTGCATGGTCTCTCAATGAAAATTTCAGAACAATCAATGGTGCATGTGAGCGTTGGGTACTTCTCTGATAGTGATGACGGTAAAGCTTGTCTTTCATCTTTGATTTCTAAATATTGAAAAAGGTCAAAGAAACTCCCAGACGTGGAGTTGGAGCATTCAGCTGGTAGGCCAGAGGTCTCAATGAACATCAAAGGGACTGCATTACGAGCTTTATTTTGAGGTGGTACGTCAAAGTGACGCAAGTCTTTGTGCCAGTACGGGATCAGGAACGGTTTTGACGTTCAACATATAAGCTTTCAAGACTTGTGATCAACTCAATGTGATACGAACCAGACAGACAGCACTGGAGGAGCAACGGTTTTGACGTTTAACATATTAGTTTTCAAGACCTCAGGTGATTGACTCAAACGCTCAGTTTTTTAATTCATAACAGCTTTATTTGAAAGGATGGAGATCAAGTAAACTTTGTGAATATTGTTACATGCAACTTAATTATGTACATGTATTAGTTAATTACCTAATAACATAGAAAAATCTGAAGTCAACGATCGAGGACCTGCCTCGCGGACTCGCAATGCGCGGCGCTCGCGCCAGGCAAGAGTTTTCCCGAATTCACCTTTGACCCCGCACATCGGCGCATGCGCAGTCGGAACTCCGAAGGGGTCTATTGGTTGCACTTGTGTCTTAATGTACTTTGGTATTGATGTTTCCTGTGTGGGTATATTGATGTTTCCTGTGTATATTGATGTTTCCTGTGTATATTGATGTTTCCTTTGTTTGTATATAATGTATAACTTGTATAGTATTTTAATGTCTATGCATTTATTATGATGTTAACATTTCACATGATAACCGCGTGGTCACGTGACCTTGTTTCTATAAGCTGTGGCATCTTCGGTAGCGAGTAGATAACATTTTCGCAGCTGAAATAAAGACTTGTAGTTCTGTCACGAAAGCCTTCTTGAAGTTTCATTGGTGAGTTCCATTAAGTGGAACAATATTGCGGGTATTCTAGTCGGTCAGGGTTTGTCTGGAGGTCCTGGAAAGCGGGACCTCAAAAACGGCACAGACTGTCTTGTATTATCGCTAATAGTTGTGGCTGAATCAGAACTAGTTAAGCTAACGGAAAGTCTGATAACCATCCCATATCGCTATTTGAACCATACCCCTCGCACGCTACATATCTCTAAAACAGCTGTATTTACGCACATGAAATTTTCTCAGTAATTAGAAGTTGGCCTCTGATAATGATTGTAACAGTATTTTAAGCATTCACAGTAAAAGAAAACAGTCAAAAGGACGTTTAGTTTGAATGATGTTTACCGCAGCAGCTTAGCAGCAGGCTATCTGCAGTTCGTGTCTAAGTAGGCCAAACCTTACGTAATCGACCAGAAGCATTCATCACTTACCTTGGCTGGCTTTAAGGGGTCATTTCAAAACAGACCAAACCTTAGGTAATCGACCAGCGGCATTCATCGCTTTCGCTCTGTATTGACTTGGCTTAGAGGTCATGTCAAAACATCTAAGCGGCAGCAGCTTGTGACATCTATCCTATAATTACCAGCTCTCCTCGGTCCGTGTATATACAGCGTATAAAATAGACGTCCGCCCGTACCTCCGAGACGGACAAGTTTTGCTCCGGACGTACAAATCAATTACCTTCCCGTGTGTCCGACATCTTTTTAGTGCCTAAGATTTGCATTTAATACCCAAAAAAAACATTTGAATTTGTTGATACAACCGCTTCGAGTCTGCCAAGTTTTCATCATACGAGCGACCCGATTCACCATGGAAACACCCGAAAACAGTCAATTTTTTGTTCGCTGAATTCTTCAACGTTTCGTCAAAACTGACAGCAGGGTCCCAGTCAAATACTTTGCGGCAATCTGTAGCGGAAATATTTGAACGCGACCGAACACGCAAAAAAAAGTACTCGCTAGGTGTCACGACGTGAACCGGCGCCATTGGCTGCACGTGCGAAAAGCATCAACGATATATATAATATGCACAGTAAAAAAGTTCAGGACCGACAAATTTGGGTCAGGACTGGTAACTTTGGAAAGTCCTGTGCCCTGAGGTCCTGCTACAGTGTGCACCGAACGTCACCGTGCAATCAAAGCGGGTATATATACATATATATATATATATATATATATATATATATATATATTTACATATATATATATATATATATATATATATAAATATACATATATACATATACATATATGTATATATATACATATATATATATAAATATACATATATACATATATGTGTGTATATATATATATATATATATATATATATATATATATATATATATATATTCATATATATTTTTGTTTAGAGATAACATTTGTTTTGTGTTATATTGTTAATACCGTATTGCTGGTCGTCAAGGCTCGCCGTTGGAAGACATGCCGTTGGCGCTTGTGCCGACTCTAAGTTTTCGATGCCAAGCTATCTATTAATAGCAGTCATATACAATAGTGGGTTAGGAGCTCGGTAACGGCTGTATATATATGTGTATTTATAAGTGTGTGTGTGTTTATATATATATATATATATATAATATATATATATATATATATATATATATATATATATATATATATATATATATATATATATATATATTGGTATGTTGCCATAGTAGAAGTCAGATGTTTCGCTTTGTTGTTTGGCATGTTTTAGCTAATTATGTTGTTCACTTCGTTCACCATTTGATTTAGCTTCAGACCTTCTCTGGATAACAATTTAGATATTTCAGGGCATCAATGATAATACTTTCTGTCACTCTACATGGCAGACATGTTTGACTCTATGCTAACATAACATCTCTGCAATAATTAACGGTGCGCATGCGATTTGACCTGGTTTTAACCTATGACCGGGCGATAACAAGCAGTGCGCGCCAAACATAAACAAACATGAATAGTCAACATGAATGGAGCTTATCGGGGAAGCTCGGAAGTTAGCCCTTCTGTGGGAAATAAAGCTGCGTTTACTGTCCACAAAGGCATCAATTTGATGTCTTTGATTATGAACTTTCTTTGCTTTATAGGCTGCAGTTATTTAGGTTATATAACCAAGGCCCTGCAGTCACAAGTATTAAATTTTGGCAAATCTCATTCTAACATTAGCAGTCCAAGTTTGTTTGGTTGTGTGTCTTTTTATTTTTTCCATAAAACATGTGAACTCCCATCCGGGGGGTGGGGCAGCAAATCTGGGAGTAAATGATATATCAGGCTTTTCCCATATCCCGTTGGTAGATTAGCAACAACGTCGTTTCCCAAGATCAACTTCTCCTAACTCTTGCTGCTTGTCTGTCATGTCCAATCCCGGCTTGTAACTCTCTATTACTTTTTTCAGTCGATTTGCAATAACAAATTCGTTTTCACATTAGACTGCCGCCAATTTTAGAAACGCTTGACGGCCATGAAACGTCAGCAGAACTATTTTTTCCGATAAATGCCTCATTGAGTTTTCCATAACAAAATGTATATTATTCTTCTAATCAAACACAGTAGAAAATATTTTTGTATCATTTAAGAGTTGATAATTCGTATCAATATTTCTCGCGTAATGGCCCGAATTTGCCCCAAAGCGATCTATGTGGTGCAGAGGCGAATCCTATCCTGCGCAGAAGCCGATGCGCAAGGAGATCGACTTTCTGTGTTTAGTTCATACCTGGTTGAGTTCACTTTAGTTGATGTGGCCACATCATCATTAGCACCAGCTGTATCAGCTGGGTTGGGAGCCATGGAGAGATGTTTTGGTTCATGCTCCTCGTTGCTGGGGTTGTGAGGATAGGGTGTATCATAGTCCTCTGGCTTCTCCATTGCCACTTCCCCCTCCTGCGTAAATTGTAAGAGGTTGATGGGGTCATTTGCAGTTTGCCCTTGCTTGATTCGAGTTTTGCCATCGCGTTTGTCATAGCCTTTCTGAATGTTTCTTTGTTTTCGTTTGCCTCAAATGAAGTATCTCTGGGAAGTCTTTGTTTCGAAAATTAAGATTATTCTTCCCAACGGATTTAATGGTAAACGTTTAGTGGCAGAGAATCACAGAGTAGTTGCCTCGCTCTTTAACCCTGTCTATCTGGTGTAGTTGAATTTAAAATACTCAAAGAAGATTCTCTGTTGTTGCGCAATGACATGATTGATCATGTATTCACTGCATGTGGTGTACTGGTTAATCTTCAGGGAATCATGGTACCTCTTTGATTAAGCACAAACATTTGTACCTTGTATCATTGTTCCATTATAGCACATTGATGACCATGATAAATAATTTTTATTATCATCACACATTTTTATGTATTACGTGTCGTAAAGTTGTATAAGTATCTTTTTTTACCCGGATTCTCCACCAGTTGTTATAAGTGTCTTTTCGTACCGGGATTCTCCACCAGTTGTTCTAAGAGTGATTTTGAAGTTTCTTAGAAGTTCGTCGTGGTGCTCGACGACTTTTATAATCTGGATGATTATAGTTTATTGCCTCTCGTATAGTCTTCGCTCTCCTGGCAAGCTTCTCCTTTTTCCGCGCCCCCAATGTCCTTCCTTTTATCCCTACCCTGGAACTCAACCACTCCCCCAACCAGACGCATGGACTATCGTCATTGGTCACGACTGGTCACCTGGTTGGAGTGTAAGCGAGTGATTGGTTCGGGGTTGGGGACGCCAGGTGGAACACAGGCGGCACTGGAGATTAACAAGCTGAGACTAATCCAATCATGTCCATTGTAATTAGATAGTAGACACCCGGTATTAGTGTCAATTCGAATTAATGGTGGGGATTGCTTTAGATCAAAGGGATTAAAAATGTTGTTGTTACCATCAGATAAAGGTGGGAGTAAATGGACATGATTGGAGTAGAACATATACAAGCAAAATATGACAATAATAACAACAGAAATTTGTAAATTACTAAAGATTGAAATAACAAAAACAGATATCTTGTAGGGAAATTGAAATATAAAAATGTAGTGAAATATAGTTTTAAGTTAAAAATGTAAAAAAAAGGCACATGTGTATGAAAATAATCGTAGGCCACCCTTATATTATGTGATTGACACGGCGCGGATGGTATCAAGATACTTAAAAAATATAGAATATACATTAATATAGGTGCAAATATCGGACTGCTAAAGGAAAAATACCAACAGCATAGGCTCCCGTGTGAGGTATAATAAAATTAGAGGTAGATGATATTTATCAGATGGAAGAAGCAAAGGAATTATTAATGCTTAAGGCTGGCGTATTGGACTCAAGCGAAGGTTGTTTGATAAACATGATGTGTGTGAGGAATTTAATTTAATGTATGTAAGTTGTGATGAGCAAGGTGGACAACATAAGCGGTAAATGTTTCGCTCATTCGCTAACAGTGCGAGCATGTCGGCATTCGCTGAATAAAATAAACCCTTGTTATTGTCAATATAGAACAAGAAGGCGACCCTTGAATACGCTGATTATACTCTCAGGTATTTACCGGTCTAAATAACTTCTTGACAAAAAAAAAAATAACTCAGGACAGTTTAAAATTTAAAGACTATACAGTAATGCTAACGAGTGTTTAGCTACAAAAGTCTTATAATTTGACTGTAACAACAATACCAAACAAATGAACGATGCAACAACAATATAGTTGAACTAACCATGCAGCAGTAACAAAAGTTGTGTGACCGATCAATGAATTGAAGAAAATGTCCTTTTAATATAAGTAACCTTGCTCACAAAGTGTTGTAGGAGTTGATATGAATGGAGTTTCGTAGCGTGGACAGCAGAACTACTGATACGTATCCCAGATTACACAACGCCAGCGGTGGCTACCGTCGGCAGTTCCCAGCTGACGGTCCACCAACAGTCCAACGGTGGCTCGCCATCGGCTCCAGGCGATGACTGTAAAGCTAGATTTTCTAAGCTTTTCTTGCTTATGCACGCTCTTCGTTATAGTACTGTTACTCACTGCCTGTAGTTGCTGGAGTGGGGACTAATCAGAGGAAATTAACGCGAGTCCTGAAGTAGAGTTGCTTATTTGGCTTATTTAATTTCAACAATGAAGCTCCCTGGAATCTCGCGGTCCGAATCGTTCCTCTGACTAGATGATCTCCATGACTGTTCTTCTTCTTCTTTCGAGCTTAGAGCCGTTTTTGGCTACCCTCAATTGCGACTGGACAAGCCCGACTTGTTAACAGCGATTCACCACCCCGAAATAATTAGCAAGCCGACAACGCGGTTAACGGAAACTGCAGAAAAATTTTCATGGGCCTTTTATCGTTGTCGGATATGCAACCCCCACCACGGTTAAATTAAAACGCCTATCAGACGGGAAGCACTTAGACAAGACAGTCAATGTTATGCGTTTGAAGAGGGGACACATAAGGGCAAAGACCAACAATTGGGATCCTTTGAATTTTATGACAACATTACCAATTTATGACAACATTTACCGATTTGTGACACTATTTACCAATATATGCACTATCTACTGATTAATATTTAACTATCATCATTTATTCATTTTCAGATGATTCATCTTCCAATTTATGTTTAACTATTCATTGTCAGAGTTTTTTTTCTTTTCAGAAATTATTCCCATTTATGTCATGATATTATTTGTTATACCTATGTACTATTTACCCCCAAACAGGACGTCTACATTCGTATTGTAAGTACGTTCCTTTTTGTACCGTTATTTCACACACCATATATGTATTTCGTCTATTATTCCAATAAGACAACATTTACCTGCCATTAACCCATGCTATTGACACTTAGTTTGTCTCACCCGCATTTAAAACCGTCTGCGACGAACCGTTGAAAATTTTAATTGCAATTCGAGACAACTGACACAGACTTAAATGTTAGCGATAAAAGTCCTTCGCCAATTAAACCCACGTACGCTTTATAAAGGCTTATTGGGACTCCAATTCGACCACTCCAATTAAAAATCGTCTCTAGACACTTAATTACGACCTTGTATACAACACTGGGCTATCAAAGTTTACTAAGCCGCTTAAATTACCATCTGACTCATCGCCTCTGACATCCATTCATATGTAAGCCCATTGATCAGTTGGTCCACTTATCAACGATCACAGGCTCGATAGCAGCGGGCTTAAAATTTGAACACGCCACGCTTACAATCTCCCACATAAAACACGGCTTCCCTGCATCTCGCTTCATAGCGACATACGCCCTCTGACGCTAGTCAACGTCGACACTCCGTCGCCTATCTCAACGGACGCTTGTCTCGATCCTACGCTAGCGCACGAAATCAACTAAGTATACGGGTAAGTCACTAGAAGCCTTTTACATTGTCTTCTTCCAAACAGCGCAAATTAGACACTATAATATTATTAACTATGTTCAACAATTTTTTACCTCTAAGTTGCAGATTATAAGACAAAATCTTTCTATAAGTAACGTCGACTACACTATTATCGCACAGTCCTTCATATCATGTGGACACGCGTAAAATTAGTGAACCTTCGTGATACACATTACCCATAACGCAATCTTATGTTATTCAAGTATATGCGGGGTATCATTTCATGAAGGAATCTGCAGCTTAAGAGAAGACGTGCATATTCATCAAAACAATTAACGGAGAAGTATTTTGTTTCATTTAATTCTCAACGCATATGTGAGATGTTTATATTTATTTCCTCCGGCACGTACAACAAATACAATTATAGTGTCACATCGTTGTTCTTCCGTACTTACATGTTATACAGTAATCGTGTGCGATATGTGTCCATACATTATTTCAGGTGCAATTATCCTTAGCATCATGCACCCCGAGAAGCGCCCCATAGATACAATTCTGGACGCCCCCTTCCCACCAACAACCGAGCCAGGCTCAGGAGGGCTCTACTGGGACCCGTAGGGAAACTGTCCAGAGGACTCTTTAATATGACCGCGATAGACGACATTTAAAAGGTAAAAACTTGTTAAGTAAATCGCGTAATTAATCTTTAAATGCACAGATATCGACCATCGACGCGTAATTTTCACTAATACAGATCTAGTACCACAACCCACACAACCGCATCCGTACGTAAATTCGGAATTATCCACGCCAAAATCTCGCCCACCCCCACGTCGCTCAGATTCGCCACCACGCTCGACAAACAGCACCCTCCATCTCGAGCCACTTATTAACTCTTTGCACGCATTCAATCTCCATACGCAAAATAATATTAAATAATTTTAAAATTTATCTCCACTGAACACATTGATGTCATGATATTATACACTAGTTACTCACGCACATTAACCACACTGAGTACTCATTTTATTTCTTGTTTTTGTATAATTCACATTACACATTACCAAGGCACACTGATCGCTGCCGTAAGTTCATTTGTTCCCAGATATATTTACGCCATACAAGAGGGATATAGCGCCTTCACCCGACGTACCAACGCCTTGCAAGCCAAACCATACGTCTTCCTGACCATGGATACAGAAGACGTCCAACGGCTCAACCAAGCGTCATAACGCATATCTCCCCTCACCTCAAGCGACACCTGGCGAACCCAATACGGCAGCCCTTCAGAGATCTCATCTCCACAAAACAGCCATACTCATCAACTTAAATCATTTTCCTGGCATTGTTATTATATAGAATAATTTCTGTAACATTAGTTAAATTCTTCCTAATTTAAATTAGCTAAATAATTTATTTTCTCCATTCCACCATTGTCTAGTATAGGCTCATCGCTTTTTTCCCACTGGGTTTTAGTGCGGAGTAATACTGTGGAATGTGATAAATGTTAAAAGTTAATTTTCAGTATGTAAACCATTAATAACCATATTGTATAACTATTACACAATTCATATATATATATAGCTTTCAAATTTAGAGAAACACTTTTTGTAAAATTATAATAATCTCATCATCAATAATCCATCTATGTTAAATATCTTTGTTATGGACATGTGCCAATATAAATTGATATTGGCGCATGTCCAAGCTACTCTGGAATCATTCTAAATTCAAAATCAAATAATATTGGGCTAATGTCGTGCTGTCCCTTTACCCTTTAACTCATATTCCAAATTTCCTTTAACTTAGTCTATTTTCGAAATGCAAAGGTAAATCAAAATTGATTGAACAGTGGAAGTTCAATTTAACTATGGTTGGGGAGGATGTTGTGATATCAATCTAGCTCTTTTGACTTTTGAAACGCTCCCCGCGGAAGTACAGGGAGAAATACCTAGCGAAGAGACAAAGTATCTGAACAAGATTTCTGACCCGAGATTCCGCGAGGCCAGCTATTTTATCGGGGTTCTGGCATTGGATTACGCTCGGAACCACACCCACAGCTGGCCTCCCATTGGTCCAGGTATAGCCGGTCCCCCTTCACAAAGGTCAACCCCAACAGCTCACATGGGGCGTGGGCTCGAAGGGTCATTGGCCAATGGGAAAAGGTACCAGCCAGGTCTACTGATCAGGGTCACACCCCCGTCTTAAGGGCAGAGGTTGACCCGGGCTAGTGAAACATGTCGTGCTGACAATGGAAAAGAGGGGGAGCGTTTTCTCTGGCTAGTGTCCCCACTCAAGCAACTACAAGCAGCTACAATATTCCTAGATACGAAGGAGTGCGCAGAATTATAAGCATAACAAGAGTATAACTATATATGAAGGAAATATAGTTATAAGAAGTGGTGTGAGAGTCCGGATATCTGATAATTTCCACTGTTATCAGAACACAACTTCCCGGTACAAAGCGCTCTACTACATGCTCCTTCGTACAGGAAAATAGCTGACAATTGCTACGCCGAAAATTCGCAACGAAGCCAAATCCAACCATGTCGCAGAGCAGCACAGAACAGGTGGCTCGCCGCTTCGAATCATCAACCCCGTCGGAATCGGACACACTTACGCGATTAGAGACCATCATGCGAGGCTCATCTCTTCCCCCACCACCTTCTCCACAGGAACGAGATATAAACGACCTCAAAGAGCAAATGCGTCTCCTACAGCTTTCCATGGCTCCGAAACAGGTAAGTTTTGATGATAGAGGACGTTCCCCTTCAACAGACCGTAGTGACAAGAGATATCGGCGAAGCCCCTCACGTGACACCTATCCAGCTTATGACCGATGGGATGAGCGACGCAGCAGACGCGCGGACGATCGAAGTCACGAAAGCCGTCGTGATTACGGTAACACCTCCTCGTATGGCCGCGACAACCACAGGAATCCGTCCGGAGGCCGAAATTGTGTCCGGGATAGTCCCCACAATCGCGACCGCCGACAATATTCCCACGAACGCGAAAATCGTCCGATTGCCACTCAATGCTCCGTCTGCAGCCGAAGAGGGCACTTCGAAAGGAACTGCCGGCAGCAAATCTGCCGCAGGTGCCATAATGTCGGACACCACAAGGAGCAATGCCGCACTAACATCAACCTCTCCTGCTCCAAATGCAGAAAGCTAGGGCATGCTAGTTCTACCTGTCGCTTCCAGGGAAACTAGCATCGCCCGTTGCTGACTCTGTGAGTAACGGGCCAGACCTTCAAGACGACAACATTGGAACTACAACGGCCACTGGTAAGTACGACACTCACATTTTAGACAACAATTAGTTGACTATAACGCTATCAAATAAGCGATACAAAGCCAAAGTCGACTCAGGAGCTGATCTGAATTTCTTATCTGTAGACGTATTGGCCAAATTGCCACCAACATTACGGAACAGATTTAAGTCTAAAATTAGCAAATGTGTGTGTGCCAACAACACTCAAGTAACTACTCTAGGTAACATTACCTTACCATTCTATGTACATAACCAAAGATTATCAGCTGATTTTGTGGTATTGAGCGACTGTCACTCCCCAATGTACTTAGGCATTCCATTTCTGAAGAAACATTCGGCAGTAATGAATTTCGGAACTGGTACCATTTCATTCACAACCAATATTCCTGTACACTCCCTTTTCTGAAATTATATGTGCAGGAAATCTTTTCCGTAAAACTGAAAACAAAACAACAGGGGAATGTTGAGTTTTCCCGCATTTAAATGCCAAAGGTATTCTGTTAGCCCGCGCAGCAGTAACCGTCAATGACAACTGCATGCCAGTAAGATTGTTTAACACTACCCCAGTTGCAAAGTTAATTACCAAGGGTGAGAGAATTGCCACATTTGATCGCTGGGACAATGATGTAGAAACCTTCCAGTACAAAATTTATGACAATATGAATGCTGTTGAAGGTGAGTATGTTAAATTTAATGCATGCCATTTGCCCTCACAAGATACTAGCCATGTACCAAATGTAGACTGGAGCTAGTCTCAGGTAAGTGAAATTGAGCGCCAACAGCTTAAAGACCTGGTAGCAGAATTCGCCGACTGTTTTGTCAATCCAATAACCAAGGAGTTAGGGTTGACCGATAAAACTTCGTGCAAGATTGAGATTCTCCCGGGCTCTACTCCTGTTCATAAGAATCCCTATAGAATGGCTCCCCAGGGCAGACAGGAAATGGACAAAATCATCGATCAACAAATCCAACAAGGACTAATCGAGGAGGCTCACGACGGAGCCTGGGCATCGCCGGCCCTTTTAGTTAAGAAAGCCGGTGGAGGTCTAAGACTTATTTATTGATTACAGAGGTCTTAATGCGGTAACCATCCCTCAAGTCCTAAGAATTCCCAGGTTAGATGAAGTGTTAGATTGTGTAGGTGAGAACAAACCCAAGTACTTTTCAGTTCTTGATTGCACTCAAGGGTTCCATCAAATCCCCTTAGATCCAGAGTCCAGGGATAAAACTGGGTTTATCACACCTTCCGGGAAATACAGGTATCGAACGATGCCCCAGGGCATACGGAACGCGCCGAGCGTGTTTCAATCCCTCATTGACTCTTTGTTGCGTAACATACAATACAAATACGTCATGGCATACATCGATGATATCTGTTGTTTTTCGCCCACATTTGACTTGCATCTTAAACATCTCCGGGAAATATTCGTACGGTTACGCAATGCTAACCTGAAGCTACACCCCAGAAAATGTTCGTTTGCGGTGAAAAAGGTAAAGTATCTGGGCCATGTATTGCAGCCAGAAGGCATATTACCCAATCCTGACAAATTAGAAGCAATTGAATCTTACCCTACCCCCACAAAACTTAAAGACGTACGTGCTTTCCTGGGATTAACGGGCTTTTTCAGAAGGTTCATCAGTGGCTACGCAATTATTGTGCGCCCTCTATATGCTTTGACCAAGAAGAATCAATCATTCACATGGTCGCCAGAATGCCAAACCGCATTTGACGCCTTGAAAAAGGCGCTGGTAAGTTCACAGGTTTTAGCCTTTCCCGATTTCAGCAAACCGTTTGTATTGTCGACTGATGCTAGTAAGCTAGGACTAGGCGCATGTCTTAGCCAGGAAATTGACGGCAAGCTGCGACCGATAGGGTTTGCAGGGAGAGGTCTCACTAAATCTGAAGCAAATTATTCCACTACAGAACAGGAACTTCTTGCAGTAGTATGGGGAATTCAGCACTTCAGAGTGAATCTTGAGGGACAAAAATTCCAGTTACATACTGATCATTCAGCCCTCAAATGGATATTAGGGTTAAAGCAGCCTCAGGGTAGACTAGCAAGATGGGTCACATTCATTCAGACATTTCAATTTGAGGTGAGTCATGTTAAAGGGAAGGACAACATTGTCCCGGATGCATTAAGTCGACGTCCTTACGACATCACCCGCACCGATGCTGATGACGTCATCGATCGTTTTCCCGATCTTGACACGGTCACCCCTGTTAATCCGCTTCCCCTTACAACAACGCCACAGTTTTGCTCCCCTCAATTGCGACCGGACAAGCCCGACTTGTTAACAGCGATTCACCACCCCGAAATAATTAGCAAGCCGACAACGTGGTTAACGGCAAAACTTCAAGTTAAGTTTCAGGATGTGCCATGCGTGATCCCATCGCTTAACTCTCAACCAGGTGAATTGGATGAGGAATTCGTGCATCAGTCTATATGCACTATTCCCGCCACTGCAGCGGGCAAGTTATCTGCCTTCCCTCGCGATCACGATAAACTTGTCTTGCTATCGTTAGATTCAGAGGACAATTATGAAACAGAAGCCCTATGTGCAGTAACTGATAAACGGACTCAACGCGCTGAGCTCCGACATCGGCTTACAAACCAAGCGAAAACTAATTGGGATTCAATCACCTTAAGCCAGAACAGATAAGTCGTCAGCAAAGGCTTGATCCCCAATGCAGTATAGTTTTACGACTCTTCAAGTATGGCACCGTTCCCACCAATAAACAAGAGGCAGACGTGCTGCTCAAATGCGAGCAAAACTATTTTATTGCTGACGATCTCCTGTATCATATATTAACATCACAGGGACCGAAACCAAATAAAGCAATGGCACAGTTAGTCATCCCTCAAAACCTCAAGGAACATTTCCTCAAAATGCATCACGATGCACCTCTAGGCGGACATCTGGGCGCTTCGCGAATGATTTCAGTCATGCGGCCGCGTTATACTTGGATCTGGATGATCAGGGACATAAACGAATATGTTCACACATGTAAGTCCTGCAATGCATCCAAAAGTTCCAATGTCTCTATTCGGCCCCCACTTATCATCCTTGAGCCTGCCCCAGACCCGTTCCACACTATGACAATCGACACAGTCGGCCCATTACCGAAAACGCGCTTCGGTAACGAGCACATGGTGTGTGTCACGGACCAATACAGTCGCTATGTCATCGCATGGCCGACTCGTGACATAACAGCCAAATCATTTGCTAAGGGTTTTTACGAGAGAGTCATCTGTGTCTATGGTGCACCCAAGCGACTTCTCTCCGATAACGGATCCGCTTTCATTAGCTCCCTATTCCAGGAATTATGCTCCCTTTTCAAAATTAAGCAAAGTTTCAGTTCGGCGTACCATGCTCAAAGTCAAGGTCAAACGGAACGTTGTCAGCGCTCCATACTAAATCTTCTAAGGAATTATGTCAGTCCTAAGCAAACAGACTGGGACCAGCACCTAATGCCATTAGTATTTGCGCTCAACACTTCTGAAAATCAACCACTTGGCTATTCAAGCTATATGTTAGTATTCGGCAGAATGCCCGTGTTACCAGCGGAGATGGATCTTCCAGACCCCCTCAAATCCCCCAACACATACAAGGACCACATTGTCGAAATGCTGCGGAAATTTCCAAATTTGTTGAACAGCACCTAGTCAAACAACAAATGAAAATGAAGGATCAGTATGATAAAACCACCAAAAACAACCCAATCGAAGCCGGTGACGCACTACACGTGTACCAACCAAAAATTCGAGTAAGAAAAACGAAAAAGAAATTGCAGAAAAATTTTCATGGCCTTTCTTCGTTGTCGGATATGCAACCCTTTCCACAGTTAAATTAAAACGCCTATCAGACGGGAAGCACTTGGACAAGACAGTCAATGTTATGCGTTTGAAGAAGGGACACATAAGGCACATAGATCTCGGAGATCTATCGGAAGAGGATCTTCCCAGCGACAGCTTTAATCAAGCTGCAACAGATAATGACGATTCGGACTCGGACGTGCCTGACGATGCGCCCCGCAGAGCAGGGTTACGCCCTAGAGTCGATCGGACTGCTGACAGATTCGCTACCCCCATTGTTGTCCACGCGACCCCTTCAACACCCTCCACGGCAAACACACCAAGCCTTCTACCCCGACGGCGTACATGCAAACAATCATTCGTAACAACACGTGCAAATGCTCCCACCCGACAAAATATCCCACCAACAACCGCCTTAACCAAAACTTCCCACAAGCCACAAGCCGTACGTAAGGATGGGAAGACACATTGATCGGATCAAAGGTTCCTCGATTTTCAAATAAAGTAAAGTATAACATCATGTTTGCCGGCGGACAATCTGAGTGGATTTTTGAGGACAAAATCAACAGCGCCACCAAGTCTCTGGCGCGAAAGATGCACATGACCGATTTATGACAATATTACCAATTTATGACAACATTTACCGATTTGTGACACTATTTACCAATATATGCACCATCTACGGATTAATATTTAACTATCATCATTTATTCATTTTCAGATTATTCATCTTCCAATTCATGTTTAACTATTCATTGTCAGAGTGTTTTTTCTTTTCAGAAATTATTCCCATTAATGTCATGTTATTATTTGTTATACCTATGTACTATTTACCCCAAAACAGGACGTCTACATTTGTATTGTAAGTATGTTCCTTTTTGTACTGTTATTTCACACACCATATATATATATCGTCTATTATTCCAATAAGACAACATTTACCTGCCATTAACCCATGCTATTGACACTTTGTTTGTCTCACCCGCATTTCAAACCGTCTGCGACGAACCGTTGAAAATTTTAATTGCAATTCGAGACAACTGACACAGACTTAAATGTTAGGATAACAATCCCTCGCCAATTAAACCTACATACGCTTTAAAGCCGATAAATTGGATTCAAATTCTAATGTTAGCAATAACAGTCCTTTGCCAATTAAACCCACATACACTTTATAAAGGCTAATTGGGACTCCAATTCGACCACTCCAATTAAAGATCGTCTCTAGACACTTAATTACGACCTTGTATACAAAAACTGGGCTATCAAAGTTTACTAAGCCGCTTAAATTACCATCGCCCCTGACATCCATTCATATGTAAGCCCATTGATCAGTTGGTCCACTTATGAACGATCACAGGCTCGATCACAGGCTCGATAGCAGCGGGCTTAAAATTTGAACACGCCACGCTTACAATTTCCCACATAAAACACGGCTTCCCTGCATCTCGCTTCATAGCGACGTACGCCCTCTGACGCTAGTCAACGTTGACACTCCGTAGCCTACCTCAACCGACACTTAGTCTATCAACTCTACCCTATCACACGAAATCAACACCAACTGTAAGTATACGGTTAAGTTATTAGGAGCCTTTTACATTGTCTTCTTCCGAAAAGCAAAATTTGACACTATGATATTATCAACTATGTTCAACAATTTTTTTACCTCTAAGTTGCAGATTATAAGAAGAATCTTGCTATAAGTAACGTCGACTACACTATTATCGCACCTTCTTACATATCATATGGACACGCGTAAAATTAGTGAACCTTCGTGATACACATTACCCATAACGCAATCTTATATCATTCAAGTATATGCGGGGTATCATTTCATGAAGGAATCTGCAGCTTAATAGAAGACGTGCATATTCATCAAAACAATTAACGGATAAGTATTTTGTATCATTTAATTCTCAACGCACATGTGCGATGTTTATATTTATTTCCTCCGGCACGTACAACAAATACAATTAAAGTGTCACGCCGTTGTTCTTCCGTACTTACATGTTATACAGTAATCGTGTGCGATAGGTGTCCATACATTATTTCAGGTGCAAATTATTCTCAACATCTACCACTCCGAGAAGCACACCATAAATGCTCTACTGGACGCCCCCTTCCCACCAACGACCTAGCCAGGCTCAGGAGGGCTCTACTGGGACCCGTAGGGAAACTGTCCAGAAGACTGTTTAATATGGCCTCGATAGACGACATTTAAAAGGTAAAAACTCGTAAAGTAAATCGCGTAATTAAATGCACAGATATTGACCATCGACGCGTAATTTTCACTAATACAAGTCTAGTACCACAACCCACACAACCGCCTCCGTACGTAAATTCGGCGTTATCGACACCAAAATCTCGCCCACCCCCACGTCGCTCAGATTCGCCACCACGCTCGACAAACAACACTCTCCATCTAGAGCCACTAATTAACTCCTTACGCAAAATAACAATAAATCATTTTTAAATGTATCTCCAATGAACACATTGATGTCATGATATTATACACTAGTTACTCACGCACATTAACCACACTGAGCACTCATTTTATTTCTTGTTTTTGTATAATTCACATTACACATTACCAAGGCACACTGATCGTTGCCGTAAGTTCATTTGTTCCCAGGTATATTTACGCCATACAAGAGGGAGATAGCGCCTTCACCCGACGTGCCTTGCAAGCCAAAGCATACGTCTTCCAGACCATGGATACAGAAGACGTCCAAAGGCTCAACCAAGCGTCATAACGCATATCTCCCCTCACCTCAAGTGACACCTGGAGAACCCAACACGACAGCCCTTCAGAGATCTCATCTCCACGAAACAGCCATACTCATCAACTTTAATCATTTTCCTGGCATTGGACCAGTGTTATTGTATAGAATTATTTCTGTAACATTAGTTAAATTCTTCCAAAATTAAATTTGCAAAATAAGTTATTTCACCATTCCACCATTGTCATGTATAGGCTCATCGCTTTTTTCCCACTGGGTTTTAGTGCGGAGTAATACTGTGGAATGTGATTAATGTTAAAAGTTAAATTTCAGTATGTCACCATTAATAACCATATTGTATAATTATTACACAATTCATATATATATAGCTTACGAATTTAGAGAAACACTTTTTGTAAAATTATTATAATCTCATCATGAATAATTCATCTATGTTAAATATCTTTGTTATGGACATGTGCCAATGTAAATTGATATTGGGGCATGTCCAAGCTACTCTGGAATCATTCTAAATTCCAAAATCAAATAATATTGGGCTAATGTCGTGCTGTCCCTTTACACTTTAACTCATATTCCAAATTTCCTTTAACTTAGTCTATTTTCGAAATGCAAAGGTAAATCAAAATTGATTGAACAGTGGAAGTTTAACTTAACTATGGTTGGGGAGGATGTTATGATATTAATCTAGCTCTTTTGACTTTTGAAACGCTCCCCCTCTTTTCCATTGTCAGCACGACATGTTTCACTAGCCCGGGTCAACCTTAAGACGGGGGTGTGACCCTGATAAGTAGACTTGGCTGGTACCTTTTCCCATTGGCCAATGACCCTTCGAGCCCACGCCCCTTGTGAGCTGTTGGGGTTGACCTTTGTGAAGGGGGACCGGCTATACTTGGACCAATGGGAGGCCAGCTGTGGGTGTGGTTCCGAGCGTAATCCAATGCCGGAACCCCGATAAAATAGCTGGAGAAATACCTAGCGAAGAGACGAAGTATCTGAACAAGATTCTGACCCGAGATTCCAGAGAAAGCTAATAAGCCAAACTCGAATAAACCTCAAAGAACTCAACTCCTGGACTCGTGTGTTTTCTCTGGCTAGTGTCCCCACTCAAGCAGCTACAATATTCCTAGATACGAAGGAGTGCGCAGAAATATAAGTATAACAAGAGTATAGCTATATATGAAGGAAATATAGTTATAAGAATATCCCTTTTCTAATGTTACACAAAGCAAATAAATGCATATTTAATGTTACCATGGAAGAAGAGGTAACTTATAGGGACTTCTGATATAGCCAACACCTTCTTATTCTGTGAGGCCTTGATACTGTCTCCCTCCAAATCACTGTTGAAAATATCATTAAGGTACTATTTACTGCATATGGGTTTGATTTCACATGTTGAACACAAAAAAAACTGTGGTACAGGTGAGATTCCTACATGTCAGATTGCAGTTCCTGGGCTGGCTCTGCTTCTTCCTCTTCATCAGACATATTCTTGGAAGAATGCAATCTGTATTGTGGAAATATTTCACTTTTTATAACATATTTTTGTGTTATTTGGAATGTCAGAGGCAATAAGTTCCAAATATGAGTACCCTTATAATGTCAATATTTACCCTGTATAATATTTTTGTGACCAAAAATGCCCAGAGGGAAGGAATCGCCTGATATTCATGAAACTCACTTTTTTCTGACTCTGCTCTCTGCGTCAGTTGTTTCTAAATCGGCGGTGAGATGTCCCTCCACCCTTTTAAGTTCTAGTTCCACATTTCTGCCTGGCTTTGTAATTGTATGCGCTTAATGCCTTAAATCCAAATCGGGTCAATTTCATGGAAAAAAAACAACCAAATACATAGAAATGAGATGAATACTAGATGTTTTCATATCCCATGTATTATCTTAATACGTATTTAAAATGGATAAAAGTACCTGCAACTCACCTAACACAGTACAAGTGATGAATACTGAGCGATTTTTACGAATTTCCAAATAACCGCCAACATTCAGCGACTGAACTAAAGGTTTAAGTCGTTACTAATTTGTAAAGATGCAGCTAGATGGCGCGATGGCAAACATCCAGCCGAAGACGAGCCACCGTTGGGCCGCCGGTGGACCGTCAACTGGGAACTACCGGCGGCCCAACAATGGCCAGTCATCGGCTGGAGCCGACGACGAGCCAACGTTGGGCCGCCGGTGGACCGTCAGCTGGGGACTGCCGACGGTAGCCACCAGCGGGCCGCTGGCGTTGTGTTATCTGGGAAGTTACCTCGCCCCTAATCGATGTGGTGGTCAGAAAGACGGCTGGTCGTTTGGTGACGTTGATGTAGTTTCCAAGGTCGAAGAGTGGAAAGACACTGGAAACAGGACCAGGCAATGAGGTTCTGCGGTTTGGAATCAGTATCTAATGTACATTTTATCCTGTTACTGTGCCATCAAGATTGCATATTGAGAATTAATCGGTAAAGTTGGACTGAATATGTTATTTAAAAAGAGAAGAAAGTACACCATTAATCGTTAAAAACAATCGGACCAAACCTAAAGTACCCTTGGTTCGATCTCTTATGTGAGAATTGATGAATATAATATGCATCGAGAGTAGATCAAACATACAATGACTCCATTTTGCAAGTCAAACCTCTATTTCACGAGAAATATGCACAGCAATCGCATTCTTCTCTGGGTGTAAACTAGGTGGACAGTGTCTGACGATTTCATTGATTTCGGATCAAATAAAACAATAGATTTGTTAAAGGGAAATACACGTTTCTAGCAATGACAGTTAAGACGGTTTTTTTGGTTTTATTGACCAAAATTGCTGTCAGAGCAAGTGGAATTGTTAAAATATGTATGATATTGTACGAAATTTGTGCGACTGCGGCTGATATTAGCTATCAATATGGCTGCCCTCCCTCAACCGTCGCTGGTAATATCTTTACAAATGTTTTACGTCGTGTATTCATTATAACTGTACTTATTTATGGTTCAGTTTTATGCTGCCATTAAATTTCGCTGACATTCTCTATCAAATTAGTGTTGATTTGATCAGTTTTCGTTTTATGGTATCCAAAAGTACCAGACATGGCGGCGAGGACTCTGTATCACCATCACTGTCTGACACTGTAAGTGTAATACAGTGATAGTGATACAGTCTGTATCAGTAACAGTGTATCACTATCAGTCACATTCAGTGTATGTACGGTTGAAATTCTGTCATGGTCCAGCCCTTCATACCACAATAGTGAAATAAATTAGATTTTGACCCACAATCTCTTCGTTTTGACTGTTTCATTAGGTTCCCTAGCCCTAATTCGTGTTAAATTTCGTTGGCGACTTAGTGCACCTTTATCAGGTAGGGGACGACCGCCGATTGAAGTGATATACGTCGATCGAAGGAAAACCCTTAAATCGAAGTGACTCTAGTCATAAAGTGAGCACCATACAGCGGTTGAATATTTAATCTGCGATTGAAAACGAAACACAATACATGCTTTATATCAGTAAATATATGAATATTTGTAATATTCAACATGAAACCACTTTTTTCCTAATCAGAATAAGCAATCAAACTATGATTGTGTAAACAGTCAAGGAAAAGACTGACCAATAGCTATGGGGTCCCCGGTGATATTGGTGGGGCTGGTGTAGGTAGGTAGGGGGGCAAGGTAGGCAAGGCAACTTGCCCCTGGTGTTTTGATGATCTGATGCCACCTTAGGGGCAAGGGTCCGGATGGCAGAATCTCGAGGGTTATAAGCAAATATGCTCCTTCTCTCAATGCAGACAAGGGATAGTTAAAAAAGTCTACAGCTCGGATGTGAGAGATCGAAAGAAGTAAATAGCCCGGAGGTGTCAGAGGCGGAGTTTCTTTGCCTAGGGGGCAAGGTAGCCGTGCACGACGATAATATAAATCTATACACGTCATGCACGGCTAGGGGCAAGGTTGGTACAAGGCATTATGTCAAATCCTTGGTTGGTGGTTCTCGTCTAAGTTAGATATGTTTTATAACTTTAGGATTTGGCTAAGTATTTAATAAAACTTGCCCAAATCCCAACTCCAGAAGGCAGTTTCCCTATTCAGTCTTTGGCAAGTCTGTGCTAGTAAAGGATCTCTAAGGTATAAAAAGTTATGCAAAAGTATTTGTATGATATTAAAATGAACTGGCAAACATTTTATATTTCTAATAGTTACATCACCTGTCAGGTGATCCAAGTAAGGTGTCATTAACGTTAAGAAGGAATTCCTTCTTTTCATTTGAAAGTTATGATAAATATCATGATTGTTTCTTTTGATGTTACTGTTGACGTAACTGCTTTAGTGGTGTTTCTCATGTTTGCAGGCATGGCTAGTTGAAGCACCACTATGATTGTAACTCAATTAATTGATATCAACGAACAATGTCCAAAGCAAGAGCATCAAGAAGGAATGACATCAGCAATAATTCTGTTGATTTTGCTACCTTCACTTGTGCAAACAATGATGAGTTTGGAGTAAGATTAGCCATAGACAGAGCATGACTATTGGTACATCAACAAAGTGTATATGAGAGCTGTCCAAATAAAGATCACACACCCTAAGACACAGCTAATGATTCGGCCCATACTATACCGAAGAGAAAGATAGGTAGGCTACGAATATTGCAAATTCTTAATTAATTAATTAATATATATATATATATATATATATATATATATATATATATATATATATATATATATATATACATACATACAGTTCCGATCGAGCAACATTATGATCAATGAGAAGAGGCATGAAGTACATGTGCTGGTTATGGGTAATATGGAGTCATCTGGGTTTTGAGATGGTGCCTCATTAGAAATAGAATGAATGATATCTCGGTAATGGGACGGTAGATTTTTAATTTAGGTCGGTAAAGTTACAGATTAAAGCCTCGTCTTTACAATAAAAGTAGTCCCAACTCCGACCGATGATTTGCTAGATTTCCTGAGATGATAGAAAGTAAGGATCCCACATCCGGTGACGCTTTCAGGCATGACACAAATTACCCACTTCACTTCGATTAAAAGGCTGTTTGTTTGCTCTATGCACATGCTTTTGCGATTTTGGAGATGGCACTTCAATCGGCGGTCGTCCCCAACCTGTTTATATCCCAGTTGAGTCGATGTTTACCATTCTTAGACTGCATCGCATTCATCGATTCCGTATTATCTGACATACGCTGCATACTGACACTCGGGGTAGAAAATTCAACACCTCCCAGATAGCACTACATCATTGGCCCAACGTTGGCATACCAACGTAGGCCCAGCGTAGTTTTGTCCAGCGGGCCAACGTAGGCTTGCCAACGTTGGGCCCTATATAGTTGGCCAACGTTGGCAAGCCTACGTTGGCCCAGCCTAGGCAGACATGGTTTCACTAATGAAGTTGTAGGTTCCCTGGGGCCCAGCATTAGGTATAAATAAATAACAAACATAACTCAGAAATATAACTGCTTTATTGAATGTTATATTTTCATTCCTCATCAGAATCTGACTGCACAAGTTCTCTCTGTAACTGTTCCAAGTCAAGTCTCACTGTAAAACTGAAGTGCAGAAGTGTAAGTTATACATTGTAAGAAATAATACAGAACAATGTGTGTTTCACTGTTTCATGATATTGGGGAGAAGTTTAGACACTTACAAGCTGGCTCCTTTCCTTTTAGACTCTCTAGTGCTGTCATACACACACACGAACAAACAAAATTAGAAGTCTGCAACAAAAATATGGGGTTACAGTGTCAATTTCTACTGACAAAAATTAACCCAATTCTTCTTGTCACAAGACTTTCTCCCTCCCTCCCTGTCACAAGCTCCCCGCAGCCATTTCTTTACACATTCCTCAACATCTGCCTCCTCCACAGACAGCTTTTTTGCAGCATCTGATTAAACCATTTGTCAGTTTCAGGTTATTGATAATATTGCAAGAATAATGTACAAGCATGGCAACTGATTATTAACATTGATCCACTAACCCTTCACAGCTCTGACAAGACGTGTCTGTCATACCCCTCATTTCATTCCTTTTCCAGCCCAGTTCAAAATAGGTTTGGGACAATAATGCATTTTTTTGCGTGCCAATATTTTGCAGGAGTATTTCTTAGGCGAAATAGACCAAAAAAAACCAAAAATTGAAACAATATTGGTGACTGATGAATTTTGAGGTCGGAATGGGGCAGATTTCCAAGATGTCGACAAAATGACCCGGAATATGTGAAAATAACGATTTTTTAGCTGTCGTCTCAAATAGAGGCTTGTTATCGTGCTGAATATGGGCCAATAATGGGATTTCCAATCGAATATACATGGTAAGCTGTCACTCGAGACGTTTTCTTCAATAGCAGTACCTGATATCCAATTTGGCGGCCGAAATCCAAGATGGCGATATTCAGTTGTACCATCCATTATTATTATTTATTTGAAATTGATACAAATCTAAATAAAGTCTGTCTAGTTGACAGGATATGGCATTCTGACGTCACAATAGAATGTGTCATAATCGCATAAAACCGTAAAATGTAAGTCGTTATTTATGTACACCAGTTGTAACCAGTTGACATAAAGGAATACGTTCTGTTTTTGAATAACTTATTAGTGACAGGTTCTGTTCTGAAATTTCATTGAAATTGTGATTCGTTCATACTATGGAATTTCGCCACTCCGATGTGAGAAAAGAACTATTTGGAGAAATTTACAAGGAAGAACCAGATTATGTCAGAGGTGGTAAATTACGGAATGGAAAGTATTTGTTGGGTTGAATGATATTACTGTGTAAAGCGCCTACCAAATGAAATCAATTGGTCAGCAAAGATGGAGCTAGCACGATCGTGGCTTGTGAGGTACGGAATGACTGGATTAGTAAAAATGAGTATCCGCTCCGTGAATGTTCCGTAGCGAAACGTATTCGGGAGAATTACGATTTCTTGCTCAATATGCGTAAAAGCGAGAAAGAAGGTAACAGGTCTGATAAATGGCCATATAAAGCTTCCGACTTTATTGAAAGAATGACTATCTGAGCGTTCGATATCAGGGCCACTGACGCTTTGTCCGAAAAACAGCTAGAGGCGCAACGCGGTGTGAGAATGACCAAAGACGACAACTCCTTTTACGATGATAACTGCCACAGGGCATACATCGCGCGATGCATTGAGAAGGTTACTCGGAACTGGCTGAAGCAGAAGAAGAGACTGGAATCACGTCGCGTATCACAGTCATAGTCGCGGGAACTTATTGCTCATGAAAATGAGAAACAAATGGACATCAACATGCGTGAAATAGATGCAACTACACAATCTATTTCTGCGTGGAAACAAGTGATCCTGCTTATATAGCTAGTGATACGGACTGTAACATCACGTCATCTTCCCACACTCTGAAAAATGCAGCAGCTGACCCCCGATTTTTCGAATGTCAAGATCAGAACAGGGTACAAGACATTGAATGAGCCATTAATTCGTTGTCTGGTATAATGTCTCTCAAAATACAAAGTCACGACAAGAGACTTGCTAGGCATCTGTGTCGATGTCGCGAACGCAGTTTTCCAGCAGAATTGGAAGTTGTGTGACGACGATGATTTCGAAGATCCAACGTCGGATAAACCAAAGCGACGAAGAAGATGTGACGATCGCACATATGTAATGCCTAGTGGAAAATCAGGTCGAAACTACTTGGAGGATGCTTCATACCTAAACTTGGAGATGGTTGGGAGACATCTTGCTGAAGGGTCAAAGAACACAATAACTGTCGGTTTAGATGACACCACGAAGGCGGCAGGGCATAGAGTTTTCAGCATTAAAACGGACCATATTACCATAGCTGGACCCACATCAGAAAAGAAGAAGTTCACTACTGGTTACACCGAAAACCCATCACATTCAGGAGAGGATGCCGCAAAGACGTACGAGTTCAAACTGAATAGTTTAGCAATTCTTGCCGATTGTTCCACTGACGAGATAAAGGAACATATTGACTTTTGGATCACAGACCGGGCTGGTGGCTGCTTAACCATGCTACGGCATCTGAACATTGATGTGGATAACGGCATAGAAAAGGTGCTGACAGAAACTGAACAAAAAAAATGGGAATTGAGAATCTGATCGACTGTTCGGGTATTCTCCGCTCAGCGTCATCCAGTATCCTGACCATGGGTTGATCGCTGTGACGAAGTTATTATCTCCGAGCCACGCGGCACACTCGTGTCGCTATACAATGAATTTGTGAACTGGTTAGAAACCAATGGCCACGAGTGTAAGGGTTTCAGGGGGTTCATTTACAATTGCTTCGGCCGCATTGCAGAGCTTGCAAAATTATATATGGATAAAAAAAGATCAGATAGAAGATTTTTTATGCGGTAGTTGATGCCAATTTGAAAAAGCTCGTATTAGCCATGTCAACGTTTATTACGAACTGGTTTCAGTGTGCCTGTGAAGTATATTCCCTGATTGGTGATATCATGATATTTCCTATGATGGATCTATTCGGCATTTATGGGCGTACGTGCGGATCCGATCACAGTTGGTCTAATGCTCGATCGTTCTTCGCTGAGAAGCTGAAATATGACAATCCTCGTTTCTTACGGTTCAGAGTGCAGTAATAAGTTAGTTTCTCCAGGCATGTTCAATAACTATAGTAGATAACTCAGATCATACCAGAAGAGGATCCAGTGACAGCCTAGTGATAGTGATTCTTGCCATGATATGCTTGTAGGTCTTCTCGGTCTATTTGAGATCCCTGTAACATTTGGTCTACCATCTTAGATTCAGACCGCCTTATCGAAATTGGCTGGTCAGAGTCCATGATCAGCGAAAGAAGATGATTTTTATCGAAAGAGCATCAGTGAAAACCTAAAAAAGATATATTACACAATATTTATTTCTCAATACTTAGCATAATTTAAAATTATTCGGTGAGCGGTCGCCATCTTGGATTTTGGCCGCCATCTTGGAATTAAAGTCCTCCGAACCGACAAAATGTATCTTACGACGGGTAACTATTTTTATATAGTATAACTTTATTCATTGATATATATTCATAGGTAATATTTGCTCTCGAGTGGGCATAAGAGGTAAAAAGTATGATTTTTTGTGCTTTTTGGGGCATTTTGGCGGTAATTTTGGAAATGTGCCCCATTCCGACCGAAAAATCCATCGGACAACAACATTTTTTCCATTTTCCGGCCCGCCTAAGGAACAAATTTTTTATTCATATTGTCCCAACCCTATTCAAAGCTCCTGCCAATTTGTTGCTAAGCAGTGCAGGAGCATTCTGTCACTGCATCCTTAGCGCCATAATGCATAAATAGTAAAACACACAAATAATGTATATTGTCGCAATGTTTTCATATACACTGAAAAGTTTGGCTATATGGGATTGACCTTTCCGATATTGAAAATGTTTTTTTTTTTTACTAAAGGGTCACAAAGGGGTTAATGAAAGTTTCTTTGCACACAAAAAAGCAAATACACAATGATAAAATTTGTTACAGAAACTTTAACAATTTTGTTAGGCTTAAATTATCAATAGTATTGAAGGCAGGGCTAGAAATTAGCAAATTTTCATTCAATTGAAATTCTACCGGCCCTACAAATTTTTCTACCGCCCACATTTTCAGTATAATATAGTAAAAAACAAAAATGTACGCACAATATTTTATTCTAATTTAAATGCAACATTCAAATCAATATTTACGAACTTGTCAAAACATACAAAAAGCAAGCATTTATATAGTCAACAGCACAATTTTCCAACACACACATCTTTTCCTCAGTCCTGATCACTTCTTATATATAGTCTGCGACCTCTTAGTCCTGAAGGCACGACATCTTCAGAAATGTTGTACCGTTAACAAATCGCATGCAGTTATATAGGTATGCTTACTGACGGCTTGGAAGTCAACTCGCAAGAAACGCCACGCGCGTTACGTAAGTCATACAACTGTAGGTGGGCCTATCATTAAATGCAATTAGAACGTACTGCTATCACACGGCAGACGCGGAAGAAAAGTAACGAGGAGAGCGCGAAGAAAACATCGCGCGCGTATGGGTGATGTTACGTCTTTCCGTCGCGTCACTTACAACTGTTACTGGCGCGAGAAGAGTTGACTTGTCTTATGAATACCATTCACAGATGATACATGGTAAATCAAATTAATGAATTAAAATAAAAATGTCTTTATGCATGGAAAAGCGGTTACGTAAAATGTGTCAACAGACAGGAAATGGGGAGTCTCGTCGATTCGTTGTTGCCAAGTAACCGTTCGACTTATTCAGGTCAGTAGGTGCATGTTGTATTCAAATACGAGAGGCTGCCATTAGATAGCTTGGGAGGGAGTGGGGTGGGCTTTTGTCCATGTTCTTGTCTTCACACCAGATACCGTGATGGGTCAAAATTATACACTGACTGCAGCCAGCTGATCCCTGATCTATGGATTATAAAGTCTTCCCAAACAATCAAGGCACGTTAGTTGTATAACTTTTTCTGTGAGCCTATCTATGCCATCGGTTTATTAAACAGTTGACTTTCAGTTTATACACTATAGGTCAATAAATTATGCAAGACATGATAGTATACAGCCGGGAAGCTTTATCTCGTGTGTTTGTCGGGTTTATGGTTCAAGCGGCGCTTAATCACGCGAGCCCAACTGCTGTTGTATTGAACTGGGCGCGAGGTGTTAGCGCGAAAATCTACCCGCCAGTCGGGCGGGTGGTTGTGATTATTTACCCGCCCGACTCAAATTTCACCCGCCATTGGCAGGCGGGCGGGTGATAATTTCGAGCCCTGTGAAGGACAAATACACCTTTCTGGATTGAAAATCAATGGCATATATCCCCTTCTTACTTTAGGCTTATATTACCCACTGTCTAACTTGAATAAGAGGTGTAGTTAACAGTGCAATGACTCATAGTCATAACCCAATATAACTCACAATCTACTGCATAATATCTTGAAAAATCTACCAAAAACTATAGGACAAACCAAGAGAGTAATGATTGTACAATAATAAGCAGTGCACCAGAAGATATTACAAATCAATGAAATTGTTCCATCCACAACTAAAATATGCGATCTTAGCACCCATGAACCACACTTAAGTGGTTAAGTAATAATTATTTACCTAAATAGAAGTGTCAGGTGTCTGCAAAGAAAAACAAGGATGGGGAATTTGGGACTGGGTCGTTAACAAAGGCACGGCCATAACACCTAAATCAGCCATGGGTAATGTTCCCCTGCTCCAAGATAACTTGCAAAATGTGCTGATAAATCAATAAATCGTAACTTTGAAGCTTGGGAGCCTGGCGGGCTACTTTGTAAAACTAGGAGCCCGGAACCACACTTAAGTGGGAGTAATAATTATTTACCTAAATAGAAGTGTCAGGTGTCTGATTTTAATGAACCATGGGTCAGTTATGTTCCCCTGCTCCAAGATAACTTGCAAAATGTGCTGATCGGGATCCCTCTATTTCAAAACAGTCTGACATGAACGGGATCCCTTTGTATCTGGGGTTTTGTTTGATACATTGTCCCAGTTGTCCCAGTACTCAGCTACAGTTCATAGGCAAGGTCTGGGTTCTAAACTATAGCGTCATTGATTGCGTCAGTGCCGGGACTGGACCTCCTGTCAGTTTTTATCAGCTTCACTCAGCTGTAAAGATGGGAAGGCTAAGAATGCAGTCGATGAGGGTTAACACATCACAGCAGTCTGCACTATGAGCCTGATTGGTGCTAGCCCTGGACGTCAATTCATGGACCCTATTACTCCTTCGATTGAGTCACTCACAAACCCAATAAAAATCAGTGCAAACCAATATTGATATGTATGTTACTTACTGGCTTTTGTGGGTTTTCACAGTGAAAGTATGTTTTGCAGCTCGTTCCCAAATGATTAAATATAGGTGTAGAATTTAGAAATTGGCCATGATGTTACTATGAGACAAATTACTACGTTCAAGTTAGTGACTCAATCTGTGTCAAAACTTCGCTGGACGTAGATAACATTTCCAAACCGAAAAGTGAGTAATAAGCCAATCCATGCCAAGCTCCAAAATGAGCCCGGGACAAGCTCGACCAAAACCCAAGACTTGCGAGTGACTCTTGCACTGCAACGAGCTTGCTCGTAATTAAACGTAAAATACTAGCCGTGCAAAAGTCGATCCTCAGTTGTCAAAAAGATTCTGTTGAGAATCACTAATCAGTAATATATGATGTCTTAGGTGAAAAACTTAGATTTCCCATGTGAATGAGCGAAGAGGAGATGGCAGGAGCTATTTTGTTTCATACCTTGTAATTTGTATATATAGATAGAGGCTCGGTGCTAGGAAGCTTAGCATCGGGAATGTCACTAATGTCTGGGACTGTAGGGCAAAAACTAGTGAAAACTTGAATAGTGAATGACATCCAAAAGTTGACCATCCTTGATATTTTTAAATACCTTACTGTGCTCATTGAGCATCGCATTTTGATCTTAACAAACTTACTTGGATGTATATGGCTTCATTTGGCTATGATTAATCACAAAGCACTGTGGAATTTTGCTGAAGGAACCAACCTTTCCCAACCATGAGAGCTTGATTTCCCATGAGCCACCTTTTTTTCCCTCCCCGTCGAGCACACAGCCACTTTTGGCAGGGCAAGGGATGGCCGAATGCTAGGGGATAGGTTGACATGACATAGATATAAGAATCATGAACGGTAGGCCTGCTTCCCCATTAAATCATACCATGGCCCATGGGAGAAGCCCCATACAAACAAGTTGTGATCAGATTCCAGGCCATGTTTTCAAAAATCTTGAATATAAGAGGAACCCGCCATTATAGCAACTGATTTTTGGGTGAAAGTTCTGATACTTATACACAAGATTTTACCATAATGAGCAAAAAATGATGACCAAATATATAAGTGAACATGGTAAGGTATTTAAGTATACCTTGGGATGGTTTTTATTTTTGGACAAATTATCCATAATAGTTGGTAATGTGGAAATTTTCAGTAACCTTTAGCTTGCCATTGTTCGCGAGTCCTGCGCCTAGCTGCAAGTTAAGTTGAATTTACAGGGCCAATGCCCTTTGCTTTGGTAAAGTCTTCCATTACAATCAACAATATATGTGCGTGTGTGCTAGGTGGCTGGTAATCATGTGGCTACATATGAGGCCTTCTTCAAGCAGGTGGGGCATTGATTTATTTGTTAATTTAATCTATTAAATTTAATTGTATTTAGTTAGGTGACATATAATGAACCTATTTGGAATATGCATTACCTTGCTAAATTATGGTTACCTTCTACATGCCCCTTGATCAACATTCCTTTTCCACACATCTTTCATATGGTGCAATTAACCATTGTTAACATATAAACAGATATTTTGCCATGTTAACAATAATTATAACTCATTTGTTTATTTACATTTGTTATCTACACAAAGATAGTCTTTGAACTAATCCAGCATATGTCATGCTGGACTTACTGTTATAGATATTGAAAGGGCCATATAGGTATGATCCTAGTGTATTTTCCCTTTGTGAAGTAAATGTATCTTCTATAAAGGACTGATTCCCGAATCAGGGATCTCTTTATCTGCCCATTACGGACAAAGGTTCCTGTATGGTAGTCTTTATGTGTTATGTCATTGTCAATTTTGACTTGCTGAATTAAGTGCTTTTTAATTTGCCATCACTATTGGGTATGTCCCAAGAGGGTGATTGCACTTATGACTTGCTGCCCAAGGGTTACAATCATCTTCATTCATCTCCATTGCTATACCACCTTATTGTTGACAACCCAGGGAGACTAGCTGTCACTTTTTAGACTCATACAAACTTTGTTGTGTATGATGCAGGCTGACAATGCCGGTAATGGCATCATCAGTGCCATGGAGGCTGCTAACTTCATGAAGAAGTCCGGTCTACCTGAGCGTGTTCTCTCTCAGGTGAAGTATCTATCTTTGTCCATCAGTCATTAGGACAACCATCCATCCATTGTTTACCATAAAATCTCGAATATCGGACAGACCCGTGCAAGGCACACCCCCTTCTTGGTGTTGAAATTTGGTTCATAATGTTTATTAAATGACCTTGCCCTCAAGTTCACATACTGTAAGTATACTGAAGGTCAGTAACTAGCCCTTGTACCTGCTAAAATCAGCAACTGTATGCATATGTAATCTGGCCCCTACCATAGTAACTTGCCGACAGACCAATTTACTGAGGATTGCAGGGACTTAGCCAGGATTTTCAATCAACAGTTTATACCTCTATCGCGATTGTGACAGTTTGTGCAACGTTAACTTGCGCTGGTACAAGCCTATGCGCGATCACTGCAATATCTTTTGGCACATTCGGTGAAATGAAAACTCAATCAAAGACTATGATATTTTACCAAATTGCAATTGCAGACCATAAGTTTATCAGATCATGGCAAAAGCGATACCGTGTGGCAGACATTTCAGAATGATGCTCCAATCGACCTTGCACAATGTATGCCACCCTTCTAGCTGTCATTATTCTTACAAACCTCGAACATATCGTGTATCATTTTGGAGAAGGTGTAAAATTGACATGGACTTGGACCCTGTTTTGTGAGGAGACGAAGCTGGTGTCCACTCGATTGACCATCATTAAAGTATTATGTTATACTAAATCCCAGCCTTCTCCCCCCCCCCCCCCCCTCACACACACACACCCTCCCTGCCGCTGGGGTTACGAAAGGTTGTCATATACTCCGGCATTACTGTAACCTGACACTTGTCTATCAGTGTTATTTAGTTTCTCGTCTCTATTTCTAAGACATGGTTATTGATGCCCTGTAGAATGATTTTCCTGATAGCTGAGTTAATGCCGGAGCATGTTTTTGAAAATCACAAATATAATACGCACCTCTTCAGCTACTTATTTGTGTGTACAAATTCAGCTGTAACTTACAGCAGAATTTGTACACACAAATTAGTAGCTAAAGAGGTGTGTATTATATTTGAGATTTTATTGAAATAAGTCTCATGTAATGTAGTTGGCTGCAAATATCAATGAGATGTTGTGTTTGCCTGGGATGATTGTGGGGGGTATTGGTGTTGGTTGGGTAGTTGTATAGGCTCATATTGATTTTGTCAGATTTGGGAGATGTCAGACCCTGGTGGCAAAGGTTACTTGGACAAGTCTGGATTCTTCATTGCTATGAAACTAATTGGCATGGCTCAGACTGGAAGTGATATCAACATGGCTGCCATAACAACACCAAGCCCACCCCCAACTATGGTAGGCTGCCTTTGTGAAATTGTCTTCTGTCAGGACTCTGGTCAGAAATGAATTAGCATTATTACTTGTGCATAGGTCTAAAATATTCCACAAATATTCAATAACCCTTATAATATGTATCCATTTTGCATCTGATGTTACACAAATGCATTGGTTGTGACAACAGGGCCCTCCTGGCAGTCCTATAGTTGTGTCCCCTGTTGTGGATGATGGCTGGTCCATTCCAGTGAGTAACCCCACCAAATTCTATGTCATTAAAATAAATAATTTATTACGACAACATAATTTGCTTGCTTTCTTCGCTATGATTATTCCGCCACCCTAAGACATCATTGGTATTCAGATTTTGACCCACCCTTTTCTGCCCTAAAGAATTGTGAGTGCTGGCTAGCTGTTAAACCTGATACTAAATTCCTTGCTGTAGGCACTTCAGAATTATTTCATTTCAAGGCTCTTTGTTTGTAATGGACTGAACCCTATACTTACCTGTAACCATAATAGAACAAGTAGTGAAAACGCTGCACATTGATTCTACGGTTCATATTACTGATAGCCTGCTTACCACAATGATATTCATTGTGTTCTGATTTGTGTTAGGTAGGTGTGTTTACTGTGCCTAATTCAACGTGCTTGTATACTTATAAACCAACCTAATGCTTGTCAAATGTTGTCATTATTTTAAACAGTTAACTGAAAGAACCAAATACAACCAGATATTTGAAGGGCTCAAACCCATCAATGGGCTTTTAGCTGGTGACAAAGTCAAACCGGTAAGTCATTCAAACTTTGGTCCACAAAAACAACTGTCAAACTTCATATGAATTTCAAGTTGTTCTTTGTTATAGGCATATAGCTCAAGCATTCTGTACATAACCGTTCAGAATTTGTATTGCTCTTACCTTATTAAAATAGAACTTGGTCTGGATGAACTGATCTTCAGGTGCTCCTGAATTCCAAGCTGCCGGTGGATGTGCTGGGCTGTGTGTGGGACCTCAGTGATATTGACAAGGATGGCTACCTGGATAGGGATGAGTTCTCTGTTGTATGTCCATTTCCCATTCCTGCTGTTCTCTAAGATTATGCACTTTACTCTAAACATCAGCTTGCTGATTTACAAATAATAAGTAAACTGAATTTCATCATAACATGATCAAATATATAGGAGTTTTTACATGCCAACAGCAATGTCTTTCTGGCTTCACATGTATTTTTCAAGCCATTTGTCAGAATTGAAAACTTTCACCCTATAGATCAGGACTTAAGGACAAGCATAAAGATAATATGTAAAAACATTCTCATGTATGAGATTTGGATGGAACTGCTCCTGCATAAGTTGTGCATGGTTGCAGTTTTGTGTGCATGTTTATTTGATTTGATGATTTTGATAAAGTGGGAATGCAAACCAAGGGTTTTGTCTTAAACCTAATTCAGTATTCTATGTTATGAAGTTCTGATAAATGGATTTTTTTTTACCAGTTTGACATAAATTTACCGGTCATATGCCTGTATATCTTTGTGTGTTTTAGTACAAGAATAAATTTGGAAATATTTGTTCAGTCTTTTGTGATAGTAATCTTGTGGGTGTTACTGTAAATATAATTCATGATATTGTGTGTGTTATCACGTCTCAGGCCATGCATCTGGTGTATAAAGCACTAGAGAAGGAGCCAGTTCCCACTGTCCTACCTCCATCTATGATACCACACAGCAAGCGCAGCAAGGCAGGGCCACTGGAGGCTATCATAGGGGTAGATGCTGGCAGATCTAGCCCATCTCTTCCCACAGCCGCTGGGACTGCCTCTACAGATGTAAGTATGAGCTAACATTGCAATATTTTTTTAGAGAAAAAACCCTCATTTCTTGTATAGGGTTTTAAAGAGATACTCGCGCAATTCATGCGACGCCTCGTGGACCTGATAATTTGCCACCAAGAACGACTACTCCGCAAGGTGCCGCAGCGTTTTTTAACGTATGGAGTGATTTCCTTTTATAACTTCCGTTTGTAAACAAAATTTGAAAGAAAGAAAATATAACGACAAAGAGGTGAAACGACGGTGGAAAGGACGGTTTGTAAAAGAAGGCAAACGTGCTAGACTCCAAACTTTATCAAATATAGCCAGCAATTCAGCGGGGAATTTGACGGAGAGCGAACATGAGCCACAAATCAAATCAAACGTATCGACGGAAAGTGGGTGGGGTATCGGCAGGAGAATTGTTGAACTTGGTCATCTTGCTAATCAGTTGAAATCGTGCAAGAACTGTTATAATCCGCTATATCTGCACAACATTACAAAAGAACAGCGTGTTGGATACGCTAGTATTCTGTACATTGAATGTGACTGTGGAATAATGAATTCAATAACCACGGGAAAGAGTCACATACCTCCAGACAAGTTGAAAAAAAGGATGCCAGTGTATGACATAAACACTAAAGCAGTTCTAGGTAATTTTAATAAAAAACAATCACAACAAGTGACATATAATAAGAGTGGGACAGGAAGACTAGCCCGGTTGCTGAGTGACAATACCTGTGGTGCTCCGAGGGTCACAGCCAACAAGAAAATTATTGAAAAAATTCGGAACTATTTTCTTTTAAATTAGTTACTGACTAACACAAATTCAAGGAACTCAAACAAAGCAAAGTATACTCTGTATTTGTAATTTTGACCTAGTGTTAACTTTTCTTATCAAATTGAAAAACATTTTTTTTTGCATTTTTTCTTTTATGTGCCAAACAAAACTGCGTTTATTTGCTACAAATGCATGATGACCCCCTATTTTTATTTTTTTTTCTGGATGTATATTGAATGAAGTTGATACAGGTGAATTTTCAATAAATTCTTATAGCAATTTTTCATTTTATGATGATTTTTTTTCATAAATATGTGTCCGAAAATACAAAATCCCGATATTCATATTGACGATCCAGAAAAGAATGAACACTAACTTTCTATATTTTTTGCAATATATGTGATTATCTTTTATTTATTAAGAATTTATTAGTATAATGATTCAAAATGTTAAGGATTTTATAAAGTGGCAATGAGAGTCTTCATGAAAAATAAATGTTATAGTAATCTGACCTTGTGTTGTCTAACACTGTACCAAAACTGGCCGATTTGACCGATACACATACTTTTTGAAAACAATTTAAACAAAAATAAACATGGTGACCCCAGGTTTTCTTTTCACTATTGAGATGATATGGGGTTAAAGGTAATATCTGCAATTTTTTATCCAATTTCTATTATGCTATCATTTGAGTGAGTATCTCTTTAAGTTATCAGGCTTAATGTCTATCTCCTGTGGCTTGCATTAGATTTCAAGTTGCTTAAAGAAAGTGATTACATGATAGTATTCCACATCTTCATAAGGTTATATATGCTTGTTATAATAGTCGTATTACTATAATTCTCTGTTGGTTTGAAGCTAACCATCATCACACCCTGTGCACATGATTGTAATGTCATCACGGTATTAGTTCAAACTTTTTGTAACATGGAGGGTAACTTCAATTAATGGTCAAATACAACTATTTTTTTTATTACATTTTTATAAAGTGCAATTTTTTTAAAGGGTATCGTAACCAAAATAAGGTGACTGCGTGCTTTTTTCTTTGAGAAAAATGATTTAGAATGTCGAATCAGTCAAGATAACACTCGGTACAATTCATGAATTTCCGGAGAGTGACACTGTTCGCGAACACTACTTGCCATCTTCAACCTTTGAGGTTGGTTGACAGCGTGTGACTTACTCTTCTTTCTTCACGGTCTGGCGCGTTTCTTGGTGTGGATTATGCCTTATTGTTGTGCGTTCGGTTGTCGGAACAGTGAATTATTTTTGGTTTCCGAAAGACAGCAAAATGCGCCGCATATGGGTGACAAAGTCAAGCGTGAAGACTGGAAAATACAACGGATGTATGTTCTGATAATTTCAAGAATGGTGCTTATGAGACTGACCCTGAGCTGCTCAAAAGTCTTGGATTTCGTAGTAAACCAAGGCTACAAAATGTAGCTATACCGACTCATTTCACAAGGTGGTCATATTCTTTGCCCCGAAGAGTGTCCACCATAGAGGCCAGGTAATACCAATGAAATAACATATTTTGAAATTCTATTGTGTATATTTGAATTGGGGTTGTATGGAAGTTTAGCACATACATTTGTGCAGTGACAGCTGTAATGTTCTTTGTAGAATTATGTGTTCGAGTTTTAATTCTTACTTGGCAATATGAGTTATCAACCTGCCATATAAATATCCAGATTACTCCTTGCAGTTTGACTTGAATGAAAACTCGAATATAGCTCAAGCCATCACTCAAGGAGGTCAGTCCCAATGGGGAGTGTCCTACTTAGAGGCCAGACAGGCAGACCCAGTTGTCAAGCTTGTCAAAGTACCAAAGTAATCTAAAATTAAACACAAATGTTATTTTGACATTACCGAAACCTAAATAAGTTCCAAATGCACAAACATTGTAACCTGATTCAAATATGGACAAATAATGTAACTGATTAATAATATGACTATCATGAAATATGAATAACATTGATTTATTCCAGAATATGTACATCAGTTCATTGCTGAGGTGCTTGATCTCAGGCAAAAATACCCAAGCTACAGATTTGCTGAGGTTCTCGCAGAGGAAAGGAATTTCCCATCACCTATTGCCTCACAGTGCAAAAAAACCTGAAAAGGATCTTCTCGTAGATGCTCACAGATGTCGATTCAACCTGACCAAGAAATCTTCTTCAGCTCCATTGTAGATAACCTGTCTATTTGGCAGCCGAGTCAGGGAAGGATTCTCTAATGGTTGTTAACACACAGGCTGGCAGCACTTTCCACTTTACCCAGTCTGTGCCATATCCAGAATGTAAACTGGGGGTAGGCTAGATATCTGAAGCAATATATCCATTAGTTGTGTATGGTTTTGAAATAAGTTGTTATTCAAAAAACAATTGTCATATGTCAACTATTCCCTCACTTTGTAATTTTATTGTTACCTCTGCTTCTGGATTTTAGGTTACTGGTGTTGTTATTTTATTCATGGCTATGGGAAATATATTGTAGTTTATCAATGTGAACACTGAATACTTTACACAATGGGATTGATGTTCCCTCAGCATAAAATGATATGATTGTTCAACCTCAAATTGTCCTTTTTGGTAGCAATAGTGACTAACTCACTCATTGGTAGAGACCTCATCTCCAGCAGGTCCATCCATTTGAATAAATTCAAATGTGGACACTTTCAGCACATAATTGTTCAGGCAGTTTGATATGAACCTGGGATGCTTGGTGATGCATGGCCATTCCTCCATTATAGCCATCACTCTCTCCAAACTTCTGTAGCATACTGTCTGGCTGTGTCCATTGGGACGTAGTGTTGACAGCTACACTCAATTCAGAGGAATCATTAAAGATAAAGCTGTCATTGTAATATTATATTTGTGGTACGATGAAATGAATGTAAAAGGGAAATACTTGTTAACCTGCATGCAAAATCTGTCCACAATATTGAATGTGCTGAGGGTACAATGGCAAGGCCACATTTACTAGCCAAGTACTATTTGTTGCAGTAGTTGGATCCGTCAACATACCATCTTCAGCGTACAGAATGTGTAATTTGAGGAAACTTATACTAACGATAATTTGTTACCAGTTAACATAGTTCAATAAAACTTGGGAAGGGTATTCTATACCGATCATTCGTCGAGATCTTTAGTGGATTCTGCATCCGAAGCAGATGCTGAATCAGAGCTACTGGTTTCATTTTCTGAGTCTGACTTGGATGATTCAACTCCCGCCCATATTGGCTCAAATAAATAGCCATGGACATTATTTGCCCCAGTGTCATGTATTGGGGCCTCATAAACTTCATCAGAAGACGACATGGGTTCATGTAAATGCGGTGTAAACCCCAAAAATCTCTTTTCGCCGGGCTTGCACCCTCACTGTCAAATTCTCTTGGAGGCCGTGCAGCAAGTGTGACGGTGCAATGAATTACAGGCCCCGTTTGGTTGATGAGTTATTAATCTTTTGAAAGGAATAATATAGAAATGATGAAAATCAACATATTTGACCTTTAAATGTCAAATCATGTCCATTAGTGAGTTATTACAGAGAAACTGGTGGCTTGATTACAGAACCAAACTACCCTTTTATGTTGATGACACCTTGCAAGATAAAAATGAGCCCTGTATGACATTACTTGCTTAAACCTTAAAGCATGCCTCACATGTTGCACAATTTCTAGTCCAATGTGGCATATCTGAAGGCTCTATAACTTAACATTGTCACTATGTCTTGTCATTAGGTTTGATTTTAAATCATGCCAAAAATAGCAGAGCTTTGATGCCTATTGGCTTCTTGGCTCTTTGGGTGACTCTTTACCATATTCCTTCCCTCATCTTTTTTCCAGAAGCCATCGGGTGCATCTGTTCCGTGGGTTGTGTCTCCGGCCGAGAAGACAAAATATGACGAAATGTTCATCAAAGCTGATCTAGATATGGATGGATTTGTGAATGGAATGGAGATCAAAGATATCTTCCTACAGTCAGGGGTGCAACAGAGTGTGCTAGCTCATATATGGTCATTATTTAGGGTGTTTGTTGGTTTATTCATTGTTTTAATATCGTCCTTGTGATTGGCTGTCAAGTTAAATATTGATATCATTGATTTTAACATTCTTAAATCTGCCTGGTAATTTTTCTGCTGTTTTTAATGCTCTAGAAAATTTGCCTTTAATGCCTTATTAAGGGTGATATTGTCTGTGGTGTTTTGACAATTAATATACGTAACATTGTATTAAAAACAGTTCAGAGGTTGTTCGAAAAAGGCCAATTGATTTATTATATTATGTTGCAGGAATTTGTGTGACACCAAGTCTCAAGGGAAGTTGAATTCGGACCAGTTTGCCCTTGCTATGTATCTAGTGGCCCAGAAGGTACAGGGCATGGAGCCCCCAGCTCAACTGACCTCTGCCATGGTGCCCCCCTCACTGCGAACACCCCCAGTAAGTAACCCCTCATCACTTCACTAGACCAACTACTACCAATATTTTGAATCATAAAAAAGCTTTTCTTTGCCACTGTCAAAAAAATTATTTGTGAGCCAGGATAGGATCTTCATTATCAATGAAATTTCCTGCCTTTTGGGAAATAGATAGTAAAGATAGGCTGGTTCACTGGTATAGCAAATTCATAACCTTCAGAACACTGCTTTGGCAGACTTGGTATACTGATCACATACTTATAAATATAGAAATGAGTTTAATTGACTCTTAAGACTTTAAGCATGTATGATCGTACAGTCATCCACATCAAGCAGTAGATTAAATGTTTTTGAGCAGAGCTTTGATCGGCGTCCGTCTGCCTGTCCGTTTGCAACCTTTGGGTGGCATATTTAATTAATAAGTTAGCTACCATCCCCAAATTTCACAAGACCTCTCTTATGATGATGGCTCCTTGCAAACCAATAAACACCCCTGAATGACCTAAGACCCCTGAGCTATTAAAAAAAACAAAACTATACTAACCCAATGGCGAATCCTTTGATGACACGTTTCCTTATAAAACGTTCCCTAAATCACACATGGTCCCCTCTGACGTTGATGGGTCCTTGCTCAGCCCCACCTGACCTTTGACCCCTGAGTTATATGAGAAAAAGATAGCTGCCTGAAATTACACATGCACCCTCTAATGTTGCTGGCTAGTGGAGAAATACTTGCAGGAAATCTCTTGTACAATGTAAATTCAGTGGGGAATAATATTGATGGGCCATTTTTAGATGTCCAGCAAATCTTATCATATACCTTCACTCAATTGTCCGTCTGTACCTCTGTCTGTCTGTTTGTTGATTTTTTTGAAAATCATGTGAAAAGCAGCAGAGCTTCAAGGTCTATTGGCCTCTTGCTAATATTTGGGATCACATTTTTTGACAAGTATGGTGCCATAATACACAATGCCCCTGTACACTCTTAACTGGTAATTAGTTTGACATGCCTCAACAAATAAATAACGATTTTATGAAATTTAGAGACAGCTGTATTGGTTAGTTCTTGTCAACATGAATCATAATCCAATTATATTTGATGTTATGACCTTGCAGGTTCTATTGACCTTAATGGGTCTATTTAAGGCTGTGACTTTAAGTTGTTTTAAGTTGTTATCTTTGATGTTTACTACCAGTTCTATTTGGGTTTGTGATCATGCAGTATATTTTGTTGTTCTATTTGAGTCACTTGATGGTTCTGTTTGAGTCACTTCATTGTTCTGTATGAGTCACTTGGCAGTTCTATTTGAGTCACTTAGTGGCTCGATTTGAGTGACTCATTGCTTCTATTTTAGTTACTTGATGGTTCTATTTGAGGTTACGTCCTTTCTTTTTCTGCATGAGGCTTACTTTGATCCCGATTGAAATGACAGTCAACAGAACAAGGCCCAGCCCTGCCAGCGCCACATAGTCCTTCATGCTGCCACTCTGTTTCTCAATCACACGCAGCTTAAATACGGCCTTGAGTCGGTTGTTGATCCAGCAACTGTTACACAGACATCAACCGTTAACTTAACAACCAGAGTGAATGGTAGCATTTATGTACCTCTAACCTGTACATTGTACCTCTTACCTGTAAAATGTTTCTTAAAACCTTACTTGAAACACCTCTTGCCCATAGTCACTTATATATTCAAAGACATTATGTTGAGTGGCATGATGAGGTTTTAGGGCCTGCACCTGAAAAGGGTGTTTATGGCCTCTTTAACCAGCAGAGTGCCGCCTACCTGTAAGCTGAAGAGTCTGTGAAGCGTAGGCGTTTAATGAGTAACCTGTGTTCCATGTCCACCTCCACACGGCATCTTGTGTGACGCCGTACATGGTGCTGGTTAACCACAACTGTTCCATTCTGCCACTTCACCCCAAACACGACAGCCCCAGGCTTCCTGCCAACACACCAATTTGCGTTATCTGTGACAAAATTAAAACCTCTGTGTGGAAAAACTTCGTACGTTTGCAATTCATATATCTTGGGTACGTTTCATGTCTCCTTTAACAAAATGACAAGGCCCTTGTCTCCTAGCTTGTAGTATTATATCTCTTGGTTTGATATTCACATTTCTTTGAACAACAAATATCTCTTCATTTGGCTCTTGTCCTCATGTTTTCCATAAGATAGGTTTCTATGAGAAAATCTGAATATACACTCACTGAGGACAATGGAAGCGCATGGGCTTGCCAACCTCCCTGTATACAACTTTACGTTTAACCATTGGAGGCAGCTTGGGTTTGCCTTCCCGCATTGACACAAACCCCTCCTCTGCCTCCACCATCTCCACTACTGCCCCGCTAGCATCTGTGTACACCTTGATGGCTTGTACAGTGGGACAGGGGGCCCTGCAGTAACCCAAGAGGGTCTCACTGGGGCGCGATACCACCTCCTGTAATTTGGCGATGTGCTGAGGCAGTAGCGAGGAACGGCAAGGCAATCCATCCTCATAGAAGGATAGGGGTGGGATTTCTTTGGGGAGAATCGGTAACGTGTTGTTGTGTTTCTATGTACACAATAGAGAAATCGCTTGCCAGAGAGAGAGCCACTTAATCATGTTCAGATAAAATAGTTAAAAAAGCTGAAATGCCTGATAGTAACAAGCAACAAGGTAACTTTTGTGTTCACATATATTTATATCACACTGAACATTGATAAGGAATCATTCAGATTCAAAACTTGGAGAAATGCCCTGGCAAATCATTTTAAATTATTTTCTCATTCAGTTACAGGTGTTGGAATTATTAATGCAAGTAAATGGCCAATAACAATTCTGAGGGACATGTTCAAATGTTTTGAGTTTATGAATCTTCATTCTTCCCATGAATCAATGAATGTGTACCCTTTTGGCTGTGTGCAGCAATCGGTCTGTCTATATTGCTCCCCACCTTGATTGTGCAGTACCCAATGCGCCTCCGTTCCCCTCGCTCATCGCACTTGCTGCATTGACCCCACTCAGACCAAACTGTCAAGAGAATGAGGTTGTTGTCCACTAACACCTGCTCTGTCATCTTCCTCCTCCCTTCCATCCTGGACTCATAAACCTGTAAACACACAGTCCTGTTTACTTTAATGTTGATATATCAATACTCCATAATGCCATTTATATTGATTTAGGGGAGGGGATGTTGCAATCAATCAGTGCTTTTATTAAGTTATCTTGGTCAGTCGCATTAGGGCTATGGATGTTTGTTACCTTTCTTTAGCATGCGATGCAGGTTGTAAATTTCAAAATTATTCAGATTTTTTTCAAATTATCGGAAGCAGTGATGAGCAGAATCCAGAGGTTTTGTTTTGAACATGACCCCATATTAAAGTCAAGGTCACGTAAATTTTTAAATCCTTATCTTCTTTACCCATGGTGCGATTTTGAAAAAGTTTATAGTTCCTTGTAGCTTGGTTAATTGGTCAACTTTTCTTAAATACATATCTTTGAAAATTATGCTTATTTCTTCCCATAGCCCTCACTTGAAAAGACAGATATTGTTTACCACATTTTTCAATCGCTTATAAAATCATAATTTATGGTCATACAAATTTGGTAAAATGTTTTAAGGGATGTTGATGACGTTATTTGTGGTTACGAGTGCAATCGGAAGTTAACATATTATTCTCGTTAAATGGTTGTAAAAATGCTTTAACTCTCCAATATCTTTATCAATACTGGGTTTATTTTGAAAATGTTTCTATGTATTTGAAGGTAACTCTTCTAGAAACATTTTATTTGCTGCATGTCTGCATGAATTATGGGTAGTTTTCTCATGAATTGCAGGTCAAAGTTAGGATGCTTTCGATTGTCATAAAACGTGGATCAAATGTTATCATGGTCAACTGAATCATAAGTTTTTGTGTATGTCGCTGGCATCAATTCCGGTTACAAACAAATCAAATTTAAAACGGAACTGAAATCAGAAGTAAACGTGTCATTTCTCTGTCATTAATGGTCGTTTCATAAATTGATTTGCACTTAAAAGGAAGCCCATTCAATTCTAAACATATAACTAAATATTTTCTGTTGTAAATTACAGACAGTTTTCTCACAAAGTGAGCTTGAAGTACAGCATGTGTAATTTCTGGTGGCTTTTTAATGGTTTGTTAACAGCCACCTACACATCTGGGACTATAAAGGTCGCCGCTGTTCTCTGCTAGCCTCATCGGCATGCCGCGGTAATATTTAAAAACAACTTGGCCAAATCATTGTCAATCTGTCATGGCATGGACGGCATGATTTCTTTGATGATATTGATTGCTTATAAAGTCATCAATATAAGTGTGATGGTCATGAAAATTGGTTGATAAGTGGTTGCCAAAAAATTTGAAATTCATATTAACTTGGTAAATTTTGGGCCGATTCTAAAATTGTTCAAACTTCCTGATACAGTTCACCAAGTTCCCTCATTTACCATGGGCCTATTTTTTCATTGTCTGTTAATCTATGAGGCCAGTGAAATCTATGGGGCAGTGAAATGATCTTATGTGGCTTGCTGCCAACTAAATATTATCATGATCCTTGAATGTATAATACTTTACATAATCTTTGGAGGAATGGATATATGAACTGGTTGAAGCATACGCATCACCAGAGGATTATCAGTTGGTCAATGAGTGAATAGTCAAATAATAAATCTTCAATGTTTCCCATCAAATTGCTTAAAAATCATCGATTTATTCCATATTTTAAGCATTAAATGTTAACTAGGTTTATTTCCTTCGCTTACCTTGACACGGTTTTCCTTTTGCACTATATCCACTTGGTAGTCAGCGTTGTACACCCCCAGTTTGTAGCAGGCATAGATTCCAGCATCTTCGATGGTAGCGTCCCTCACCACAAGTGATTTTGACCACGTCATCCCATACTTTTCACCGTCAATTTGAATGCTAGATTCAAACCCATTGAGTGGTCGTTGTCGCCAGACTATTTGGTATTTGTCTGTGCTTTGGTCAGGCCTTAGACTGTTATACATGAGACATATAAAGGATAGATGATTGTTGGTTTATATTGGAGGTTTTTGGAAAAAACTGGACTTGAGCAATCAGTCAGACCAATGACACCTTAGTTTGGCCATTATGATTTCACTATCATGATCACGTTAAATACATCTCTCTTATTCTGGTCAAGTACATTTGAGTTGTTATGAGACAGCAGTATCAGGGTATTTCGATGGTGATAGAGGACAATGAAAGAAGTGGTTAGATATTGTCTGTTAATGCCATTATCAGTTGATAATATACCCACAGCTCCTATCACAAATCAAACCCATGATTAAATGTATGGGTAATCTTCCAAAGCAGTGGATATTAACGTAAATTACGTACTGGTTTGTGTTTTTTCACTGTGTAAATTACTCTTAAAGACCACACACTCACCAGAGCTTGCAGCTCAGTGTAAACGATTGCCCGGCCTGGAAGAGCAAAGCCTCTCTGATTTTGCCTGTTTTAAACAGATCCTCCTTTTGTTTGAGGCATTTATAGTACTGCTCATACTCTGCCATCAACTCTTCTTCATTTGCATACCTCTTCTCCATGTGACGAGGCTTGACATTTCCAGTTAATGATGATGTAATTGACGTTGCTTGATCTTCTATCACTGATTCTGCTGATTGCACGGTTTTACTGACAGGTGCAGGGGGTGGAGGGGTGTCATGGCAACAGTTTTGGGAGAATATAATGACATACTCCCCAAATCCTCGCATTGGAGACCAAGTCCATCTTCCATGGGTTCGCATACTCCAACCAAATTGCCTCTCAATGCTGTGTCTTTCATGTAAAGGCTCCTGAATTCCTCTAGGCTCATTTTCCCTGTGAAAGCAGGAATGGATTGTTTTAGTTGCCACATGCAGACAATGAACAAGAGTATACATGCCAAACCAATCACCAGGGAAATAAGCGATATATGTTTCCAGCTTCTATCGTTGTGTCTTGTTCTTTTCACTTGCAATAAAGCTTCACAGTCATCCATCTTTATGCATGTGAATATCTCTGGCGTTTGGATTGTTGTCATGGTGATAATTTGTTGATTGTTCGTATGTATTGTCAACAGTGCATGGATGGATAATAACATAATGAGTTGCATGTTTGTCATGTGAATTTCATGTCTGAGATTGTTTTCATGCTTGTTTGTTTTCAGGAGAGTGGTGCCTCCCTGGATAACTCCCCCATTGTCTCCTCGGGGATGAAAGAACTCGACATCATCAGCAAAGAAATAGATGAACTTAAAAGGTCCTGTTTACATGGTTCACTCCTCACATTACAATAAATTCAATGTTAATTTGAAAGAAATTAATTTGATTATAAATCAGAACATGTTTTAAGAAAAGAAAAAGATTTCTAATCTTGACAAACTGATTTAATTGTGGTTACAGAACCAAGATGGCATTGGAGCAGGACAAAACACAAAAGGAAGCTGACATTCGTATTCGTGGGGGTGAGGTTGCTGTTATACAGAAAGAGCTGGATTCCATTAACTCTACAGTGCAGAGTCTACAAACACAGAAGGGAGAGGCACAGAAACGACTGGATGAACTCACTGATAAGGTGATGTCACTTTTCTCATAGATAAGGCAACGGGAGACTCTGTTGCTGTATTCTATTATAGAAATGTGTTGATCAGCTGCAGTATTTTCTCGTGTATTGGTCGCAAGATTTTGAGCAAAATTTATGTCGAAAAAAGGGGGTTGCGACCTGTATATGGGTTTTGGAAATCATGTGCACAATATGAATGTGAGTTCATATTCCTAGCAATATCAGTACCATTTGATCTGGAATATGAATGTTATGATCAATATCTTGTGGTGGTCATTGTCTACAAAATTTATCATTTGACAGATTGTTGACTTATGATCAAATTAGGAATGCACTAATAGTTGTCTGCTTGACCAGGCCAAATGCATGCCAACTGCCATGTGAATCAATCAAAATTGCATAAAATCTTCTGACTTTGGTCATCTTAATCTTAGTCATCCTTGACGCATTAATATTTGCTAGAAAATACCCTGTGCTATCTTGGCATGTCAAGTACTTGTTGGGCAATACAGCTACTTGACGCTCTCCTCATCCAATCCATCTGACCACTTCATGGTTCTGTGGACACTTGATAGAATCCGCCACTCCGGTACATGTATGGTCAGCTGGATTGCTTGCTAATAGAGTAGCCGTAATGTAAGCACCAAATACTCTTTTAGGCACTATTAAGATAGTCCTGCTGATAACTGTGTTAAGTTGGCCGATTCTGGTAGGTACAAGGGCATACTAAGCCGGTTCCCGTGGCGCAGTGGTAAACTGCGTTGCCGTTCAACTCACAGATTGTAAGTTCGATACCAATGTGTGAAAACCTGACTAGTTCACTGTGACTCGGATGATCATATTGAATGGCTGTCCCATCTCTGAAAGGGGATGCACCCGACCCGGCAGCTCATTAGTACCGTGCTGAACCTTCGTCCCAGCAGTGTGGGTTTCGCAACCCTGTCTGGACAACGGGTTTGTGCAAAGTGGGTGCTGGCACCTAAGGGGAGCTTAGTGAAAGACTATGATATTTTGCAATGTGTGAGCTACAAACCTGGAACATATCGTATATCATTTTAGAGAAGGTATAAAATGCACAGAGACTGGGACCTTGTTTGCGAGGAGACGAAGCTGGTCGAAACTCCATTCACCATTGTTAAAGTATTAGGACGCTGATTAAACCTCATATTTTATAAAAAGCGTTATCAAGCAGAACAATATTTATTTTGATCGTAGATGAGCTGGCAGCTTGACAAGCTGTGCCATTTTGTGAATAGCTGTTATTTGATCACATGGGCAGTGGTGCAATGGGGTCTTATGATAAATTTTGTTTTCTGTTTGCCAAAAAGAGGGGTAACTTGGAGCGGGAAGTTAAAGAGACCAGGGACAGATGTGAAGAAGAAAAGTCAAAGGTAATTTCAATGCTTTTTGAGGAAACAAATTTCCCTTTGTATTTAATTTTTGTCTTTTTTTCTAGTGATTCTGGGAACAATAGACTGTTGGATATGAACATTTAAACTGAGAATGTGTTCCATTCAGATTACTGAATTAAGGACACAAATATCAAACCATGAATCCTTTGCAAAGGTGAGAATAATACATTCTCATCATTTATTTAATCTGTAACCATAGTGCTGTGTGTTGCATTGCCAACTAATCTACATTTGTACCTATTGTTATTGGCCTCTTTAACCAGGGTGTTATTTGTATTCTTGCCAACTGTATTTTTATTTGAAACTGTTTGGATCTTCCTTGATTGAACTTTGGTCAACAAGATGTCTTTATTTCCTTGCTAATAGAATCAAGAGGCAGAGCTTTCAAGAATGGATGCTGAGTTAGGGAGTTTGCGAGGGGAGGAGAGGAGCATGGTGCAGAAGATGGAGTCAGGTCGACAACAGCTCAACTTGTTGTCACAGCGCATCTCAGATTCTGCTTTACAAATCGCTCAGGTATGCGTGAGTGTCTGTGATGCCACCTAAGCATGATGTAGTCTCCATTATGTCACATACCCAGAAAGCATGATGAAGTGTCAGTTATGTCACATAAGCATGATGTGGTGTCAGCTATGTCACACAAGCTAAGTGTAGTGTCAGTTGTGTCACAAATGTAGGATATAGTGTCAGTTATGTCATATAAATATGAATTAGTGTCAATCATGTTTGATGTAGTGTTATTTATGTCACATTTGTACCATTCAGTGTAAGATGCTGTGAAGAAGATTTATTTTGCTACCATACCATCTTACTAGTCTGCGTCCCATACTCTATGGGTTCCACTACGCTTCTCGCCCTTGGCGCGACTATTGAATATCATTTGCATGTTAACAGGGCCCGCAGCCAAGGGGCTAAGGGACCTTGACTACCATCTTACACTCTTCAGTCTAGAAACTGTATGAACACATTCCAAATTTCATCCTTTTGTTGTGAACAGACAAAAACTGACATAGAACGACTCAAAGAAAATCACAAAGTCATCAACCAGGCTATAGAACAATATAACTCACTTCTAGCGGGAGATTTGGATGCCTCGGAGCCCTCACTCCCTTTGGATATCTTTTCAACTAGGGCCACGGTATGTAAAGGTGTAAAATACTATTATTCATTTGGTATACTTTCTCCGCCCCCCAAAATATTTCAGCCATAGCCACCTATTTCTGATTTTATCAGAGATCAAGTTATCACAGATATGAATCATCCCAGACATCAGGTATTTTACAGACAAACATTAGGGTTTTTATATTCTGTACATTTTTATCCTAGCTGAACACAAGTGGTTTTCTAAGTGTTGTTCTTTTAACAAATAAGCTTTCTCTGATTGCAGCCAACCGGTACTCCCAAACAGATGTCAATTGACTCAGGGATCAATTCATCCAAAGAGGATCCGTTCGCTGCCAAAGATCCGTTTTCAAGCACCAATGGCCATGCTTCACAAGATCCGTTCACGGAAGATCCTTTTAAATCTGCTCCAAGTGACGATCCATTTGGAGGAAGTAAGCGTTTGAATAGCATTTCTGAATCCTGTATCATAAATTGTGAACCAAACTGTATTGGTATTTTGTTCAAATCCTGTCATTAGCTATAATTTTAATTCCATGGCTTGGGATTTATTCTGTATAGTGTGATGCTCTGTATAAAATGTTCACTTAACTGTGCTTCAATGGATCCCTGTTGGCAAAGAAAACTGCTGTGGTGGTTAGCAGTTAAGTTGGTTCTGCTTCATTAGGAAAGCCTCTTTTGGCGATAGGTTCCGAAATCTTTCCCTTAATTAGTGATGGGATGTTACTCAATTGTTTATTATCCAACAGATGCTTTCTGTTTCTACTGAAATATTTGAAGGGTCACAAAGTCAATAACTCCTGACAATCAAATGCTCATTTTCTCACCCATCATTGCTGCTCATTTTTGACCTGAACCTGTTAAGAAGAAAAGTCTTCATTAGGAAAGCCTCTTTTGGCGATAGGTTCCGAAATCTTTCCCTGATGGGATGTTACTCAATTATGTTATGCTGAGCAGTGTGGTTTCGATGTTTCCCTTATCAATATATTTATCCAACATGCTTTCTGTTTCTACTGAAATATTTGAAGGGTCACAAAGTCAATAACTCCTGACAATCAAATGCTCATTTTCTCACCCATCATTGCTTTCATTTTTGACCTGAACCTGTTAAGAAGAAAAATCAAGTGCTGTTTCTGCTGAGCGTATGTATAGCATATGTGTAACATGTGACTTAGATGTGAGATGTTCTTGTTGACTAAAATGAGTTGGATTGCCCACAGAGTGTGGTTTTGAAGTATGGTAGAATGTTGGCATGTGATTAAGCATGGAGTAGATAGCCCCCCTACCCCCCCCCCCCCCCCCCACACACACACACACACACACCTCTATTATTTTGATCGTGTTTTATTGTATTGTTGGTTGAGTTTGTTTATTATAGGTAACGTAGGTGTCATATTTCAGTGTAATATAACTGCAATTAAGAGCCACAAAAAATTTGTCATTGCACTAACATTGTGCCTGCCTTGCTTTATACCAGTCTTAGTGTCATCTTCATCCTCTGCCATCTTCATCAACTGCTTAACACCTGTTATCTACATCACCCCTATAACTCCAGTCATCTTCATCACCTCTATAACACATGTCATCTCCATCCCCAATAACACCTGTCATCTCCATCACCCCTATAACTCCAGTCATATACATCAACTCTATAACACCTGTCATCTCCATCACCCCTATAACTCCAGTCATCTACATGACCCCTATAAAACCTGTAATCTCCATCACACCTATAACACTTGTCATCTCCATCACCCCTATAACTCCAGTCATCTACATGACCCCTATAAAACCTGTAATCTCCATCACACCTATAACACTTGTCATCTCCATCACCCCTAAAACACCTGTCATCTACATCACCCCTATAACACTTATCATCTCCATCACCCCTATAACTCCAGTCATCTCCATCACCCCTATAACACCTGTCATCTCCATCACCTCTATAACACCTGTCATCTCCATCACCCCTAAAACACCTGTCATCTGCATCACCCCTATAATACCTGTCATCTACATGACCCCTATAACTCCAGTCATATACATCAACTCTATAACACCTGTCATCTACATCACCCCCTATAAAACCTGTAATCTCCATCACCCCCTATAAAACCTGTAATCTCCATCACCCCTATAACACCTGTCATCTCCATCACCCCTATAGCACCTGTCATCTCCATCACCTATATGCTCTGTAATCTTGGGTCATATAGTACCATTGTATCGCCTTTCTAGGTGACCCATTTGGAGCACCTGATGACCCATTTGGGGGAGACCCATTTGCAAATGACTTCTCCTCATCGACAGCCCCTCTTAAGACGAGCATTGATGGGTTTAGTAGCTCCAACGCTCGTTGCGCTGTGAGTATCTCTCTCTTATGGGGCGTCATTGACCATTCTATTCATACACAGCAAAGTCACCAGCTACAAATTTATGCACTAATGCCTCTTTTTGTTTAGTTTGTTAATGAGTCAATATTTTACACTATGTGTCATGAGCTGCAGAACGACCCTTTTGGAAATAGAAGTGGAGGGGTAGGTAGTCGATTGGGAGATGAGGATCCATGGACCTCTGCCTTCTCCAGACCCCGTTCTACACCAGGTAAGCTTCCTTATTTACACCTCTCCTTGCTAACATCTGCCTGGTCAACATTTATCCTAGTTAACATCTGTCTGATCAACATTTGTACTACTGTAAAATTGCGAGTATAAATCACACAATTTGTACAGAAAATCAGTTGCTTAAGAGTGGGGTACGTTTTATAAACAAGATTTATATTCTGCGCAATGTTCTTTTGTTCTTTGGTCTGTCAGTCAGTTACTGAGGGAGGGGCCAATTGATAAATGAATAAAAATGCTCACAATATGTAATTTTCCATAATAAAAATAATGACACCACTTTCAATGGCAAAGAGGGGGTCAGTCGTTGCACTTTGATTACAGAATCTCAGTGATTCATTTACTTGTAGTGCTTAAGCAAACTGGTGCTTTATTTGTCATTGACTTGCTCTTGGACATTACATTGTCAGGTCATGACATCTTGCCTGATATTGAAGGTCATATTTGTCATCTGCGGTTCCAGCCACATCTGACCCCTTCAGTGCATTTGGTGAACCTGCTGACATCAAATCACCTATCAATGTAAGTACACCAACAGTTGATTCCATACAGAAAAGATTGAAACATGCTGTATTTACTCTGTGGTAGACACACTGGTGTACAACACCCACCCCAAATTTTGCCTTGAAAGTTGGTACTTGACATATATAATCAAAATTTACATGGAAAATAACTCCATCATTAGGTCACATACTGTTAGTATATGGATAGTTGGTAACGTGTACCATTTCATTTTTCTCATCTTCAGTGTGTTCTTGTGCAGCCTGCAGATCCCTTTGGCACTGGCACTTTTAATTCTACCTCCAGTGCCTCACTCAAACCAGGCCGCAGCAAAAGTCCTGCACCTCCCAGACCAAAGTCCCCTGCAGCCCCGTCGTTGCCCCCCAAACAGAAGAAGGCCCCACCCCCACCGAGACCACCAGCCCCTAAAGCCAAATCTCCACTTCCCACAACGAGCCCTACACCTGCATTCGACCCCTTTGAGGGGAAGGATCCATTTGGCGGGTTCTCCTCAACCTCAGCCAATTCCAAGGATATGTTTGCTGATTTTTCCGACTTTGGCTCGTCAAAGGTGAGTTGGGATGGTTAGATCTCTTAGCCATGTATCTTTTAATATACAGTGTATCTTTGGTGGCTCAAGAAAGTTGCTTTGTATCTGCTTAATCTGTGTCTGTTGATAAAAACAATCTGTTGATGAATGACTGCATATTGTTGTGAATCCACTTTTAATTGAGGTATTTTTTACTTACCTTGATTAATAACTCAATCATGCTCTCCTGCTTATTTCAACTTTTTGTTTTACTAAATAACTTTTTGAACTGTTTCACCATCATTGGGTGTTTTAGCTAATATATCACAAGCAGAATTGTGAATTCTTATCCAACTTAACATTAGGTGGAGGAAATGTTTAGCATGACAAACTTTGCATGACAAACTGTTGTTAGTGATGACTGGTGCATTCTTGGGGAGCTTTATTTGACTGATTCCTGCACTGATTGTGTCCAGCAGGGTGCCAGGCAAAATGACCAGCTCCTCTCCTGAGCTGTTATCCATTGCTTCCATCTCTATAGATCCTGTTGTATGCTAATCCCTTTCCCAATGAATACTGCATTAGATCTTACCTCGTGTTGTCCTTACCTTGTCCCTCTAGTATATATTAGTCTTTAGAGATACTATCTGTACTGTGCCATGGATGTTGTATTGACTGCAGTGCGTTGCTGGCTGCAATATTAATCAAGACGTGTCTGTGACCCTGGTGTGTGTATTTCTCAGCCAGTATTCGTTATGGCACAATTACAACCAGCTGATGTTAGCCATGGCTCAATTACAACCAGCTGGTGTTAGTCATGGGACCATTACAACCAGCTGGTGTTAGTCATGGCTCAATTACAACCAGCTGGTGTTAGTCATGGCACAATTACTAACAGCAGGTATTAGTCATGACACAATAACCACCGGCTGCTGTTGATTATGGCATAGTTTAAACCAGCTGGTGTCAGTTATGGAAGGATTAATCCAAGCTGGGATTAATTGTGGTGCAATGGATACATGCTGTTTTTCGTTTTATTAGCAGTTAATACCAACGGTGGCGTTAGTCATACATGATAACATCCTCCTTTGTTAGATAACTAATTAATTACTTTGTGTTGAATCATATTGGTATGATGTCACGAGGTCAATAAGTTTGTTTTGATTTGTACATGTCCATTGCTTTATTTTTCCTTGTGAGTTGTGCTACTGAATCGGGGGCCATTTTTACACTAATGATGCAAATATTATGTTTACAAATCCTGTAAGATCTGCTATAGTTTTCCTTGTGAATAAGTCTGATTTATAGTATAAAAGTGGTGGACATGAAGTGCCAAGTGGTGAGGGAGTTAAGTTATGCTGGTTATGACACTGGTTGTAAGTGAAATAAGGCATGATCGTGCATAAATTATGTGTATATTTACATCTCGCTGTCACAGGCACTGATGTATTTAAATGCCTCTCCTGCCTAGATGCTCGTAAATAATGATATGCTGTCTTTACATATTGGTAGCTTGGGAAAAGGGGCATTTTAAGACTCAAGTGCTTTATAGTTAAGAAGTATTTTGATTTAGACTTGAGCACCAAGCTTGCATCAATTGACAACCTAATTCCTGTAACAGATTGGGTTGATTTATCTTTTGTTGATTCTCGACGGTGTTATGTTACCCCATGTTGTGTGTTGTCACTCTGTTGGTCGCTAGTCTCACAGAGGAGGCAATGGACATTTTGACACGGCTCTGGGAGGCAGAAACTCGACTAAAGAGGGCTTTGACGACCCATTAAACTGGGCCACCCAAGATAGCCAGGCAGAGTGGGCCCGCCAAGAACAGCTCAAGAAACAGGAAGAAGCTGACTTAGAGCTAGCTTTGAAGTTGAGTCAAGCAGAGACGTCGTCGACCGCATGATAAAGACATTATAGCTTGTTTGTGATATATGTCCTGTTGGTTTTAGGAATCTGTGCAATCCCATACTAAATGGCCAATGCACTTGGTTGATTTTGTGATTATGTATAGCCTGATTGTGATTATCTTGTTGCAGCTGGCTGGATTGTGGGGTTGTGATAGGGCTGTGTGTGGAATAACCTTGTCATAATTTAGCCTCATTAAATCACTGTCACACATGATAACAAAAACATAAATAGGAAGGGAACTCCATTATAATATGCTAAATTCTTGACCTCTGCAAAAGATGATTTTGGAATCCATATGGAGATGTAATAATTTTGAGGTGCTGAGGAGTTGCTTTTGCAATGATGTCACAAATGATATGCAGATAAAGCAGTGTGGATGGCTTGGTATGAAGATGAAAATTATGTTGAAGGGCAAGTTACAATGAAATATTCTTGTAGTTGTTGGAGCAAGTCTGTAGATGGAAATTTCACAGATGCATTGTTGCAGCTTGTGATGATATCTGTCTCTTAATCCATAGACATAGCTGGTATAGGCTTTTCAAAGTTTGTTGGACACAACCATAGAAACTTGGATAGGGAGTCTGGCTCTTCCATGTGTCACTGTGTCATCGTCATGACGCCAACCATCTGTATATATTGTCATGTTGTCAATGTCTTTAGGTGGTAACCTTTGTATCCCACTGCACTTGTTGGGTTCTTGGACTTGCATAACATTGTGGTTGCAATGCCAGTTCTGTGCCCGCAATCAAGCGATGATCAATATTATAAGCCACAGCTTTGGTGTATGACAACAAATCCACTAATCCTTAGCAGTAAGAAATAGTTATCAATCACTGCCACCACTGCTTGAAATCTGCCTGGGCTTCGTTGGCTTTATTTTGTTTCGGCTAAGCTCTGCTCTACCAATGTTCCAATGCACATCAATATCTGCCTGATATACTAAATAAAAAAATCTACATATGTAGGTGTGTTTGTATTTACCAAGAGTCAAATAATGCTATAAGTATGTAGCTGTGCTCACTTCAGTAAGTGCAATCAATCCTTTGAATGTAAATATATCACCAGTTCCATTATAGTAAATACAACTTACAACCAGACTTCAATTTGTCTTTAAATGGTGATCTGTTTTCTACTGGCTTAATTAGTGGTGCATTTTCATATTCAGTGTTTCCGTTACCAAATACACTTGTTTATTGTTTTCACAAACAGCAATCTGACAATTGTAATGGAATATCATCCCCTGAACAGCTTCATTTTTTTTGTCAAACTTCTGATGTTAAGATGTAGTTTTCACTCAAGAACTTCCTAGTTGTTTAAACTGTTTTGATGTTTATCTTTCTTACATCTGACTGATATCACAGCAGCCCATCTGTAAGGCGACTTAGATTGCCTTGACTGTAGGTTGTTATCTAAATAGGATTCTTGGTAAATGATGATTATGTGAGGCAGTGGATTAGTGATTTGTTAACGTACATAACCAATTGTTATCCAGTCTGCACGTGTTTATCAATATCTAGTCAACTGATATATTAATAAATGATCCCACTAACGGGTTTAACGTCTTGTAGCATTTCCTTTGGTTGATTTTCTTTGATATTTGCTTGATAAAATGAAATTAACATGCAAGATATTATCAGTGCTATATTTCAACACCATGCTGATATCATATTGATGATAAAAGCCACCCAACGTGATCAATTGTATATGGTGTTTGCAGTATGCATATTTAAACAGAGTAAAAATATTACACAAGTAGCTGTGATCAATTTATATTTATTATAATCCAGGACAGGGTTAATACATTAATGACAATATATACAGCATAATCAAAGCATTTCAACATCATTTCTGGACTGACATATATAGCCCAAGTAAATATAGATAAAACTAGACCAGGAGTTGGAAAGGATGCATTTTTACAGAAAACTTAATCCAGTATTCACTTTTCAAATACAGCCCCATGTAAATTGTCCTGTATAGGAATACATATGTTGTACTCTTTTGCAAGTCGACTAGTCTCATAAAGTAGTCGCCTGAGGCAAGTTTAGCAGGGCTATTGTCATTAAATACCAGCTGAAACCATTTAAAAAGTGGTGGCTTCCGAAGAAATATAATTTAATAGAAATATATGAGTGCAGTTCAGTTTGATCACAATGCCACAGGTCTACTGTACCCTCAATGTATGCCAATAAAATTACAAATCTAAAACAACCAATGTCCTTAAAGCAAGGATCCAGGATTCCTGCCAAATTGAAAGACTTAACAATCATCTGGAATTCAACTTAATCATGCATTTTGGTGGTGTATTCTCTGCAACAGCTGCAGGACCAGAAACCAGACCTAGCTTTGTGACACATATTGGAAGTGGTTGCTAAGAACCAAATTCTTCAGTATCTGTGGAGATGGGCTTGAATTCAAATGCTCCACGTCCATCCATGTGAAGATAGTACTAGATAAACACGATAAGAAAACTTGAAAACAGGCTATTGAAATTTCTTTAACAGCAGAGGTTATACTAAGGTCTTGTAAAGGAACAACTGAATAATATTTAGTGGTTAAAATTCATGTGTACCATTTCAACATTACAAAGATCTATTTCTCATTAATGCAGTATGCTCTGTGAAGTCCGTACCTCGTGGTGTTTCCACAGAGATTTCCTGTGCGATACTGTGAAGAGAGTAATTCCAACCTAACAGAAAACAATAATACAAATCATTTGCCTGGACTATATCAGTAACTGTTAAATGCAAAAATATCATTTGATCAACCAAACACCCAAAGGAAGACATGATATAATACCACATTTGGAACAATCTGTGGTTAGTTATATTTTGAATGACTTAACAGCAGATACGCTGGAGATGCTGCTGGGGCGGACACATTACTGACCTCACGACAATGCTGATACATGTACCCTTCTACATCCACACTCACAGCACTGGTACACTCATCCAAGATAGCAAACTGGGGCTTATGATAAAATAACCTTGACATCTGGAAACAATAATGGTTAAAAAACATTCAACTCAAAGTCCTATCAAGGAACAATTAAAAACATTCATATTTTAGTATTCTACAACTGCAAGTTAAACGAAAATTTAGTATCACTTAAAAAATTAGCACTCTTTTAGCTATTGACTTTTATACAGATTGTAAAATTTAATCAAAATTGCAAATGACATGAAAGAATACATTGCTACAATAGATCAAAATTGTAATGCTGTGGTAGGCAGGAATATGCTGTGAGGTAGTGATTGGTAGTTGTAAGTTATGAAAAAAAATGTATTTTGGTGAGATAATGTTATGGAGAGCAATTTGTATTGAGACTGGGAAGGACATGATACATGAATATAAATATTTATGGAAATTACAAATAAAAATCCAATTTAGAATTGTGACTTACAGCTATTCTCTGTTTCTCGCCTCCACTGAGAACATCCATCCAGTCCTGCACTGTATCCCACGATCCTTCACGCTGCATGATGTACCCCAGCTGAACCTACTCCAAACAGAAATAATGTTAATGAAACATGACTAGAAACCAATGACAACATCTCTTAGTTCTATCATAATATGACTGGATGCACTATTCAAGTACACATGGCTATAATCATGTTAGGGGTTTAGCCAGCTATTTCTAGAATGCACCTTATCCAAGATTCCCCAAGCCATTTATAGAACATACCTAATCAAGATAACTTTTTGGTTATAAATAGAAAATCAAGGACTACCCTGGGCTATTTATAGAACTCACCTTATCAAGGATATCCTCCAGTTCCTTGTCGGTACGTCCCTTCTTCAGTTGGACTTCACGCGTGTCTGGATAGATCACTTGGTCCCTCAGTGTACCTAGTGTCATGTAAGGCCTCTGTTGACACAGATGGTGATATTCATGTGAACACTGCAGCACCTGTTCAACTTCAATGCAAAGATATTAATTTATTGTGTTAATACAAAAACAGTGAGACCATCTTGTGATACATCCTATGAAAGTCTACAAGAATACAACAGTGCCACAGTTATAAGTCTTTGGCAGTGTCTTGGCATATACAGTAAATAACAGCCACATCAAGTCCTAAGTGTTCAGATTACCCCAACAATCAATGAAGTTAATTGATGCCTTCCTATGTCAAATAAAACATTCCCTAAGACCTTTGATTGTCCCTTACCGACATATTCTACTCAATTTCAATGAGACATATTGAAATGATATACAGTTAAGAAACAGTACCTGTGGAATGTAGAACAGTTCTTTGCTGTCTGGCTTGGTTACAGTCCCTCCAAATGTTGGCCACAACTGGATACATCAGCTCATCACTATTATTACATATACTGCAAGATATCTCATTCTGAGAGCTCCCAATGTTATCAAATTTGACTTATTCACCTTAAAATAGTTAGTCAGATAGTAATCTACATTGTAAACTTTGTACATAAGATAATAGTGATCAATATCAGTGATACACTGCATGTACAAATCATCACCATCGAGGAGACAAAAATAAATCTTCAATGTGAAATGATATGAGGAGAAATAGATGAAGATGTTGCTGAAGCCATGTTGACTTACCCCTCCCAGTATTCTAAATAGAGAGCTCTTTCCACAGCCATTGGGACCACACACTAAGACGTTCAGACCGGACTTCACCTAGTGTTGATAAGAATGCAAGGTTTAGTTGAAATTAACATGTTAGTACAAATAACATCAACAGAATTGTGTTATCGGTTCTGAAATAATTCAAAAGATAGACAAGAATTTTGAAATATTCTTAAACAAGTGGCCAATAGAGCTCAAAACTCAGCTGCTTTTGACATTATTTACAGTAAATGTTGATCAAAGACTAAACCATAACATTAATGGGTTTACATTGAATTCAATGGAACATTTTATATAGTAAGAGCAGGTGATCTTGATGGCAGGGTCAGCTTACATGTAACTCGCCACCGTAAAAACTTAATACAAAATTTTTGTAAACAACACCTCAAAATTTAGTTCTTTGACGAGGACATCTCCGTTGGGGGTGACCAGAGGAACGTGCTCGAAACGGATAAGGTAATCCTGTAGGACAATCTTGCCACTGCCTGGTTTGAGGTCGAGTGCGGCAGCATCAATGTCCTCTGTCAGGTGGCAACATCAAATGATCAATCAGCATTATCATAGAAAGTAACTGGAGAAGTGTAATATTCCTTCAGTGTCTTGGACCATGTAAGGGCATTCTAATAGTAAAATACCAAGAATTGGGCATTGCAATTTAGAAATCCTTAGTACCATTGAACATATGCACTCTTGTTAAGGGCCCACAACACTATCAATTGATTGATTGTGGCTCATAGTTTAACCATATACCATAGTTTGTTGAAGTGTGTGTATATACCAGCTCAGGGCACTCTAGTCAGTGTAGATCCAAAATTACTCAATAGGCATATAAATTCAAATCAAATATTTGTACCAAATAAAAGGCAGTGACTCACAGATAAATGGAGTATCAAAGGAGAAGGAGCATTTCAATACTGGTGTGCTTTTCGGGTAAAGTATAAACAAAACTAGGTGATTGAATTCAAAGTATGTAAGGCTTATTGGAAAACCTACTATTCTCCTCCTTGGAAGAGTTGCTGACCATGGTGCGTTCGTAATTGCCCTTGTTAAGGTCGTCAAGTACTTTGTTAAACTCTGTCACTCGCTGCACAAAACTGAAAACACATATGAGCATTATACCATTGAAGGGCATTCTCCACACAGTGACGGAAGGTAAAGAAAAGGGTTTTAATCGCATAACATATTGTACGGTAATGTAAGTATAGGGTTTAATGCCACACCAACACTAGTGTATTATGTGGTGCCTTGATAGGTGATATAAGTGAAGGGTTTAATGGCACGCAAACACTTGTGTTACATGGTGCCTGCAAAGGTGAATAGATAAGATTCATCTGAATAAGTAGCCGCCTTCTAGAAAAAATGGGGGGAAATTGATGTTGATGAAGATGAACTAGAACACGACGAGAAAAGTACGAAAAATGAAAAAATTATCCTAGGGTATGTCACCACCAGCCGAATGACTGGACTAGGCCATTCCTGTTCCAGCCTCCGGGCAAAAGTGGTGTTTTGCAGATATGACTCTCGCAAAGGAACCAACCAGCAGGATCCCATTGCCCACCAGCGAGTCATAACCCACCGCCACCAGGTGGCCCCCTATTAGTAGCCTCTTACGACATGCAGGAGGATAAATTTTCAATTTACAATAGATATTTTAAAGGTTCTTCTCAAATAACTGGATGGAGGCCGGAGGTATATGATAAAAAACCAAATGAAACACACGGGTTAAAGTTGCTTTCAACTTAAAGTAAATACCATAAAGTTGACGGATGATGATGCTGATAAGGATGCTTATATAACACCCATTAAATGCCTCAACTGATCACACTATTTAGTCACAGCGAAACATCTGGGCGCTCAATTACAAGGCGATATCACAACTGTGGTGGATGAGGATAAGAGCCATCCGTGATCGCCCATATGGTCAAACCAGTGGCCCTGACCAGGTTTGATCACCTTCTAATGAGATGGAAGACCAATGCTTTACCACTGAGCAACTTGTTCCGGGACTGATTACAGCTGTTTATCACACAATTCACGAAGGCTTAATCCCATAACCCCTCAAACACAGGGGAGCAGGCTACCATTGAAGCTGATGAAACAAGAGCTGTTGATGTAAACAAACATACCCAGCGAGTCTTGTCATTTCACGTCCCGCCAACACAACACGACCAATTGCCTCGGCCATCTTAACCAACATGCGACCACTCTGGTAGTAATCCTGGGAAAGAAAATCATTCATTTTTCATAGAGTTAACTACCCATATTATTCATGCATATAGATCATCAGTCATAGTATTGCCAAATCACTGAGATTCTGCCAAAACAATGTCATCTTTTCCAAATATAGAACTTTTGGAAATTATGGCTCCACTATAGGCACTGACATTTAAAGTAAGGCGAGGTTGTGTGAAATGAGAGACTAATTCTAAAAAAATTACGTTAATGTTGGCCATCAAAGTATGTAACAAGATACGAACTTGAATGCCTTATTGTTATGATTGCCAATCAATGTGTATATAACAATGAATTCATGTCATACCAGACTGCATACAAACCAATGGAAAATCACTAAGAGCAAAAGTTTGTCTTTAACTTTGAAAGCATTGAACAGACACTATATATCTATGCGTTCACACCTCTCTCAGCATCATCATATACTCCTACTCTAGGTACACAAAAATTTTCCCACTACTAAGCATGAGTAAACGTTGGCTAGCATGTTGAGTCACTTTCTTAAATTGTATCAGTTTTCCATCCTCTATCCAAAAACTGTGTTGGACTTATGTTGGACTCAAAATAATGCTAATTTTACATTACTGAATTTCCATAAATAACTGGCATTCCCCCAACAATCCTTACAACCAACCAAATTGGACTAAAGCCCAGGGTCAAAATGAAGTATCGGAGTATAAGCCCTGCAAATCATAGATCTGAAACACCTTACACTGCCTTAACACCAAATCATAGATCTGAACCAGCTTACACTGCCTTACCTCAAAATCATATGTCTGAACAAGCATACACTGCCTTACCTCAAAATCATATGTCTGAACTAGCTTACACTGCCTTGCCTCAAAGTCAACCATGTCTGAATCAGCATTACCTCCATTCTCTGACTTTGGGGAACACCCTCATAGCGTTTAGTTTCGCCGATGAAGGGACGACTAACGACATAGAAGCCCACTGCTGTAGCAAGATCTATACACACATGCACACACACACACATACTGAGCATACCGAGTTTAAAAAAACAATTCAGTCAAGCTCTCATCCATGGGTTTCACACTGGTCTGCAAGTGAATCCTGCAGAAATAATCCAAAAGAGAAGTTATGTATCCCACTGGAGCTTGACTATGTGATATCTAATAAGAGATTGCAAAAATAGCATGAATCGTCATTTTGTTAAAGCACACACAAAGCATTGGCAAGACAAATCCAAGGCTATTAGGCTGTTAGAATCACACTAATTACCTGCTGTCGCTGACTGTAATCACTGTTGATATATTTAGGATTGTAAAGGTCTAGGAAAGGTCGGCTGACGACAGTGGTGCCAACAGCAATAGCTATGTCTGATTCATAGATACAGTTGCAGTCAACGGATAAGATACACATACAAAAGCTTAGGGGAAACAGCTGGTGATGTATGATATGTACAGAGAGATCATCACATGCAAAGTGAATACACCAGCAACAGGTATATATATGTTTTTTAACAATCTGAGGAAACCGAATCATGACAGTGTTCGACTTTTATTGGACCAATAGGCCCATGTGATGTCATAAGGGCATTCCAATGGATGTCTACTAGAATTAAAAGGTATTGGATATCACTAGTCATTTACTTTGGTTACAATCCAGTTGAGCTAACTTGATATTGTTAACTAATGCCTAGCCCTTGATAAAATGTATAGCCATTCACTAGTCAGCTCATCATCAAGGCGTTCAATATTCCAGAATGGCGGAGGATAGAAGTAGTTGTGTTGTCCCCCACACTCAAGCATACGATGAAGCCATATTGGGCACTTTTTATCAATGTTACCTTATCAATATGAACATGAATAAAAGCTTCATACAAGCTAGTTGCTTAACATCTTCATAGTTACACAGTAAGATAGGATAGGATGTATTATAGGATGTGCAATTGCATTAACATTTGATAATTATTTAACGGCACATAAAAAAATCATCATCAATTATGGATTTATAATGAAAGATAAATCAATACCAACATTTGGCTATGATGTTGTCAATGAAACCCATGGAGAATCGGAAGAAAATAAACTTCTTCAGATGACCAACCTGCAAGCCAAACACATGGCAGATTTCCGTAAACTTGATGGAAGTTTGAAAATAAGGATGAAGCTAGCTTAAAGTCCAAATGAAAAATGAAAAGAATATAAGATGGATCATAAGTTCAAAGACTGATTTCTTTTGCCCTGGCTGTGTAAAGAATGTTGAAACTTTATGATCACCAAATGAAGAGATGGATGGAATTACTGACCAGCCTCCTAAATGAAGACATGATTGTGAGTTCTTCTCTCTTGTTGCCCTGATAAAATGCAACCTCCTCACTGAACAAAGAACAATATCATGCAGAGTCAAAAGGTTATATTCCAATTATGGGTGTGAGATAGCTTCAATGCTAATTCTAGTGGGTTATCTACCCCATAGTTTTAATGAAATTTTTCGAAAATTGCATCTGGACAATATTTTTCTTAGAAGAGACTGGCCACCTGTTGGTTATGAGACGGGAGTTAACGTATCTGAACTCTCCCTCTAGTTTCTGTTCTTGTACTGTCATTTTGCCTATCGGACGCCGCATCCTGAAATAGGACATATACTTTTCATGGCTATATTATACAAACTTATTTTCACCCATACATGATACACAGTCACCAAGGGTACAAAACAAGTCTGGCAAAGACATAGATTGAAAATTAAATATAAAATCATGATTACTTTCATCATTTAAACAATCTGCGTTTTGTTTTCAGTATATACATTCTGGTTATATCATGTGCTATATTGACTGGTAACATCACATATATGCTATATTGACTGGGATAGAATAGATAAAAAGCGTCAAAACAACTTATGCTTTCAGTGAAATGATGGAGTTGTAACAGGGGTTGGTGCGTTACCTGGTGAGAATTAGGCCTGAAGCAACAAGATAAAGCAACATCCAAGAGGGTCCCTTAAAACCACAGCCATTCAAACAGTTACATTGAACCAACAGCACATTGTGATAACATGTATATTGCAGGTTTTAGAGAAACTTACTTGAGCTCCAATGGCAGATGACAGTTTTGTAGCGTAGATTATGATATCAAGAATGGGCTGCAAACACACAGTTACATATGAAGCAATGCTATATATGAGATGCAGTCTATCTGTCATGAAATATACTTCGCTGACTGATTCCCATTTGAAATAAGTCAAAACAGAAATGGCTTTATTTGTATCAAAGAGCTAAGAATAGACCAAATATGTCACAAGATTAAATTATTAAAACAATGATAGAATTGAGTATGCAAAGAAACTTGACACCACTAATTCGTTATTAAGCATATTTATGTCAATATAGTGTGATGGCAGTTTTCAAGAAGCCCGTTTAAAGAAATAATCAATGATTTGGTGTTGCCAAGACCAATGATGCCTACCAAGCAAAAACAGATAAATACTGTATTTACTTGTGTATTGGTCGCACTTGTGCATAGGTTGCACCCACCGTTTTGGTCTTGAGATTTTATTAATTCATTTATATGGCTATTAATAGTACAATTAAGGTAGTTATGAGGGTTCAATTTCATATTTGCATGCAACATCATAGTTGAGTTAATGGCTCACTGAAAGAGGAGCAGTGGCGTACCTTGCTGAGATTGGAGTATAGATCGCCCACGCTGTTGGACAGCTTTTCCACATCCTGCGTCAACAGCTGGTCGGCATTAGCAATGCGGTTGTCAAGATTACTCATCTTGTAGTAGGTGAACCCATGCAGATACTTCTCATACAGGTGCTTACTAAGGCGAATTCTGAACCGTAGCTTCAACTCATTGAGACCATACTGTTATCAAAGGGAATACAAAATTTAATTAATTTGATTTTCACAGCAATGAATGTCAATTATTGTGAATGGTAACCATTCAACATCTATGATGAAAAGAGTATTTTCGTGTTAACTTTTTCTTCCTATTTGGCCAGGCAATGGGTTAGGGTCGCAAATGTTTCAAAACCACAAGAGTTGGCACCATAACTCATGATCAGTCATTATCAACCTGTCTTGTCCTCTAAGGCAGCACAATGAAACTGATGATGATGATGATGATGATGATGATGATGATTGAAAGGATAATGATGTCTTGATCAATTACATTTATTTGATTGTCAAGTTCCCTTCATCTCCTATCAGGGATCAAGGAAGAATATTGATTGAGACGGTAGTCCCCACAACACCTTGGGTAATTACCCAAAAATCAAGAGGATACGACATTAACAACAAATGACCCAAATACCCCACCTTCAAAATGTAAGTCACAATGGCTTACCAAGATACTTGAAAATTAAATAATGTTGTAGTATCACAGTTATCCCATTTCTTCCTATCTCACACATCTTAAATAAAACAAATGCCTGATTTTTCATGAATTCCTCTAGAATATAACAGCTCACGGTTCCAGGAAGACTTACCTTAAGCAGATTGTTAATCACTGAGATCTGAAACAACAGACAAGGTTCTTCAAAACATAAATAATAACCCATAATGGTAATATAAAATCACCATCGTCACTAAAACCGTAAAGGTGTCTCAAATATATGATTCATTTGTAAACCCATCACAAATCTACAGGCAAAAATACCTGAAAGGAGTTTAGAAATCAAGCAAATATCAAACTGAAATATCTTACTTACAGCTGGCATGGCATACAAAAACTTGAATAAATGGGTCTTGAACAAATTCAAGTCCCTTCCAATAATGGCACTGTAAACACGAGGAAACATACATTAGAAATGTAACAAGCTTTGAAATATTAGGGGTTAAAGTTTCATCCACATGTGAAATCTTATTGTGACTGATGAAGATAACTAAAGTTCTAAGACTCACAACTGATTAAGTCACCAAGAGGCTGGGAGGAATTCTTCAAATACTCACCTTTCTATAGAGGTTCCATTTTGTATCATCCACACATCACAGTATGTACGCGCTGACAAGGATATAGCCACAAGAAGAATGTACCAGGCCTGGTGCACAAAACATCAGTCCATTGCATTACCTATATCTTACTTTCCATCCATCCATACAAAATAGAACATTCAACAGAGAATATTCTCAAACACGCATGCTACCACAAAGGCAGGTTACACTAACCTCAGCACAGAACCAGCCAGGAATCATGATTTTCAAAATGGCAGCCATCCTCCTATACACACATACAGGACAAAAGTAGGATCAAGGTAAAATTAAGCAGTTCTATTAACACAAACTAACATCAACTACTGAAAAAATTATGCTTTATTGGAGAATCATTCCAAATACTAAACAAACAATTGAACAAGGATATTGGACATAGCAAATCACTAAACCAAGTGCACTGAAATTTCAAAAGAAGAGGTCCTCCGAATTACTCATCACAACAAGCCAAGATCACCTGAAGAAGACGCTATCTACAGCTGCTCTGTCTTTCTTTCCATTTTTCTGTAACAGATCACATCACATCAGAATTGTCAACTGATAAATATTACTGCATAGGAGAACAGTATAACTGCTAAAGACTTGTTCCAATATGACACTCACATCACGCACAACAAAGTTGACATCCTGGGTGGTCCGTCTGAAACACATAAAAACAATCACTCACATACTTAGTGGAAGTGTGTGTGAAGTACATTTAGGAATAGACAGTACTGTGATGATGCCTGACAACTTTGTCACTGTCAAAGTATTGCCCGATTAGCTACTGGGCATCAAGCTTTGGCTTGAAATGGGGCCTGTTGATTAGGGACTTGGCTTCCAGTAGAGATAGACACAACAAGCCAAACATCCCAAATACAAGGTACGTGGCACCCAAACACTACACTGATGTAAAAGTATTCATGTTTGACATTTTAAAATTCTGACTAATTGTCACCGGAAGTTTTTGTTTGGTTGTTGTTGCAGATATGGCAAACAGGCTGCCCCCTATTTGTTGCTTCTTACAGCGTACAGGAGGATACAGTGGGTCTATTCTACCCCTAGACGCACAGGGGTACCTACCCCTTCCAGATGCAGTGCAGGCAACTGCGACAAACTTGACCGAGGAAGGTATGTCTAATGAGGTCAGGGAGCAAGTCTGGGTTGTGGAGAGTATCCCTATTCCTAATATGCCCTGTCATATAAAGCTAGGCCTTCTTACTCAGCTGCCTATGCTATAAATGCCATTCAGTTGGTCACTTCATGTAACCACAGAGATGGGTGGCATTCCACCAAGGGATCTAACATATGAGGGAGGAAGTGACTGTAAGATATTCTGGCAGAAATTCAATGTATGCCACTGCTGGCAAATGGTCTGAGTATCAGATGTGTGTTTTTCCATGGTGGGGAAGGCATTCCTCATCCACTCCAATATCTCACATGGCTATGCAGACTTCCCATTCACAGTGGTTATGGATGAGCTGGGTAAGGTAAGGTAAGAATAGGGTTTAACAGCACACCAACACTCATGTGTTATGTGGTGCCAAGAAAGGTTCATAGATAAGGTTTACCTGATTAAGCATAAATGAAAATGGAGATGGAAAAGATGAAAATGGAAAAGATTATCCTAGGGCCACCAGCCAATTGACTGAACCAGGCCATTTCAGCCCAGGGTTTTAGCCAGGATTTGAAAACTGCCCGTCCATCCCCACCCCCACCCCAACCCCGTCCATCACGTTATGACCAAATGATTATCATAAAGTAGTTTGTTGACTTTTTTGCCCTAAAGCTGATGGGGTGGGGGTGGGGAGGGGAGTTGATGTGTGTGTGTGTGTGTGTGTGTGTGTGTGTGTGTGTGTGTGTGTGTGTGTGTGTGTGTGTGTGTGTGTGTGTGTGTGTGTGTGTGTGTGTGTGTGTGTGTGTGTGTGTGTGTGTGTGTGTGTGTGCATGCATGTGTGCGTAGGTATGTAATGTGAAATATCAGGCTGTTGTTCAAAAGAAATGTAATTGCAAATCAATGATACATACTGCACTGGCACAAGCATACGCGCAAAATAAAAAACTTAGTCAAAGACTTCGTGTCAATATGATATTTCACCCAATTGTAATTTGTGAGCTTCATTCCCAAGCTAACTGTGCAGTCCAGAAGTTTATTAGATTTTGGGAAAAGTGAGGCAGACATTTCCGAATGATACTCAAATCGACCGTCCACAATGTATGCCACCCTTCTAATTGTCATTATTCTTACAAACATTAAACATACCGTGTATCATTTTAGAGAAGGTATAAAATCAACATGAACTGGGACCTTGTTTTGCGAGGAGGTGAAGCTGGTCGTAAGGTAAGGTAAGGTAAGTATAGGGTTTAACAGCACACCAACACTCATGTGTTATATGGTGCCAAGAAAGGTTAATAGATAAGATTGACCTGATTAAGCAGCCGCCTTCTAGGATAAATGAAAATGGAGATTGAAAAGATAAAAGTGGAAACGATTATTCTAGGGCAAGTCACCACCAGCCGGTTGACTGGACCAGGCCATTCCAGCCTCTCGTCTAGGTAAAATCTGGGCCATAGTGGTGTGTTGCAGATATGGCCAAGGACCACTCCGGTCAACCATCAGGCATCCATTGTCCACTGACACATGTAGCAACCCACGGCCAACAGGTTGCCCTCTATTAGTCGCCTCTTACGAGATGCAGGAGGATACAGTGGGCCTATTCTACCCTCGGACCCACAGGGGGTTGAAGCTGGTCGTTACTCCATTCACCATCGTTTAAGTATTATGACGCTGATTAAACCCCATGCGCCATAAAAAGTGTTATCAAACAGAACAGTATTTATTTTAATTGTAGATGAGCGGTCAGCATGCTGCATCATCATCATCATATCCATATTAGTATTTAGGGTGCTGCCCTTGTCCCATTCAATGGGGTTGGCAACACCAGACAACGTCGCACGCCAGCTTTCCATGCGCTTCTGTCTTGCGGATCAAAGCCAGACAGGCCACATTCACTAACATCTTTCTTTACACATTCCTGCCACGTCTTCCTAGGCCTTCCTCGCCCTCTTACGCCGGGGATTGATAAGTCAGAGACAGATTTGATACAGGACGTGGCACGCTGTACATGTCCAGACCATCTGAGGCGCCGGCTGCGCAGGACTGCTGTGATGTCATCAATGCCAAGTTTCTGGAGAAGTGTAGCCGACAGAGTTTCTTCTTGGTCATTGGTGCCACAAATCCAACGAATCATGGAGCGGTCGTTACGGCGGAGCCGCTGAAGGTCGGACGCATTTGGCGCCCATGTCTCGCTACCGTGGAGCATAGCTGATCTGACACAGGCTGAGTATACCTTGCCGCGCACCTTAGGCGAGATGTGCCTGGTGGTGAGGATGGGCAGGAGTTTCCTGAACTTTCCCCAGGCCACACAACACCTGGCGGCAATGGCACTCTCACAGCCCCCACCGGCACACAACATGTCACCCAGGTAGCAGAAAGAGGCCTCCACATCGAGCATGGTGCCGTTGATGTCCACCTGGATCACTGGTCTGCCATCGATGGGGCGAGCCTTACCCTGACATCTCGGACAGACATAGACTGGGTCAGCTGCCAGTGGCCCAGTGGTGCCGCTACACTTCTTGTGAACCCAGAGCCTGCACCGTGAGCACATGATGGAGTTCACGCCAACACCACATCGACAAACAGCACAGGGGAACTTGCCGGAGTTCTTGAGAACGTCAAGACCAACACCAGAGATCAGGAACTTGGTCTTCTTCATATTGACACGAAGACCCTTGCCCTCCATGCCTGTCTTCCAGGCCTTTAGCTTGGAGACACACTCCACCAGTGAGTCCGCAATGACAACCAGATCATCAGCATAGAGGAGCTGCGTCGCTGTTTATCTTTAAATGAGCTGTTTATACTGGCTTGGCTAATTCCTTGTATCCGGCCTGGTAGGCGTGGACAGGCTTTAGAGGGAAATTCCAGCCCGTCCATATCGACGACACAGCCGTCAAATGGACGGGTGGACAGGTATCTGGCTAAGACCCTGTTCCAGCCTCTCATCTAGGTGAAATCCGGGCAAAAATGGTGTGTTGCAGATATAGACCTCTCAACTCAACCATCAGGATCCCATTGTCCACCGACACGAGTCGCAACCCACGGCCAACAGGTTGCCCCTATTAGTCGCCTCTAACGACATGCAGAGGGATACAGTGGACCTATTCTTCCCCTGAACCCACAAGGGGGTGGATGAGCTGGGACATTGTTTGGGTTATAGGGTTCATCCAAGCTAAACATATGCCAGGGAAGGCTCTGCTGGAGTTCTGCAGACAGTGCCTTAGTTCAACAGGACAAGTAGGCAGCACTAAACAACCTACTAAGCCACATGCTTTGCAAGGCCCTGGACAAGTTGAAAAACTTCCTTCATCAGCACTAGGCATGCATGCGTACAAAGTATATAGAGGGAATATGAGATAGTCACTGCTGATAAATCAACTGTAGCCAGCACCAATGAGTTTAATGAGGTGACAAGCCCATCACCCTTGACTTGAAGCCACTGATCAAGCCACCCAAATTTTCAATAAGCACTGAATCCCCATCCTTAAAAAAGCACCAGGGGCTTGTTTCATGCATGGATTCAATGGGTCATCATTCATAGACTGAAATGCCAAGGCTCTTGGATTGCAAGGATGATCAGAAATTCCCAGGAATGAGCTGATCACCATTGATCGACCATAAATCGTCTGCATTGGTCGATAAGTTCCCAAGTGTCAAATGCAATTTTATGAATATTCACAGATGATATCATAACAAGACAGTGGACATAAGGAAGTTGCTGTATGATGATGCATTGCCAATGTGACATAAGTGATATACGTCGATCGAAAGAAAACCCTTAGATCAAAGCGACTCTTGTCATAAAGTGAGCACCATAAAGTGGTTGAATATTTAATCTGCGATTGAAAACAAAACACATTACATTCTTTTTATCAGTAAATATTTGATTATTCGTAATATTCAACATGAAACCACTTTTTTCCTGATAAGAATAAGCATTCAAACTATTATAATGTAAACAGTCAAGGAAAAAAATGACCAATAGGTACGCGGTCCCCGGTTTCATTGGTGGGGCTGGTGTAGGCAGGTAGGGGCAGGTTAGCCCTACAAGACGTCCGAGTAGACATATCATATTACCGTTCGACCGGAGCTAGGGGCAGGGTAGCCATGCACAACAGTAATATAAATATATACAAGGCATTATATCAAGTCCTTGGTTGGTGGTTCTCTTTTAAGTAGTTAGATATGTTTTATTACTTTTAGATTTGGCTTAGTATTTAATAAAACATATTGCCCAAATCCCAACTCCAGAAGGCATTTTCCCTATTCAGTCTTTGGCAACTCCTGTGCTAGTAAAGGATGTGTGTGTGTGTGTGTGTGTGTGTGTGTGTGTGTGTGTGTGTGTGTGTGTGTGTGTGTGTGTGTGTGTGTGTGTGTGTGTGTGTGTGTGTGTGTGTGTGTGTGTGTGTGTGTGTGTGTGTGTGTGTGTGTGTGTGTGTGTGTGTGTGTGTGTATGTATGTATGTATGTATGTATGTATGTATGTATGTATGTATGTATGTATGTATGTATGTATGTATGTATGTATGTATGTATATATGTATGTATATATATATATATAGATATATATATATATATATATATATATATATATATATATATATATATATATATATATATATATATATATATATATAGTAGGTATTAGCAAATATTCAGATATAGTATACGCACACACACACGTACTACCATTAATTCAAATTGTGGTCTTGAAGGAATGTCTGGCCTTCAAGCTGACCTCCTGAAACAGCTGAGCCGCAGAACCCTTATGGAAAGGTGCTGTTGTAGACCAATTTAGCTGTTATATATATATATATATATATATATATATATATATATATATATATATATATATATATATATATATATATATATATATATATATATATATATATATATATATATATATATATATATATATATATATATATATATATATATATATATAATACACATGTATATATTCATAGAGTAGAGGTAAAGGGATTCACCTAAATCAGGTGTTACCTGTTCACTTTATATCCCAGGGCACATTTAACTTTATTATTCTGTTTTCAAATGAATTTATATAAATTTATAAAATTTCAATGATAATATTATAATCAAACAACCAAAGATAAGAATATATCTCTATAAATTACAGTTCCGAACGAGCAACATTATGATCAATGAGAAGAGGCTTGAAGTACATGTGCTGGTTATGGGTAATATGGAGTCATCTGGGTTTTGAGATGGTGCCTCATTAGAAGGAATGATATCTCGGTAATAGGATGGTAGATTTTGATTTAGGTCGGCAAAAAAAAAAGTAGTCCCAACTCCGACCGATGATTTGCTAGATTTCCAGAGATGATAGAAAGTAAGGATCCCACATCCGGTGATGCTTTCAGGCATGACACAAATTACCCACTTCGCTTCGATTAAAAGGCTGTTAGTTCGCTCTCGAATGTGCTTTTACGTTTTTGGAGATGGCCACTAGTGTTTATACCTCACAACCAATCGAAAACGTGTTAACATATGCACCGAAGGGTATTTTATAACAGATGGGGTGATTTGCTGGTGCAATGAGTTCTGCGTTGTAAGAGTCACTTTGATCGAAGGGTTTTCCTTCAAATGACGAATATCACTTCAATCAGCAGTCGTCCCCTACCTGATAAGTGTCATCACTTATGACAATACTAATGAGGCAATTATGGTTTCAAAGTGGTAAAAACCATTCCAGAGCTTTTAACTGGTTAATTTATGATTTAGTTACTAGAGTAACATGTCAAAAATCAATGGTGCTGGCGACTCTGGAAACATCATTCGTTTGTAATTACTTAGGCAAAAGCGATGTCCTTGTTTATGACCGTGTACAGTCATGGATTATATTCGGTCAAAATGCATCGCCCGTTAGTGTTACGATCTGATCATTGGACCGAGGTTCACAATATATGTCAATGAATTTAAGCGTTGATAATTCGTGGTGTTTTACTTACCTTTTATATGTATCAGACGAGCGACTTCGCGCTGCTGCCCATATAGCAGCAGCTGCAATAGCTACTAGAGCAGTTTTCCGTGGAGTTGCCACTTGTGAGAGCTTGCTGAACACGGCCATGTTTGAGCAGCCGCCGAAGTCTAAAGGACCAACTCGGATCTTCGCCTCTCTGGTTCACTGGACGTGTTTCAGGGTAATCTATGGTAGGCAAATAAAGACAAATAGATTATGGTAACAAGAATAATTTAATGGCATACCGGAACGATACATAAAATTAAATTTGGTATTACATAGGTTAAAACAGAATAAAACTCAGGCATATTTCCAAAAGGTTACAAGTAATTATTCGTTGAATATTCCTCCATAACTGAGAGCTCAAACTTCCACAATTGCGCTTCTGAAATATATACCAATCAGCAGGCAAGCCACGACCAAAAGGCAACATGGTGTTAGTGTTATATTTCTACTACATTTTCCTGGTTTGATTACTTTTCTTACTGATAAATTAATGGCAATCAATTTAACTTCCACAGCGGCTATAGAGTTTCTTGCACTCCCTTCATAGAGGAAGCCAGTAAAACAACAAATCAGGGGGCATACTTGCCTTCCCTTAGTAGATGAAATCAGTTGGTTCTTATATAATACAAGTCATGAATGTCAGTTTCTGGAGTCTTAAGGATAAATTTGTTTCCCTTTGAAGTGTTTATTATGAGTTAAATGCCACGGCTATTGTTTTCTTGATTGGAGGGGAGCCTGGGGCTTATCAGAGATGCTGGCTCACCGGAGGTTTATAGCTCCATTCATATATGATTGTACAGCAGGCCTTTGTCATTTAATGACTTAACATCTACAGCCATCAGCCAGTTTCAGTTATTCTTCCCAATTTGAATGCCAAGTGGTACCTCAACTACCCAAGTGATTGGAATGTAACTACATTTTGCCTTATTATTGTTTATCAAATCAATTAACAGTTGTTCCACCAGAGTAATCAGAACTGAACAGGTGTTTGGTGAGCAGGCAGAGGACAGTTCTTATATCATGTTAAGTCAAAATTTTTAATCTCTATGAGAAATCACTTACATTCATAGAATTTTTTTATGTATTAGTCATATTCACAGGCTCTCAAGGAGTCTTAAATTAAGCGTCCCGCGGTCAGATGCCAAAAATTTGAGTCTATCCAAGAATGGAAGTGTTATTTCATTGCCATTACAATACCAATGATGTTACATCATAAAACATCCTGCAGGGTTACTATTGCTTTATGCTTAAGTAATAATGGCTACAAGCATATGCGGTTCGCAAAGGACATTCCTGTGGTATCAATGGGTTAGACTGCCACTAGCCTTTCAGTACTTAGACCTGTATGAATTGCTTAACACATAAGTAAAACTTGGTGAATCTAGAATGTAACCCACATTGTGTTGTATATAATAGATTAGTCTTTTGATTCCATCAAAATTTACAGAAACCTGAGCTAAGTTTGTCGAGCGGGTACAAATCATTGAGCTACTTCAGTCTATAATCATCTACTGCAATCCCCGAGCCAAGGCCTTGTTAGCTGTTGTATGGCAAAGTCACATAAATATGTCATCAATAAATGTGGTAAACTGTAAAATAATTTATTACAAGCTCAATAAATAATTATTCATAGACATTATGACAGTAATGTAAAGATTGTAAAGTACAACAATAAGAGTATTTAAGAGCAAGTACGAGATTGTTCAGCCTCATGCAACATTACCTACTTTAGCATAGTACTAACAAAAATGTTACTGCAATTCTACAAAGAACAATAGTTTGCAGAGAATTCATTGTTGTAAATGGACCAACATCAACATCGGTCGATACCAAAATAATCAAGGAATGTTTCTGTTGTTGGTTGAAAATATATAAAAAACTAAAATCTATTTGCAACTGATAAAACTGAAGAAAATGTCAACAAAATCTATCGGATGCTGCAGCTGTATTTGGTGGTGACTTCAGCTGTTTTCAATGGCAAATTTCTGTAGTTGATGAGATGACCGAGTTTAAACACCCCAGGCATTATGCATCATCAAGTTGAAGTAGCAATCACTTTCTATAGAAGCACTCACACCAGAGTAGTAATTAATGAATTCATCCTCGGTTATCTGGAAAAAATAAATTAATACTTGCGTTAATTTTGCACACATATGATCATAATGTCAGAGTGATGACTAATTTACTTGAAAATATGACTTGGCAAATACCCTTTCATATTTTTAATTTAGGAAAAATCTTATTGAAACGAGTTAATAACCATACATAATTACTACCAATACCATCCCTGGTAAACAATGGGCAAATGTGTGTATGTATGTATGTGTGTATGTGTGTGTGTGTGTGTGTGTGTGTGTGTGTGTGTGTGTGTGTGTGTGTATGTGTATGCATGTGTGTGTGTGTGTGTGTGTGTGTGTATGTGTGTGTGTGTGTGTGTGTGTATGTGTGTATGTGTATGTATGTATGTATGTATGTATGTATGTATGTATGTGTGTATGTATGTATGTATGTATGTATGTATGTATGTATGTATGTATGTATGTATGTATGCATATATATATATATATATGTATAATATATACATTTATTGTATATATATATACATATATATATGTGTATATATATATACATATATATGTATAATATATATATATATACATATATATATATATATATATATATATATAATATATATATATATATAATATATATATATATATATACATATATATATATATATACATATATCATATCACAAATACAGTATGTATAAAGACATCAGAGACATCCTCTCACAACCCGAACACTTTAAAAACAGGGCTATGTAATTCTTAATAAAAACAAACATTAGAAAGTTGTGATTTAGCTAGAAATGTAGAGACATTGGTAATTAATATCAAGCTACATGGTTCTAGAACACATAGTCAAAACCTAGAATGTAAGCACTCTGGGCTTTAAGATTTTCTTAAGGACTAAGACCATTTAGTTTATCATTACATAAGTAGGAATTAGTGCAAGATGTATCAGTGTGAGCCACAAAAGATACTAGTTAAAGGCTAAGCAGTTTGTAAATCGTAAAACACACACCAGCCAAAGAAAAGTCTATGTTGGTGATATGACCAGCAGCATAGATTGCTTACATTTTCCAAGCGTTTCGCATCATCAAGTCAAAGTATGCATCACTGTCGATAGAGGCACTAACTCCAGAATAGTAGTTCATAAACTCATCTTCTGTGATCTATATAGTAAAATATGAGGGTTAAGCATGCACAATGTGCAAAAGGGCATTCAATGTTTTCAAAATGCTCATCTGCTGATGCTACTCTATCAATAGTAAGCATATGTGAATGGCGTAATGTGAATGCATTAAATAAGGATAAAAGTGAGCACGAATTGTACTTCTTAATGTGATATGAAGAAACATAGTAACTAATTAAATAAATGATGCATATCTATCATATTTGACAGGTAGGAGATTATCCTCTATGTAAGTCAGAGAACAAAAAATGGAATGTGAACTGGACAAGGCAATTCATTACTGCCAATGAAGAATGTTGAAGGTAATGTAGGACAGAAAGTGACATTCGGACATATATGCGAGTTTAAGCCAAGAACAATGAATCAAGCAGGTCACCATATATCCCCAAGACTGAGAGCATCATTGATGCACGGTGATAGCAGAATGTCATCACTGGTACATTATGCTACGTGAAGCATACATGGCAATAAAAATATAATAACTAAGGGACGGATAAACAAACAAAGTATGCAATTAGGCCATGTTTGACATTAATTGCCAAAGCTTTGTCAGCTTTTGTAGGTATGTAAAAGGCAAGTGTTCCACTCTTGTTGTTCAATAAACACATACAGAATGACTATTATGAAAATAAAGTAATTGATAGACGCAGGGTTGGTGTTTGAGATTTGCTGAATAAAATTAAATGCCACTAGAAATACTGAGCCTCACCTGGCCATCCTTGTCATCAGAGTCAAAACTATCCAGGAACTGTCGCAAACATTGTTCCTCAGTCCATTCACCGCTGAGATATTTAGGATGCTTTGAGCAGTTATAAACACCTTTGAGGTCATCTTCTTTTATGATATTGTCCCCAGTCTTGTCTAATTTCTTGAATGCCAGTCTGATGAGAGTTTTTCTGTTATCATTCATGGGTGGCTGGAGGGATCAAAAGTGGACGAATTTTAGATGATGATCATAATGAAACGTGTACATTGGTATGTGAAGAACTTTCATTGTGATACACATTTAGCATGAAAAAAATAACATGCCCTCAAAGCTTTTAGGAATTCATCAAAGTCAATTGTCCCAGATCCGTCCTTATCGAGTGAATCAAAAAGTTCCTGTATCTGATCAGGCTCCAAATTATGAATCCCGTAGTCGTGCAGTCCTTTCTTGAATTCTTTTAAATCAAGACTTCTGCTCCCATCATCATCCATAATGCGGAAAGTCCTACAATTCAATAAAAGGTGAATATATAATAGCTTTGTTTAGCTCTTATGTGGATTGAGTAAAAATTCATGTCTACAATCAGTTACAATTCTTCTTGAGTCATACAATGTTATTACGTTTTTTTGTAAATGAACATTAATCAATGATCTTGTAACTTATTTGCACTTCTTGGTGTAGTCTTTCCAATTACCTTCCCAAACCTTTGATGCCATTGGCACCTCTTGATAGACATGTGCACCTTAGGAGTTCCACTGGTGTTTTTGCATTCTTTTGGGCATTTTTCATCTTGTTCATCAGCTCACGATTTCCCCTAAAATCAATCAGTGGCATTTCCAATTTATTATTCTTCATTAGATCCTTCTGTTCATGGTGACACTTCTAATAAGGGATTAAATATATGGTTTGATATAACTTTAAACGTGGCCATATTGGCACATTGATGATTGTGGTTATAATTACATCACATTGAGTGGACAACAACAAACCTGGTTTTTTTGTTTAGGAATTCTTAAATAATGTTACATTCACAACATAGTAAATACCATCTATGTTGGTCATTGGGTTAACCCCAGATCAGCAGGCTGTTGATAATGTTGTTAATAAACTTTGATCAAATTCCCCTAAAATAAGTAAAAGTTGGGTAATGGCTAGATATATTTGAAATAACTTATAACTTATATCAAAACAAATAAAGCATTGGGGTTTCTAATCTAACAAACTTCAGACATTGTGAAGGAATTTCAAACTTTACCGGACCACGGTCCTGAAAAATTTGAAAAACTTACCGGACTGAGAATTTTTTTACTGGACCGAAGTTTTGACAAACATATATGGCCACGCTGTGCTTTTAATAATCCGCGTGAAATCTACTTGTGCGTTTCCGGCAACCACGGAATCACATGAACTTCCAAAGTCACATTGGATGGCGAATGACTAACCAACCAGCGAAAATTATAAATATTGACAGAAATACGAAAGAGACGTGAAACAGCGAATTCTTGGGTTTATTATCACTGGCATGTATATTATATTAGAATTCATTACTGGAACGAGGACTGGTGAACAATCACATTTTTTATCGGACCAGAGAAAAGTTTACTGGATGTCCGACGGGTCCGGTAAACCTTCACAATGTCTGAAACTTATAATATAAGTTTGTTAGATTTGAAACCCCAATGATTTATTTGTTCTGATGCAACTTATAAGAACATCCTCAGCGCCGATCAAAAATTGGTTGTATACGTAGCAAAAATAAGGAGCAGAAGCACATAAATACAGCAAATAGAATGGGTCGATCAATTTTTCGAGAAAGCTGAAGTAAAAAGTGACAAGAAATATGATATATTCGCTACCAACCTGTTCGTGCACGCCATGTTGAAGAGTAAAAGACAGCACACCAGTTGGCGCAAATGATTCTGCAGAAGATTGCAGACAGGCTTGGACCAGTCGTAGACTATCACTATGTTTTCTGCTCCTTTCAAGTGTCGACACCTGGATTTATTATCGACCGCCAAACTCCGACGCAACTGTTGTAACTTTTGGTTAGTGTATGCTACTAGACGAACTATTAGCCGTGAATGGCTAAAATGTTGTATTGTATATTAAATCGGCAAGCTTGGCGTGTTCACACTTGCCAATGAATAAAACTCCGGGGATTTATTCTGCTTATTTTCGTTATTGCCATGACAACGAGGCAAGGTTACATGAGCGATCAACTTTAACCCCTGACCCCGCAAGTTGACCTGAAGCACTCTCCATGGCATACATGTTTGACGCTATGATAACATAACAGCCTGCGCAGAAGCCGATGCGCAGGAGATCGGACTTGAAGATTACCGGAGCCGCAGGTGTGATATTGTAATATTGTTACGACCCAACTTGAAATCCGGTCAATTTTAAAATTGTCCTGACACAACTTGAAATGTCAAGTTGGGTTGACCCACTTTAAAATTGGACGGCGGGTTGGCAAGCACGACTGGTATGGAAAGCGGCGGCGCGTTTATAACATTATTGGCTTGTTGCGCCGAAGTATATCGCAATGCATGGTGATACAGACAGCGCACGCTGATGTATCCGTATGGCTGAATTTACCTTCGCCCAGTAGAAATATGTCTTCATCCGATGTCTGTCTGTTTGTTTGTCTGTTATCAAAGATATATCGAAATGTTATGAACGGATTTTCATGAAGCCTTCAGGGTTCAATGGTCACGTACCAAGGGCGACTGAGATAGATAGATAGATAGATAGATAGATAGATAGATAGATAGATAGATAGATAGATAGATAGATAGATAGATAGATAGATAGATAGATAGATGGATGGATGGATGGATGGATGGATGGATGGATAGATATAGATAGATAGATAGATAGATAGATGGATGGATGGATAGATAGATGGATAGATAGATAGATAGATAGATAGATAGACTTTATTTCAGACACATCTTAAATGGTTGTATAAGAGGTCCATAGACAACATACTAAAAATATATACAATAGGAACATATAACACATAAATAAAACAGATTAACATGTTAAACATACAGCGTATAAAGGCATTTATACCAGTATACCAACCTTGTCTAACAGTTGGTCAGTGTGCATAAAGTAGTTATCTAAATCACACTTGCGAAGTCTGGCCTATTCTACTTTGCTGGTTGTGGTATCATTTGTTTCATTTGTTAAACCAGGCAACAAATCTGCACCAAGAGTCATACTGACAGGTATGTGATCAGATATAGAGAGATCATAATGTATCTTCATACTAGTAATAGAGGCATGAGCATCTTCAGTGCTAATACAATGATCCAACCAGGAGGTGGTATGCCAGGCATCACTAATGTATGTATAACTGCTAGGTGGTAACAACAGTTCGCTAGAGAGGAAAAGATTATTATCAGAGCATAAATTCTTAACATGGTTTAAGAATAAAGAGTTACAGTCAGATATATCTGCATTTAGATCACCAAGAATATACACACAGGTTGTTTCGACCTCACCCAAATAGACACTTAGGTACGCTAACCTTTCGAGATATAACTCTAAATAAATAAATCTCAATAGCACTCCATTGCTCTCTCTAACACGCCTCGCGGAGCAATGTTTGATCTCAGACCGTTATTTTAAGTTTGGGCAAGCAAATGGTTGACCCAACTTATAATAGTCCATGTAAATGACACTATACACTTGCAATAAGTATCAGAATAGGTTCCCTACCAGCCAAATGGGTTCCTCATCTTCAGTCTGTACAATATATATCGGCATATTGTGATTGGTTAGGATAAATTATTTGCATTTTAAGAGCTTTATTTAAGGTACCAGCCACCTTTGATATATGATTAGTATTTTAGAAGAATAAATACTTGAATTAGACGCATATACACACTTAGTTCCCTTTCCAAATGGTTATGTTGTTTAGGACTACCACGGTACTCCATACACGCTTTACCATGGGGAAATCGCGACTTTACGTGTATTATTAGAAACGAAAAGCAGGATTGTCAGAATATGCTGAGGGTGCAAGGAAGTGAATATTAGTGAAATAATGATTATAAAGATTGGTCAAAGAAAATAGGATGTGCACATTCGGCATGTCTTCAACTGGCGCATTCAAGGCATTCGGCTGTCCAATTTTAAAATGGTCAGGACAATTTTAAAATTGACCGGATTTCAAGTTGGGTCGTGACAATTGTTATTGATCACACTCAGATATAACTTTCAGTTCGCTCACCCGGTAAAAGTGTTGGCCCGTGCGTGCGTCCGTATATATATATATATATATATATATATATATATATATATATATATATATATATATATATATATATATATATATATATATATATATATATATATATATATATATATATATATATATATATATATATATATATATATATATATATATATATATATATATATATATATATATATATATATATATATATATATATATATATATATATATATATATATCTCTATATATATATATATATATAGGGAATGCGGGGCATAATGGGACGCTTTTGAATTTTCTCAATTAAGATCACTACTTAACCAACGAAACATAAACCGCACTTTATTGTATAAACAACTTTATGAAAATACCAAATATCAAAAGATTCGAACAAAAATCAATAGAACTATAACAATATTTTAAATCGGCAAGTGTCTCATCATGCCCCCAACACGATGGGGCAGGATGGGACACCCAAAAAGTCACTTGATATTGATGGTAAACAAGGCAAAATTAATATAAACAGAAACAGTAAACAGTTTAACTTCATGCATAGGACTATGGGGGCTAAATGATAGAAAAGTCATAGGCCTAGTTAAGATTCTTCAGTCCCTTAGGCCTGGCACTCAAAGTTCAACGACAGATGTCACAAATGTAGTGACCTTCCTCTACATGGGTTTCACAGTCAGCACAGTTCTCGTGGCAACAGTTGTATGGCTAGAATGATTGTCCATAATTAGAAGAACCTTCTCGTTGGGAGTTGACTTTACGTGGCTTGCAAAATGGTCAAGCCATTTTGGAATGAGTTCGTTATTCATCCATCCCGAATCCGAACAAAGTCCAAGAGTACCAGGTGGAGCGTTATTTAGAAGCCTATCACTCATGTTTTTTTACGAGCGAAGATCATGGCAGGAGGGACGAGTGTCCCACTTGCACTCATTGCACAGACTATTGTTGTGGTCTGTCCTCTTTCTGCTGACACGATTCTTCCAACTTGCTTTGCACCTTTTTTCGCGATTATCTTTGAAACGCGATTAGGCACGGTGGTCACTCCACTCTCATCCATATTGTATATCTGGTGTGGAGCTAAGTTATTCTCATCGAGGATAGTTTGTAGTAGTTCATAGAATCTACCAACCTGCACCCTATTGAAACCGGTTGCACAATTCATACTAGTTTTTTTTTTGGAGTGCGGAATGATAAAACTGGGTTACGTTCCATAAACTTCTGCAACCAATCTCGACCAGCCTTCTTTTTTTCATTCGAAAAAGAGTGAGGAATCTGTTTCATCTGAGCAAACTCATAAGCTAGACAGCATAAGTCAGCGGGTGTAAGTCCGTACATGAGACTTTGCAGCTCCAGAATATGATCTACTAATTGTTGTTCAATTACTTTAGAAAAGACGGGTGTGAAACCCCCTTTTTCGATCTCGCCATTGTCCTTTGCCAAGAATCTGTGTAATGTTGCTCGTGTTATGTACTACGATTGGGGGTAAATAGTACAAGTCCGTTTTTGAGTAACAAGTCTCTTTATTTCCAATATCTCTCTCTCTCTCTCTCTTCGTGCCTCGACTGCCTCGCACCTCAACCGTACCACAATACTTTGCTGGTCCTCCAGCCAATCACATATCGATACTTATACATTAAATAACATACATCCAATCAGAGGATGCGAGGAGTAGGGTCCATCTCGGCTGATTGTGGCACACCCGCCTCAGCATTTTTACGATGGGTAATCCCAACTGACCGGATGTTATAAACATCAAATGCACACAGGCGACTACGCATGTCCAGATGGGTCAATCACAATTAAGGAAACATCAAAGCTACAACGATGGTCAGAAAGACGGGATGTGACATAGAACACATACAACGATGGCAATAAAACAGATAACAATAAAGACGCCCAGCCAAGATGAAACACTACATATTCAACACAGGAATATGACATCCCGCCACAAAAACAAAAAAAAATTACCCTTTTTTTTTTCTCAATCGTAAAACAATGGTAGTGATACAAGAGTTGATGTTCCAATGTAGTTATGACATACATATAAAAGAAAAACGTGTACCGTAACATATCACGTTAATCAACAAACAAACAAACAAAATTCTCATTCCATAAAATATCTGCCTTACACTTACATGCCCTTAACAGTTAGCCATACAGCAAAAACACCGTGTAAACATCACATACAAGCATAGTGTCATTTCGAGTAATTGTACAATTGTAAATGATAATGTGATACATAATTAATCTTGACAGAGAACCGAAAAGATTACACAACAAACAAGTTATCAAATTGAGTTACCATTGCCATAATAACGATATGATTCGTACAATTGGTAATCTTGGTGGTCTTTCCCGAACGCGCAAACAATGCGGCTGATACTAGTGGGGACTGGAGTGTGAAACGAGTCGCTTTTCGCGGTCTACTATCCCGCTTCATCGGGTACTACGCATCCCAATACCCTTGAAATCAAATATAATAGCTCACGAAGTATTGATGACAGGGGGAGGTTTCTCAACTATGCCTTTCCTGGCTTTAGCATCAAGCTGTGACGGGCGTATCCAAAATGATTTTTGGGACGGTTCTCCAACTAACTGTACGAGATATTGTATGTCTCGCCCTTTCCCCTTTTGGCCCAAAATACGCTTAATTTTGTGGTAGCCTCGCGAGTCACTGGAGGGAGAACTCGACAACACAGTATCTAGACCAATAGGTATCCCGTACCTAGAAGGACTCTGCTTTAGACGGTTAGAACGTCGAACTGTAGTTGTTGGTGGAGGTGTGGGGGAAACGTTAGAACACAGACGGTCATCAACTGAGGGCGGGTGGTCTTCTAGGGCTGTATCATACTCCGTGTCAGCGCCATCTAATGGCTCAGGGGTGACATTAGTGATAATGCGATCTGCAAAATACCGAGAGGGGTTTGGGACACGAACGTAGGCCATTTTGAGACGATTTATATGGACAGGATCTCTCAGCTTCCTTCTACTTTCCAAATTTTCGAGTTGAACCATATGAGGACTGGGTATTTCCTTTACAACATATGGACCAGAATACTTGGGCTTCAACTTTTTACCCTTGCCTCCCTGCTCGTCCAACATGTACACATAATCACCTGCCTGCAAACTCAAAGAATGTAATTTGAGATTCGCTCGTTCGAGCATTTTGGTGCTGGCTTTGGTGGCATTCTCCAGGACCTGTTGACGTATTAACTCGAGTTTATTCTCATGTGATTTGATAAACCCGTACATATCTTTGGGGATGGTTCGGGTGTCACAGGTAGGAGGGGATAAGGGGAAACGGGGACGCTGGCCAAAGATGACTTCATATGGGGAAAACCCTGTAGAGAAATTCACTGAATTATTCATGGAGAACACAATAGCTGGAAGTACCTCCTCCCCCAGTTCTTCATTTTAGCATCCATGAAGGGAGTAAGTCTCTCAGCTAACGTAGCATGAGTCCGTTCGCAAGCACCTAAGCAATGATGTGCGAAGCTAGGGGTAAATTGTTGAAGGGCATGCATTTTTTCACACAACTCCTTGGTAACTATGGAGACGAACTCAGACCCTTTGTCGCTTATCAGTGTGTCACATACGCCATAAGAACAGAAAAGTGTGAACAGTCCGCTAGAGACAGATAACGCATCTTTGTTTGCCAGGGGAATGGTGACGAGGAATTTACTAAACATGTCAACAGCGGTCAAGATGTAACTTTTTCCCTCTTGCGAGTGCGGTAATGGGCCGTATAGGTCAATCTCCCAAACCTGGAAAGGTCCAGATGGGGTCGGGAAAGAAACAATACCATTCTTGGTGTGAGCTTTAGTTGTTTTCCGTCGCTGACATTCATGACAGGATTGGACATATTCAGTTATAACTTGGTCCAGCCTCGGGAAGTGGTAACACTCCCGTACTCGATCAATCGTATCCTGGATACCTCCGTGTCCAGCTAGTGGTGAGTCATGGTACATTTTAACAACAGTCTGATCATTACATCAGGAACAACCAGTTGATACTGTTGCAAATTTAGCGTCCTCTTACTGCGAGCTAACCTGGAATGGAAAAGCAAACCCCCCATTATCACATGGTCGGCCGAAAGTAGGATTAATCGCACCGCTGCCCGCTGAGATCTAGGCAACTTGTCATTTTTTAAGTATTGGATGATCGGCTTTAGCGCAGGATCAGCCGACTGCATCTCGGCAATACTCTCCGGAGTGAAATCACACTCACTGAATAGAACGATTTTGTTTATCTGGTCATAAACGGGGCTGTCAGTAGCCGTGTCAGGATCAGAGGTCGTATGAAGGTCACCACCTGAACTACCTTGATTTGTACAGCTGCTGGGAAGATGATTCGATTTGCTATTAGCATCATTAGTCAGACCTTCAGTGTCTGACAAAGACTTGGACTGTGACGCTGAACTAGTTGTCGCTGTCACGTGACTATCACGCACTTTGGTCCGACGTGACTTTCTTTTCCTTTGCATACGGACAATCTGACTGTCGTCTGTGTCAGCGTCGTATTCTGCTTCATGCAAAGGTGTAGGCTTATTGTCGATGGGACGACGGGACATTTGATGAGAGTCAATGCCTGACAGAACCTGCGGAGGAAAGAAATGCACATTGTTAGAGCCGGCGACCTGTTCACAACCATGATGAATGAAATCTCTTAGCTGCTGCCCGCCCGGCAAGCGGACGTCTCCAGCCGGTTCCTCTGTGTATGGAAAGTAAATATCGTCCTCGTCCGGACTGTGAGTTAGTTCACCAAGGTCAGGGTTAGGGTGACAACGACTTAGTGCATCTGGCACAACCATTTGTGCTGCTGGTTTATACTCCAGCTCGACATCAAACTGCTGAAGAATGGCCAGCCATCTTTCGTAGATTGCCCCACTCAATTTCTTTTGAAAAAGTGGTTTTAGGGCTTGATGGTCACATTCTACAACAAATTTGCGCCCCCTAAGATAGGTTGCGCATTCAATCACGCTGCTAACCATGCCTAAAAGTTCGAGCTTAGTCGGGCCATATGACCTCTGCCATTTGGACAAGCCTTTGGAACCAAATCTGACTACACGAACTCTCTCTTTGTCTGTTGCATCTTTCCTGCACTCCGTTGGGGGGGAGAATTTGGTACAGCATATAACCAATGCCATGACTAGACGTGTCTACACTTAGTCTGAAGGGGAGGTCAAAACGAGGAAAGGCTAGTATTGGAGACTCAAGAAGACCGCGTTTGAGATTGTCAAAGGCATTTTGTTGTTCGTTGCCCCAGCAAAATGAATTGCCTCTACCAAGCAGTTTGTTTAACGGTCTAGCCTTAGCAGAGAAGCTGGGGATAAACTTCCTAAACCAATTGAGAAGGCCCATTACTCTGCGTACTTCTCGTACGTTTTTAGGGGCAGGTAGCTCACTGATCGCTTGAACTCGATCAGAGGGCGGCCTAATACCATCCCTGGAAACCTCATGACCAAGATAGATGCACTTATCTTGAGCAAAGGAACATTTCTTGGGGCCTAGTTTCAGACCAGCTTGGCGCATTCGATCAAATACATCCTGTAGATCTTTCATATGTTGGTCAAATGTTGCTGAAAATACAATAACATCATCAAGGTAACAAAGGACTGATCTAAATGTCAAACCCCGGAGTACTTTGTCCATCAAAAGTTGAAATGTGTTGGGGGCGGTTTTTAAGTTTGAAATTTGAACGTGCCGAAACATGTGTTGAAAGCTGTGTAACGGCTGGAATCTTCGGAAATGGGCATCTGAAAGAAACCACTAGACTGATCAATGGTTGATATGAAATTAGGAACATTGGATGAAAATGATTCAGTTAACTCCTGTAAATCAGGAATAGCATAGTTGAATTCCTGGGTTTGAGCATTTAGATGTCTGAAGTCGCAGCAAAACCTAAACATTGAGAGACTTGCCTCTTTTGAGCCCAGCGGAACATCTTTGGATGCTTTGCGCTTTGATACTAATACAATGGGGCTTGTGATAGGTAAGTCGTCCTTCTCATCAACAGGAGATATTATTCCCTGTGAAAGAAGCTCATCTAGTTGGTGCCTTAGGACTTCCCTCTTGTATGGTGGCAGGCGATAAGGGCGCTGATGTTTAAATGACGCGTCAGGTTTCAGGTGTATTTTATGTTCAACAACAGTGGTTTTTCCCAAATTCGGATTTTCCGGGGTCACAAAAATGTCCTTATTTTCAAGGAGGAGGTTAGTAAGACTACAGTGTTGGGTTGCATTGAGGGAACTCTCGAGATTGAAACAAGAAAGGAATTTCTCGTTGTCAGAGCTGTCACCTGTCTGCGCTCTGTTCTGACTATACCCCTGTTGATCAACTCGCTTTGTATTCTTGTTACAACCTACCCTGGCGATGATGTCAGAGTTATTAAGCGGCCTATATGTAGCTACAACTTGCCCCCTCCTAATATTTATGTCTTTGTCAGAAAGATTCATCAGTTTGACGGGGACACGGTGTTTGTCATTAACCGTTACAGCAGCAGTAGCGACAAGCAGATCAGTAGGACGCGGCCGCGAACTCGCCTCACACACGCCGGGTAAGCCAAGGGGTAACTTCTTAGAAACGCTTGCCCAAACAACACTTTCGGAATTGGCTGGTATAAGTGTTTTGCTAGGAAGCGTTACTTTCGTCGAGTCCAGTTGGACTGACAAGTTATTGAAATCAAGATGGACTCCCTTAGCGGCCAGGAAAGACGCACCGAGAATGAGTGGATGAGAAACATCTTTCAATACATACACAGTGATTTTAAACTTACCATATTTCGTGCTGATTTGCACTCTAGCAATCCCCACAACAATAACTTTATAGCTATCAGCCACCATAAGGGTGTCCTTGCTCTCTCGAAATTCATGTACAACCTTTGAAGGCAGCGATCTAAATAAACTTTCTGACATCAAACAACATTCATATATATACAGTGACCAGGTTGCTCATCATCTAAAGACTCAATGTCACTACATGAACTACCACCGCATCGTTTGTCACAATATGGTACCTTTTCTGATGTCGGCGTTCTGTGGGTGGTATATGGTTGGTTGATGGCACTGTCTATAACAGCGTTAGGCCCAAGGGAACAAGCGCTATGTCCCTTGGGCTGTTCTAGTTTCCCTGGTTGCTTTGGAACTTTTTGCACATTGGGGCAGAGTGGCCCCTCTGTTGACAGATCTGGCAGGTGATCGCGGGAGACTGGCGTCCACCTTGTCGAAGGTTACACTGGAATCTGAGATGATCCGTACTGTTGCATGTGTAACATCGGCGATCCTCAGGTCGCCGTGACGCCGCTTGTGCACGTGGCTGATGCGGTTGACATGTGTTGAGTCTGGCAGCTATTGAAGCGACTTGATCAGTTAAATAATCCAATCTAGCACTTGTAGAGTCGGGAGCCTCGGATATCTGACAGTGGTTGGATTTGGCGTCTTGGCGTGGTTGAACAGCGGGGTTGCTGGGGACAGCAGCGTGCCTGTAGCCAAATGCCTCACCTCTTTTGGCCGCTAGCAAAGCGTCCTCCGTTGAGGAAGGATTACCCGCTCTGACGAAAAACGCCAGCTGTGGCGGTAGTCCCTGTATAAAGTGAAGGAGCATGTCACGATCCGATTTCCGATTCGCGTTCCCTTTTTCAGTATCAGACTGTGGAATTCTTCGACAGTCATGTGCGCTGCTAGCGATAGTTGGTTAAACACATCCGCTTCAGCAAGTAGAGCAGGGTTGTCGTGGCTGGTTGGAACATACCTGGCCTGAAAGGATTCTTCAGTGGTCGACCAAGTCCTTTTCCGTTGTGAGTTGATTGTGTGGAACCACACAAGAGCCGGGCCCTGTAGATGAAGATGAAAAGCAGCCACTTTCCTGGCGTCGTTTTCCTGCCCCTGGAGCTGATGCAGAGTGCAATAGCTCTCAAAGTCCCGAAGGAATGTCTCACCATCTTCATTCGATAAGCCATTAAAAGATGTTATCGTCAACCTAGGCGAGCTGGCCATCTTCTCGAAGATTTGCTCGTCTCCGTCAAAAGACAATGGCAACGTCACGAAATCGGAGTGAGATGCCGATACCGACTTGGGCAGAGAAGTCGACGTTAGAAATGGCGGCGAGAGGACGAGAAGATCGGAACTAGAATTTCTGACAGCTGGAATTGTCAGATTTAACGGTACTTCCATCGACGATCGACTTTGAATTCTCCACCATGTTATGTACTACGATTGGGGGTAAATAGTACAAGTCCGTTTTTGAGTAACAAGTCTCTTTATTTCCAATATCTCTCTCTCTCTCTCTCTCTTCGTGCCTCGACTGCCTCGCACCTCAACCGTACCACAATACTTTGCTGGTCCTCCAGCCAATCACATATCGATACTTATACATTAAATAACATACATCCAATCAGAGGATGCGAGGAGTAGGGTCCATCTCGGCTGATTGTGGCACACCCGCCTCAGCATTTTTACGATGGGTAATCCCAACTGACCGGATGTTATAAACATCAAATGCACACAGGCGACTACGCATGTCCAGATGGGTCAATCACAATTAAGGAAACATCAAAGCTACAACGATGGTCAGAAAGACGGGATGTGACATAGAACACATACAACGATGGCAATAAAACAGATAACAATAAAGACGCCCAGCCAAGATGAAACACTACATATTCAACACAGGAATATGACACTCGGGGAACTGAGTAGGCTAGTGCTGCAAAACGTTGTGAGTAACTCCCAGATTTCACTGCATCTGCAGCCCTCTCCATGTTTTCAGCATCCCAGCTGAATCTCTGAGACTTTCTAGTGTATTTACGAACCATTCTGAAAAATAAAGATGGAAATGTAAGCACAATTATTTCGAAATCTCTTACTGGGGCATTATGGGACACTTGCCTAGTTCTGCTGCCTGTCATGTTTTGTAGCTATTTTTTATAAAAATGGTCTAGAATTTCGTATTTCAGTAATTTCACACCGAATACTTGTCACTCGTGTGCTCTTAAAATTTTGTTTTTACTATGGGGCATTACGGGACAGTGTCTCCTCGTGCCCCCCACTAGATGTCCCATTATGCCCCAATCCATGTCCTAATTTCAGCCGAGCCTCATTCTGAAATCGTGGTGATCGTCTAACCACGACTTGCTGTGGGACAAAATAAGCACCGGTATTTCATATTTACATGCTCAAATCGATATGACTACTGTGACAGATTCAACACAACAGAAAAGCATCCCACTACGAATAAACATTTAGGTGCCCACCAAAACATCGTAATCATAATGTATCATTCTGTGACATCCCCCTTCTTGGGAAAAGGAAATCACTGTTCACTGTTGTAGTGCCATAATGTTCATAAGTAACACATACTATCATAATGTCCATAAAGTCACACTTGGAACATACACAATTCAAGAACTATTGAAAACACTAACATCACTAGTAAACGAATTAACTATGGTGGGGCCAGAGGTTACTAGCACATAGCCCACATACTTCAACTGGTCTTTACCACCAATTGTACATGTCACACAATACACACTACTGCAAATTGTAGTCACTGTACTTAGCAGGTAGCCTGACGTTGCGCCCACTCCTTGTGCGCGCTGGTGACCTTGGTGGAGCCGTGACTTGCTTGGGCACTTGGGGCTCCACTGGTGGTGCTGCTGGTCGCTGCACTTGCACCTCATCTCGTGGGACTGGCACAATATACTCGGAGACTGTCTCCGGCATGACAACAGGTGGTGGCTCCTTGGTGCTCATTAAATCCCTGCGGTTCCTGCGTAGCACCTGGCCGTGTCCATCTGTGATCTGGTAGGAACGTGGCTCGCCGCACCTCTGTGTGACCACGGCTGGTTCCCACTCACTCCCCCGATGTACTCTGACCACTTCCTGATCTCGGAGGCTCGACAGCGGCTTCGCTGTTCGGTCGTAGTATTTCTTCTGGCGCTGCTGACGCTCCTGCAGCTCCTGCTTGGACCCTACTATCTTAGGCTTCAGCATATCTGGATGCGTCGGCAACTTGTCACGCAACATTCTGTTCATCAGCAACTGTGCTGGTGAATACTGAAGTCCTGAAATGGGCGAGTTACGATACTCTAGCAACGCCAAATACATGTCCTTTCCTTCAAGGCTTGCCTTTCTTAGCAACTGCTTCAGGGTTTGCACTGTCCTCTCACTGAGGCCATTAGACTGTGCATACGTAGGGCTTGATGTCGTCACCTTGATACCCCAGGATTGCCCAAACTCCATGAACTCTCTGCTCCCATATGGCATGTTATCACACATCACTTCCTCTGGTATGCCATGCCTAGCATAAATACTTTTCATGTGCCTAACGACAGAGCTGGCCGTTTTGTCATCTAGCAGTGCAATTTCTGCATACTTAGAGTAGTAATCTACTACCACCAAATAGTCACGGCCTTGGAATGTCATAATGTCTGAACCAACCTTTTGCCATGGCCTGTCAGGTGCCGGATGTGGCATCATAGGTTCACTCTGCTGCTTCCTGCGATACTGTAAACAAATCGCACACTTGGCCACCATATTATCAATATCCTTGGGCATCCCAGGCCAGTAGATAACCGCTCTGGCCCTCTGCTTACACTTCTCCTCTCCAAGGTGACCCTCGTGTATCCTTGCTAGCATCTCCTTGCGTAGACTCTGTGGCACAATTATCTTCTGACTTTTGAACAGAATTCCTTCCAATTCATGCAGCTCATCTCGGATATTCCAGTACTCCACTAGACGCTGGTCCACTGCCGATTTGGCATCAGGCCATCCTGACCTGATAGTTTGCTTCAGCGCCAAAAGCTCTTCATCAGTACCCTGTCTGATCTCCTCGAGCCGCTGGTCTGACGCTGGAATTGTAGACATGAATGCGCAAACCATTATCTCCGCCTCTTCAGCCACTCCATCAATAGGCTTGCCTTTAAAAGGTTGTGACGCTCGGGACAGGGTGTCTGCCACATACATTTCCTTGCCTGGTGTATACTGCACATGCAGTGTGTACTTCTGCAGCTGCAACATCATGCGCTGCAAACGTGGAGATGCCCTGCTCATAGGCTTGCGAAGTATTATTTCCAATGGCTTGTGATCCGAGAGCACTGTTGTCTCCTTCCCATAGATGTAACAGTGGAACTTTGCACATGCAAAGCATATCGCCAACAACTCCTTCTCTATCTGCGCGTAGTTGACCTCAGCACTTGTGAGTGTACGTGATGCATATGCGATGGGCTGCCCGCCCTGCATCAGACATGCCCCCAGTCCCGACTGGGAAGCATCCGCTTGTATCGTACACGTCTGATTCACGTCGTAGTACTGTAACACCGGGGCTGATATCAGTGCTGATTTTACAGCATCCACCGCTGCCTGATGTTCTGGCTGCCACACAAATGCAGCACCCTCTTTCAGCAATCCTCTCAGTGGTGCTGTGATATCGGACTCGTTGGGAATGTACTGGGTCAGGTACTTCACCATTCCCAACAGGCGCTGTAACGCTTGCTTGTCCACCGGGGCGGCCATCTTGGCTATGGCCTCGACTTTGGCTGGGTCGGGCCTGAGCCCTGCTGCTGAGATAATGTCGCCCATGTACATCACCTTGCTGACCTTGTACTGGATCTTGCCTGGGCTGAACCTGACATTCTTGTCTCGCGCCCTGTCCAGCACTCTCAGAAAAGCATCATCATGCTCATCATCATTCTCTCCAGCAATGATGAGGTCATCAGCAATAACATATACATTGCTGATGTCACCAAATGTCTGATCATTTCTCTGCTGTAGAACCTCACTAGCAGAACAAATCCCGAACGGCATCCTAAGGAACCTTTTGCGTCCCCATGGAGTGTTAAACGTGCAGTAGTAGCTGGACTTTTCTCCTAGCACCACGTGCCAGTATGCATCCTTCATATCTATAACAGTGAAGATCTTCTTACCAGCCAACCTGCTGCGCACATCATTGGGTGTGGGGATGACGTACCTCTGCCTCTTAATAGCTTCATTAAGAGGCTTGGGATCCAGGCAGATCCGTATGGTCCCGTCCTTCTTGTCTGTAATCACCAAGTTGTTTACCCAATCTGTGGGTTCCTCCACGCCTGCGATGACTCCCGCTCGTTCTAACTTTTCCAGTGCCGTTTTCAGCTTCTCTCGACGGGCGTATGGCACTGTACGGCTGGGCTGAACCACAGGTATGGCATCCTGTTTCAGCTCTATGTTGTACTTCTGGCTGTATTGCCCCAATCCATGAAACACATCCTGATATACATTCAGGATTTCCTCCTTGGAACTTGGTGCTCGCTGAGCTACGTCGACACGTTTGACCAGACTGAGGTCCTCACATGCCTCTCTGCCAAGGATGTTTAGTTTCTCACTGGTAACATAGAATAGCATCGTCTGCTCCTTGTCCTTGACCTTGACATCAAGGAAGGCAGCCCCCTGTGGCCGTATCCTGCCCTGACCGATGCCCTCCAGGGTGGTCTTGGTCTGAGCCAACTGCTCCAGTTTCTGCCCTGCCTGCAGGTATGCCTCACACGAGACGACATTAGCATCTGCTCCTGTGTCCAACTTCATAGACACCACCGTGCCGTCGATGACCACGTCCTCATGCCACCGTGATGTCAGATCACCTATATATAGCTGACCAACAAATAAGTTCTGTGACACTACTTCTTCTACCTGTGACACTTGGACTGCTTTAGGTTTTGGTTGCCCAGCCTTACACTTTTGTGCAAAATGGTGTAACTGCTTGCACCTTGCACATGTCTTGCCATATGCCGGGCACTTCCCTTTAGGATGATCCTTACCACAATATTCACAATCCTTTACCGTGACTGGTGTGAAACTCTTTGGCTTTGTAGATTGGCCTTGTTGTTTGCCCTTGTTCCAGGTTCTGTTCTTGGACCTACGCACCTCGTGTACCTGGGCAGCACCGGCTGATGCTGGTGATGACATGGCCTGCATCTGGACCTTGCTGGTCTCTGCAGCTCTACATATTTCCAGGGCTTTATCTAGGGTTAACTTTGGCTCCCTCAGAAGTCTCTCCTTTACTCTGGTATCCCTAGCCCAAATACGACTTTATCTCGTATTATCAAGTCTCTCTGGTCACCATACTCACAGGATGGGGCTTTGGTCTTTAGGTCTGTGACCCACTGGTCAAAGGGCTCTTCCTTCATCTGATCCCTTTGCCAGAACTTGTACCTCTCAAATACCACATTTTTCCTAGGCTCACAGTACAAGTCAAACTTCTCAAGCACTTTTTTATACTCCTTGATATCATCAGCTGGATCATACACAAATGTAGCATGAATCTCTTGGGCCTCTGCCCCAGCAACATGCAACAAAATTGCTACTTGGGTCTCACCCTCCTTCTTATTCAGTTCTGTAGCCTTGTAGTAGGTGACAAACTGCTGTTTCCATTTATACCAGGTGGCACTGACATTACCTTGTGAGAAGTTCATTGGTGGAGGGGGTTTTAAGCCATCCATTCTCACTGTTCCTTATGCTGCAATCCAGAGATTAAACTCACAAAGATCCCATTTTCCTGACACCATGTGACAGATTCAACACAACAGAAAAGCATCCCACTACGAATAAACATTTAGGTGCCCACCAAAACATCGTAATCATAATGTATCATTCTGTAACAACTACCGATCTACGATCATCACGAAGTATTGTTGACTCATTGTAACAAAAAAATTATAATGGCGAAATTCGATTAATGCGGAATTTTTTAGCAAAATCCAGCCAAGCAGACGACTCACCTCATTCAAAATCTCCGCTGTCAAAACGTATCCCGCGAGAAGCGATCACGCTGCCATCTGACGGGAAGCAAAAAAGTTACGCGAGTGTCTCGTTGTGCCCCACGTCCCATCATGCCCCGCCTTCCCTTATATATAAATATATAAATATATATATATATATATATATATATCGAACATGCGTATAAGACAACCAATATATTTTATATCAAATACAATACAATCAATCATTTGACTACCTGAAATTAGCACAAATGAAACATCTTTCTAGGAACTAAAATCTGAAATTCGTATTTACCACCAAAATCAAATTGCTGCTCTTGATGCTTGACTAGGTATCGTGTTAGACTGAGTATTAAGAACCAAATGAATACCAGTCATTTCCGAATTACATGTTCAAACCCAAATGACATATCCCTTACGGTTGCATATAATTTTGACAAGTACTTTGTATAAATCATGGCAAACAATGCTAGCAGACATCTTCAATCATCTTTACAGGACATGACATGCAATATGTTTTGAATGAATTGATAATCTCATATAAAGGTTGAGCAAATTTCCCAATATCCACAAGCACAACATAACCTGTGAAATAAAAGGATCTTCCTATAAATGAAGGTTATATGTTATTGGCATAAGGGAAATGTAACTGGCTTTAAACTGGTGCGTGACTAGATGGTGTACGACAATCTATATAAAAAACCTGCAAAACCTTGCACCAAATATAACTTCGCCGCCAAACCACTTCCTATCCAGACTTATGTAATATGTTGTTTCCTTTTGACTATTTATAATAAGCCCTGGCAAATGACAAACATGTTCAATAAATTTGATCAAACCCCCGGGGGGTCACTTAAGTGTATGGAGGTGGTATACGTGTGCAGCGTGACGGGGTATGTTTTTTCGTCCTCTCGGGTTGTACGACGGGTTTTGTTGGGCCCCGGACTTGTACGACGGGGTATATTTTCCAGCTGCAATCTGTACGACTGGGTATTTTTTGGGCTTCGTGTTGTGCGTTGGGGTATGTTTTTATCTTTCCATCTGTACAACGGGTTCAATAATATATTTTGTTTCGGTATGTCAAGATTTCGTTCCGGGATTTCCCACCGATCGTTGATAATGCAAATGCAATGAATGGGTCCCTATGTGACGCGCCGAAATTACTACGTCATTCTTGTCACAGGCGCCAACATATCTGATTTATGATGATTAAGCATCAAAGCCACATACCCCATTTTAACATCGTACGACGGGTTATTTATTTACAGCTCGGATGTGAGAGACCGAAAGTAGCAAACAGTGCGGAGCTGTCAGAGGCGGAGTTTCTTTGCCTACCCATCTATGGGCCAATGCTCAATAGCTCCGTTGAGCGCAAAGGCTATCAAAAATTTAACTGTGTTTGGACCACGTGTAGGCTTGCAGCTTTAGGTTGCGTGGTCTCCTAATGAAAATTTCAGAACAATCAATGGTGCATGTTAGTCTGTGTCCCAGACTCCAGGGGTTCCGCTACGCTTCTCGCCCCTGAATAGCAGTAACATGTGAGCAGGGCCCGCAGCCAACAGGCTAGGGGACCTTGACTAGGTGCATGTGAGCGTTGGGTAGCCAGTGGGGGGGGGGGGGGGGGGGGGTTCGAACGAACTGCCCACTTTGCCCAGAAAGGTCCGCATTTTTGTATATATAGATATATCGTGTGTCGATGGTGCCTTTGATTATGGTCTTATAGCCGCATCAGTACGAGCCAGGAGAAAGGTCCACAATTGAGGGGAAAAGACACCCCCCCCCCCACTAAATATCCTGGCTACGGGCCTGTAAAGCTTGTCTTACATCTTTACGCGCAGTAAATCAGAGGCTTCAGTTCAATGGCCAGGAATTTCACCCAGGTGTTGATAATTGCCGATCACGTTCCACTAGATATGTTGTACAGGTCTGCAAGAAAAGCATTGGACAGGTCCAGTCGTAGTTTCATCATAGCCAGCGTCATTTCATCCAGAGCAGAGAGCTTTCCTGTTGGGCCACTTCTTTTCGGTGTTGCAGTGAAGGCTCTGTGGACTTTATTTGAGACAACTTTTTTGTCCCCACTCCAGTACTTTAATTTGGGTTCTAAATATTGAAAAAGGTCAAAGAAATTCTGTCTGGACGGCAAGTCTGTCCATCCACGAAATGCCACGAACAAATGCTGTCCTAGTCAGATGGAGTCCAGTTTTTACCCGTCTTTTCGTTTTTACGATTGACAGCTTTGATCCACTTAGCCCGCATTTGTTGATCACGACGCTGGGTAGGAAAAGAGTGCAAAGGGAAAGGGTGCGGGCAAGTGCAACCAGCCGACCAATAATTACATTGGTGGCTTTCACAAAATGTTTTCTTCCAACGATTAAGTCGATAATTGCTATTGCCACAACCAACAATTGCGCAAATTCGACCCATTTTCTAATTATAGTGGATCACTTGACTTGTGTACTTCAGAATTGTCTTGTATTAATGGACACCAGACGTGGAGTTGGAGTGGAATGATTTTGTGTTATTTGATGCTGATTATATACTCTCAGCTGGTAGGCCATAGGACTGCATTACGCTATGCTATGTTCAGTTTGCAAGTTGTTACGTCTTTAACCGCAGCTGTAACAGCATTTGGAGCTTTATTTTGAGGTTGTACTTCAAAGTGACGCAAGTCTTTGTGCCAGGACGGGATCAGCAACGGTTTTGACATTCAACATATAAGCTTTCAAGACTTGTGATCGACTCAAAGTGAAGCGAACCATACACGGCCAGGACTGGAGCAGCAATGGTTTTGATCATACCTATACCAAGCCAAAGTGAGAAAAGGGAACCATTTACACACCAAATCCTCTGAAAAAAGACCCATTCATATACAATTTTTTTAAAAGGGCACCAAACTCCTTATATATATATGTATATCAGTTCCACACAAAAATTGTTATATATATACATAACTCAATATATATATATATCAATTAAACTATATACATATATGTATATTTGTGCATATATATATATATATATATGTATATATGTGTATAAGTTACACACAAAATAGTTATATATACATAACTATATATACATATATGTATATATATTTATTTATATATATATACATAACTATATATATATATGTATATATATTTAACTATATATATACATTTATTTATGCGTATATATTTATATATATATACTTATATATAAATATGCACATGTTCATACTAATATATATATATATATATATATATATATATATATATATATATATATATATATATATATATATATATATATCATATATATATATATATATATATATATATATATATATATATATATATATATATATATATGATATATGTATATATTCAGGTTTGTTGTAAATATCTTATCTTATCTTGTTATAAAACTGTACAGAAGATTGTGAGAATTGTCTTTTCCTTATCTCCCCAATATTCTCAGTTGGGTTCTTGCTGGTGCTGTTAGTGTACCAATATTGCTTGATCATGTTTATAAACACCATACCATGCTAAAGACAATAATTCATTTGAGATAACCCAAAACTCTTTATTTCTTTTCCCAACATATCTCCAATCACCATCATTACAATACTATATATATATGCATATATTCACATCTGCCTTTCTACCAACAATAAATGCATGTACCAGACATTTTATTTAAAAATCAACAAGATGGGGAATAAATGCATTTTTTTTATTTCAATGGTGAAATACCACAACAAAACTCTTATATACTGGCCAGAAGGTGAAACGCCACAAAGTTTTGCAGTACTTTGGTCATATAGTCGTTCCTGCCAACAAAATACATAAAATGCTGTTAAATCTATCCATTTCCCAATTTTTGGTAGCATTAAAATATTCCGTGTATAATATTCAAGTCATAGAGAAAATAAGAGAAACATGGAGCTGATATCACAAAGAAAACCATATGATATTTTACCATTGTAAATTAAAACACCATGAAGTGTTTGTTTGATTCCAACTATTCACACTTAAGCACACATGTGTTATTGCCATTGTTCCAATAGGGACTTCAGAGAATCAAACATGAAGGTGAACTTATTCAGAGGTACAGGGACATTGTAGCACTTCTCAACACGGCAAATATTAGTATACAGCCTGTAAAAATGCATCAGTGCATGGTGTAAAAGACCATTGGCCATAAAACTCATTTGGATGCTCAATGGAAATATTTTAATTGAAATCAATAACAAATAATTACGTGACCATCTACAATCAACCCCCATATCATAAATACAACGCGCAACAATATCAGATACAAATATCAGTGCCACCTGAAGAGCTAGGTCGATAAAACAGTTCATCGAAGGTCAGTAACCCATCATGGAGAGCTATAGAGGACATCCCCCCACCCAAAAAAAAAATCCCATCAACTATGGATAGCCCACTATGTTAGGGGATAGGAGTCAGATAAATAGCTCATCAAAGGTGGATAGCCCATCAAGAGGAGGGATAGGAGTCAGAAAAATAATTTGTTCAAGGTGAATAGCCAACCATGAGGAGGCAAAGGAGTGAGAAAAAAGATTTAAGAAGGTACAGGAGCCAGAAGAATACTAGATTCAAGATGGATTGCCCACTATGATATGGTACAGGAGTCAGAAAAATAGCTTATCAAAGGTGTAAAGCCCACTATGAGATGGTACAGGAGTCAGAAAAATAACATCAAAAGTGGATAGCCCACTATGAGATGGTAGAGGATTCAGAAAAATAACTTATCAAAGGTGGATAGCCGACTATGAGGAGGTAGTCAAGGTCCCCTAGCCCCTTGGCCGCGGGCCCTATTTACATGTTAATGATATTCAATAGTCTCGCCAACGAGGGCGAAAAGCATAGCAGAACACCTGGAGTCTGGGACGCAGAATAATGAGGAGGCATAGGGGTCAGAAAAATCAATAGTGGATAGCCCAGTATGAGGAGGTATAGGAGCCAGAAAAATAGCCCAACAAAGGTGGATAGCCCAGTATGAGGAGGTATAGGAGCCAGAAAAATAGATCAACAAAGGTGGATAGCCCAGTATGAAGAGGTACAGGAGCCAGAAAAATATTATATTCAAGGTGGATAGCCCATTATGAGGAGGTATAGGAGCCAGAAAAATACTATATTCAAGGTGGATAACCCACTATGAGGAGGTGTAGGAGTCATCAAAGGCTGGTGATTAGTTGCCAATTATATAGGCTGTGGCAACGTTTCTTGATTCTTTAATTTAAAAGCTTACCTTTCTTCCCCCTTTTATGATGTCAAAGCTTCATGCAAACAGCAATCAATGCAAGTCCTCACCTACACAAATGAATATCTCTTAACATTCACACCTGCACATATGTGTATCAGTATATTAATAAATAAACTTACATAAATGTATATATATGTATATATATATATATATATATATATATATATATATATATATATATATATATATATATATATATATATATATATATATATATATATATATATATATATATATATATAGTATAGTAGTATATTTCCCCCCCTTTTAGAGATTTGGCAACCGGCTGATATACGATGGACATAGCTACCACCTTCGAAAGCATGGGCATACTAAGTGAGAAGAGTATTGCACTGCATCTCTTGTTGGAAAACGCCTGCGAGGACAACCTGCTCTCGGACATATCCAAGGTGGACTATCTAGCCGGAAACTTAGGGCCAACGCTTTTGCAGCCGCTGGAGGGGCTTCCCCTTTTCGTTGACGACATCTATGTTTTTGGCTATAAGCGGCAGGAGGAGTGCGTAGAGGTTGGAGGGTTGCTCCAATGCAGCACGGGAGAGGAAGGCAGCGCCAAACAGATCTATGCCTACGTCGACAACGCAGTGAAAGATCTTCTAGCGTCCTCAGGAAAAAAACAAACAATCGACACAAAGCTAGTCCACACCATCCGCGCAAAAGTAGAGGGGGGATCAATCCGCAGCACCATTGCCTGCATCGAGCGAGATACCGACAACCGAGCAAAAAAGGACTGGATGGAGTTGCACCCCGACACACCGGTAGCCGGATACTTTTTCGCCAATATTGTGGTCTCCGAGATCCCCATAGATGACCTCTAGAAGGCTCTCCCAGCCATGGAACGAAGACTGCAGGCAATGGGCTATGGGCTCTACTGCGTGGACTTCTCTGGGGTCTTGGATAGACGTGCCCTGGAAGAGCACCTGTGCAACAACCACGCCTTCTGCATGCAAGGAGAGACTGGGAGTCGGGTGCACAGCCCCTGGGAGACCGACCAGCCATGCATCCTCGACAACACCGCCAGCGTAGGAAAACACGTCTGCACCTGGATGCACACGTACGGTGGATACACGGTACGAACCAAGCTATACAACAAGGTCGTCCCCAACTTCTAAGCTGGAGAGGTGCAAGAAACAATGGGTAGCCACCTCGCAGGCTATGTAGACTGCCCCAACGACCACCTGTGAAAAACCTTCGACGTCCAAGAACGAGGCTGCACGCACATCAAGGTCTCGGTCTACACCTTCCCCAGCCACTCCACCGACGTAGGAAGCATTGTCGTCCAGAAGGCCTTAGACCTAGTTGGCCCCATGGGGACGGACACCTTGACCTTCGTCGTGCAGCCGCCCAAGAAGCAGTTGGAGAATCTGGCAAAGGGCCTGGACCACACCCTAGTCCTATCCAACAGGAAGCACCGAGAGATCTTCGTAGCCTGGTACGCCCACACCGAAACCGGGAGAATTGCAGGGGTCTGCATCCGGCCCACCAAAGCCAAAGTGGAGAAAGAGCAGAGCTGGGAACGGGCCGTCCTATGGGCTATGGGGGACTTTGGGTTCCGAAACTGCCCCATATTTCAGGTGGACATCCTCGGGACCTACGAAAACGTGATAGAGCTGGGGCCACTCCGGTGCTACTACAATAGCCCCAATGCAAAAACCATCCTAGCAGGCTGCAAGAAACCGACCGCCCTACGTCCCAATGGGCGGGAGATAGATGAGTGGCTGCACCCGATGGAGTATGTCTCTTAGGTGTGGAGGAAAAAGAAGACAAGCGCCATTGGTGTAGAAACCTCTACCAACCCAGTCCAGGAAATAGAAACAATCAGAACCATCTCCGCCCTCTCCACCTGGGACCACGCCAAGAGGTTAGAGAAGATCCTGGACGCCCAGAGCGCAGAAGAGTGGAAGCGGGCAGCCTGGGACTGAACCAAGGATATAGGGGCACTACGCCAGGAGGAGCTGGACACCTTTTCCAGAGTGGCGCAGGAACAGAGGGCCTACAAGGAGGCGTCCGAGAAAACCAAGACCCAAGTATACGCTGCACTGGAGGGCCCTACGCACCGGATAGTCAGCGGGGCAAAGTACAAAATCTTGGGGCGCAAAAAATCTCTCTATACTTCCCGAGTAGTGGTCCTCCGCACCGACACAGACAGCGAGGAGCCACACGTTGTCTGGGCCACAAAAGGACTAGAGCGGATCCTCGAGAAAATGGAGCAGTACTTCAAGATAGGAGAGAGCAAGCGGAAAACCCAGCGAGAGGCCCAGAAAGGACAAACCTACTGGCTGCCCGCCAGCAATGCAACGCTGGAGGTTGCGGTCCACCCAGCAAAAGAATTTCGAAAACCAGGTGGGGGGGGAAAATATCCTGGAACCCCATAGAGCTGTTCTGGGCCCAGGACCACTCCCACCTGAAAGAACTCCAGCAGATGGAAAACGACTTCGAAAAATACACTGCCGTAGTTGCCAAGACCTTCCTCTCCATGGTACAGACCCCTCCCCTATGAGAGCAGTAACAGGTGCTATCGCTTGAGCCAGGAGAGTACACCACCACCCGCTACAGCATGGCCATCTCCCGCAACGTTCCAAAGCCAATCCTCTTCCTCTGGCTGGGGGAGAACAGCGAGCCGGCCCCCGGGGCAGAAGAGGTCCCTGCCTATGGGCACTTCCTGGCACAGGAGGTTGCAAGGCTTGGAGGTCTGGAAAACATTCGAGCGCCCATGCTGTGTAGGCTGGCAGGAGAAAGGACAACACCACAGAAGAAGAAGGTCCGGTTGTTGGCCCTAGCGCCCATGCAAAGCAATCTTGTCCTACCAACGCCCTAGAAAGACGACGAACCGAACCGACCCAGCCCACAGAGCCTTCCGAGGAAGTGCACCAGTGCTGCGTGCTAGTACGCCACATCACCCCTACGCCACATCACCCCCTCTAGTACATAGAAACGGGCGGCCACAGTACCCAACAACATAGATCTCTCCCAGCCCTACCCGCCTCCATTTTCCAGCTGGGACAACACCAACCACGGCGGCCTTTTTCCACAGGGGTTTGCAAAAGTGGACAGATCGTCCTCATCTAGAATCTCCCTCTGCAACCTAGATTTGCGGTACTTGTCCATGATTTCGGGAAAGTTGGAGAACCTTGACGGGATACCTCTTTTCCACTCCATATATACCCTTGGTTCAAATGTCTATATGGGCGTGCACTTCCCGCATAGGCTGTCCCGAAGCAATCCGACTGGGTGGGGGTGGCTGGGTGGGTGTGGGTGGGCTGGTTGGGTGGTAATTCGATATAGAGCCAAGGTCTTGGGAAGAAACACTATGCCACCCGCAGAACATCTCTCCGAAGAAGCAGGGCAAGCCCTACGTGCAGACAAGGGAAGAATCTCCTTTGCTGCCGCGAAAAAGAAGTATGGCATCGGGTCCACTAGGCTATCTAGAATATGAGCAACAGAGGGGCCAGCTATCTCTATGGAGGACTCCAACCCAACCAAGGCTTCCACAGACAACGAAGACGATGGAGGCCAACAGATTGCCCTTCTTCCCACCAACCAGGTGGACAACGTACTGGCAAGGCAACAGATCGCCCGTTTTCCGCCTATCGGGTATACCACACCTACCTAGGCGCTCCTAGTGTGTACGACTTCTACCAGGCTATTTCCCATATCGCCGAAAAAATCGATACGATTGGCAGCCAGGTAGACGATGTGGTGGAGGCCAAAAATATCGATACAATTGGCAACGATTTGGTGGAGGCCGATACACTTGGCAACGATTTGGTGGAAAAGGAAGAAGAAAGGGTGGAGGAAGAGGATACCAGCATCCAAAGCTATGGGGGCATTGCAACCTTCCTTGGTTGGTGGATTGGGAAGTATACAGTACAGACCCCGATGCAAAATTCGTGCATCCTCGTACCACGACAATAGTGGAAAAACTAGCCAAGGCAAGACCTAGGGACGATCCTTTCTATAAGGAGTAGAAAAAGCTCTGTAGCCCCAGCAAGGGCCTGGTTATGGGAGGCCTGGGTCTGGTGGCTGCCCGGCGAATAAAAAGTAGCCATAAATTTGGTAGCAATGTTGTCCCCGTCCGCCTTTATAAAACTTAGTCTGTTGGAAATATGTTTGCTGGCTGGTTGGATATACGGGGTATGGGCGATTTGCTTTGGTGGATGGAGGTGGTCCCAAGAACGTCCCCCCCCGGCGCCAGAATCCCTATTACATATACTACTATATATACATGTTTATATACATTTACATATATATATATATATATATATATATATATATATATATATATATATATATATATATATATATATATATATATATATATATATATATATATATATATATATATATATATAAGTAATATATGTGTGTGTAGGTGTATGTGTGTGTGTGCGTGTGCGTGTATTCACCATCTTCTGGGATTATATTACCATGAGGCAGAGTTACTCCAATTAACAGAACTTTCAAAAGCAAGGTACCATATCGCTCATTTTCAATATTGGGTCAAACATTCCATATGGAATTTTTTTCCTCTGTAGGAACACGATGTGACCGGCATAATCATGCCTGGCTAAAGTGTCACTGTAAAACAAAGGCACCAAAACAAACAAATATATATTTTTTATCAGGTGTAAACAGCAATTTACATACAGACTTCAAAAGGACTAACCAATTTTCAGTGGCTCTGAGCAGTTGAGGAACTTGGTCTTTTAGAATTTCATCCAGCTGTATATATTATCAAATTAGAATAACTCAGACAATGCGATGTCAAATTATTGTACATTTGCAATAAGTGGAACTTACTGCATGATCTAAGAAAGATTGTGAGACGACAGTGCCTCCTATTAGCAAGCTCTTATCAAGGCACAATTCCAGTGCCAGTTTTCGGTAAAGATAACATAGGTTGGGGCGGGAAACCGCTCCAGCCGCATTGGTAAACGTTATCGCATAAGTGCTTATCATTCCTCCTTGCAAGGGAAGAGGCTGGCCCAATTGTATCCCGCGTAGATAGGGTCAGGTGACCAGCGTGCTTTTGTCTTTCGGAATTAGATTTCAACGACATCACATCACTTGTTCTCTGTTTCCGAACCCCTCCCACCCTTCCCGTTTTTCAATGCCATCCCACCTTTTGGTACATGCTTTCCTTTAGTTTTGTCATTTAACACTCACTGTGTAATATGTATGTCTGTACATGTATAGGTATATCAATTAATCCTATCTGTATCATGACCAATTAAAGTAGCATTATCCTGCGTTGTGTAACCTGCCCTAGACATATCATAGTTATGTATCTCACTTATTGTATCAACATCATACATATACCTTTACCTGTCAAACAATCATAACGTTACTATACTTGTAATCATTATCTGCCTCATTGTAATACTGGTAATTGATTTGTACTGTACATGCACTCAGGGATTACTCTATTGTATTCTATTATGTAATACCGAATATTTCACGTAGGGTTTTTGAACCATGATTTACACAATGTGCTACTTGAGAATTATTTCTAAAATAAAATTAATATGTTTACCCAAACATTGCTGTCACTCGACTCCTTCACAAAATGAGGCAACTTACATTGAAAGGTGACAGTTTTCTGCTTTTCCATGTTCTCTGCTATTATAACAAATTGCCATTGGGAGTTAAGTTAAATAACAAATAGGGTATTGCATATCTCCACAGTTGTTGTGTTAGGATAACTCAATTTATGCATGGGGTGATGTACCCATTGACATTATCTGCGCGCTGTGAAAGGGGGAACAACACCTGAGGAATCACTGTCAGAATCACTGGTTATTCGTGATCTGGTGGTGGTTTGTGACACAAGTTATTCAATCGAAGGTCATAAAAAGGTCTCTCCTACCATCAAGTTAGTACTCTCTGGCCTCAAATAAATGGTAATTGGATGGGCTATGCAATTGATATTCTGCCATAAACAAGCAATTATATATTTTTTAAGTAATTCCAGCTTGTGCTAAAAGAGTAAGCTGAAGGTGCTGTTCCTTTATTTTACACATTGATTACTTCATGGGCCCCTTACTGACTAGTTAATTTATAGACATATACGTTCATCATTGATAAAGCACATGCAGCATTACCTCACAGCTTGGTCCCAAGAATTCCTCTGGTACCTCTCCGCCTTTCTGCTGGCCAATGCACTCTGGGTGATACCACTGGCACGGCAATATGTCACACTGTTTTCTTTAAATATCATATGCTTTCGCGGAAAATCGCAAACTTTTAAAAAGTTAGCTCATATGGAACTACAGCAAGACACAGCTCATCATTATCCGCAGAATCCGTCTTAGAATAGTTTTTAATGATAGCACATTAACAGATTACTTTACTATCTTAAATATATATTTATGGGAGTGGTATAAAAATATTTTGATCTAATTTCCCTACTCGTGTGTATCATTTGAAGCCATTCTGATTATGTGAAGAAAACTGTAAAAAGATGCCTACATTCTTCACAGTTGCCTGATGCTTCCCTGACCACAATCTTTGTCGGCCTTCAACCGCAACTCCAATTAATTACTTGACTTACCTCAAGAGTCAAGCTATTTAGCACCATTGTGTGCCTGTACACCATCCTAGTAGTTTTTTCCAACACATTATTTAACCTTTGGCTAGTAAAATAGCTAACCAGCGTTAATACCTGCAAATATTCAGCATATAGTTCATGTGTATGCCATGGAGATAGGAAGAGGATAATGTTTGCAGTGTGTAGGTTGGGGGTCATACCAATGGCCTCCATAACCACACACGAGTAAATAACAAGATCAGCGGTACCAAGGTTTTAGCCAGGATTCCTAAACTGTCCGTCCTAACCTTACTACCCACCCCGCAAACGGCCCACCATTGGAAATGTGCGCTGTGTTAAATTCTAATTGGATTGCTCATCAACTGCAAGCTGCTGAAGTTTTAGTGCAGGTGTAAAACTGGTGCTTTCTTGTATCGTATAATCATAGACTTTTCTGGAACTCAAATGCAGGGTTAGTTTCAAAAGCTAGCTAGCTATATCTCAAAAATCATGTTGGGACGTTATTGGATCGGGAAATAATATACACCGAAGCGCTGTACAAGGATGTTCCCGACAGTCCGCATGACGTTTACTTGCGCGATCACACGATCGCAGTAATATGTGTTGGGACGTTCTATGAAAAAAAGTTAGACCAAGACGTAGGTTTGTGATAAATGTAACTAATTTAAAGTAAGTGATTTTCTCAAAGATATACAATACAATATATACAATCTCTGATTTTCTTATGCAAACCAGCAGTGCAGGCCGCAGTCTTGTCCGCTCCAATCGGCAATGTTTTATTGCGAAGAAAAACACCAGCCTCCTAGTTTACTCATTTTCTTACGAACTTCAAATATATCGTGTTTCATTAAAAGAACTATAATAAAACCAACATGACAAGGGGCATTGTTTGTGACACATGATGAAGCTGTGACGTTCTTTCTTCAACATTGTAGAGTTATGAAGTCTGGAAGCTCGAGTGGGCGGGCGGGAGTAGGTGTTGCAGATCTTATGGTTAAATTACAGCCCGCCGTATTTTAAAATCACTCGTCCAATGGGAGACCGCGTTGCGGTTTTCTCCGAGAGGTGGCGGCACAGAGCAATGCGGTCCCAAGCTCGACCGGAAGTTATCAGGTTATGCGCTTACATCGCGGTTTACGCGTAAATACAAAAGATTCATTTTCATTTTGCTTCACTTCGACGAATAAAATTTCTCGCTCTACGTCACGCGGTCATGAGATATTTGATGGTGACGAAATTTAGGGTAAATCTGTCACTGTCAATGCGCTGTGCGTAGCGGACGAGCATCATCTCCGAAACGCTGTGAAACGAGCCGACCTGCAACGGACAACTGGCCAAGTCAAGATCAAGGAGACCCAGGTATATAGTCTTCTAGGCCACTTTTTCTACGTACAAGAACCGTAACACAATGAAGGTGACGGTGGGTGCTACACCAGGAGGCCTTGTGTCCTATGTGTCTCCCCCATATGGCGGCGCAACCAGTGACAGGCAGGTGATGGAAAGGAGCAAACTACCAGAAATGTGTGACCAGGGTGACTAGGTAATGGCTTTGTCATGCAGGACTTATTTGCTCCTTATGATGTCACCGTAAATAAACCAACCTTTTTCAGTAAGAAGAATCAGCTGACAGGGGAAAGTGGTGTAGAGAGACCGGAAGATCTCCAGCAAGAGGGTGCACATTGAGCGGATAATAGGATTGGGAAAAACCTTCAACATCTTGGTGGAACCTATGATCCACTGTGAGGTCCAAATTTCCTCTGACATATTCTTTGTTTGTTATATGTTATGTAACTTTCGGCAGTGCATCGTCCCCACAACTGCCTAAGGTGAAGTTTAGTTTTGTGAAAAGTGACTGTGTATGTTTTTAAGTCTATCCCACTCAGGGTGTGATATTATATGAATCTCAATAAAAGGTGATATGCAGTAATCGTTTTTTTACCATGTGCCTTATAATGTAATCTTTAATAACCCTACACGTGAATACTGTTGAAAAAAAATTCACCCTGTTCATGTTTGTCCCTTTAATTGAATACAAAACCACAACCACGTCCTGTGGAACCCCCAATGGGTTAATTGTTTATAATTCAATTAAAACACTTTGTACTTTTCAAGTTTCAAGAGTTAATTATACATTCTACTACATGCAATATGCAGGTAAATGATTCCTTAAAGAAAAAAGAAATCAGTGCACAAGATTACTCAGTAAGAGAAATTGTGAAAAAACATTGAATCAAGTATAGCATCTTTGAAATAGTCCCTGAAAAACACCTCTAACTTTGAAATCATAGTAGTAATAAACTCATCGTCACGGGTAACTGGAACAATCTCCGTACTCTGAGACGTTAACACCACAAGATGACAAAGATGACTGTTCGTGCAAAACAACTGGCCCTGAATTTGGTAATAGTAGTCATGTTGACTTTAAGGGTGAGGTGTTTGTTCTCATTGACCAGGTATGGCACTGAGACAGGAGTGACAGGTTTGTCCCTGGTACTGTAGGGACGCTTGATCTCAACAATCATGTAATCAGACACAGCCCCATCTGGTGAGCATGCGAGGTAGGGGTGTGTATGGGACACTACAATCCCACATGGCTTGACTTCGGTCCCAGTCGACTCTAAATATTCCTCAGAGCCACAGGCTCATTACGGATACCGTGGTCGAATGCTTTGGCCAGAATCTGGTTGACGCGGGTCAGCAAACTTCGCCATACGGACCAAGTCTGTTTTGATAGTTGCTTTGCATATCCTGCCAAACTGGGAGTTCAATTTTTTGCCCGCTAAATATCGCATTTGGCTTCTTCAGCTCTATTTTCAATTGCTGGAAGGTCAGACCGCCGTACTTATCCATCAGTAATGATTTGATCCAATGTTACCAACGATATAACTCGAAGGGTTTCAATCAAAAATAACGATGTTGCGCAACCTTCTATGGTTAATTGTGTGTATTCGAATACCGGAAGCGGGCTACCCAACAAACAATTTACGTACTATATACGTTGTTATTACGTAGTTGTTTGGTAGTGATTACGTAGTGTTTTTACGTTATGATTACGTAAAAGTGTGGACTACCAGAAACGTTTTAACTACGTATTTAAAATACGTAGTGAAATTACCATTCCACAACCTATTTGGGATATTTGGGCACCTGTATGCTACCTTCTCACTACGTTATCTTTTACAGCAAAAAATGCCATTCAAAACAAAATAGGATGAGCAAAATGTTTTTATTGTACATAAAGTTGGTTATCAACAGCTTGGTTTATTTGGCTAGCCCTCCTCAGAATGTAAAGTGTCAATGGCTGGAAGAGAGGGACGGGCTTTCTTATTCTTGGATGTAGAAGCTTGTGCCTGTCAACACATAGGATAGAAGATTATGTAATAAGTGGATATATTTTACAGATTTATAAAACAGTATGATTCTGTAATTCATATCACATTAATGCTTAAAATTAGAAAAAACCCACAGGATTCATTCATGGGAGGAACCCTATTCACTCTCTACCAAAAAACATACTTAAAACAAAGTCTATACTTGGTGTCCAATGAGCAACTGATATCTGATAGTGTTCAACTTAATATATGGTACACTACAAACTCCCCTAGCTCAAATCACTCGCTAGCTCTTACCCCACCCACACACACTTCCTAATAACTTGCTCAATCCAATAGGACCCGGTTACTAATTGCATGGATTAATTTGCATCTGTTTAATTACCTGGAACAGATAATAATGAATAATTTCAATTTACAATATACAAGACTGAACAATATGATAGTTTCAATAAGCTTCACCAGACATAAATTTCAGTGCTTTACTCACTATCTGACAAGTTGATTTGACTTGTGGAATGGGTTGAGGGTGATGAAACGGATCCTTCACCTGAGCACATAAGACATTCAGCAAACACTGCTAGAAAAAAACCTGAAATTGTGGTTGTACTTAGATCAAATTTACCATGTAGGGAAATAGCTATAAAATTCAAAAGTATAAATTGATTCTTTACCAATACTGGAGGAATCGGTGATTTCTCCCCATTTCCCCTCTGCAGGGCCTGCACTGAACATGGCAGCACAGTCTTGAAGTCACCTAAAATTGTGTTTTAAAGTTTATTTCATGTCATATTCTACCAAGACAATAAAGTTAATTCCAGTGATAAAATATTCTAGACCATATTAAGATGACATTGTTGATGATTGATGTTGCCAATTACACAGACATTTACTTATACAACTACCAGAAATATCACCATATTTCTTACCATTCTTGTTGATGATGGGAGCATCATGCAGCAGTTGTATTGATCCTGAATGTGCTGACAAACCAGGCCATTCTGCCAACTGACCAGCTCTGTGTCCAACTCGCTTCTTTCTTAACTGTACAACTCTGTTGTCTCCATCTGTATTTCATTGTAGAATTAGCTTTAGGTCAAATATGTAACAACAAAAACTATCGAGAGCATAATTTGAATGGTTTTAAAATAAGATCTGTAACATGGGTCTTTAAATGGTCATGAAAGTATAGTAACTGGTCATACGTGCTGAGTACACCAGGGCTTGATAATCTCAACTATTCAACTGTATAACAGTAAATTTTTAGGAACATATAAAAAGTTTTGAGGGTGGATTAACATACTGTTCACGTTAGTCATTATATCTTTTCAATACATACCTTAGGATGACTCACAAATAATGCGATGACTTAGTTTATATATTTCACAAATATTCCTTTTCAAATTTGGCGCAGAAGTCAAAAACAACGAAGTGATTGGAACTTCCGGTTCCTTTTTACCACAATAGTTCGATAAGATATAAATTATTATTGCTTTGTTATAAAATGTTATACCCTGTTGGTAAAAGCTAGTCGATATTCACTTTCTTTCCTTACTTTTCCATTTCAACTTTAATTTGAGACCAGATATTTGAATATACCATAAAACCTCAGCGGCAATTGCATGCAACAACCAGATTGTCATTACGTTTTGTTTAGATCGCACGCTATGACTATATACATGGTATAGACTACGTCCGCAATACGTGTCTTGAGTTACGTAGCGGAATGATACGTATATACGACGTATTGTCAGTATGTAATTATTACGTAGAGGCACTACGTACACGAGTTACGTAATTAAAACGTTTAAACTACGTAATTACCAGACATTACCTAACCATTACCTACGAACTACGTAGTACTACGTAGTTCGTACGTAGTGTGTTTGCTGGGTAGGGACCGCATTGCTCCGTGGCGCCGCGTAGCGGATTAAAACTCGAGGTCTCTCATAGGACCTGTGACGTTACATCGCAGGTGACTGTCCAAACTGGCTCCTTAACACCTTTTCGCTGTAGCATTCTAGTCATGTCTGGGAGGCAATATCTCGGTGACTACGAATCAGAGAAATATCAAGCTAACATGGTTATTTAGAGAATATAAGTTATGGATGATACACCTGCCAGAAGCAATTTTAAGGACAAAATGCTAGGCGTTGAATGTCCTTATCTTGTATAGGAATGGACCCCCTTGTAGCCGCGCACGACGGTAATATAAATATATACCGTCGTGCCTGAAAGTATGTGGGTCGTGTGGCAATTCTTTTTATTTCGCGTGCCCGGAGCTTACCACCAAGTTGTGTACTTACTATACGTCGACAAACTACGTATTATTACTTTTAGAATCCACAACTTTCGACAAAAGAGATGAATATCTGCTTATGCGGGCTATTTTGGTTATCCACTGTTTCGTTATTATTTAGCAATTGTCAAATGAACTTTTAGAATCACAACTTTCATTCGCGGCAGCCCCAGTTTTGGAGAACTACGTCACATTACGAAGTTCCAGTTTCACTCGCCATGTGACCGCAGGTCCCAGGGGAGGGGGCACTTAAGTATATAGAGGTAGTTTACATATGTCGGGGTATGATTTTTTCGGCCTCCGGACGGGTTTTGTTGACCTCATATTTGTAGGATGGGGTATGCTCTTGCCATTTTTACCTTGTACGACGGGTACAGGTTTTTGAGATCCCGGGGCACACCCCTACGCAGGACTTGGCCAAGTGCCCCCTCCAGACTGCGGGAATAAGTGTTATCTTTTTTTCAATACGTATGATATCTTTTTTTCAATGTCAATGTGATATCGTTGAATACATATCGCCCTTCTAAAGTACGAATTTCCAAAAGATAATCATTGACAAAATGACACATATACTTAAATAATAAAATTCAGAAAGAAAAGGTTCGCTTGCGAACAACCTTGTCTGCGCGTGCGCGCAGCAACCGATCTTGTCGTTCAAAATAAACATGAACTTTTCAAAATGTGTCTGGCCGGATTAAATCGCCTTTGACGAAATCTCACACGTAAACTAACTCAACTTGTTAATAAACATTCGATTATATGAAAAATTCTTCTTCATATGTACATGTGAGTAATTATCGTGTATAATTGAAACTCATGTATTGTCGCGCAGCATTTGGTTACGATCATTGCACGACCGACATCAATAAGACGTCGAGCACGGCTAACCCTAGGCAAAGAAACTTCGCCTCTGACAGCGCCGCGTTATTTACAACTGTAGAGGCGAAGCGCTGCCTGCGAAATTTCGGAGCTTCCGAAGCCAGAATAACTTTTTAACTCGCTAAAAACTTACCAAAGCCCTCCAAGCAAAACAATTTGTGACAAAATGCAAGATTATATCACAAAATGACACGAGGACTGTTTCTATTACTACAGTTTTGTCTAATTGTTCTGTTTGAAAATACGGCACATCAAAAATTCTTCTGTTTTGAGCACTAAACATCATGAAACATTGTTCAAAAACTCGACATGGCCGACTCCCACAATGCAACATAATTGCGTTATATTCTCGTTAATACGCTATGATATCGCTTATGTTTTCGATTCGCGCGGTAGCCATGTTGGACAAAAATTTTAAAATTGTGTTGGATATCGTCGATTCTGTGGATTAAAGAGTATGACTGTTGTTGCACTCTAGGTAGGATTGATGGTAAGACATTTATGGATATGAAAATCTATGTTTTTTAAACTGTCCCTTGTCTGCATTGCGAGAAGGAGCAAATTTGCTTATAACGCTCAATTTCTGCCATACGGACCCTCGCCCCTAAGGTGGCATCAGATCATCAAAACACCAGGGGCGAGTTGCCTTGCCTAGGCTAACCCCCTTGCTGGTGGAGCCAGGCTGGCTGCATTCGCACCGTTTGGCGATCGCGACCACAGTCACCCAAGTCAATTCAACGAGCACGTTCGGTAGAGTTCGGTTTTGATTGGCTCGTATATTTATACATGTCACTGTTGCTCGGGGTTATTGACTTCAGTGCTTGTGATCGCGACGTGGGGTCGGATGGGATTATCTGATTATGTCGACCAAACTAAGAGAGAGCCGGGACTAGCACAAACGATCCCGTTCTCGGGGTAGTCAGCCCACGATTATTCATAAACGCGGCGTTCCATCCCAGCATCATGCCTCTTATAGCGTGATAGCAATACTCTTCCCTATGGTTGTAAACCGTGGTTTTTACGCGGAATCTGCTACGCACTAATAACATGGCTGTTCCAGTTGAAGTGAATAGTTTGGCCAGCATGAAGATAGTAGTCAGAAGTCTGTGATTCATTGCCATTCATTTTACAGTTCAAGCACATTGACTGAATGACATCACACCCCTATCACCTGTATCGCACCCGCATCTTATCACAAGTGACGAGTCTATCAGGTAATCTAAAGCGGCAGACTGGTCTCAACTATATCCAGCTAGCAGCTTAACAACACCCTGTGCCGCAGTGTGAGGACGGACGTACAGACGTGTGCAGGCGGCAAGGTTATAGTCCTTGCCTTCCAGCTGCTTGTAGATCAGAGGTGTTCCAGAAGTCATCAGGACTACAAGTACAACAAGTCGAGCGTAGCCAATACCATGTCTGGACATAAAGTAGTGGTGAGAATTGTTCAATGTAATACTGCTATACATGTCATTTACCCCCGGGAGGGGCACTTAATGGTATAGAGGTAGTACATATGTGCCGCGCGACGGGGTATGTTTTTTCGGCCTCTTGACTTGTACGACGGGGTATGTTTTTGAGCTTCAATCTGTACGAGGGGTTATACATTCGCATAATACCTTGTACGACGGGGTATGCTTTTGGCCATTTTGACCTTGTACGACGGGTACGGGTTTTCGAGGTCCCGCGGCACACCCCTATCCAGAATAAGGCCAAGTGCCCCCCCCGGGCATTTACCTTGTTTATTATATTGATGCTTTGTTGCAATTTGACGAAAAATCACTATAGTTAGAGTGATTAAGTACTGCAAGCTTGACAAATCACGAATAGGCATATTGGCCATAGTTGCTTTGAATTCTTATACTTATGTTGAATGCAATGGAGTCTCTTTGGCTTGACTAAATAGAGAAGATCAATGTATATAACAATACCAATTTCACATTTATCAAAATTCATTAATTGTATTGTTTTGTATTCTCTGATACAAGCTTATTGGAAAGCTCTATACCAAGGCATATTGCATGTCCAATCTGTTCCTGAAGAAATGGATGGATGCACTAAACTATTCCTCTGTTATACTTCTCTCAGTGTGACTTCTCTCGGCAAGAAGAATGATCCCCTTAGCTTCTTGTTGAATTTAGGCTTGAGAGTGTTCTTGCTATGACCGCTGGTTGAGTGCAAGTCCATCCTTGTCCTTGTGAATGGCGTCACTGTCTTAACCAGCAGAAAGGAACTTCGATCTGTTGATCATATCTCCTCAAACTCTTCTGTTTATCAGGCTAGGAAGTTTCATTTCAGGTATAGCAGTAATTTAATGCCTCTCCTCTGGACCTTCTCAATTGAGTCCATATCTCACTTGGGTTGTGGGAACCCTTTCATGATCTTCTTACAATAGAGGTCAAACTTACTGGACAAGCTGATTTTAGAATGCATCATAGAGGCTCTCTGTGAGCTTGCTAGGATGGTGGGATACATTTGTTCTCTGTCAATCAGGGTAGATAAAATCACCCATTTAGAGGAAGATTGTGGCATTTGTGTAGCTACCAGCCCTTTTGAGGTCACCCAGTTTTTTGTTGTTGCACCCAATGCTGTTTGGACTTGATCAATCATTCAATCTTCTGTAATCGACTTGATCTGCAGCTGAACATACCCTGAGAAACCTATGCTGTTATTTATTATACTCTCTTTGTAGGCTATGCTAGCATTGTCCTGGAGGTATACCTGTATCAGTTTTTCTAATCCCGGGGCAGGGGGGCACTTAAGTGTATAGAGGTAGTATACATGTGTCGCGTGACAGGGTATGTTTTTTTGGTATCTCGACTTGTACGACGGGTTTTATTGGGTCTCATACTTGTACGACGGGGTATGTTTATCAGCTTCAATCTGTACGACAGGTTTTTCGGGGGCTTCGTTTTGTACAGCGGGGTATGTTTTCTCTTCCCATGCAGTATGTCGAGATCTTCTCCCGGGATTTCCCACCGATCGTTGACAATGCAAATGCAATGAATGGTCCCTGTGTGACGCCCCGAGAAACACACGCTCAGCCCACAGGGATTTGCATTGGCTGGCTAACCGATATCTTCTATGTATACAAACCCTTTATGGTTTATGTATACATAGATGATAGCGGCCGGCCGGCCAATACAAATCCCTGTGGCAGTTGTTACTGCATGTAATCAGAAATCTGCTCATAACATTTTGAGATTCATCTGCAACTTTTATCTTGCCTACGCCGTACAATGGATCATACGTTATACATTTGCTTTGCATAATACCTTATACGATGGGCTACGCTTTTTTGCCATTTTCACCTTGAACGATGGGTTATACATTCGCATAATACCTTGTACGACGGGTACGGGTTTTCGAGGTCCCGCGGCACACCCCTATCCGGGAGAAGGCCAAGTGCCCCCCCCACTCCACCGGGTTTCCAAAGTGCTGTTTGAAGTTTAACCTCAGTCATGGCTGTGAGTGTGGGTATTACTTCCTTGATCACAGTCTGTAGTTCCTTTGTTTTATTTGTCATGGAATCTACACTCAAGTCTGAAATTTGTTTTACATCTTGGGGAACTGTTTATAGTTGTTATCAATGCAACTGGCTGTGAAGTTTGGTTGCTGAGCTTTTCTACCTTTTCTTCTTAAGATTCAACTTCTGCTTGTTGTTCTTGGCTAGGTGTTATGCATGAATGTTTCTTGGTAGGATTGCCAATAGTTGTGACTTCCTTCGTCTTGATTCTGCATTCCATGGAGGCCCCCTCGCTAAGATAATCCAGTTATTCTTGCATCATCACCATCATGGGTCTTTGCATCCAATAATTTTTGTGTGATTTTGGTTCTTTTATCATCAGTGTAGTCCATGGACACACTTCCATATTTGTAGAGTGCTTCTGAATCCCATTCTTCCTGAAGTTCCACAAGATAATATCCTTATTTGAAACAGGGGTGGAAACTAACTTTTTCAGCTACCGGCCAACCGGGCCGGTACATGAAAAAAGTAACCGGCCCTGCTATAAACCTACCGGCCCAAAAAATGTGTAAGAAATTTCTGCTTCCTGAGTGTCAAATTTATTCAAACAAAAACGCATATACAGAACAAAAACGCCTATACGGAAAAAAACCCAAAAACCTGCAACCTCAGCAAATAGACAAAAGGTGGTCACATAACTTTAAAAAAAACTTCTCATAAAAATACCTTAATAAACAAATCACAGATTAGAGGTCCTTTAGCTCCACCCCTTAGGAAAGTTCTTGGAGCCTTTCAAGCGTCATCTTCCTCACCATCACTCTCCTCCTCGGTGTCTCCTTTCCCCTCCATGAACATGACTCGCTTCTTTCTGGGACCACCGTAACTCAATGGCCCATGATGTGTCATAGCTATCAATGTCGGATTGAAGCATTGTTATCATGTGGTCATTTAGGGTGGTTGTATTGAGGCTGAAGCGCCAGTCACTCTTGATAAGCCCCATTGGGCTAAAACCACGCTCTACATTCTGCAGTAGAGGCAGGGTGAGTTAGGAGAAGATCCACCAAGAGGAACTGGTTCACATATTCTTCACCACACTCTCTGTTCATGTGGAGCCAGCAGTTCTTGGCCCTGTGAACGTCTATATTCTTTGATGCTTTCATGACATGAGGAATTTCTATGCTGCCCTAAGGACTCTGTTTGGGCCTCAATCATCAAGCTGCTCCCCGCTTCTCTCCTCTGATGGAAATACTCTCATTACAGACAAAGATGGAATTTTAAATAGATGGGCTGAACACTTCGAAAGTGTCCTAAACAAACCCTCTCAGGTAAATTCCGACGCCTTAGAAAAACTCCCACAGGTCCCAACGAACCATGACCTAGATATTATACCATCTATTGCGGAAGTCGATAAAGCAATAAAACAATTATCAAGTGGAAAAGCACCTGGTTCAGTTGCTATACCTGCTGAAATCTACAAATTTGGAGGTGCAAAACTCCATAGAAAGCTCACAAAATTGATTCAACAAATGTGGAATCAATCTAAAATACCTCAGGAATTCAAAGATGCAAACATAGTCCATCTATACAAAAAGAAAGGCAGTAGCAAATCCTGTGATAACCACAGAGGCATTTCTCTGCTATCAATAGCCGGAAAAATACTTGCTCGAATTCTTCTGAAAAGGCTCATTAAACACCTAGAGCTAGGGCTCTTACCAGAAAGCCAATGCGGATTTAGGAAAGACCGTGGGACAATCGACATGATATTTGCAGCCAGACAACTTCAGGAAAAATGTCAGGAACAAAATGTTGATCTGTACTTCACATTTATCGACCTCACAAAGGCCTTCGATACAGTGTGCAGAGAAGGTCTTTGGAAGATAATGTCCAAATTTGGTTGCCCAGACAAATTTGTCTCCATAATTAGGGAGTTTCATGATGGCATGCAGGCAAGAGTACTTGATAGTGGCGAATTTTCCGACCCTTTCGATGTTTCAAACGGTGTGAAACAAGGGTGTGTACTTGCACCTACACTCTTCAGCATGATCTTCTCAGCAATGCTAAGCCTAGCTTTCAAACCAGAAGATCCGGGTTTTGAAATCAGATATCGAACTGATGGAGATCTCTTCAATCTTCAACGTCTCAAAGCTAAAACAAAGGTCAACATCACTAAAGTAAGAGACTTCCTGTTTGCCGATGACTGTGCCCTTGCTGCACCAAATGAGAATGCAATGCAGCATTGCATGGACAGTTTTGCAACATCCTGTGACAATTTTGGTCTAACCATTAGTACAAAAAAGACTGAAGTGCTTTACCAACCAGCACCAGGAAAAATATGTTCTGCACCAGAAATAAATGTAAACAATCAAATGCTATCAAACACTGCTAATTTCACATACCTTGGCAGCACACTCTCTAACACAATCCATATAGATGACGAAGTGCTCTCCAGGATATCCAAGGCTAGCCAAGCTTTTGGCAGACTTAGACACTCAGTATGGAATAGGAAAGGACTCTCCCTAGAAACCAAACTCCAGGTCTATCGGGCTGTAGTTCTTACCTCTCTCCTTTATGGTGCCGAGTCTTGGACTGTTTACCAACGCCATGCCAGGAAGATTAACCGTCTTCACCTTACTTGCCTGAGAAAACTCTTAAACATCAAATGGCAAGATATGATTCCTGACACTGAAGTACTTGCCAAAGCCAAAATGCAAAGCATCTTTGCAATGCTCAAGAGGATCCAACTCCGCTGGGCTGGCCATGTCCTCAGAATGTCGAACGAAAGAATACCCAAACAGCTCTTATATGGCGAACTCACCACTGGAAAAAGATCTTGTGGTGGCCAGAAGAAAAGGATCAAAGACTCCCTAAAGGTGTCTTTAAAGGATTGTAACATCAACCACACAAGCTGGGAGACAATAGCTCAGGACAGACAAGTATGGCGTTCCAAAACCATTAAAGGAGCTGAGGCATATGAGGCTGACCGAATCGTGTCTGCAGTTGCAAAAAGGGAAGCCAGGAAATCAAGACATGCAGCGATCCCCAACCTCAATGCCAACACAGGATAAAACCAGGACATCTCCGTCCTGGCTAGGATGAATGATGACTGAAAGATGGTCCTCTTCACATGTGAAGGACGAAGATATATTCTTTGATGCTTTCGAGCCTTTTTTTAAGATGCTCTTTGGTTGTGAGTGCTCTGCGTTGTTTACAAGTCATTAATTGTTTTTCATGGTCGAATACCAGTCACTGTGACCTCTTTCATAAGTTCTTGTCAATTCCTTCTATTCCTCTCAGACAAGCGCAAGATTGATAGTTGACGCCCCACATAGCTGACATGTTAGGCTGAGTAGAATATGAGGTAGCCGAGAACGGGCCGGTGCGACGATGTTCATAAGCTTCACGGTGGCGCACAGTTTATCCACGTCGCAAGGCTCGAATAGTTTTATTCGCTACGGATCAGATAACAACTCTGTCTCTCACACCCAGCTTACAGTGTCGTCCTTCTGGGTGTAATAAATTTGTATCATCAATGTTTAATCTTTTGGTGATGTTCACGAGTAATTGGCTGGTTGATACTAAAAGCAAATAGCGCTAACAATGCGAGATTGTCGTGGTCATTCTTTCGTAGTCGCACGCTGACCAATGATTGGCTGTCTGTTACAAATTTAATTAATTAATCATGAGGTTAATCGCGGACGCCAGACCGCCGCTTGCTGAAGCCAACCTCGAACTCCTGAGGCGAAGTTTTGCCATGGGAAAAATTGACTCGCCAACCGGACGACTGAAATGGGTACCGCCACTCGCCCGAGCCTGATTTTACTCGCCATTGGCGGGCGGGCGAGTGCTAATTTCCACCCCTGCTTATTTGTCTGTTTTCAGATTGGTATTGTTGGAGGTTCTGGTTTGGATGACCCCTCATTATTCAAGAACAGACAAGAGAAGTTTGTTGATACTCCCTTTGGAAAGGTGAGCATCTTTTCTTAATAAAACAGTACATAGTATTGTTTCAATGAATTGGATGTAACCAAAACAAGTGTTACCAAAACCTGTTCATTGCCGAGGTGCAACCTATACATGAGTTATCTATTCTTAACAACATCAAATAGTAATAATAATATTTGTATTGGTTAAATTCTAGCTAGTGAACTGCCAACTATTTTCTCGGAAATTTTGCTTCTGTTACAGCCATCAGATGCTCTTATTAGAGGAGAGATAGAAGGCATTGACTGTGTGTTGCTTGCTCGGTATGGATTTCAATAATGTCAGTGTATCAAGATATTCATTAATCAATCAAAGAATGAATGAATCAATCAATTAATTGGTCATGCGAGACAATTGAATAAATCAATGACTTGATCATGAATTCCATATTTCTAAACCCTCAGTATATCAGTGTGTTGGTTATCCAGACATGGACGTAAACATGATGTCATGCCAACCAACATAAACTTCCGTGCTAACATCTGGGCATTGAAGGATGCAGGGTGTACCCATGTTCTTGTTACAACAGCCTGTGGTTCTTTGCAAGAGGATATCAAACCTGGGCAAATTGTGTTCCTAGATCAATTTGTTGACAGGTCAGTGGGCTCTCTATTCTATATTATATGAACAAGAATTATAATATTGTGTAGGTTTGTGTAACCTGGAAGTGAAGTTTGAAGTAGTAGATGTTTCAAGTGACTATTATACCACGTTTGAATTGACAACCACCCAGTCTTGATGGCTTAATGATATTGTGATGGAAATCTGTCCCAGTGATGGTGGTTCACCATCTGGCCCGGTCAAGGCAATGGGTATGTGCAAAGAAGGCATGGACAATTTAGGGGCAATGTCCAAGCATCACAATTATCATCATCCATCACTATTACAGTTAAACTGATGTTATTTGCAAAACTGTGTTTCCAAAGGACCACCAAGAGAGCACAGACATTCCATGATGGAGGTGAAAACTCTCCAGCTGGTGTATGCCATATACAAATGGCACAGCCATTTTGTGACCGCCTGAGGAAAGTTAGTGTTAATGTTGTATATATATATATATATATATATATATATATATATATATATATATATATATATATATATATATATATATATATATATATATATATATATATATATATATATATATATATATATATATATATATATGCATATACATATATGTAAATATATATATATGTATATATTTATATATATATATGTATATATACATATATCGATATATACATATATCTATATACATATAAATATACACACATATATATACAAACTGTCAACCTTTCATAAACGTGGCCCCATGAAAGATGTACCACTGTGTCTATTATTTTGTATATATGTATGAATGTATGCATGTAAGTATTTATTTATAGTATAGTATGTACGTACGTACATATTTACTTATATTTATATACATATATATTTATATACATATATATAATATATATTTATATATATATATATGTGTGTATATATATATAGATATATATAGATATATACATATAGATATATATGTGTGTGTGTGTGTATATATATATATATATATATATATATCTATATATATATATATATATATATATATATATATATATATATATATATATATATTGCCAAATCATATGCTGTGGTGCTTGATAGATTCTAGTCAAATCAGCTAAATCTCTGGATCTTGACTTCCATGAGTCGGGAACCAATGTGACAGTCGAAGGTCCACGTTTCTCGTCCAAGGCCGAAAGCAAAATATTTCAGTCATGGGGTTGCCAAGTAGTTAACATGACAACTGTTCCTGAGGTTAGTAGATTTTGCTGATTAAAATATTGAATGGGGGTAAAACTGCCATATGTTTATTCGGCTTTCTTAGATGTCCTGAAAGAGGTATACTTTGAACTATTAAAATATATTAATTAAAATTGAGGCAGACTGGACTGATGTATGTACATGTTTGATAAATGTACATGGATATTTAATTATGTAACATTTGAAAGTACTGTGAAGACTAGTGTTTGTATGTAATGAGGACATTTTGTTATCCCTTGCAATAAGGTGGTACTGGCCAGGGAGCTAGGTCTTAGCTATGCAGCTATGGCACTTGTGACCGATTACGATTGCTGGCGGGAGGAAGAAGGAGCTGAACATGTAAGTTCAATTCTATGTTGCTACTAGTTATTCTTGTGAACTAAGAATTTCACTTTTTTATAATATACTTGAGGCTGCAGTGATTACATTGGAATTGTGCCTGTCGTACTACCTGTGGATTGTGGTTTGGGATTTTTAACAGTTAAATGCATCAACAATGACCTTTCAGCATCATTCATCCTTAATGGCAATGGTATCCCATATGACCATACATCCGCAGTCATTTTTATACACCATGCTTGTGGCATCACATTGCAGTTAATTCATTTATTTTTTTGATATGATGTTTGATGCTGATAATAGTGTCAAACCTAATACATAACCTTAGTCTTTTTGATAATTAGGTAGTCTGGTAGGCAATTATATTTACCTTCACCCATAAAAGGTAAAAGAATATGATATTTGTTCTTGCCTTGTTTATGATAGGTTAGTGTTGAAGCAGTACTTGCGATTATGAAAGAAAATGCCAAGCATGCTAAGCAACTCATCTTAGATGTCATTCCTAAAATTGCTCAGGAGGATTGGACAGAAACACTTGCTGGTTACAAGGTAAACCTTCATAGGTGAATCCTACAGGATATGTTGGATCAACATTGTGATAACCTTTTCATTTGTTTTGATACCAGAGTGATTTATTTGGTAATTGTGATTGCGTTTGTTTTCAGGCAGGGAAGGAGATGAGTGTCATGTAGATATTGAACCTGATGTTAGCATTGAGAATCTACTAATATCAGTATTCATTAGTGACATCAAAATTGGCACATTATGGCAACCATGCAGCAGTTTTAAAAATTAATGCTCGGGCTGCAATAAATGTGTTACTAAAAGAAACATTTTGAATGGTTTTCCTCCTCCACATTCTTGCTGTGCTCAGTTCCCATTGACTTATCAATGCAGTCATTGGTTTCAAGTCTATATAGCAAGTTCAGTTCAAGAGAACTGAAAACAAGATGATGTAGACTGTTCCTTCAAGGTATGACAGGGTGTTCACCAGGGCATGAAACTAAGAAAATTTGCCACTGGCCATCTGGGATGGTAGTTCCCAAAATCCACTGGCCCAGAATAAAATCAACCAGCCAAAAGAAATCTACAACAACTTGTGTTTACAAATACTTTATTGTTTTACTCATGACCCGCAGAATATAATTCCAACAAACACGTGACAAAATCAATCACTTAACATACACAGCATGAAAAACATATTAACACTTAGGGAGGAACATATAATACACAACAAAAACAACACCATACTCAACAACAAACCAACATAAACGAAGTCCTACTCTCGTCCGTCCTCCTTACTTTCACATTGAATGGTGCCTTGGTAAACAGGATCTTTATCAAACTCTTACAACACTGGACCTGCCCTAAATGAAGCAAATGATCCAATTCATATATATATATATATATATATATATATATATATATATATATATATATATATATATATATATATATATATATATATATATATATATGTTTATATATATGTTTATATATATTTATATATCTATATTCATATATTTACAGTCAATCAAGTCAAAATTACACCAAGCAATCATGCTTGTCAATTTGTCCTTGGTATCTTGTGAGGATTGCTTGCATGGCTTCAAGTGCAGTGTGCATTGGACGCTGACGTTTTGAAATGGTCGACTCGTACACAGAGCTTGGTTATTAATCATGACCAGACGTATATCCACGTAAGTTCCCAACGCCATACAGTGAGCAATGTTTCGCGCATGTCATTACGTTGACAGCACGCTCCGCATCGTGACGCGCTGACCAGTTAAAAGCGCGACCTCCTGTAACAGCTTCTCAAAAGCCGACACTAACCTTAGATTATTACCTCCGTGCACCTACTTATTATTACCTGATACAACAACAATTAAGTGGCAAATCCCGGCTCACTGCGAAACATGCAGATTACAAAAAATCCCGGCCGCTCGTGAGGGGTGTTTTACTCCCGAAGTACGGAAGATATCGCTACATATCGGATGGGGTAAAGGGATAATGAAAATGTTGGCGAAGTTGGGATGAGACAAACAGTTATATTATATATAAAAGACCAGAAAACATATGAATGGGGATGCATAATTAAACATAACCGTCACACTGCAGCGTTAGTTCGGCAAGCTATGTGAAAAAGTGGTCGGCTAAGTGAGCGACAGTATTTTAGCGCCCAATAAACAATACCAACGGGACATTAGATAAGGTCATATAAGGTGTCCAAATCTGTATATTCAGTACTACTATGAAGACCGTCTTGATAAATTATCGCTGCATTTGGAATAAACAATCACCGACGATCTCTGTCGGGGTTCGGAAGGTTAATTGCGTCTTAAATTAAAGGTGGGGCTCGGCTGTTAGCTGTTTCTTGCGAGCGGATCACTAGTACCTAATATAGGCGAATTGTTCACTCGCCACCCGGGCGACCAGTTTCGTAATTTCCACCCGCCCGAGGCGATTTTTACTCGCCATTGGCGGGCGGGAGGGCAGGCGGGCGTTAGTTTCGAGCCCTGGTGTTCACAGTAACTAACATCTGGACATACAGAACTATTTATCAGACAATGATAGGCAGGTGTCTGTCAAGCGTTTGTGGATGCTTAGATGATGGGAGGATTTATCTACCCAGCCCAAATAATTTGAAATGGATAGAAAAATATAAACATTCTTACATTAGAACTTCATTTTGTGTAGTTGCAGATAAGGATGGGACCAATATTTTGCTGCAGATAATGTTGTCTTGTTGGTGTTCATTCAAGTTCTTGGGCGCATTGTTTTATTGTAAGTTTAATTAAACAAAACTTTCAATTTTTATTGAATAATAAAGAAACGAGTTGTTAAATCAAACATAAAACAGACTGCGTTGCCTTATTCTGAGTCTTGAAGGTACCATGCTTCATTTGATGAAGGATAAAACCGGTGGTCTCACCCGAAAAAATTCAAAACCTGACTGCATTTATTGGTTCAAGTAAAAATTTGTTATGAGCAACATGATTATTTCTACAAATTTTTAAACAGAATCACCTTTGGATGCGCTGATTTCTATCTCAAAAAGATTTGCGAAGCGCTGATTTCAGTGTCCATATTGTTAAAAAAAATTACAATGTGAATTATACAGCTATGTGCGCAATTTTACGACAAGGAAACCATTGACTCAGCAAGCTATCTTTTGCATGAACTTTGCGCAAACAGTGATGATCCTCTTCAAAAATACAGAAAGAGGAAGGGCGACAAGTAAAAAAAGACGGCTATGGAGGACATTGTAAGTACCATCCAAAAAAACAGCAATGATCTGAAGTACACGTTTGGTGTAACCAATCTGACCAGCCTACCGCTGTTAACCTTTGACAACCTTGATGTGTGTACTCTGCTTGCCAAGATAGAGTCAACAAAGAGTGATGTGGATATGCTAAGGGCTACTGTGCAGACTTTGACTGAAGCGCTGACAACCCAAGCTGCCATCTACCATGATGTGAAGATGTCCCTTTTGTCACTTGATGACAAAGAGGTGAGAACAGATCAACCTAGAACAGTAGCTAAGGACAAGGGCACCACAATGAATGTACCAGCTGTCAAGTCTGCAGTCATAGACACATCCAATGACTCCTCTGTGCAAGATGGTTCACAGAATTATAAAGTTAAATCATTGTCTGACAATAACAAGAAACTTGAACCTACCTTTGCTGAAGTGACAAAAAAGGGCAACAAAACACAACAATCCTGTGAACCCAAAAATGCCAAGAATGACCATCCAGCAATCCAGAGGCGCTGTTATTGGCAAGGCTACCAATATTAGCATAAGTGGTGCAACAAAAAAGGAAGATAGAACAGCAAATGTTTTGGCTTCAAGGTTAGACCCTGGCCTTACTGAAATTGATCTTACAAACTATCTGGACAAGACCCTACAAGTAGAGTCTTCCAGACAGGCCTTGAGGAAAGAAAGAAAGTGGCCACGGTTAAGCGGGTTGCGAGATTGATCCATGAAAAGCGGACCATGAATCTGTCCTCGTTTACTGATATAATTGGACAAAGCTATTACAGGGCAGTAGAGGCTCGTTGATTGAGTAGTGATCAGGATTGTAGGAAAGTGGTTAGGCCCTCTGTGTTTAAAAGACAGGAATGTTATTAGGAACCCTAACGAGTTTCTGGAAAGTTGTTGATATTGTAATGTATGAGAGCGAATGTTTGAATGTACAGCCTCCCCAACCCGTAGGCAGGCATAGTAAGTGAGTAGAAATAGTGCTTTGTATAATGTGCGCTGGTAAGGGCATGTGGCGCAGAAAGGGATAGCATCAATTAACCGATGTAGAAGAAGTTTTGTGATGGGGAGTAATTGATTCGGTCGAAGAGATGTTATGTTCTGAGCCCCTTGTAACACTTTGGCCACTTGAAATGATGCAGTTGGGTCAGATGCCCCCGATAGTTTATGAACGAAGGAAATTGCAGACATATATGATCTAATGGTGGATAATTTGAGGCCGGACTGATGAAGGTGAGCAATAAACAGGGTGGTTGTCTCAGAGGAGACAGGAATGGTAATGGTCATGTTAAGGTGAGTCAGAGCAAAAGATATTAAAGAATTCCAATGGTGAAGGTATGCTTTACTAGTGGATTGTTTCAGAGAACATGTTGTGAGGGATTCTACATGTGATTTGAGTTGCGAGGCAGAAGATGAGGCGGTATTTGAGTGGGCTTGGCTTGCATCCCAAATCGACGTAGCAAAGACCATATTACCTGTTGACGAGAAATTGCATCACATAAATTATTATTGACACCGGGAACATGAACTGCTGAGAAAGAGATGTGATGCTTCAGTAAGATTAGAATGAAAGGCCTCAGAATTTTCATGATGTGGGGACACTTTGAGGATTGTTTGTTGATAACAGTAACTATTGCTTGATTATCACAGTGAAATGTGATAAAGGAGTGACTGACTTTTGATGCAACCATAGAAAGAAGGATGAAAATTGGGTAGAATTCTAGAAAGCTTATGTCATACCCCTTCCAAGAATCAGGCCACAGCCCCTGAATCCATGTTGTGCCATATGTTGCCCCAAATCCTGATTTTGAGGCATCCGAGAACAAATGTATAGACTGCGAATCGACAACAGAGGGACGTTTGATGAGAGATCGACCATTGTGGAATTGGAGGAAAGAAAGCCACATTTCAAGGTCTAATTTTGTTCCTCTGTTGAGGCGGATGAAATGAAAAGGTTTTTTAACACCTATCGTTAAGTCATGAAGCCTTCTGAGGAATGCTCTGCCAGAGGGAATTACTGAAGTAGAGAATTGTAGTTTGCCTATAGTGGACTTAAGCTCCCTTAGGGTTATTTTGTTTTTGCTCATCAAAGCCTGTATGTCTGCCGTGTAGGAAGTCAACTTATCTTGGGGCAGCAATGACACCATGTTGACGGTATCCAGTTGTATGCCAAGAAAAGTGAGAGAAGTGGTAGGACCTGTAGTTTTATGGGGAGCAATGGGGACACCTAACTGAGTACAGAGACTTTTGAATGTATTGAGGTCAGCTTGACCTGAGTTATGATCTTATTAACTGTTCCACGGGTTGTATTGCTGGTGATCAAATTGTAAACCATCTGATGTATGTAAGTGACCTGGTTGTATTTAGCCCATCAGCTAATGGTCTAATGCAGTTATTAAAATCCTGTGAATCATATGGTATCAAACATGATATAGAATACAATTCCAAGAAGAGTGCTGTGATGATATGCCGCAACTCTTTCACTTAAAAAGTGGTATTTCCGAATTTCTCAATCAATGGTGATAATATCTGAAGTAGATAGTGTTAAGTATTTGGGTCATTTTATATGTAATGATCTCCGTGATGACAAAGACATTTATAGGCAGTGCCGTCAATTGTATACACAAGGAAATTTGCTTGCGCGTAAGTTTCATATGGGCTCACACAATGTAAAAATTGCTCTGTTTTGTTATGTTATGTCCAAATAACTATATTGAGAAACACACACACGAGGACGACACCATGTAGACCGGAACAGAACTGTCTTTATTCTCAACCACCATCCAACACATGAAGTGGACGTTATGATTTTTAGTGAGGGCTTCATAATGCAACATCCCCCTTCTTTTAAGAAATCATCAATGACAGACATTATGTAAGTTGCTTGTCTGCAGTCACAAACAAAAAGGTAGCTGTCTGCCTGTTACAATAAAATGACATACAATTTAAGTCTAGTCCCAAGTTGACATTCATACAAAACAATACTATCTGGTTCTGCTACAATATGAATATGTATTTAGATTAAATATCTTCTATGAGACGACGTGGAGGCATGACATTTCGCTTGGGACGTGGTGTAGGTATTGTAGTATTTCCACTTTTCTGTATCGCAGGTGAGGAGACTGTTGCGTTGTGATTCACTTTACTAGTAGGCGTGGAGATGGGATCAGGTACGGGGCTATCCTGTGTTGGCTGTAGAGTAGGTGGGGCAACTATCGGTGCAGCTGGTGGTGACGGAGTTGGGCTTGTGTAAGTGTCAGTGGCTATGGGTCGAGGTCGTAGCAATATTCTGTTGCGTTTTAGAGGGCGACCTGTCGTGCGGCATAGCACTGTGTAGGAACGTGGATCGGGGCCAATTCCAATAACCTTACCGGGGAGCCAGTTTTTACGTGCCACATCCTGGTAGTAAACGGGCTGGTTGATGTCAAGCTCATCAAGGGTTTTGCTCTGGCTGTTGTAACGCATTTCAGATTTCTGATGGGCTAGCTGTCTAGCTGCAGTTATGTCATGGGCGTTGCCTTGATGGTAGACTGGTAGGTTGAAGTTAATTTTCCTTTGGAAAATGAGTTCAGCTGGTGAGGGGATTTTAGGGCCTAAAGGGGTTGTTCGATACACAAGAATAGCTTTGTCGGTTTCCTCAGGTGACTTCTTAATGAGGGCTTTCATGCTCCGGACCATGCGTTCAATAAAACCGTGTGAACGAGGATGGTGAGGGGAGCTGGTGACATGAGCTATTCCATAGTTGTTTGTCATTGCCTGGTAAGCACTGCCTATAAACTGTGGACCGTTGTCCGAGATGATGGTGTCTGGACAACCAAACATTGAAAATACATGACTGGTAATAGCAGCTACGTGACGGCTGGAAGTGTCACGTCCAAGGCATTCAACAATCGGGTATTTCGAGTGGTAGTCTGCTATGATGAGATAGTTCTCATCATTCAGTGTGAAGAGATCTGAGCCAATTGTATGCCAGGGATATGGTGGAACGGTTGTCATAACGGGTTCCATTGGCTCTTTACTCTGCTGCGATGCCTGGTGCTTTTGACAAATGGCGCATTGTGATATTATGCCCTCGATGTCAGAGTTGATCCCGGGCCAGTACACGCTACCTCTAGCGCGCATCTGACAGCGGATAATCCCTTGGTGACCAGTGTGGATGTCAGTTAGATATTGGTCATGGAGGATCTCTGGGATCAGCAGTTGACTTCCCTTCAGAATGAGACCATTTTCAATGCTTAGTTCGTCTCGGAAAGGCCAATAAGGATGAATGCTGTGGTGGACGTCTCTTTGGCGTCCGGGAAATCCTTGGATAATGTATTTTGACAGGCGATTGAGTGTCTCGTCATTTGTTATTGCTTCACGAAGCTCATCGAGTCGTCTGTTGCTGAATTGAACGAAGCATACCTTAATATTCAGTTCAATGTGCTCATCAGCACTAGACTTTGGGAGTCGAGAAAGGCTGTCCGCTAGAATCATCTCTTTGCCAGGTCTGTATTTTATCTCGTAGTCATAGCGTTGCAACCTCAACAGCATACGCTGCAGACGGGCTGGGGCAGATGTGAGTGCTTTGGCTGAGATCATCTCCAGTGGACGGTGATCTGACTCGATGGTAAATGGTTTGCCGTACAAATATGTGTGAAAGCGTTCTGCTCCAAATACACATGCAAGTAGCTCTCTTTCTATGTTTGCGTACCGCTTTTCGGTGTCAGACAAACTTTTGAGGCAAACGAGATTGGGTGACCATCTTGAATGAGTGCGGCGCCGAGGGCTTCTTGACTCGCATCAACTTGCAATACAGCTGGCTTGGTTGGATCAAAGTATGAGAGCAATCCAGCTCTACTAATGAGCTGTTTGAGTTGGCTGAAAACTGCTTGATGCTCTGGATGCCACTGGAATTCAGAGTCCTTCTGTAGTAGCTGTCTCAATGGTTCTGTAACGTTACTCAGCTTAGGGATATACGGAGCAAGGTATGTGACCATTCCAAGGAATGACTGGAGTTCTGAGACGTTTGCTGGGGGCTTTAGGTCGATGATAGCCTGCACTTTGCTTGGATCAGGCTTGACCCCTGACTCCCCGTAGATGTTGCCAAAGAAGCATACTTCGTCTTGGTTGATTTTACATTTCTCTGCATTGAAGACAAGACCACATTTGCGAGCACGTTCCATCAACTGATGGAGATTGCGGTTGTGATCAGCTTGGTCAACACCGAACACAGTGATGTCATCTGCAATGGATATGACGCCAGGCAGTCCATCGAGTATCTGATCCATTGCCTTTTGGAAGACGTCTTGGCTAGTTTTCAAGCCGAATGGGAGCCTTTGGAAACAGAACCTTCCAAATGGACTGTTGAACGTAGTGAGGTGTTGACTGGCATCATCTAACTGCACGCTCCAATAGCCGGACTTGGCATCCAGTTTGCTAAACACTTTGGCGCCCTTGAGTCTGTGTGTGACCTCTTCAAGTGTGGGGGTGCGGTGCTGACCCCTCTTTAGCGCCTTATTGATGTCTTTCGGATCCAAACAAATGCGGAGAGACCCGTTTGGTTTTTGAACATATGTTATGCTCGAGACCCAGTCTGTAGGTTCACTCACTGGGCGGATGACATCTAGGTCCAGCATTCTGTCAAGCTCAGAGCGGATTTGAGATTGGAGCTGGATTGGAGCTCTTCTTGGCGCATGGATTACAGGACAAGCATCCTCCTTGAGGATTAGTGAATGCTCTCCTTTGAATTTACCCAAGCCTGTGAATCGGTCAGGGTACATGGACTTGACGTCGCTCAGCTTTCTAAGGTTTGCAGTGTCAGTCTGGAGAGATATGGTACAGTTCATGGTCACCAGACTGAGAGCTGCGCAAGTTTCCAATCCAAAAATTACAGGACCTGGTGTGTCAGTTACATAAAATTTTGTTGCTTGCCACTGGCTGTCCGCGTAACGACACGGGATGGTAAGTGTACCGTACTGACGAATCGGAGTGCCATTGTATGCAGTGAGTTTGGCGTCACTTTTAACTAAGGTTGTTGGCAGTCCGTCTTCATTTACATGCGATGGGTATATATTGCGGAACGTTCGCAGAGGCAGGATATTCCCTTGAGCACCTATATCCACTTTACCTCGTAGATTTGTCTTCTTGTTGGGGTATGCCTCAATGCACAAGATTGCAAATGCTTTGTCCCGGCTTACTGTTGAAATGGAGAGAGTGTAGAATGTGCACTGTTCAAACTGTGGGTCATCCTTATTCTCAACACAAACAGAGTGTACATCAGGCTTCTGCTTCTGTTTGTTATACTTTGAAGTACTGTACTTTATTGAGCCACTGCGATGTCCTTGCGTAGAACTGTGTGCAGCAGTACTGCGACAAACTTTTCCCCAATGACCAACTTTTAAGCATTTATTGCATTTCTGGTCGCGAGCGGGACATTCCTCCCGACGGTGTCTAGTCCCACCACAAAAGTGGCATGTGTTCCTTGAGGTCGATTCAGCATGTGGAATCGGTCCTTTCCTTTGGTTGTTTCGCTTTTGATGGATGCTATCCACCTTCGTAGCCTGCCCAAACTGATTGAGTTGTTGTTGTGTGGCCTCGTATGTTCGAGCACAGTCAAGAACTTTGTCAAGTGTCAACTTCTCTGGATCGTGGTCTAGTAGCTTTTTACGAACGGGGTTGTGCACAGTGCCAATAATGATTTGGTCGATCAGCATGTCCTCGAGAGCAGCCTCGAATTTACACTTCCGTGCTTGCACCTTAAGACGAGTTGTAAAGGTGTCAATGGGCTCAGCTGACTGTTGACGAATGTCGCGAAATTGAAAACGGGCAAGTCTATAGTTAGCCTTGGGCTCAAAATAGTCTTGGAATGCCTGCCACACTGACTCTGGCGTTTTCTTCTGCTCTACTGTCAGATGAGACCAGTTGTCGTAGACTTCTAAAGCATTGGGTCCCAACCACAGTAGGATGTAGTTAACAATTTCGTGACCTGTTTTGTTACTGTACGTAGGAGTCGACAACAACAGTTCACAATAACGCTTGAATGAGCGAAACTGATGGGTAAATCGTCACTGTCCCAGTTGAATGAGGGCAACTTGATACCGGCTAGATCGTTTGAGTGCACGTACTGCACGCTTGCTGCTGGGTTTGATTCCGACATGATTTGGCGGGTGATAAACTGCACACTGTCACTGACGCGATGCAATTATTTACCACAACGTCCAACACGATCACTAGACCTGATATTGTCACATGTAGAAGCTTACTTGCGATTTGCACTTTGCGCTCGTTTTGTTGCTCGACATTCCAACACCACAGTCACACAATCCGTCGCCGACCATGTGCGTTTGAGCGGGGTCGTTGAGGAGGTGAATTGCTCGGTTCACTGAAATCCGGTGTCACTGACCTCAAGACGACAGTCGTTTCCACTGCTGACTAGCGGAAGATAAAAACACTGTTTTTAATCACTATGGGTCGTTTTAGATCTCACTTGCTGCCACCATGTTATGTTATGTCCAAATAACTATATTGAGAAACACACACACGAGGACGACACCATGTAGACCGGAACAGAACTGTCTTTATTCTCAACCACCATCCAACACATGAAGTGGACGTTATGATTTTTAGTGAGGGCTTCATAATGCAACATGTTTCACTCTTATTGTTCTTCTTTTTATACATGTCAGCTCTGGTGGAACTATGCTATCACTAAATTACATACTGCTTATAATAATGCATTTAGGATGTTGCTGAGACTACCTCGCCACTGTAGTGCTAGTGGAATGTTTGCCTATAATAATGTTCGCAGCTCCCATGCTATAATTAGAAATATCATTTTCAGTTTTATGCTAAGGGCTGATATATCACCCAACACTATTGTACAATCAGTTCTTAGATCTGATATCAAATGGAAATCAAGAATAAAAACTCACTGGATGAGATTACTCTATGTTCACTTCAATGATGTGACCTAATAATTCATGCTAGGCCATCTTTCTTTCTTTCTATGTATGTTTGTATGTATGTGTAAATATAAGCTTAGATTTCTAGTTGTTATGGACCGCATATAAAGGTATATACTTTGTTGTTGCGTCTGAAATAAAGAAATAATAATAATAATAATAATAATAATAATATTGTTGCTTAGCAACACCAATTCCACAAAGATTCAACAGGCTTTTTTAACAGTTTTTTTTCAACCAAAATTAAACTTACAATAAAGAAACAGCACCAAAAACTTATGTTTAATTTTCGTTCAACAAAAAATTAAACTTACAATAAAGAAATACATCCATTGTTACCCGAGTAACTTTATTTAACGCATAACCTCTCTGATCCATTTATGCACATAAAATGGCTCGTCGACTCGCAATGCTATGTCTTCATTTTCTCCGCGCGAAATGAATGTTTTTGGATTGGAATCTTCCACTGTTCCAAACGGAGTGGTAATATTTCTTCAAAATTTTGGAGACCAAATTGAGCAAGGGCCAAATGTTGTTTAATGGCTTCCGGTTTCAGTTTCATAAATTAACTTGACCGAAAATAATATTTCTGAAATATCGTAGTAGTGCATCAAGGGTGAAATGATTTTCTTTTATTAACCTTTTAGTTGGAGAGTTTACTTTTTGAAGATGTGTTTCAATGTCCTGGTGCAATAATAAATGTATATTATATTTAAAACTTCCATTGAGTAGTTGTGTATGAGCGATAATGATAGGGGTGTCAGCCGAACCTCGCCGCAGGCGGCCGCGCTTGTGCCTCAATGCTATTTCCAAGTTTTTTCAACTTGCTTTAACTGGCATTTATATCTAAGATACATGGACGAATGATACATCAAACGAGAGCTAACGTATTGAATTTCAATAATATTGCCTTACTTTTCGCATTTTACTCCGTTTGAACCGTAAAAATCGGTTCGTATTCGTTACTCGTATGGTTTTTTTTGTTTAGTAAATGACAAGATGATATTCTAATGTTCATGATCATATAAAATATAAAAAAAATGGCCAAAGGGAAAATAATATTATTTACGTACGAAATGTTACGGTGTAAACAAATGTATTTTTTTCACAATTTTATCAGAGGCCCGCGAAATAGGTACACACTTTTGACAAATTTAAGTATGATGTTACAAATGGGTGAAGTTTTTATCTTATTAAATGGAGCCGTATTGTCGTATTTTGCACTTCAAAACGTTGTTCAATCATCGCATGCTTGCCCCGTGAGCCCGTATCGGGGTCAACCTTGGCTTGACTCAACACGGCTGAGCACGCTCGCAACCACCGCTGATCGCTCGGGGTCAAACTAAGTCGATTTTCGTTCATTTATCAATCTGTCCCCGTTTATCCATCTATATACGGGGATAATTCAAGTGTAGTGGAACACTTTGGTCAAGTTTATTTTCTTATTAAATGGACTGTTCGGTCGTATTTTGGACTTTAAAATGTTCGATTTTGTCATGCCCGCGCCGGAAGAGCGTATAGCATGCCTTCACACGGTCGACTCAAGATCACTTACGCGACTGATCACTCGGGGTCAAACTAAGTCGATTTTCGTTCATTTATCAATCTGTCCCTGATTATCCATCTATATACGGGGATAATTCAAGTGTAGTGGAACACTTTGGTCAAGTTTATTTTCTTATTAAATGACTGTTCGGTCCGTTATTTTGGACTATCAATCTGTCCCCGATTATCCATCTACATACAGGGATAATTTAAGTATAGTGGAACACTTTGGTCAAGTTTATTTTCTTATTAAATGGACCGTTCGGTCGTATTTTGGACTTTAAAATGTTCGATAGCTTGCCTTATCAGTATTATGTCATTCGATTCTTGAACTTAATATGGTACCTGATTTATTTATTTGGGGTTGTATATTCAAAAAATTATCCGTTACAGGCCAGTAACTTCAAGACAAAATGCCGCTTGCGCTGGCGCGTGGAATTCGGCAGTTAGGGTTCATAGAGTAGATGTTGAGCTGCCGACAGTTACTGTGACGTTTGCGCGAGCTGCTCGTTGCCAAGGGCACCACCCAGAATTAACACATCAAAGAGATTCTGTTAACCACGTTTTGTGTCAGATTCGTTCACGGAGTACATGCCGAGTTTATCATGAGTTCGCCCCAGCCTTATATAAGCTGCGTAATAGCACACAGATATTCATAACCATTGCGGTTAAACACTTTGATTTGAATCTCTATCTGACAAATTTTTTGCTTTAAGACGCGAGTGACCTCAGACTTTAAACCATCACTGGTTTAATCGTACCATATATCTCTCATCGTTACCTGACGTTGTATATATATATAAATATATATATCTATTTTAACAATCTTATAAAGGGTGTGACAAATAAGTTGTATTGCCCTAGTCTGGACCAGGAGAATTTTATTGGTCTTGGTAGGAAGCTAGGACATTTTATCTGCCTGTTTTCGTCAAAACTTGCTATTGCTGATAACTATTGGACAATAATTTAAAAGTGTATTTTGGCTTAGGAGTTGGTATGTATAACAAGCCAATAATAGAAAAGTGGAAAGAGGAGGGGAGGGAGGCAACTTTCAGTTACCTCAAATCCCACCAGCCAGCGCCTGTGCCCTTAAGCTTTAGGAATTTACGAAAGAGTCTTGATCGAGTAATAGCTCGACACAAGAAGTTAAACAACAATATGGTCAGCGCAAAAGGAATTGAACGGTATGAGGGTTTTCTTAACTCCGTGTTCAATTTTCCAGTTGTATAAGCCCCACCCTCTGTCAGACAGGTGTCTGGTTGCAATAGTTTAAGCCTTGTTTGGCAATTTCAGACAGGTGTCTGGTTGCAATAGATTAGCATTGTCTTGCAATGTTAGACAGGTGTCTGGTTGCAATAGTTTAAGCCTTGTTTGGCAATTTCAGAAAGGTATCTGGAAAAGTGAAAAGTGGCTGTCATCCTGTCAATTTTGGCTCAAAAACCGAGCAATTCATGGAATTTGAAACCTCAATAACTTTTTTACTAATTGATTTAAAAAAATGAAACATAGCTTATTAGAATCCTCTAGGTTAAATAATTTCACTATGATATTCAAAATATAAGACATGAAAGTGGCTGTTATCCCTCGCCATAGAATTCTGGCACAAAAGCGAGCAATTCCATGGAATTTGAAACCTCAATAACTTTTTTACTAATTGATTTAAAAAAATGAAACATAGCTTATTAGAATCCTCTAGGTCACACATTTCTTGTGGTATAATTTCACTATGATATTCAAAATATAAGACATATAAAAGTGGCTGTTATCCCTCGCCATAGAATTCTGGCACAAAAGCGAGCAATTCCATGGAATTTGAAACCTCAATAACTTTTTTACTAATTGATTTAAAAAAATGAAACATAGCTTATTAGAATCCTCTAGGTTACACATTTCTTGTGGTATAATTTCACTATGATATTCAAAATATAAGACATATAAAGTGGCTGTTATCCCTCGCCATAGAATTCTGGCACAAAACCGAGCAATACCATGGAAATTGAAACCTCAATAACTTTTTTACTAATTGATTTAAAAAAATGAAACATAGCTTATTATAATCCTCTAGGTTACACATTTCTTGTGGTATAATTTCACTATGATATTCAAAATATAAGACATAGAAAGTGGCTGTTATCCCTCACCATAGAATTCTGGCACAAAACCGAGCAATACCATGGAAATTGAAACCTCAATAACTTTTTTACTACTTGACTTAAAAAAATGAAACATACCTTTTTAGAATTCTCATGAGTATACCTACCTTCATGTAAAACTTCAACGAGATACAATGAATTTACCTGGAGGTTTTAACCAACCAACTTCTGAAAATTAAAGTAAGTCAGCCCTTTGAATATCAGTTGTCAACCCACTGCTCAAACAACCAAGTTCATTCAACCACCAGTCAACCCATTTCTACCTCAAGATGCATACCTTAAGTGATCAACCTTGAGACCTCTACATGAGCTCCACCCGAGTGTCATAAATCTTCAACCAACCAAATACATACATTATACCAACATATATGTATGTATATATATATATATATATATATATATATATATATATATATATATATATATATATATATATATATATATATATATATAGATATATATATAGATATATATATATATATATATATATATATATATATATATGTATATATATATATATATATATATATATATATATATATATATATATATATATATATATATATATATATATATATATATATATATATATATATATCTATATATATATATATATATATATATATATATAAATATTACTGATTTGTCAACCAACTGAATTCCACAATTTATCTACCTAATACGGTGAGTTTTCAACCAGCTTACATAAATAATAAAAGTGCTCTCACCTTTGACAATCTTGACAAATCTGGATACTATGAGTTTCAGTGAACAACTACAATATGTCATTGATAGTTAAATTATCACTTTGGGACAAGTTTGCTGGCAATATTATTTTGTCCAAATCTTGCCACATGTGGTGGATATCTTCATGTGCAACTGTTTTCGGCTGTGAGCAGGTTCCAATCCAAAAATCAATTTAGTTTGACAGTTAATTTAACATACTTGTATTGACTTTCTAGTTTAGAAGAAGAAGATGATCATGTTTTGGTGATGTAAGGGAAATGTATTACTGTGGTATATTGAAAAAAAGTGATGGAATTGAATCATCCAAGGTGCTGTACCTGGTACCAGTGTGTTATTTTCTGGGTTTTCTGATGCTGAACATGATGGTTTAAAATAGATTGCAACAATAATGAACCCTATAATTATGGTGATGTTTACAATGCAATTGTAATTAACTGACAAACCATGCACAGATGATCAAGTCAAAACTTCTGAATGTGGGTCATTAAACATGTTTGCTTTTTAAATTCCTGAAATAGTCACGCATGCCAAGGTGTTGTATGATCCCTGACACCATTTGTTTGGCATATAAGTCTTTTGTACTTCCTCATTTTGCTTTTGCAAGACGCTGCTGCAACCCTAGGGTCACCTGTCTGTCTGCGTTCATTAGTTTCTCGTTTGTCTAAGATTGTTTCGATACAGATGGCTCTAAAGCGTGCCTTGTGTCATATCTACCGTAAAATTTCAAATATAAGATGCATCCATGTATCTGACCCCCTCTTTGGTATTGAAATTTTAGTCAACATTTTTATTAAATGACGTTGAACATCTGTACATGGTTTGTCAGTTGATTACAGTTGTAATCAGCGTATAAAAGGTTTAAGAAGTGTGGCATTATCCATGATGCCAGCTTAGTTTAAGTTCAGCTAGTAACTGTGGGGTGAATTTCACTGTGCCTGACAGACCTTACAGTCATAGTCTTAGCCAGAGTCGTAAATTTGGACAGGCTGGAATTTCCCCCTTAAGCCCGTCCACCCGCAAGCCCGTCCACGCGCCTCCCAGGCCGGATCCAGTCTAAACAGCTCATCTAAAAAGACAAACAGCGGCGCATTATGCTGGCCGCTAATCTATGATCAAAATAAATACTGTTCTGTTTGATAACCCTTTTTATGACACATGGGGTGTAATCAGCGTCATAATACTTTAACGATGTTGAATGGAGTTACGACCAGCTACGCCTCCTCGCAAAACAAAGTTTCCAGTCCATGTCGATCTTATTCCTTCTCTAAAATGATACACGATATGTTCAAGGTTTGTAGGAATACATTGTGCACGATCGATTGGAGCATCATTCTGAAATATCTGCCTCGTGATATCGCTTTTCCCACGATCTAATAAACTTTTGGTCTACACTGTTGGCAAGGGAATGAAGCTCACAAATTGCAGTTGGGTGAAATATCAAATCGAAGCATAGTCTTTGACTAAGTTTTTATTACGCGCTTATGCTTGTGCCATTATTTGCAATTAAATTTCTTTTGAACAACAGTTTTGAACCACGTTATGAAAATCCGTTGGTCATAACGTGATGGACGGGTTTGAGGTGGAAATGGACTGGCATTTTTCAAATCCTGGCCAAGACCCTGCTTACAGATGTATTGAAACGCCAGCCCAATGTTGAAATCTTCTTGTCCTGGTCATTGGGCAATAGAATTCCTGAAACACACTTTTTTTGTGTTCCTTTGTTGAGTGGGGTAGCATTAATAATCATAAAATTAATTGCATGATCTGTAACTAGTAAGAAGGTACTTATTATATGGTGTCTTCAAGCAGATTAACATGGATCCTGCGTTGCTGAAAGACCGTGAGGCCTTCAAGGCCAAAGCTATGGCAGTACCTGTGGTTGAAAAGAGAAAGGCCAAAGATCTGTCCAAATCAAAGCCAAGCAAGAAAATTAAGTCGGTTCCCAAACCACCAAGAGGTAAGAATTTTAGATTGGTATGAAATAGGTGAGAAAAAAGATACCATAGATCACATTCTTGCTACGAAGTTGAACATTTAGCAAGTACTGTATATGTTTCTCTTCTTGTTGGGTTAGAATTTGACTACAAATCATCATCTGGAAGCTCTCAGTATAAATTTGCTGTCCTAGCCAAGATTGTGAAGTTCATGAAGGTGCGTTGTGGAGATTTAACAGTTTCATTGATGTAGTCATGAAAAATTAATTTAACCATATTTATCTAAGAGCCTGATTGGTTAATGTTATTGCAGTGTACTTCTGTCGATGAAGTAGTACCAATGCTGACTGGCCTTTAACACCTGTTGCATAAAATCATTTTTTTCTCTTTAAGACTCGCCATCAAAAGGGTTACAATCATGCATTAAATATTGATGATATTTTGGACGAGACAAATCAGCTTGACTGTGGTCCACAGATGAAGCACTGGCTTGACACTGAGGTGATTAACTTTTTTGATTGAGCACATATTTCCCATTGGTTGTTGTTTCCGAGTAGAAATTAGACAAATGGTTATGAAATTGTGTTATAATGTTGGAGCAGGCATTACGCAACAACCCCAAGATAGATGTAGTCGAGGGAGAAGGGTACAAGTTCCACCCAAAATTGTTGATCCGAGGTCGTGAGGGATTGAGGAGACTGCTGGAGAAACATGACATGAAGGGACTTGGAGGAGTTTTATTGGATGATGTGGAGGAATCTCTACCTGATGCTCAAAAAGCTATCAAGGTAAGTTTTGCTTTAATAAAAGGTGGGAATTCCATTAATTCTGTTGAAATCATAAATGGTAATTATATCCTGTGCAATTTTCTGTATCCTTGATATTTCAGGCTCTTGGGGACCAAATATTACAGATTGTACGACCTGCTGATAAAAAAGTTGTTCTTTTCTACAATGACAAGTCCTCTGCATTCACTGTTGATGAAGGTTTTTTTTTAAAATGAGCACCTTTTTTTGCAAGGATGTATGACAGTATTTGAATATTTAATAAGCATTTTCATATTACATGTTATTTAGTGACTTTTGCAGACCTAGCCATGTTGTGGCGTGGGGTGGCAGTGGAGGGAGTTGACGAGAGAAACATGGAGGAATATCTTGAGAAACATGGCTTCACTTCCATGTCAAATACAACAGTCAAAACTGCTGTAAGCATTCTCATGATCCAATTTAATTCTCATCAATTTGAATAGATCAATACATTGTTTATAAATCTTATTTGTATATGCATATGTAAGGTTTCATAAGTTGCTGATTCAATAGTTGGTTATTATTAAGAATGGTTGGTGAAAATGATGTGCCAAAATAGTTCTCACAATGTATATTGTGACAGGGTTTTTTTAACTTGTGAAATACTCTGTGGTAAATTTTACCCAATTCTTTTTTCTATTGTGTTAAATCTTTACCTTTTGCAGGCTCAGCTCAAGAAACTGAACAGGAAGTCCAAGGCAAAATCCAAAGGGATGAAAACAAAAGACAATGAACATCTCAGCGACATTCTCCAAGATTACTCAAATGTCACTAAATAATGCTGTGTTTTTTGTGTGTGAGATTGTGACAATTAATTTTATGAAAGTATTGAAGTGTGCTGTGTGGGATAATCTTTATGGATCTCTGTCTCTGCTCTGTGCTGATGATGGTGTGGCTGGATATAAAATTAATGAAGTTCCATATTGTTCAGTGTTTCATCAGAATTGTTGAACTATTTCTGTGTGTTTCATCTCACAATGAATATTTTAGATTGTAATATAAACCTTGCTCTTCCCTTAGGATCGTATGTTTCTGATTCTTGGTTCATTTCTTGCTTATTTTCTGTAATGATTTGAAAAAGTCTAATTGCACCTATTTGGTGCTGAGGGATGTCATTGTTTAATATGCTGCTGTCTTTCACACAAAGTAAAGCTTTTGAAATGTATTGTTTTTTCTACTTTTGACTAGATTTATTTCATTGTATTTGTAAGCAAGATCGCTATAAACAAATACCAATGTGTAGAAATTTAAGTACTCTATGTAGCCGTTCTTATTTAGATAAGAGTTTGCCTAACAGTGAACAAAACCTGAACTCCACTGTGGTTTTAGTGTTTTCATATTGGTAATGTCTTCATTTCTATGTTGGTTAAATATTGGCGATGTAGGCATAGGAAGTTAGTTGTACAATAATCTTATGATAGCTGTCTGTCAGAAGAGCTCCAGTCAAATTGATCTTCACAATGAAGGACAGCTGTCTGTGGTCATGTGGGTGATATTTTTTGCTAGTAATTTGACTGGAGTCAGTTATTAACTTCAGTATGGTACAGATTGTAAAATATATCCATGAATGTCAAATGCCTATACAAGTGCATTCAGACTGAAGCTAACTTGGCAGATCTAATAATTCATCAATTTTTTTATTGATGACAAATGGATTTCTGATTTTAAAGTAGCTGTTAATTCATTAAGTTAAATAATATTATTGGTTAAGGTGTGAATCGTCAGTGTAATGGACACACCCTCACGACCCTACCATCAAGACTACATAGTGTAATATTATAAAGTATGGAAACTTAGCAACACAGTATGTAGTTTTGAAGTCACAATTGTCTTTCTCAAATTTCTATGGCCAATCTACTAACATCTATGGCGGTCTAGGTCTCAATGCAGTGGCGCCGCCAAGCGAATACCTCGATCCACTCGAGCACCTGGTGGAATCCCCGTATGACGTCATATTTGCAAATCATGGCAGCCAACGCTGTAAACATTTCGAACTTGCGAAAAAGTTGTCGGTAGTGTTAAGCCATGCTATCTAATTGGATTACTTTAAAGGAATACACCTTCTCACAAGTGAGGAGCTAATACGATGAATATTCTGCGATCTAATTTTTGTAAATCTAAGGGAAAACCTTGATCTTTTGTAAGTTTTTCGAATACCTCGGACGATCAAGTTTGAAGCAACTCAACTGACAAAAGTTTCTGAGACTGTGGATTGACTCTGCAGTGACTGGTTTGGTCTACCTGTCCGACCAGGTCAGCTGAATCAATGCTATTGATATCATTCAATGCCATAATGTCTTTTTCCTTTAATTGTTCGATACTTATTTTCGATTCATGTGTGGATGGGCAAGTTTATTGATAATTCTTTGTCAGCCATAGCCTGATACTGATAGCCCAAACCATGCGTCAACTGAGTCAGTGGAGTAGGGTGATTGTGGAGACTTTGCAGATAACAAAGACACAAAGTTTTTTACTCGAGCGGGATAAATCTACTTTTGCAATCAAACTTTATTGGAAATGTGTTGTTTACTTGCGGCAATTGTTGTTAATCACGTTGAAATGATAGAATCACATTACAATCGTATTGTATGATTTAATGAAATATCTGGTAGACTGCAATCTTCCTTCCAACCTCACTTCCCTCTTGATGATTCCAGGAACATTACTCATGGATCTCAATTCATCCTTTCATTGTTCCATATATACAGTGAGTTGCATTGCCATTACCACCCGGTTGAAAGTGCATCACCTCAATGTTTTATTTAATTTACGGCAGAGGATATTTGTATGGCAGCTGTACATATAAGACAGTTGTTCATGCGACTGCCTTATAAATTAGGCTGATGATAGGCTATTTGTACATCTGATTTCTTGGTAAGATATTTTACCGTCTGTTGGTGGAACCCAGCAGATGTGTTGATTGTTGTCAACATTATGTTTGTACGGTTGACACATCTGCTGCTTAATCTTGTTACCTGTATATAATACAAGCTCATTGTGCTGTACAAATGAGTCCCCACACCCGACTGGCACAGCTCTCTCTGACTCAAGGGGTCTTGGGACAGATAACCCAGAAAACTGCGCAATTGCGGCCAGCTTTCTGGCCGCTCAAATCAAAACCTCCATAACAGATTGGCCAATCGGAGCTCTCCTTGCAAGAGCGTTTGGCTAAATCTGGAGATCACTGACTAAACGCACATTGTTGTTCTGCCATCTTTGTTACGCTGAAGTGATAGGGTGCAACATCCAAACTCAGCTCTAGAGCGCTGATTGGTCAGCCATGGAACCACGGTATATACCGGGTATTGTCTTGTTTGGAGAACGGGTTTTTCCATTTGGAGCACTTGGCCACATGTATTGAGGCGGTGGAGAGAAGTGAACCTCCAGAGTCGAGGGATGTAGACTTGTACAAATGGATACAATGTGAAATTTAAAAAAAAGGCTCGTCTTTGATGGTGCTTGGACATACGTCACAATTATCATACACCTATAGTCTAGATACTGATGCAAAAAATTTGGCTTGTCATTTATCATATAAGGATGATCCCCTACACTTCCACTACCAGGCAACAAATCGTTTTGAAAGTAGTTGATTATAATTGGTATAGAACATGATGGACTAACGGTTAACAAATATTGTTCTGAAATTAATTTCATTTATCATTGAAACACACAGGGTGTTAAAGTTGTGTAGTCTATTGCATTTATTGACATTTACATGCAAAGCAAATTGATAATCCCTAATTTTAGTTCGGATATACACAAAATTATATGTCCCACACCCCCGCAGTAGATATTACTTCACACCATGGACAGATCTCTAATACCCGGGGTAGAGAAAGAAAATGCCTCAGTGCCACTTTAGTACATATATTTCTGCCATACAAATAATCCCCCCTGCTGTACTAAAAATCCCAGGAGTATTTTCGGCATACAAATAAGCCAATGAGTATTTGGGCTGTGATGAACCACTCATGGGCCAATATGTATGGTAAATATATAGACAGGTTTTATTGGTATGGCAGAAATATAGAGCCAGGCTCTATATTGTTGTGTATTTCTGCTGTACAAATAATCCCTGGAATGTTTTTGCCGTATGAATAACTCAATAAGCCCTGTGTATATATATTTCTGTCGTGAGTATAAGCCCTGTTGTATTTCTGCCGTACAAATAAACCCAGGAGGATATCTGCTGCCTCTATACTGAAGTTGTAAGTCAGTTTTATCTCAGTCTTGAATTTATTTCTGAACTACTTGAGTAATTTATGTTGATGATTGCCTAAATATCGTTACGGATTTCACCCTCTATCAGGGATAGTCGACGTCAATGATGTTACTTCCTACCGCAGCCCCAAATAGCCCCTCCTTCTGTATAGGCTGGACCCGGTGCCTGTTTTACCAAGTAACTGTATCTATCACATCAAATCGGAGTAGGCTGTTTGTGGTCTATCTGTAACCTGACCAGATTTATATTCTAATGTCTGGGTTGCTGTTTACAGACGAGACTCCACGTCAAAGTCATTCTCTCCTCGTATCTATCAGATTGCCAGGAGCAAAGCGACTTCAATGTCCGTTCCACCCTATCAGTGACATCGGCGCCTTTCAATTTAGGGCTATTCGCGGGAGTCGGATGTGCTTCCAAGTGGTCTTAATAATGGAATGGCGAGCTTGCTGGTCTGGGGAGCGGTGGTTTCTCATGTCAAATTATAAAGCTGAGCAAATTGCTACTTTATTTGGGAGCGTGGGTGATATGGACTGATTTGTTAAATGTACCAACGCATGGTATGTAACTAGGTACGGTTTGCTTGTGTGTTGGCGTAATTACGTCAAATTCAATCACGCTTTCCACTTAATTTCTCAGATTGATTACGTATTGACGGCTTGTTGTCAGTAAATCGCTATCTCCTCATCTTCTTTTCATTTGGCCTCAGCAGTCTGCTAACCTCTAATTGTGTCCGTTATCACGCCTGGCCGAGCTGCATGCGCTCGTGATTGACCAGGTCGTATTCGGACCAAATGCAGCGATACTTCCTTGCTAAATCTAGCTAACATCAAAGACCATTTCAAACTTCGCATTTGGGCTATCCGTCAGAACACACAGTAAAAATGGTAACGAGCCCCGTGGTCAGCTCGCTTTGTGTTTAGCAGTACTATCGACATGGTCAACTGACGCGCGTCCCGTCCACATAAAACATTCCTTTTTTGTTGGCTTCCTTTTGCGCTTGACGCAGCAGCTCCTGTTATGCTCATCAATATATCGCTAGCCGTAACAACCCCCGCTGCCTGCCTTTGATGTAAAAGAAAAAATCTACAGCTAAGTAGAACTGAGAATTTTACTGGGGTTAGAGGGTAACGACTGCAGGTACGTCAATGTTTGCGCACCGTTAGGTGATGGCTTAGCTGCCGCTGACTGGCAGAAGGAAGCTTGGTAATATGTTCATAGTGACTTCCGTTGGTGTCGTGTCCGTACTAGGGCAGAACACAGCGGTAACGGGGGTATATGCTGAGAGAACTCGGCCTCAAACGGAGGTATATACGGATATAACCCGGCGTTTTAACGCACCTGGTAGCAGTATGACCATGAGTTATTGGCTCTCTGTGATAAGCGGACCAGAGACGACGCGATCGTGAATCTAACAACATTCACGTCGCTTTTAGAATGCCATAGCTTTCTCTTGCGCTGTGTAGATAAAATCTGTCCTTTTGTTGGGCTGTTACGTTGCTGTCTTAATCAGTGTATATTGGACACCATATGACCTCGTAGACAAATCCGCTTCATTAGCTTCCAAATGGTAACCGGACTTACTCGAACACTAAGCGAGTTGCGCTGCCAAGTAGTGCTTCGTCTAACCCACTCTCGGACATCCATAGTTATATTAAGATTGGGGGAGATAGGGAGGGGTATCGGAGGAAAGCGGAGGAGGTCCACTCCATCATGGACTTACGGATAATGAGGCTTATCATGTCGCCAATGATGTCTTGTTTCTTTCTCGAGGGACATTTTTCATTGCTCCGATACTGCCTCCAAGCTTTGCCTGGCTTGCCGGGTGACTCAGTGCGTCGTCCTCGAAACCACTATACAACCAGCGATTGTCATGAGCTAGGCTGTACAAATCTGTATCTGTTTATATCAAGCATTCAATAGGAGCTAAAGGAACCTGCCAGTACGTGGGAATTGTATCATAACCCTCGAAATGTTTGCCATAGATATTGCGACTGCTTTAACAATTGTGACTTAATCAACCGTTATTCTTCTCTGCCTCTGGAACTGCAGATTATTAAAAAAAACCTGGATATACCTGCCATATATCTGATACTGCTTCAATTCATTGATATCTGTTTCTATCTATACTTAGCATTTCTCTGCACCACAGGAAACCATTGTTTGTTTGCCTTTCTACCCGGGATTATATTCGATGGCATCATGCTACAACAAAATGTCCCACATGTGTTTTGATGTGTTTATATTTTCGAATTTAGCATTCTGTTTTTGGTTTGAAAATACAGATGAAGCAACATGCCTAGACCAGGCTGTCTGTGTCTGGGCCGCAAGGTGCCAGAAGTTGGTTTCCTGGATTACAGGCATTCCAATTTGGATTTTATTCCCAGTGATGTGTTCACACATGAACGCACCTTGGAGGAATTGAATGTTGATGCTAATCAAATCAGAGATCTACCCAGGGTAAGTGGTTCATATAAGTTGAATAGGGTGGTTATTGTAACAGCGTGTCTCATATATATATATATATATATATATATATATATATATATATGTGTGTGTGTGTGTGTGTGTGCGTGTGCGTGCGTGCGTGCGTGCGTGTGCGTGCGTGCGTGTGCGTGTGTGTGTGTGTTATCCATTCCAGTGAGTAATAAGATCAGTTAAGTAACAGGCGAATGGGCGATTTATGACCTGAGTGCCTCTGCACCAGATCAGACTTGTTCTTCTTGGCATTTTTTGATTTCCATTGTTTGGAGTATGATCGCTTATGACTGCATATAATTTCATGGTGTTGGAGCAGGAGCTGTTTTACTGTCACGGGCTGCGGAAGCTGAGTGTTGGTGATAATGAGTTGACTGTGATTCCACCTGCTATCGCCACGCTCACCAACCTTGAAGAACTCATCATCACCAAGAATGGTATGGGCTTTTCCTGAAGCCAGGATTGAATATTGCAAATGTTGTGCGCACAATTCACTCACTTCCCTGTTTAAGGGCTCTGAGTGTTTACATCTGAGTGTAGTTTATATATATGTTTACAATATATAAACATGAAATATATGTTGTTCATAAATTAACATGCCTGCTGAGAGGTTTCCGAGCGATAAGATCTATGTGTGTTGTTTTATGTAGAGCTCGGAATCCTTATATTGTGGTCATGCTAGATAATGCACTCGTGTGAATTACGATGATCGGTTGTCATAGGGTTTTCACACCACTGAAAGACATATGCTTTATACCGCTCTTAATTATATCCTAGAAGCACAATATTGATTGTAAGAATAACATGTATAAGTATTCATCTACTCTATTTCCTAGGACTTCCCTCACTCGATTCTTGGTATGGAAAAAAACCGTCTGTATTCTAGAAGTTGGGTTCATATGCGATATGGCCTTTATAGCAGTCCGGTGGGTGGGGTGCTATTCAGGCTGCCTCTGATGACGGGGTTTTTGTAATCATCAGGAGTTCTTTGTGACTAAATGTCGCAAGAAAAATTGAGGGTAGTTTTTACTTCAGATATAACTATATGTATGAACGCTATGTCGTAAGCTGTTTGTAGGCTGAAGGAGGAAGGTTTTGTTGGATAGATGTGCTAGAAGTGGGTTTGAGTTGGGTTTTTTTTAAGACTTTGATTTGGCTAGGTGAGTGACCATTCTCAGTAGTGTAAACTACTTGTGATGTGTGGGGTATGACGTCATGGTCCTCTGATGGGGGAGATACGGAAGAATGATCAAAAGGCCGTGCTGTTCGACATGGAAGTTCGCTGGACGATTCACGTGTCCCTGATGATTTTTTACAGTGTTGTTTCACAACGATGGTAATGTTAGCGGGCGCTCCGTTCCTGATATCAGGATGTTTGCTTTTTTTTTTAGCAATGCTGTTACTTTTATTATTATATTAAGCTTGATGACTCCTAACATTGATGTCCTAGCGACAATTGTCGCGATTGGCGCTCTTTGAATTAACTATCCCATGTTTTGTCAATACCACGTATCAAATATTATGGCCGTTTCTGAACACCATGTCTGCGGTAACTTATCGAATCAATAAACAATTCATCAATAGATGATGACGGGAACTATGTGTGACTCGGGATCACCGCGTGTGTATACATACACACAAGGACACCAAGAGAAGCCACACTTGTACTCCCAAGACGAACGTATTAGTTCGTTGGTACTGCAAGGATCATCTTAATAATTCTTATGCCCTGTTCCATAAACCCACGCCAGCCCTCATCCGACCTCTGTCCTCGTCACCATCCAGCTTAACGGCGAGGAGCAACGTTGACTTATTCGAATATCATTGCTTGTCTGTCACACCCTATACAACTCTCTCTGTCTTATATATACCACTCACAGTCTATTGTATATGTTGGATAGTCGCTTGAGCGAGGAGATTCCATGTGCCCATGTGTACCCCGCTACTTGTCTTTTAACATTGCAGTCCTATAACCTTTAATCTTTATAATTTCCATGACTGGTGTTTACTGCAGTATCCCAGAGCACAGGGATTGGGGTAGAACATTATGATCCTAGCATCATGGTCGTATACTGTGGTATTAATATTGATACAGTATGGTATTCGGCTTCCGAGCGGCTGGATCAGATGTTGAATGTCTAGCTACTCGGAAACCTGATATCAGGAACCGAGCGACTGTAATCGCCATATCCCACTTGGCGATAGATTACATGAGAAGAAAGGATGCGACCATTCCTGTGAACGAATTACATACGATGGTCATTTGCTTCGTTTGATGTGGAGGAAATGAAGCTTTTGGTGTAAAGCAGGTGGGGGGATCTTTTGATGTAAAAGTGAATCCCGCCCCTTTCCCCAAGAGGGGTATTAGGTAACAACTTCCGGACACCTTCTCGCCGCCACTGTCACCCCTGAACAAATTCCCCTTCCATTTAGAACCCGCGGAGGTGTATTTAATAATTTAAATTTGGTGATGCTTTCAAGGTTCTTTTTCAACCGGAATTTGCCATCGTAACCTCTATATGACTGAGGAACCAAGGGTCATTTGAGTTTTATTGATAACCACCGCCTCAGGTGTCAGTCCGTCATCAAGCATTTACTGGGATTTATAGAATATGTGTGATCTACTGGCCAATCCGGGGCACATTGGCCCACAGGCGTACCAAGCTGGGCGCTGGAGCGGGTCAATTTTCTGGTGCCGCGGTTTACCAGTTTACAAGGCCTTTGCTGGTGAATGTCCCCGCTCAGGTTATTTCTACTGGAGTCGACTAACCGTAAGCATTAAGCCGTCCGATGAATAGGGGCTGACGTGGGTTGGCTGTGAGTGATTGGAGGGTGATGTTAATTGGGGTGTTATCGACGAAGGGCTACCGGAGAGTGATGGCCTCTTTTGCATAACGTCCTCCCCCCATAAAACATTCTGATTGTCCCTTGACCGCCCACATATTTCAACCCCTACCGTTATCTCTTCTTCCGCATTTCCCTTTACCTCTTTTTGCCTCCACCTATTCCTATTATCTCTCCTTCAGTCCATTTCCTCTCATGATTTCCTCCCTTCTAACTTTTCTTCCCCCCCCCTTCCTCCCGCACTCTCACCTTATCTTCATCCTCAACTTCTGCCATCATCATCATCATCATCATCATCATCATCAAAACGCAGTGTAGCTGCTAACTGAAGTAGTTTTGAATACCATGGAGACAGTGCTTGTATCATACGGCATTCAAACAACCGTCGTTGTCACCAGCTCACTTGTGAATTCATCGCTGCTGTGACTATTTATGGACGAAGCGTATTATCAACATGCGCTGTGAAGAGGTTATTCGGCGAAGAATTCGCGTGATTGATTTCAGACCCCTTTCATATCGATGTTGTTGGTTATTTTCGCTGGAGCTCGGATCTCACTAACAGTTTCTTCGGAGCCAGTCGGTCGTGTGTATGAATGTACTCCGGTGTGCACTCGGAAATCTAGTACATAGATCCGAGCTTATGATGTTTGCTCAGTAGATGGTCATGGTTGGCATTCCAGCCGACTGAAGCACACTTCCTGTCCAAATACACTAAAATAGGTGGAAATATTAAACCTTATCTTCCATCAGTCAGGGCTCTCGCTAGCCAAACATTATCAAGGGTCCAGGACCCTCAGGTTAAAATTCCTATGGGTCCCCAACACATTTCGGGGGTCCACAAGAAACTAGAGGGTCCAAATAGATGTTTATTGATAACAGATCACAACACCACAAACGCCTATGTACAAACATTGCATGCATATTAATTCGTTTATCAGCAATAAAGTTCATAGCTGCTTTCTGACAGTCTAAGTCCTGGACAGCTAGACCCTCAATCTTGATGCGCATCAGTATCTCCAGCACTCTTTCTGACAACGAAGCAGGTTTGCGAGATTTTGTGACATTTGTATGGAGAAGTTCATGATGCAGCTAGAATAAAATCTCGCCACAGACTCGACGCTACGCGAAACTCGCGATCGCCCTTTGATGACCTTTAACTGAGTGTCGCTAGCACAGCGCTGTCATGGTAACAAGCCAACTGTGTGAAGTTCAGTTGGTAAAACACGCTGTGAGAATTTAATATAATGATTCTATCTGCATATCTCTTCCCAATAGAATATCTTTCGCCAGATAATGTCAATACTCTGAAATCAAACTTTCTCATCACTATCATCTAGACCAATGATTGAATGCGCTTACATACGCCGAGTTAAGAAAGCGTAACACCCGTAGGCTGTAGCGCATTTCTTGGCGAGAAAAGATGTCGCCACTGCGTTGACCTAGTCTGCGTCCCAGACTCCAGGGGTTCCGCTACGCTTCTCGCCCTTGAGTCTACGACACGACCAGCTCTAAAAGTGGCGCGTCCGAATATTCATTAGACACGTTCGTTAATCTTCGTGACCAATCAACGCAAAGGTTGTGACCCGGATTGACCTTAATTGCACGTGTCTAGCTCATGGAACTGGCTTGTGATACGCACCCTCGGTTCTATGTGACGTCTGGACATTGTAGTGGTCTGCTGCCAATGAGAACACATTGAATGTGTTCTGGAATTATGGGGCGTCTCAAAAATTCAAATTGGCAACACAACAAGCGCTTTAATCGCTTAGCTGCACGATAGTATGTTTACGTGATAGTAAGTTAAAAAGAACCAGTTGTGTGTCTGCTTCTCTCGACGAATGTGTGATTAACGGTGCCACTCAGCGTGAAACAACAAATCGGAGTGTTGTAGAATGTGTGCCCAGCTCATAAAAATCACTCGGCCAGTTAGACAAGTTCTTCGGAAATTGTAGAACTGACCAATGAGAGACAACGACTCAAAGGTACCCGAGAGTGACCGAGAGACACGGCTTGTGATTGGAGCATCCTAAATCAGGGATGCCTGTCCAGTTCAAGATATTATGGTCCCCTAGACCTGAAGGCGAGACTAATGACCATCAGTAACTTGTAAACAGCGCCCGCAGCCATCAGGCTAGGGGACCTTGACTAGCGTTGACCTGGCGAGCGCAGAGCCCTATTTATTCCAAACAAGTCAGGAGACGCAACTTATTTTAGTCGGTAGTTTCAACTTGCACTCGTTCAGGAAAGACCGTCGGACCACGGACATGTCCGGTATTTTTCTCTTTGGTCCGGTAAATAAAGCCATTTCCATCGGTCATTGTGTCCGACAGTTTATTTCGTAAATTATGTTGCAAAAATAGAGAAATATCAACTGTATAGCTATCTTTCGAAACCAGCGTCGCCGTTCTGTTTTTCCGAACATATCCGAAGAATAAATTCAATAATACAAGAATAATAATTACGCGAAATCTATAGTAAGGACCCACTTTTACGAATCAAACAAGTGATCGGAACTCTGATCACTGGTGAGCGGATTAGGGCGAGCGAAAGTTGTTTTCGGTTTCTAAATTTAGGCTAGTAATAGTAGCGAGGTTTTAGCGGGTTTTGTGCTTCGCTGGAGAACCGCGATTTTCCCGGCCTGTGATGTTGGCGCTGCTGTGGTACAAGGTGGGGGAAAGGCCTGGGAGAAGGCCGCCACAAGAGGAGAAAAAAAAGAAGAAAGAAAAAAACCCTTGAAAATATCCAAATACATGGGAGGGGGTAGACCATGGTTAGTATATAAAGATAGCTAAATGTTCTGTACAGCTTGCAAGTGAGTGGACCACATGATGATAATAATGATTTCGCAGCCAGCTGAAGCTCCTGATCATGATGTCCTTTGCATACAGAGATATTTTATTTAAATTCTAATGTTGACAATGAACTAATTTTACCCTAAAAATAATGTGTTTTCTTCTTATGCTAACGATCAATCTTGAGACTTCGCTAAATGATTAATTTTAATTCGGTCCTGTTAAAAAAAGGTCCTGGTCATGTAACATTTGGTCACTTTAAAAGTCTGAAATTCTTTCCTGAACTCTGGGCCCAGTCGGGCGACGACTTTCGAGTTTTCATTTCACCTGCAGGCGGGCCAGTTAACGATCTCGCGAATTTTGTAGCTTTGCGTAATGGATGCACGGCATCACAAATCTCGCGCATCCACGGGACCCGCAGACTGTATTGACGAGGGTCCACTGCGAGTATCGCGGGTCACGGACTCGGAACCTCGGGTTCCCGAGAGCCCTGCATTAGGGTGAATTAATATCTATAATATCGATATGATCCTGAATTTCTTGGTTCATAGTTCTAACACTTCCCAAACTTGGGCCGTTCTTTGTTCCATGTAATAAAATCGACTGTGATATCAACTAATTACCAGGATCATCAATTCGATATTAGCCGTATAAATCATTCACCGTATGTTCTCGTCGCGGACGTGATGTGAAGATACTTATCATATTTAATCAGTCAGTTAAGCGATAATTCATTTAGTGTTTGACGATGATTTACGCTATTCTTGTCATGTTAATCCCACTGGCATCCGCTTTGATCTCTCCGCTGGCTAGTGGGTTGTCACGCTGTATGTCGTTGTCTCTTGGGGTCTGTCTGTGGATCTTGTAAACGACCTGGTGTAGATTATCGTGAAGGTGTTTCTAGCGGATTTGTTGAGAGGGTTGTGTGGGCATCACCAGATCACAGTGGTGCTAACGAATAGATGCTTCAGGGTAGATAGATTCCACGCTATTCGTTGCTGCATCGGTTGTATTAATCTAACCATGTAATATTTATTTCACCAAGTGCTCGGAACCCTTATATCAGGTTTTTTGTCGGGTAATAATAAGACCTGCCTTATTCCAGGGACTCGAGTCTTAAAACGCCCCTGCTCATACCCGCCATGTAATTAGTTTGATCAATATACATATCGCTATTTGCGAAGGCGTTATAAGACGAGTGTGTGCATCCTCCGAAGCAGAGGATGCTGCTCGTACCCATGCAATGTGTATCCTCCGCTCGAGGATAATGGAATGTGTGCGTTCAATAGCTTCACTCGCCTCTGTTTTCAAAACAACATCGAATATCCCAAACCTAATGGTTAGTTTCTGCCCGAGTTAATAACTGTCTGTCACTCACAAAATATTGGTGTACGTATCGGGGGTGCGGGGGTGGGCTTTTCCTTTTTCGGCAAATTTTCCTCTTTTTTTTGGGCAAAAACCTGTTTGCATCCCTGACTGTCTTGTATGCTACATGTGTTTCTGTGTATACCTGTCTTGTATGCTACCTATACACGCATGAATGTCTTTTATATTACCTGCATTTATATACACACAACTTTCGACACGACAAGCGTGTAACTCTACCTGGTTGCCAGGTAACATCCCCTCACCTATACCTATCTCATCAACATACCTGTGCCTCTTAGAAATGTTGTCACCCTAAAACTGCCAACAAACGGCGACCTTCAGGCACCATATAATAGTGGAACTGTGGTCCCTGTCGAGGACTGAAGAAACCACCCTGCGACTTTTGTTGCTCTGCTCATGCGACGTGTATGGTCCCACGTTTTGATAAGTTTGAAGTGACTATGAGGTTAAGAGCACGGGCGATCAGTTCCCGCTGCCACGCTTACGAAGACCCGAGCAGCTAAACGCTTCCGAAAGGCCGAACGGCTGATAAAGCCACTTTGCACTCGGAAGCGTGGCATCGGTAACCGCACGACTGTGGCATGAATGTCCTTTGGAGATCGGAACCTGTCTTGGTTCCTAGAACAAGCTAGATCTATAAACAGTATACACACACACACACACACACACACACACACACACACACACACACACACACACACACACACACACACACACACACACACACACACACACACACACACACACACACACACACACACACACACACACACACACACACACACACACACACACACACACACACAGTGTGTGGAGGGGGGAGTGGGTTAGGTGGGTGGTTGGGGTAGGTAGGTAGGTATGCATGCATGTCTGTGTGTGCGTGCATGCGTGCGTGCGTGTAGCCTGCTTGCATTCGCTCGACCAGTACTTGGAATGCATTGAAGTCTATGTACGTGAGAATATTTGTATTAACTTGAACTGTTTGCATAATTTTACTACCTGAAGAGGTAGATAACATACTTCACATTCACATGTGTTTATGGAAGTAATGGAAGAAAAGAAGATTTCTGCTATTAGTTGACATGTTGGCCTCATTATGACTCGCCCTTCCCTGACTCCTCCACGTTTATGAGGACATGACCAGGATGGTTCATATATACTGGCCAAATTTCTTACTTATTCTCACAACTCATTTGTTGGTCTTACTGCAACATTCCTAGATCCTGGTGTTATTGGGGTGTCCTTGCTTGTGCGCATTATTTACAGAGAGAAACGAAGTCAGGCCCCATAATGTGTTCGAGAGGCAGTCGCGATTACTAACGTTTTTTTATCATAGCCATTTGAATCTTAACATACTCGCCATCAGTATCCATATTACATGGTAAAAGCATAAAGTGAGGAGCGTTTTAAGACTAGGGTGCCTGTGGTCACTATGAGCATCCATTTGAGTTGTGTGTTCACCAGTGCTGTTACGTACTAGTAGCTTGTCACAAAGTTGATTGTGACAGTGTGTCACAAGGCAGTGGCATTGAATGACATGAGGTATTGGTAATAATCATGCTTTGAACCCTTTGAGGCCATTGTGATGATGATCACTGAGCGATGCTGCATGTAACACTATTATCATTGCAATGCTAATTGCCGTGCTTGAATTGCAGGTATTGTGGATCTACCTGAGAACATCAAGGGATGCAAGTACCTCAAGATTGTTGAAGCCAGTGTTAACCCACTGGGAAAGTCAGTGGCCAAATCTCCTTCATTTCTTAGTTCTATTCCTTTTATGTCACAATTCAATCTTGTTACCATTATTATGATATCAATCACCTGTGTCATCTCCGATTCAGCATGAAGATTCAGCAGCTGACTCTTTGTGTTACAGGTTACCTGAGGGCTTCACACAGTTGCTTCATCTTTCAGAACTCTATCTTAATGACACATTCCTCGATTTTCTCCCTGGAAGCTTCGGCAGGTAGGGTATTACTAACAAATATCTGACATAATTACTGTATGATCGTAAGCTTGGAGGACAATATAGATTGTATGGTCAATGCCTCTCTCTTACTTCAGCTGTGTGTGGTTACCTGACTTCAGATTGAGTAAACTCAGGATTCTGGAGCTGAGGGAGAATCATTTGAAGACCCTTCCCCGTTCCATGGCCCGTCTCACTCAACTGGAACGGCTCGATATGGGGAATAATGAATTCACTGAATTGGTGAGTGTCCAACCACCCCCTTCCCCCGCACCCAGCCCAGCAATGCAGCCCTTCCTCTATCCACATATCATCTTAATGTTACCCAGCATTTCCTTTCACTCTAGGTGTGACATGGCTCTAGATCCACCCCCACCTCTGAATCTTCAAAGCACCCTATACCACCCAACATCTGAGCTACACCTAACCTCATTGGCAGTTCAAATCATTCCAACTTATATTAAATATCCTCATCCCGACCAGCCCTTGTATTTACCAGCTCTGCCTTGTCCTGATCCATTGAGACCACCCTATAACTCCGGAATATTGGTTATGATATAATTACCTGTCTTGACATGGTCATCATCCCTTACTTCTACTTGTCTGCTGTGTCAAATGCATTAAGTTTTGGATCTCACCTTGTCACATGCAAAACATCATGATTGATTTGGTACTGTTGATATTGAAAACTGGATAAGTTTGCAGAGAAATAAAAAGTTAAGTGTTATCATAATGTGATCATTTTATCTACAGCCTGAGGTGCTGGGGAGTTTGACTGGCCTCCTTGAGCTCTGGTGTGATACCAACCATATCAAACTTATACCAAAGGTAACTAAGTCACCCTATTAAAGTCTTGAATTGTCCTGCCTCTTTCCACAATTCACATACATTGTTTACGGATAATCCCTTTATGCCCTATTGTTCTTTCAATGATGCCTTTATTCACTTTCATCTTTATTCATCCCATCATTTATGAACTGAAATTGTGCATTAGTGATCAGACTATTCCTTGTGGATGTTGTAGGAAATTGGCAGTTTGAAACAACTCATGTTTTGGATGCGTCCAAAAACCGCATAGAGACAATAGCCCCTGAGATAGAAGGCTGTCTGTCACTGGCTGATCTACATCTGTCTACAAATCTGCTAATTCAGCTCCCTGAAACCATAGGTGACTATCTAGTATTACTGGCTTCAATGTTCATCCACCTTAGCTGCCCTGTGAATCACTGATATGGCAATGCCATCTGTCCTAGCAACCTGGTCAGGTAATCAAGTTCATGCCAAGTGGGAAATGTCAATTATGGGGAAGTCAGAAAATATCATAGGCATCCTCACTGTTGTGATAATGCCTCATTGTTGTAATGTCTTACTGGGTTTGTGTTCTAGGTCGACTGAGCAACCTGACATCACTGAAAATAGATGACAACCGACTTACATGTTTGCCATTTTCTATAGGAGGGTTAGCTGCAATTATTCAATCTTCATCATCGATAAATAATTTGACAGATATTTCCTATCCAGAAAATGCATGTCATTAAGTCGTTTGATGTGGAGTCGTTATGATGTGAATCAACACGTTATGATATCTGATGCAGCTTGGTATCCCTGTCCGAGTTGAATGTGGGTGCTAATGACCTAGAGGAGATTCCCCCAAGCATTGGTCTCTTGCGACATCTGAGAACTCTCTACGCTGATGAGAACTTCATCATAGAAATACCACCTGAGGTAGTCAAAGCAATTCTCAAGTACTTTGTCCTTTTGCCATCTGAATGTTTATTAACAGTGTTTTGTTTAACACCAGCCAACAATCCCTAACTTGCTTGAATGTCCATGGCCCAGCAAACATAACAAATGTTGATATGGTTGATCAAAAACTATGTATACCCCTTAAATGTGCACGTGTTTTGCAGATGGGGAGCTGTAGTGGTCTGACCGTTCTCTCACTTCGCAGTAACAACCTAAGCTTGATCCCTGACGAGATTGGCCGCATCCCCAGGTTACGAGTCCTCAACCTCAGTGACAACAAGATACGTTCCTTGCCATTCAGCCTCACCAAGCTTAAACAACTGCAGGCCCTGTGGCTTGCTGAAAACCAGGTAATTGTCCGGTAAAATCCATCAATATAAAACAATGAATGTCTTTTTTATGTCTGCATTGTCCAATATAACATAACAGATCTATCAAAATAAAAAAAATAAATGTCTTGTGACATATCTTATGACATGTGTCAATCATATACATTTTCCAACATTTTCTTTGTTTATTTCCCCCTTTTGAACATGTTATTTTTTGTTCATCAATAATGATTATAGACCAAGCCCTTGATCAAGCTACAGTCTGATATAGACATCGACACTGGTCAGAGGGTGTTGACGTGCTACCTGTTGCCTCAACAAGCTACAGATGATAAAGAAGGTAAGTCCCCATAAATAGTTCAAGTCACAATTCACATGAACATTTTAAAATCACAATTCACATGAATATTGGCTTAATCAAAAATTTCCTGAATTTTAGTCAAATCAAAATTGAACTGAAAAGTGGTGTTTTAAAAATTTACCTAAATATTGGCCAATCATGAAAAAATTCACAAAAGTGAAAATGAAAATATTTAATGGTTAGATTTAATCCATTTTTAATAGGATTGTTTTGGAATAGCTGGTATTGGAATCAAGATGGGGGTTGGGACACTGATGGTCTGGCAATTCCAATAGAACAGTCATTCTATGATCATTATAGAATATTTCTATTCTTGTGTTTCCACTCGTTATGGATATACACAAAGCCAAACTGATAAAAAGGAAATACAATTGTCATAGTAATATGATGTGGCATGGCATCCACTGAGGCCACTGTCGATGCCCACCATCACCAAGGCAATACAGCCATGGATGTTGACACATCGAACATTTCTTTTCAGACATGTACAGTGATACAGACAGCTTCCACCCATCCCTGTGGGAGGAGGAGCGACAAAAGCGACAGCAGATTCACTTTGAGTTTGCTGATCTTCCTGATGAACAAGAGGTAGGCCATCAGAACCAAGAGAAATGAAAATAAAGTGACTAGCATGATAATCCCATGAGTAGCTATCTATTCACCAATATTGTTGTTTTCAGACTTTAAACTGAATCCTCACATATCAGTATAAAATTTGCGATTATGATTTTGCTGACATCATAAAGATGATGATTGACATAATGATGATTGCATTGATAATAATGATGATTATAATAACAGGGGTGGAAACTAACTTTTTCAGCTACCGGCCAACCGGGCCGGTACATGAAAAAAGTAACCGGCCCAGCTGTAAAGCTACCGGCCCAAAAAATGTGTAAGGAATTTCTGCTTCCTGAGTGTCAAATTGATTCAAACAAAAACGCATTTACAGAACAAAAACGCCTATACGGGAAAACCCCCCCAAAAAACCTGAAACCTCAGCAAATAGACCACAGGTGGTCACATTATTTTTAAAAAACTGCTCCTACAAAAACCTAAATAAACAAATCACAGATTAGAGGTTCTTTAGCTCCTCCTCTTAGGCAAGTTATTGGAGCCTTTCAAGAGTCATCTTCCTCACCATCACTCTCTTCATCAGTGTCTCCTTCCCCTCCATGAACATGAATCGCTTCTTTCTGGGGCCACCGTAACTCAATGGCCCATGATGTGTCATAGCTATCAATGTCTGATTGAAGCATTATTATCATGTGGTCATTTAGGGTGGTTGTATTGAGGCTGAAGCTCCAGTCACTCATGATAAGCTGCATTGAGCTGAAACCACGCTCCACATTCTGGAGTAGAGACAGGGAGAGTTAGGAGAAGATCCACTAAGAGGAACAGGTTCACACATTCTTCGCCATACTCTCTGTTCATGTGGAGCCAGCTGTTCATGGCCATGTGTACGTCAATATTCTTTGATGCTTTCGAGCTTGAAATTTCCAGTGCCCTTGTAAAAAGGACCTTTTTTAAGTTGCTCTTTGGTTGCGAGTGCTCTGCATTGTTTACAATGCATTTTTTTTACCAGTCATTCCCTTAATTTCCCCAAATCGTCTCGCATCCACTTCTCGTTGAGCTTCCTTGTCCTGTGATCTCTTTCTTAGGTTCTTGCTGTTTCCTTCTGTTCCTCTCAGACAAGCGCAAGATTGATAGCTGACGCCCCAACATTGCTGACATGTTAAGCTGAGTAGAATATGAGGTAGCTGAGAACGGACCGATGCGACGATGTTCATAAGCTTCACGGTGACGCACAGTTTATCCACGTCGCCAGGCTCGAATGGTTTTATTCGCTACGGATCAGATAACAACTCTGTCTCTTACACCCAGCTTACAGTGTCATCCTACTGGGTTAATAAATTTGTATCACCAATGTTTAATCTTTTGGTGACGTTCACGAGTAAATGGCTGGTTGATACCAAAAGCAAATAGTGCTAACAATGCGAGATTGGCGTGATCATTCTTTCATAGTCGCACACTGACAAATGATTGGCTGTCTGTTACAAATTTAATTTATTATTCATGAGGTTAATCGCAGACGCCAAGCTGCCGCTTGCTGCAGCCAACCTCAAACGGTGGCAGCATACAAGGAAATCCTGAGGCGAGGTTTTGCCATGGGAATAATTTACGACTGAATTGGGTACTGCCACTCGCCCGAGCCTGATTTTACTCGACATTGGCGGTTGGGCGAGTGCTAATTTCCACCCCTGTAATAATGTTGATGATTACTTAGTTGACAACAATGATGATAATGATGACCAGAAGGGTCTTGATGTTGTTATGGCACCAGGGCCGGCTGGAGCGTACCCCGACCCCGTACCCTAAGGAGATGAAGCAGCGCGTTCAGCATGTACGTAACCTGGCCATGAAGCAGCTGGGGAACATTCCTAATGGTGATGTACAGCACGTCATGAAGGCTGCTGCTGCAGGTTCCCCACCATCCACAACTACTCAGGTCAGCATATCTTCAACACAATATTTTTGATTATTTGCTGTGCATTGTTTCAGTTCTGATGTGCAAGAAAAAGTAATTGACTGGGTCCAATATATTAAATTTATTACATACGTCAGCCTATTCAAATGCTTATATACCGCATTGAACCCAAGCAACCCAAATATTGCCTTGAAAATGGTACAAAACCTGTAGTCATAACTTTTATGGAACGTGCCCGTCTGTAAGTAGTAACACACACCTGTACCTGCCAATATCAGTCAACTTTATAGAGTAATAATCTGGACTCACATTAGACAATGTGGCAGGCCTAGTAGAATATGATTTCTGCAGCACGGAATTTTTTTTTTAAATATATTGATCCACATGGCAGTAATTCTTTAAGTCAAGTAGACATTTGGTGCCTTGCCGTTTCTGATTATAAATCAATAATTGCATGCAAGGATTGATGAATTGCTGAGAATTTCAGCAGTGAGGTACTGCAATAATCTGGCACAAGACTTCCCCAATTTTTCTAGTTGAATTTAGGTACACTTGTCAATATAGTATTTTCCATAACATGTCCATGTCTGATCACTTTATTGCATATGTAAATGTTGCTGTTATGCTATTTAATCTGTAATCCTACATGAAGCCATGTATGTATGGCACCTTCAATCCCTGACCGGTCATAATCCTTGTTCATCTTTCTCTACTTGATATGAGCTGGGAAGTTTAAAGCAACATCATGTTCATCTTTTCAGACGGAGACTGGGGGTGTGGTTGGGAGGAGGGACTCCCCACACAAGCCAGGCTCTGCTACCCCACATGTAGGGGATGAGGTGATTCTGGGCTCCAGCAAACCTCTCTCTCCTTCCCTCTGTGAGAGGCATCACCTCCTCAATGCTGATAAGGTGCGCCTTATATTGAGCTTGGAATGTTTACGTTTTCTGTGTAAATGTTTGACTGTCCTGTCTCAGTGATTTATTGACATTGTTTACTACTGGTACAATTGATCCAAGGGTCAGTGTTTTTAAGAGATGGGTTCTATGTCTACAAATTTACATCAGCTGTAGCAATAAATTACAATAGTTGTATTTAGATTAAGCCCACTGTTGCTTTTCAACATGTCCAAGTGTCCTAAATGTCCCCATTTGTCAATTTTATCATGTAACCTTTGATGTAACAAGTAATGTTTAGCACCAATGTTTCATTTAACATTAATGGTTATTTTCTTGTAACATTATATGGCATGATAGAGCTAGATTGAAGATGTCAACTTGGTATGAGTTGTGTTTTGCCAGGAGAAACAACAGAAAGACAAGGCAAGGCTTGGCAAGAAAACCAGGCTTTTTGATAATGATAGATCAGCCAACAGTAGTTTTTCAAATAAACCTGGTAAGTTTAATCCAGAGCTAAACTAGTTGTCATTATAACATCTATAAACGACTCAGAAGCTAATGTAATTTTGCTGTTGATTAGATGTAGATCTTTATATGTTTATATGTGTATGGTTGTAATAAAAAAATCAGTTTTTACCATCACTTTTATAGATGATGCTGTCATGATATGAAATTGACATGGTACAATTGAGAAGAAATGTATTTATTGTAAATAGCCAGTAGTATAATTTGTTGTAAAATATACCTGTGTTTGATTGAACAGGTGAGAGGACAAGAAGTAATGAGGACGATGGGCGGTTCGGATCTGGTGTTGTGGGACGCAGGAGCGACACTCCCAATTCCGCCCTCACACATTCAAATCCAGATAACTCTGGTTCTGTACCTCTCTTACCTCAGAACAAACCTGTAGAAGACATGTCTTATTCTGAATTCCTTCACGGACTCACTGCCAAAGGTGTAGCAGTCCCCCACGACGCTTGGTCTTCCTATCATAAAACAAATGGAAATATACATCGGAGTTGTTCTGCTCCCAAAAAGTCTTCTCACCATTCCCGGGGGCGAGGGTATGATTCGGACACAGGGTATCGCAGTGACTTTACGAATTATCGTTCTGTGAGTGGGTATTCCAGTGATCAAGGTGCTGTTAAGGGGAGGAGAGATATGTATTATCCATCTGCGCAGCCTCCTGTCCCAGGGGGGATTCTGAGAAAGCGACGTGATGGGGGTTACTCTAGCGACGCGGAAACCTACGTCAGGCGTCGCTCGGACACCAAGACTAAATCCTTGCCAGCAGCAACTGCCACACATGCTCACATCCCACATTCAGCTTCCTACAATAGTATTCAATCAAGCAGAAATTCATTGCAGCATCCACCAGATTTCAACTGCTATTCTAACCCAGCCTTTACAAAACGGACTACTATTCGTAATGATGAGCTTTACGAAGGCTACATTGGTGGCAGCACTGTCAATAATGGTTCACATTCAAATAAAAGCCATGACTTCCAACCTCCACAGTCACAAACACGTCAAAAGTACCTGACGGACTCTATGCACCCTCGCGAATACTCCCCCCACACACCTCCAGAGTCTGACAGGCAGTCGACTGTATCTGATCGCAGTGTCCGTGAACCCATCAAAGAGGAAGAGGAGGCCGGAGGTGTAGGGAGAAACGGGGATGATGCGTGGAAAAACCAGCTCCTGGCTGCATCCCTTAAGCTCCAGAAGAGTCCTGGGTCTGCTGTCGCTGTACAGCAACACAATATCCAGGTGAGTTCTATTGAGTCAACCAACAAATGACATAGCCACAGGCTCTCAAGTCTGATAACACCCATTATCCCTATCAACTAATATATAAGTTATTGGTGTATAAGTGGCTTTAGATGATGGACATCTATGTGTGGCATTAAAGGTCATAACTGCTTCTCCTCCAACTCTGACAATGATAATGGTATTCATTTGAAATGATTGTTTAAGCTCTTCCTGTGTCTGCTGCTCTTTGTCGAACAATCAGCAATGTTTTTTAACTTATGAAATCAAAATATCTGTAGGCTAATAAAGGTTATTTTACGTTTATTATATGCGACAATGTAAGTGTGCATATGTTTGCATGGGATTCATATCTCATTCAGTTTGTCAAAATATGTATGATCCACAGAGTCGGTTAAGTCAGCTGGTTCTACCCAGTAAAACAGTGGTTAGGTTTAACTTGGTGAGTCGTGCTGATGTCCTGTAATGGGTCATAGACACTATTACTTTCTCACACAGGCACTAGAGTATTAAGATGCCCCTTGTCCTTGGCTGCTAATGTTTAAAGACTGATTCTTTGTATATTAGCATCTGGGGCATTGAAAGACTCGAGTGCTCTGTTATTTCTCTGTGAAGGTAGTGTTATGATCTAAAGCTTGGGTGTCAGTAATGTCTTTGTATGATTGTAACGTTTTGCTAGGCTTCCTCTTTTCACTGGCATTTCCTCAATATCTACTGCCACCTTTTGTTGTGTAGTACTTGTCTTCCTTTGATGTTCAATTGTGTTTGCTTGACATCAGCTTTCCTTTCCTTACTATTCATTGATTGTCTTGGAAGTTCTTTTTTTGGCTTGATCTCCACTTGCATTTTCTTGATGCTGACCAGTGTTTCCTTGGTGTTTGCATATTTCTCAGTTTTCTTGATACACACTTGTTTTTTCCTTAATTTCACTTACGGTGTGTTCCTTACTGATGTGCACCAATCAAATCTGCTATGTATCCTTTACATCTTTCTTGGGGAGCAAATATAGTCAATCACCAATCTGTGTGTGACTTGCCAATTAGCTGTTGCAACAGACCCCTTATATTCTATGGCAAAGGATTTGGTTTTTTTGCTTGAAGGGTTGCTGGTCTTACTTTCTTTTTTCCCCACTTGAGCTTGTGTTTAACATGGTGATTTTTTGGGACTGAATACTACATGAATCCCACTTTGAGTGGCGATCCCTTCTCTGGAAGGGGATGTACCTGATGCAGTGGTCAATGGTATTGTGTTGGACCTTCAACTCAATGTTGTTGGTATCTGGTCAATGGGTGAGTGCCAAGTGGGAGATGGCTCCATGTGTCTGAATATCACCTTGTTGTTGAAAGGGCCATCATAGTAATAGACTGGTAACTACAAGGTTCAAGGGAGCCTGCTCGTTTTCTCTCCCATGATTCCCCTGTGTCACTCATAATGCAACTGCTTTTTAAATAGGAGGGCATTCTTTTTACATGCAATTCAAATACATAAAAAATCTAGTATGATCAGAAATTTGTCATTTACAGCTGTTGGTCAGTTGAATGTGGTGGCATATTGACAGCATACATGTGGTTGCTTCCATTTAGAACATACAACAAGAGGCCCCGAGAGGAGATCAAATACAGCAGGAGCCCACGTCTCTGTCTAAACCTGCTAGACGTGCTTTGGACTTCCCTCAGATGTCTGAATCTCCACGCTCTCACAGGTCCACACACAGTGAGGGTAGTCGAGCCAGTTCTCTGCCTCCTTCTTACAGCCAATCAAGAAGGTCCCAGGATCATCTACGACCATCCTCCCATCCTGTCGACCACAGGATGGCATCACAGCCTCTCAATCTACCGGTCCAGAAGTTTCTAGACTCTAATCTGGCTTCCTGCTTGGACAACAACAGAGGGGGTATCCAACAAGAATGTTCAGGTCCCCAATTAACAGGATCCATTCCAGATTTACAGAAGGGCAATACCATGCACTCCTCAACATTATCAACATCCCCTTCTTACTTAGCTTCTCCCATTAGCACCCTTTCTGGGAAACGACAGCCTATCATCCCACCCTCCTCCCACTCCCTCAACAACGTCACTGACACAGACAAGTGCAATAACAACCCCTCCATACTGACAGTCAGGACAGATTTCAACTCAGTTGATATGTCAGGCATCCCCACTCCCCAGTCAACAACGGCCGGACCGGGGCTTCCATGGAGACCATCACAGTATGAGAAGGATGTTGCCATGTATAAGCAAGTGGAGCCTGCCTCACAAGTGTCTAGCTCAACGGACAGTGGTTATGGTCACATGGCTTCGTTCGACATTAGTGGCAGGTACCCCTCAGGTAAATGACACATCATATATATGTATTATTTATATAATAAACACGTAATAAGATATTGGGCAAAATTAGCATTAAGATCATTCACGTTTCTAAATTCACACCTTCCATGATGTGACTCGATTCAAGCGAGCAATCGATAGAGCTGGTAGACCCCATAATACAAGCTTGTCAGATGAGCCATTTGTACAAGACCTGCCGCAAACCGACGGTCACCTGTCTGTATGTGTTAATTGGTATCACACCTCATTTGTCTGAGACATCACGGTTATGATACAGTTGCCACTAAAGCGCGCAAAGCTTCTCATCTACATTCACAGCTAACTGATGGTGAGCTTGTTCTATGTCATTGGATGCACGGAACAATTCTTGTTCAATAGATATCACTCTACATCAAAGAAACATAATGCATCCAAATCTATTCAGCATATGTAAAGCTAGAATCCTCCTCATTCATCTATCTAGGAGATAGTCCTAAGAATCTTTGATCATGATACACCAGGAATTTCTCAGTCATGACATCTTACTTGGTTGTCAGTCTGGGATGCTGTAGAGATATTAATGTGAATGACATATTTTGCAGTTAATGTTCTGTTTGCTGTGGGATTTTGTGCAGTGTCGCCTGTGGGGCTGTCACCTGGGGGTCATGGGGACCAGTCATCAGGGGACAGCAGTTACAGAGGACTCTTACAAGCCCATCTCTTGCCTCATGACACACCTATACGGCTACACAGCGAACAACGAACACCCTCCTCTGTAAGTCTGTCAGTTTACACCTTCTGTATTCATTTACAGGTTTCGTAATTGGCCTGGGGCCCTGACCCCCATCATTCTTCTATGGCTACCTGATTTCTCTAAAAGGTGATCCAGGGAACCTTCAGGCTATCTACTGATGATAATAGGATAATGTTATTTTGAGTAAACAGTGGTGTTTCACTTTATGAAATCCTGTTTAGATTATTTTAGGGGCCACCAAATAATTCTTTGGCCACCAGCTTTCAAGACCTGCTGGCTGGACTGCATCAGTAATTAAGTTGCACTTGGTTATACTGCATTAACATTTTATTATTTGAATCCAATTTATACACAGCTAGAATATCAATGTCGTGATCAGGATATGAGGTCATAATCGATGCTGAGCACATATTGTACATGGGCTCTTGTTATCTTGAATGTGCTCAACCTGGCAATTGGTTTCATAAAAAAAAAATCACAACTAAATGGAAACTTCTACATACAACAAGTAAATGTGGAAGGGACTTTCAACCACTCATTTAAACCTCTGTTATCCTTCCAACCACTGCATTCATTTTTATAGAACATACATACACACCACCACCATATTGAATTATATAACTGTATTTATTCATGTATAGGTGGCAAAATGTTTGACAAATATTTCATATAAAAAAGGGTGCAACCTATACATGCATGTGACCTGTAAATGAGTAAATATGATATATTTCTGTTGATCACACTTTTTATGACCTGTTCCTACAATTCTACATCTGTGTGTTTTTGTAGTTTTCAGTAACTTTGACAAAGAATCCTGGTTTGGGGTTCAGCATCGCAGGGGGTCTTGGCTCACCAGGGAACCCATATCACCCTGATGACCCCGTAATTAATTGATCTTTCAGTCAATTATGTCGTTTTGAAGAAAGCGAGTTAAGCAAGTTTGAGGCATTCACGTTTGACACACACACATATATATATACATACATATATATGGTGTGTGTATATATATATATATATATATATATATATATATATATATATATATATATATATATATATATATATATATATATATATATATATATATATATGACAACAATATTATATATTTAGCAACTAAGAATCATGAAATCAGGAATTGAGATCCTGGAAAATATATATTATTGAAGAAACTGATCGAGTTTTGGTGGTATGGCTCTGACTTCAGTGGTGTTTGGTTTCAGGGTATCTTCATCACTCGGGTTCAGGAAGATGGGCCTGGCGCTGATATCCTGTTACCTGGAGACAAAATAATACAGGTGGGTTGTTATCTTTATATGCTATTAACTGTAACAGTGATAACATAACAGTTCATTTTTTACCCAATAAAAATTACGATTGGGATACACAGAGGTGACCTAATAATAGCTTGATTTTTTGATGCCTTGCCATCACTGTGTTGTTTTTTAAGGTGAACAGTGTAGATTTCACTCGCCTCAACCATGACCAGGCAGTGGAAGCTTTACGAAGCAGCAGCCATAGTGTTAACATCTCTGTAGAGCGTCATTAGTCATCAGCAATTATCACAACTTACACAAAACCCCATGGATAATATGTTCCTAATAGTGAAGTATCCTTATATGTTGACAGAGTCAATGAACTGACTGGTATGCATCCAGTCCAAGAAATGCCACAATTATTTGCTGATATGTAATTTTATCACCATAAATGACCGACTGCGCAATGAAAAGGTGCTGATTGTCAGTAATGGGTATTTTAACTGATTTGTTATTATCAAATAATCACACAAGTTGCTGCTTGAAGAAACTGATCTCGAGTTCAATCATGAAAGTTTTATTATAATGATGGTGTATATTTGCAAAGGTTTGTTTTATCTGACTGGCATTCCATGGTATGTCACATCCAAGTAAGGGCAGCATGGTAATGACTTGTGGCTGTGCACAGGGAAGTTTAATCTGTGTTTCATGTACAGTGCATATCAAACAATTGTACCACTGCTTATCACACGATGTGATACAAAGTTGACTATATCGTAATCAAATGTTAGTTTTACATCAAGAAATTAGAGATTCCATAATTTATTTTTGCTTTTGTAAAGATTTATCTGTGTGTCAAGCAAGCTTTTATGAACTATACTGTCTAAAATAATCACTTTGTGAAGCTGGAATCAAGTTTACATACGAGTGGAATATTTTCATCGTGTTATATTCATTTATATTGCTTCATGTACCATTTTTTAACTCTTCACCCATTCTGATGGCAGCATACTTATGAAAAAAGCCTTTTTATGTATACTTACAGCACACAATAAAAGATAAATTATAGCCATTGTCAGAATGTTTGCAGATTAAATGGTTTATGTGTGAGTTGACTTGGATTATAAAGTTTCTGCTCTGTATAAAACCTCTACATTGCTTCAAGGTAACAAAATTATTAGAAGGATAAAACAAAATTCAATGACAATAATATAACCCTGTCTCTTTGACATAAATATATATCACCTTGATTTGTCAAGCTGATATCTCTACAGACAAATTACTTCTTATCTTTGATCTGCAGTTCACAGTAATGCTGAGCATTTTATGGTGTGACGGTGTTCAACAGAGCCAACAAAATGTCACGGTAACTCAAGCATGTATAATACCAAAGATTTATTGCATTACTATCTTCAGCTTCATATGAAAAGGGTATTGATGTGTGCCCTATTTATAATTTGCATCCTACAAAAGACCCATTCAATTTCATTGACTAGTTTGAAAGCTACAGTTCTGTTGTGGGAGAATGAAACAATAAATTATATTTTGTACTGCTTCTGTATCATTTTTATCCTGGTTGCTTTATTCTGTAATCACGAATACACCATTGGAACATATTCTTTTTATGTTGTTATCTGGATGGAAGCTTCTAAGTTGATACTTGTTTGAATGTTTTTATGCTAACCTAATCGATCTGTAAAATGGATTCTTTTGTTATGGTTTGGAGGAGGGTTCAATAACTAAATTTGTTATGTGTTGTCATGTAAGCATTTGGTCCTCATAATTCCATAGTAAAAGGGGGAAATGAAATGAGTCATTTGGATGTAGATGATTGTGATCCCTAGATATTCTCCAGGCATTGATAAATGTGAATGAGCTTTCGGATAAATTCTTGTGAAAGCTGATTCTTTTCACACTCTGGCAAATTTCTTAGTTATTTAATCAAGTTTCTAATAAGTTTGTGTCTATTCCATTCCCATTGGTAAAAAAAAAATATTTTCAAGAGTCAATGGAATACCAGGGTAATATTTGTTATGTGGTACCATATATCAATAATCAAATTAATATAAAATAAGTTATAACAAAGACATCAACTGTCCAGTATTGATAGAGTTAGAACGTTTACCCGAAATGGCGAAGACTTCAGAAAATGATCCACAGATTTTGCAGGTAAAAATTACAGACCAAATACATGGCTTTGTTGAAATCACATTATTTACTCCTTTTGACTAAAAACATGGCGAGCCAGCAGTATCGTCATGTATGTATTCACCGTTGCCAATACCATTCATTCATTAAATCGGATAGCCGTTTTGGCAACGTTGGCCATGCACGCCAATGCCATCATCGCTTTAAACGTGACGTCACGCTGAAACGAAGTATCGATCTCCTAGCGCATCGGCTTCTGCGCAGGCTAGGATTCGCATGTTATGTTAGCGTAGCGTCAAACATATCTGCCATGGAGAGTGACGAAGTATAGGAGCCACGAAATGCCCGGATGACCAATAACTACAAGATGATCAGCTCCATCCGGCCACTAACATAGGTAACTGGGCGCCTAGCCCTAATGGTTAACAATCTGATATTCCCATGTTAGCTACAGCGCGGATATGATATTTCGAGGGTAGTAAACTGTCGCAGGTGAAGTTTCATTGCCTATTGTGTGAAGACTAGCTGTGTCCCAGACTCCAGAGGTTCCGCTACGCTTCTCGCCCGTTGGTACGACTATTGAATATCATTAACATGTAAACAGGGCCCGCAGCCAAGGGGCTAGGGGATCTTGACTACGTGAAGACCTTTCTAATAGCCCAAAGGACCAACGTCAGGTTCTATTTATCACCTTGTCAAGAGGGAGTGCATGCAACCGTACCCGTTCTAATCCAAAGTTTGCTGCGATACAACCGGAAACAATCCACAGGAGCCAACAACGGTGGATTTTAATCTGTGCTTTTACTTTCGTTATCGGATGCCATAGACAAATTTCTTGTTGTCGCTTTTGTCACAGATAATTTACGGAGTAATTTCAGAATAATCAAATATGGCCAAGTAAGAAGAGCCTTTACTTTCGTTATCGAATGCCCCAGACAGATTTCGCGTTCTGTTCCTTTTTGTCACAGATAATTTACGGAGTAATTTCAGAATAATCAAATATGGACAGGTAAGAAGAGCCGAAATTGGTTCACATGTAACATTATAACCATGAATGGAAACTCAATGCTGTGAATATGATTGTAAATACTGTTAACTTCATGTCTAAGAGAAAACTGAACATTGATGATAAATACAGTCATTTAAGACAACATGCAACTTTTGAATAGTAAATGTTCAATGATGTCATTCTAGCCAATGCACTACAATGAGACATTTTGAATTTAAATCACTCATTTTATTTATTATGGATTATTGTTATTCATGTGTGAATTAGAAGGCACACGGATCATACAGGATACAGTCAGCCTCGTACAACATTTAATGAGCCTCATTCATATTTGGACAGAGACAGATATTTGGTGAGGTGTTTTCATTTAAATCATTGAGTAACGAGGGAAGGAGGAAGCCCGTGACGACTTCAAAGGTTCCATCAGGTTGCACATGCAGTGGATTGGCGCCTCCAAGGTGGGTGTAGCTGTTGACAGCTGACGCGTGATTGTATCTTTCCTGGGTATATGCGCCGCTTCCTCAATAGCCAGACAGCTGCCAAGAGGTGGTCAGAGGCTAGGGAGTTAATGGTGGTCATATCATAAGCAGTTGTCTTGCCACAATCAGTTGCATAAGCAACTGTCGTTGTGCAGAGTTTAGGCATTAACAAATATCTCCGTTAATGCCCTTATCCCATAAAATTACTTTATTCAGACGATAGTATTCTTCTTGTCCAAAGACATTATTAGTTTGAAGGTTGGGTTCAAGCATAGGTACTGTGATTGTTTGTCTGGTAAGTAACAGCTGAGTTATCTGAAGACGTAATATGTGATATCATTTATCCTCACCAAAGCAACAACTATAAACACATTATAATAATATTTTTATTCCATGGACCTAATAATTGTCACCAATGGCATATATATCAATAGCAAGAAGAAGGACTCTTGCCATGTGAAGCTCATCATTGCTGATTGTCCACTTATTCTTCATTTTATTGTCACAGAGATGACACATAAGTTCTTCCTGGACAGACAAAAATCAAACCATATTGAATCAACAGGAAATTATACTCTGATAAACAATAGGAACAATGGCTGCAAGTAAATTGTTAGCTCACCTTAAAAATGGCTTTAATGATAATCCAAGTAGCAGTTGTTCATTTGAAAATTCGTTCATCTGGGTCACGTAAATATTCAGAAAAGGCATGTGGTGGTATGCAATAATGGATAAACATCCATGTTAAGAGAGAACATTTGGCCATTCAAACATCATTTAAATGTTGCAGTGATCTCTTGGTAATCAATGCTATAATTTATCAATGAAAAGCGGGCAGAAAATTTGAGTTGTCTATAGTAGCCATGTTTACAGCCACTGTCAATTTCTGTTTGTAAGCCCTTTTTTCAAAATATATGTACGTTGATCAAGAAATCACAGAACAAGAGACTTGGTGACTGTCTATGAACGAAACACCGTCAAAGGAAGATTTTAATACCACTGAAGAGTTCAGTGCGTTAGTTCAACTTCCGGTGTTACGGCTTAACCGAGCCCCAGCACAGCCTGGTAGGTATTAAAGGGAGCTGCCCCAAGAGGGGCACAAATGGAGCCCTTTACTGCAATTCTAGAGAGGATTAAGACACATTTTTATGAAAGCTACTGTGGTGTCGGCACGTGCATCCACCTTCCCTCATTACTCCAAGTTTAAATAATGTACCTAACTGCCATAATTATGAACCCTATCATACCATGACAAGAATTGTAACTGATTAATTGCTAGTGATATTCAAAAAAAATTTAAGACCATGATGCCCTCTGCAAAGTCTTCATTAAGACCACAGCATTATCCCTATGCATACGTTGCATATTTTATATATCAAACACATGTTTGCATTTTCATGGTTTCAGTCGGCCACTGGCAGGTACATTAGCACCTGTGGCCACTTTACCCCCTCATATTCATCCTCGCAGCGGCCATGCAATCAAAGTAGCAGCTTTTCTTCATACTCTGGAAATAACCAGGTTGACCACAGAAGGGAACCACAACATGTTTCTTGGCCTGCATCTATGGAGGCTATGGTGAAAGTTGCCAGAATTTTCCAAAATTACTGTGGAAGAAATTGTATCATCAGCCAAGTATATAGTAAAACATGCAAGGATTTTGTTGAAGAAGCTGATGCCATCAAACAAAGCCTTGACAGTAAGCTGAGAGCACTGAATAAGTTTGCTATAAGTCTTGAAAACCATCAGTTTCAGACAGCAACATATTCAAGCCGGAATGCACTGGATGCCAAGCTGCAACAAGAAGTTGCTGATCTGAAGAAAAAGTTGGGTGAACAGGAAGATATTACAGCTTCATCACTATCAAAAGTGAGTTTAGACACAGATAAATCGATTCCATCCCCATCAACAGATCATTTACATGGATCTAAAGAGCTGGATGACAAATATCAACAAACAATCAAATATAAAGATAAACAGATCCAAGAAATTCTAGCCAAAGTAAAGGACAATACTTCCAGGCAAGCCCATCTTCCTCAATCTCATATTCTTGAGGACATGAAACACAAGTATGAGGAAGAGATCAAATCAAAAGATCGAGAGATTTGTGTGCTCCAAGCTGATTTGAAGGATATTACGCATAGGCAAGTATAAAACAATATGATTTATCACGTATAACTTGCATTCACTTACGTCATTACAATAACTGGTGTGAAGTAAAACATCTAGATATTTTAGAATTTGCATACACTCACCAGTAATTGCATATATGATTATAAGTATATCATGCATAAATATGAATTGAAATATTTATTACTGCTGATATTTAGTAATCTGCATTCCCGTTATTTACAAATAAATATATACAAAATTAAAATTCTTCTGAGATTAATGAATCTCTATGATTTCATTATTTACGATAAGTAGTTAAATACAACAGCTTCAATTTCTCAGATTATCTCTGTTTCACAGACTGAGTCAACTGATGCATGGGAAGATGAATCTCAATGAAACCAGCATTGAGAATGTAAGCGTGATCAACAGGCCCTCCCAAGTGGCTGAGGCATTCACAGCAATGATGAACAATGAATGGCTGGACGCATCCTTATCCCTTGACACCTATGATACCAATGACATCAGTCATTTCAAAACCCTCACAGTGATTTTAAAGGTAAGCGACATTCTTCTTGTATTTCTCATGCAACTAAAACCAGTTTATGTTAGATTATCAACAGCTTCAAGCAGAAAGTGAACACTATTTTGTAGATGCACTTCATCAAAATCAATTACCTTCACTCTGGTGGTCGTCTGTACATCTGTTTAGTTAGTCCGTCTGTCCATTCATATACTTTTCTGGGGAGTTTTCTTTTTAAGCTAGCTAGCTGCCCCAAACGACACTTCATATTATAATGGGACTTCGCATAATAAAAATCCGCTCTGCATTACCTTTGACCCTGAGTTATTATATTGGAAATCTCATGGACCGTTTTTTTACCTAATGTTGTATCATGATATAATCTTGTAATAACTTGGTTTTTTAGATTTAAGTCAAAAGTACTGGAGCCTCTTGTTTAAGGTGGTGATCATTCTCATCTTGAAGATTAAGGGGGTCTTAAATATTCAGTGTTTCCAGACCCTTTTTCTAACCTGGACCACTAACCCAAATATAGAACATAATATCCTTTTAATATCCGTTTAAGGTCTCAACCTGATAGCCCTATGGACCCAGAGGTTGGGGTCTGCAACCCAGTGCAGACAATGGGTTTTGTGAAACAGGCAAATAGGCATCATCCTCATCCATCACGCGTGCAATCTCTCCTCCTTGTTGATAGCTACGCTCGTTTTCATTTTAAACCCCAATATTTCATTCTGTTACTATTTTCTGTGTTGGTCACCTACAGACAGCATGGAGTGAGGCCAAGGCTGCATACAATGATTTCAAGCAGGAAATCTTCTTGTTGATAACCAATCCATTTCCTGCTTCTGGCTCCCAACAAATGGCACAACACAAAGTAGTGAATGTATATTCCGTCCACCTAAACTTAAAGAAAGTCACAAATGGATACATTAGCATTTAGATAATATTTGAAATATATGTTCAGTTATGTGCAACCAACAGTTTTCTCAAAAGATATTTTCTCATTCTATGAGATTGATTTCAGGTGGGCCTTTGCGGGAATTTAGACATGCCAACAGAGCTCCAGAGTGCCATGTTGAATATTCTGAAGCAGAACAGTGACAAAATCAACATCAAGCCACTAGTTCAGGTATGTAAGGCTAAGATATATCTGGTTTTAAAAACAAATCAATTACATTTCTTACTTATTCTCTATTAAAGGAGATATGTGTATGTTAAACAGAGAACAACTTCAAAGATAAGACATTCCCAGAGAAGCAGTGATAGATTTTTATATCACCGGGCTGTGGTTAACTACATAGAAAAGTGCTGCCTGGTTGTGTGGAAAATGGCAATTCAGCAACCACAGATGAACCTGACTGTAGATCGCCATGGAATGGCTTTAGACAAGACCTCTGAGGAGCTGTATTTTGAGAGTAAATCCACTGGCCTTATTGCTGCTTATGTGAAGCCCGGGTTGATGCACAGTGACAAATGCCTGGTCAAGGCATTGGTGATTCTGCAATGAAGAAATCCTTGATGCATTGAAATCCTACCCCTCCAACCATGCTGTTTGATAGCTTGCTCATATATTGCGCAGTACTGTGGTTCATTTCAGTAAATAGGGTAAATACTGCTGAGGTATTTATATTAAGTTTATACACAAGGTATTTGCTATAATGTCTCAAGTTGTTTGAAGGCTATTCCTATAATGTTTTATCTGTACACTAATATGACATTCTAGAGTTATGTTGAGGTATATTACTATTTTAGGTGTATGATCAAAAACTGACACTCCGCCTGCTTAATTACAAGATATGTGTATTATGCAATTAAAAAACTTTTGTGTTATATTGTTTTGTTTTAAGATTTTAGCTGTTTAGCACCTGCAAACAGTTTGCTTCTTGTGTCACTGTGATTTTTGTTAATATCATAAAATTAAGCCAAGAATTGCTTTCATATTGGCTGTTGCTACATCCAATTGGTCATGCAGAGCACTATGTTAAGTTGATAGTGGTTTTTGATTTGGTTTTCTTGTGTCTTCTATCCAAATATACTTAGGACATGCAAGTATTCACATTATTACAGTAATGACCTGGGCAACTTTATTGATTTGTGTAGTAGATACACATTTCAAAATTTATCAGTGATTGCTTATTGATTGTGGAAGCTTGTTGTATATTGCATAAGCTAAAATGAAATGTTCATTCATTTGATGTTTTTCTACTGTGGTAAAGATGTTATTCTTTATCGAGACATCAGCAAGTGTTACTATTCCATTGCTTGAACAGGCTATTTCTCAAATTGCTTTCACTGTTAGGGACACAGTACATACATGCAGCATGCTCGTGAGATAGTGTCTGTAAGAGGTCATTACAAGTTTAGGCAAATATTTTATTTGTGAAGCCTTGTTTCTGAGGTAAAAGCTAGGATACAACCCTTGTCTAGATCACTGTCCCCTTGTGCCCTTTACCTAGATACATCCGATCATTGTGATAGCTGATGTGTGATCGAGTAAAATACTCTTGGAGTTGAGGATTATACACCAAGACACCTGTATATCATCATCATCAGAAGCAGCATCATGATTATCAGCAGCATCATAAAACGCATGATCATCGATGTCATCGCACAACTACAACACGTTAGGTTAGGTGTGGTGGGTTATAGGCTGATTGGGTATTAGTAAAGTGACCCTGTCACCTTGCTCGTGTCATTTCAAATAGAGATTTCAATGCCTATTAGCTTCACAAGCTATTCCAGTTTACAGGTTTATTGGCCTTTTACAAATTGCAGTCCTTCAATGTATCTTTAGTATATCTATTGGTGTATCTTAATCATTTACATGAATATCATTGAACGAAAGCATATTTTAAACGTTCACATTTTTTCCAGCTAGATATATTCATCATTTGTGCACAAATAAGCGTGATTTATTACAAATCATTCATTCATTCGCAGCAACAACATATTCTTTGCCGTTTCGAGATGATGGATGATGGCGCCTCGATCAGGGGTATGACCAGATAGGTTGATAGTAGGCAAGGCAACTCGCCCCTGGTGTTTTGATGATCTGATGACATCCGTGAGGGTCCGTATGGCAGAATCTGAGCGTTATAAGCAAATTTGCTCCTTCTCGCAATGCAAACAAGGGACAGTTTAAAAAAACATAGATCTTCATATCCATAAATGTCTTACCATCAATCTTGCCTAGAGTGCAACAACAATCTTACTCTTTATCCACAGAATCGACGAAATCCAACACAATTTTAAAATTGTTGTCCAACATGGCTACCGCGCGAATCGAAAACATGAGCAATATCATAGCGTATTGACGAGTATTAACTCCATTATGTTGCATTGTGGATGTCGGCCATGTTGAGTTTTTGAACAAAGTTTGATGATGTGCCGTATTTTAGTGCTCAAACAGAACAATTAGACAAAACTGTAGTAATAGAAAGAGTCCTCGTGTCATTTTGTGATATAATCTTGCATTTTGTCACAAATTTGTTTTCTTGGAGGGCTTTGGTAAGTTCATCGGTCGTTTTGACTTCGGAAGCCTCTACAGCTCGGATGTGAGAGATCGAAAGTAGTAAATGGCGCGGAGCTGTCAGAGGCGGAGTTTCTTTGCCTAAGTCGATAGTAGCCGTGCACGACGGTAATATAAATATATACCGTAGTGCGGTAAGCGTATAGAGGTAGTATACATGTGCCGCGCGACGGGGTATGTTTTTTCGGCCTCTCGGCTTGTGCGACGGGTTTTGTTGGGCCTCGTATTTGTACGACGGGGTATGCTTTTGTCATTTTCATTTGTACGACGGGTACGGGTTTTCGAGGTCCCGGGGAACACACCTACTCAGGACAAGGCCAAGTGCCCCCTCCAGGCTGCGGGTATCCATAAGTGTTATCTTTTTTTATTTGTCAATGCGATATCGTTGAATACATATCCCCCTCTAAGTAGGTATTGCCAAAATATAATCATCGACAAAATTCGGAAAGCAAACATTCGCTTGCAAAGAACCTTGTCTGCGCGTGCGCGCAGCAACCGATCTCGTCATTCAAAAAAAACATGAACTTTTCCAAATTTGTCTGGCCGGATTAAATCGCCTTTGACGAAATCTCACATGTAAACTAACTCAACTTGTTCATAAAAATTCATATGCGAAAAAGTATTCTTCATATGTACATTTGTGCAATTATCGTGTAAAATTGGAATTCGTGTATCGTTCACCGCGTGTACAATTATGACCATCGCACGACGTCAATAAGACGTCGTGCACGGCTAGGTTGATAGGACATTTCACCCAGCACCTCACTCTATTTACACCTTTCGCACACACATGGCACGAGGACAACTCTTCTTACCAAAACCACACGTTAGGATTCCAGTGGTATTGACCACAACGCTGACGTTTGTTGCCCACAAGTAGCCCATCAGACTAACATCAGGTTTTATCATGTCCATCAGTCATAGATAAAATAGTCCACCAAACGTTAGGTTTCCTTCTATTTGCTCAGAAGACTATAGCACCATCATTAAGAAAATTCATGCAATTGATAATCTATATAACCAGATTGGACTTTACTTTCATGACTTGCTTGGACGTCGATTTCTGCAATGGAATTCTACTGTGGTTTACAATTGACCCAGTTAGCTAGGCTGTTTCGAAAAGTAACAATAATGGGTTCATGCAAGAGTCATAAAGTTAACAGGAAGGACAAAACGACGCCCAAAATGAGGTCATGACCTTGGTTGCATCCCCGTAAAACATGCTTCTTCTCCTTATACTTAGCTGGGGTCTCAAAGAACACGCATTTGATTTGTGCGACTTTATCCTCCACGTGTTTTGTCGAACTAACTCTTCAGGTTAACTGTGAAAAGTGAGAATATTAATTTTCATAATACTATACAATTATCAAAGTATGTGTAAAGAGCGTTCGATAACATGCAAATACGGGGACATATATCATTTGTCTCCATTATACAGACCAGTAAGCATGAGCTGCGAATCAGCGCTAGTCTGTAAGTAACCTTACTCGCTCAGCTGCTCACGTCTCTGGGTTGTTCGCTGCTATATAATAACGCAATTGTGGTATTAGGTAAATCTGTTGCTTCATGGATAATAGTTGCGATTGCGACAGTCAACTCGCTTATGTTTTCGGCTGCAATGGACTTAATCACAAAAACATCATTAACACTGTCCCCTAGAAAGACTGACATGCCCAGTTTTGATACACCACCACCTGCTAAAAGGCGGACATCATCGTCAGCTAGTAGTAAGATTTAAAATATTTTAATTGTTTTCCTCAGCTCCTATGACACCCGTAACAAGAGACAATCGTGGTGGCAATACTGATAGCGAGACCTCTTAACTACTCTAATGATAAATAAATTGATACAGTAATGTGGGTAAACTTTTATTGAAAATAATCGTACCTGTTCATTAAATCAAAGGTAATAGCTTGTGAATCAGATGACAGTTCAACGGAAGCTGGATAGCATTATTGAAAACCGAATGGAGTTGCTATCCAACCAGCGCAAGCTGCTATCAAATGTTTGGGGGACATACCTTGAAGATCATGCAGGGGATGAACTTTGGGTAAAACCTAGCCAAGTAACAAGCTAGAAGATAAAGAATATCGCAAAAAAAGATGCAAGTTTATTTCTAAATTTTATATCGTGTATTTGCACATGTATTTGTCTGGACACTAGATAAATGCGTATTTGCTATTTTATTGTCCTCAGACCTTGTACTAAAGCTCACTTGCAGGGGCAAATACTGGGGATAGCGTCCGCCGGATGCTGTTAACGATTGACACAAATGTCACCCTTGGCCTGTTGTCTTAAGGGACGAAAAAAAAGAGGAGCTTCCGAGAGCTGACAATTTGTGAAGTGGTGATCAGTAAGTTTATCCTGCTGTTTTCTCAAGGATAAATTATCACAAGGTATTGTTGACAAGTTATGAAACAAGGAATATCTCACTGATTGCAAAAGCAGTTTCACATGCACACAAAAAAGTGAAAGTGTGCGAAGTGGAAGATTTAATATCTGAGACGCTTGAATATGCACCTCACAGAGGGAGAAAAGAGGTATTTATATTGTTGTATCCCTGCTGTTCGATGTAGTGTTCGTTCATACTTTGCTATAACGTGACGGGTTGATAAAAGATAGCTCACGCTACCAGCATGGCCATCGTCTGATTACAACATGGTGCCAGCGGTGGGATACGACTCCGTCAACTTGCAGAATCATGTGAGTTTGGAACCCTAAAAGACAGCCTTATTCGGGACCGATTAGTTATTGGGACTACAGATGATGCATGCAGGGACAGATATTTCTTCGAAAAAGACCTGTTCCAGACCTCAGCAGATGTATTGAGCTGTTACGGGCTAGCGAACTCTCAAAGTCCCACAAGCAAGCCTTGTCAGGGAACACACCTGCATTTGTTGACTACTTGTACAGGAAAAACAAACAGCAGTCAGGAAACCATCTGAAATCACAGAAAGGAGTACATACAAACTCCAAACCTTCAGGTCGACCTCCAAGTCAAGGTCAATGTCAAGGTCAGATAAAAAGCCAGAATAACAGACAGTCAGCCTGTCACTGGTGTGGTAAACGTCCTTGCCATAAGAGATCTGACTGCCCTGCTAAGGAAGCTATCTGCAATAAATGCAAAAAGAAAGGACATTACTCTGCTGTCTGCAGATCATTCAAATCAATCAACGAAATGAGCTCAAATGTTGACTATGTTGATATACCTTTGAGCATGGAATCACAGTTCTTGGGAGAAATCTATTCCATACCAGATAACTTTCGGTCTGCAGATCTACATGTCAACGACAACCCTACGAGTTTTAAACTAGATAGTGGAGCTTAAGTGACCATAATCAGTGACTCTACTCCTTGGCTAAAAAATGTTACTCTACAACCCACTACAAAGGAATTTAGAGGACCAGGAGATGTACCACTCTCACACTTAATCTGTGGTGAGCTGAATCATACACAGCTGAAAACAGGTGATGCTTCAGTTACAGAGACAGTCTGTGTCATGAAGGTACAGAAACACAATTTGCTCAGCAAAACAGCAATCCAGTCTCTCAGTCTCCTGACACCATCTTCCCATGTGTACTCTGTGGAGACCACTCCCGACTTCAAGCAAGAGTTCCCTCAGCTCTTTATCGGACTAGGCAAGCTTAAGAAGGAAATAAAGATACATCTACGCCCTGACACCATTCCTACCTGCATATATACACCAAGGCGAGTTCCCCATCCACTGGTGAAGAGGGTGGAAGATGAACTCAAGTCTATGGAGAAAGCTGGTGTTATTTCTGCAGTGAGTGAACCAACAGAATGGTGCTCGGGTATGGTGTGCGTTCCTAAGCCCAACGGTAAAGTGCGCATCTGTGTAGATCTTACAGCACTTAATAAAGCAGTCAAACGTGAGGTCCACCCAATGGCAAGTGTGGATGAAAATCTTGCGAAGCTACAAGACAGCTGCATCTACTCTAAACTAGATGCCAATTCTGGATTCTGGCAGATTGCATTGGATAAGATTGCTAACAACCTTTGTCACACCCTTCGGGCGTTTCTGCTTCAATCGCCTGCCCTTTGGGATAAGCTCAGCACCGGAAATATTCCAGCGCACTATATCACATCTTCTGGAAGGGCTAAAGGGAGTTCCATGGTCGCAACCAACAGGAATATGATCAACGAGTAAGAATGGTTTTGACAAGGTTACAAACTGCTGGTATCTCTCTCGATCATAAATGCGAGTTTTCAAAGAAGAGAATAACCTTCTTGGGGCACATCCTGTCGGAGCATGGTATTGAAGCAGATCCAGCAAAAACCGAAGCAGTAAGAAACTTCCCAACACCCTCCAATGTTACAGAACTTCAGAGGTTTAACGGCATGGTCAATCAGTTGGCAAAATTTATACCAGACTTACCATCTATCAATGAGCCTCTGAGGCAACTGCTGCGGAAAGAACAACAGTGGCTCTGGGATACCTCACAAGAGATGACATTCGAGGCAATCAAACAGAAATTGATATCTACAGAGGTCCTAGCACACTATGACACAAAGAGGCAAACTATATTGACTGCAGATGCTAGCCAGAATGGGCTTGGGGCAGTACTTCTTCAGGTGGATGATTCTGGGCGTCGACGTCCCATTTGTTATGCGTCCCGATCCCTAGCCCCACATGAACAGCGATATGCTGTTATCGAAAAGGAAGCCCTGGCTGCCATATGGGCATGCGAAAAATTTGCTGATTATGTGACTGGTACGCATTTCACGCTCGAAACAGATCACAGACCTTTGTTACCCTGCTCTCTTCTACAGATCTCTGCAAACTACCACCAAGAGTTCCGCTATTTCGACTGCGTCATCAGTTATCTTCCTGCCACAGAGAATCGTCTGAAAGAAATTAAGGAAGCTCAGGATGCTGATGCAATATGCAGCCAAATTAAGCAATTCTGCAGGGAAGGGTGGCCGCCCATCATGCCACACCAATCCTTACTCAAGCCTTATTGGGAACAAAAGCAACACCTAACTGTTTTGAATGGGTTGCTAATGTACAATGCCAGATTAGTAATACCCCAGACCATGCAACTTGAGATATTAGATCAGCTGCATCAGGGTCACCTGGGGATAACAAAATGTAAAGGTCGGGCCTAAGACAGTGTATGGTGGCCCTTAATAACCAAACAGATCGAAGCAATGGTCCACAAATGCAATGTGTGCATGCTACACAGACCCCAGGTCAAGGAACCACTCATTCCACTCTCCTTCCCAGACCAAGGAGCATGGGATCGTGTTGCAACTGACTTATTTGAGTTGAACAAAAAACTTGTATGATTTGCTGCTATGATAATTGTGTGGTTAGTTAGCAATCTGGGAGTTAACAAACAGTATAGCTTATAGCACAATGGAAGATTCTTATTATTGCATTAAAAAAAATGAAGCTCCAGACACAAGCAGCAGCATTGATAGCGCATACAATGCAGATTATTATTAATGATTTCTTAATAAAACAACTGAAAGTTTTAAAAGCGGGTTTATTTTCTGATTTAAATAGAAGAACTTTATCACCTAACGTTCTCAGAAAGTGCAGAAAACTTTCCATGCAAGCGTTCTGCTAACGTTATTTTAAATGTTCTCCTAACTTTATATTATAACGTTCTCCTAATGGTATACAATAACGTTCTCCTAACGTTATACAATAACGTTATCGCTAAAGTTCTCAGAATGTCTGGAAAACTTTCTATTTAAACGTTGGAGTAATACGACATCTTGAATTTATGTATAGATGTAACGCGCACCAACTAATATTTATATAACAAGGATGAAAGGAAAAGATCTTCCAAGGTCCCGAGTGATGTGTTTGCGTTACATGTATTATTAAAATTCATGGTCGATTGACACTTGTTATCTCTGGCCGAAATGTTTTACATAAAGTTGCATTTTGACGCTTGCGGAATCTAAATATGATTTGGGCCGAAAACAGTCTAAGATACTGGCGAACTTAGAATAATACCCTTATTCCATTTCTTTCCGAACCAGATAAGTCACTTGCCACAAGTAGTGACCCAAGGAATACATGAACATAATATATATATATTTATATATATACATGTATATAAAATTATGCGTATATATATGTTCATGACAATATATATATAAATATATATGTATGCATATTTATATATATAAATTCATTTATATATAAATACATATATATATATATTGCGATATTGATATATATTGATATATATATATATATATATATATATATATATATATATATATATATATATATATATATATATATATATATATATATATATATTTTTAGAGTACTTGAATTTTTGTTCAGACGTTATTCAGTTTTCTGTGGGCTATTTTTCTAGTGCTAGTGTTTTCTTAGTAGTTCTGGCGTCCATAAGTGGGCGTTGGTCACGCTTCTGTGCAATTTTGGTGTAAATTTATTGCCCCTTGAACTATTAGACTTTATTGTTTTAGTTCAGGAATTGTGGTGTAATTTTGTGGACATAAGCCACTTGTGTGTTAATCTCTGCTAACTGATAGCAAATTGGTCCCCTTCGATAAATTTGACCTGCGCTAGAATAGCAGAATGGTGAGCTATCGTAGTAGCCCTATCCCAGATAGTGACTTTTCGGGTGTGTCCAGTGAGCACAGTGACAGGTCCGTTCCAAATTCTCATAATTATATTATCATGAGCGATGATAACGGGAGAATGTCACATCTGCTGATGTGTCTATGCAGAGTCAGAATGCCACAGAAGTTACAGCAGAGCTATCTCGGGGCCCATTGGAGATGGGTGGTGCTAATAACTCTCTTAGCAGCTTCAGCAAACACTATAGGGGTTGACTCCTCAACTGTAGAGTCGGTTTCGACTTCAAGAAGTTTCCATGGTGTCAGCCAGACATTGGCCCCTGTTGTGTCCAGTACACCTGTGCGAGAAAGTGTTGTTATCCAACCCAGGGCACCTCCATACCCAGCACCGTACCCGCAAGGTTCGCCTTATGGTCCTTATCTTATTCCTTACCCTCAGCTTATGTATCCTCATCACCCTTTCCCTTTGCATTGCCTGTTCAGCAGGCGATGCCTTGGGGGATGCAGGGACCAAGTCCATTCCAACCAGGTATGGGTTTTCATAGTGATTATTGGGGAAATGGACAAAATAATAGCATGTACCCTCATGGTTCTTTTCGTGGTAGTTGTCCAGCCCCTTCGCCGCAAAGAGTTCCAGGCCAGAGTGAAGCCAGGGAAGAACAGCAGTCCAACCGTTATCGACAACAAGCGCCACTTACTCCATGGGACTTGCCACCGGTAGTTTATGCCCCAGGTAGAACAGATGGTAAATCCTGCTTCAGGGATTATCTGGCTCAGTTTGAGTTGATTGCCCAAATGAATGATTGGAATGAGAAAAAAAGTGCACTAGAGTTGGCAACCAGTCTGAGTGGGGCAGCTCAGAGTATATTGTGTGATATGGATGTAGAAGTAATTATGCTGCTCTAACTCTTACACTCATGGCTAGGTTTGAGCCTGACAATCAGTCAGAGGTGTACAGAGCTCAAATGAAAGGCAGGATCAGTCGTAGGTCAGAACCGCTCAATGAGCTTGTGCAAGACATAAAGAGATTGGTCAGAATGGCTTATCCCCCAGCTGGCAGGGACATCAGGGAAGCATTGGCACAAGACTGCTTCATGGATTCTCTCAATGATCCAGATATGAAACTATTTGTGTTCCAGGCTAAGCCTAGCAGCATAGGTGACGCTCTCAAATCTGCTTTAGAGTACGAGGCATTTATTGTGGGGAGGGCTCGTAGGACAGGTACCCATAAACCTCAGAGTATTGGAGCCCAAACAGAGGAAACCGCTACGATCCCTCCTGAAGATGAATTAGTGAGAGGGAAACTAGGCAGAATGCAGGCTCAAATAGCCCAGCTGACTTCAGATTTGAAAAGGCAGGGTAGTAGCGAAAAGAAAGCGGACTAAGGTAGCAAAGGAAAAAATCGGGAAAAATGTTAGAATGCAACGGATTTTGCAGCGGAGTTTATGTAAATAGTATCATGGATAGAAGCCAAACATGTGTATAATTTGCAATTTTTGGGTAAACTTAGAACCAAGTAAGACGTAATGTACACGTCTTTTCTGGCGTATTTTTCTCTCTGGCAGGAGGTAAATACACTTATCCACTTGAACAACATATATCTATAATCGATACATGGAAGCTGAATCATGACTTGCAAAGGCGAGCCTTCACATAAAACTAAAACAGCTCTCTTCTATGTATAGTTGAAAGCAAAATGATTGGCATATGTTATCATGTCATAGCTCAAATAGCATATTTTGTACGATAAGTGATTCATGGGAAAAGACATCTAGCGGTCAAACGAACGAATATCAGTAAAACAATTGATCGCTTAAATACCTGTATATGCTGCAGTAATATAAATGTAGCATTATTTTGTGGTATTCAAAACCAACAAGGATGCTTTTGTATTATGACTACTTATACTACTACTATTGCTACCACTACTACAACAACTATTAATACTATTACTTTTGATTCCACTGTTACTACCACTACCACTACAACAACTACTACTACTACTACAACTACTCCTACTTTCACTACGTTCACTACGTCTTTTCCTACTGTTTTGTAACTTCTTATTCTGCTAATCCTCCTATCGATTTTACTCTCACTTCTACTCCTACAAGCACTGGCATGGGTTGTTGCCGCTTCTACTGAATTATTTATCTGGACCCGAACTATGGGAAATGCTGTTAGGTGAGAACAATTTCTATAAACACGATTTTACTCTCACTTCTACTCCTACAAGCACTGGCATGGGTTGTTGACGCATCTACTGAATTATTTATCTGGACCCGAACTATGGGAAATGCTGTAAGGTGAGAACAATTTCTATAAACACGATTTTACTCTCACTTCTACTCCTACAAGCACTGGCATGGGTTGTTGCCGCTTCTACTGAATTATTTATCTGGACCCGAACTATGGGAAATGCTGTTAGGTGAGAACAATTTCTATAAACACGATTTTACTCTCACTTCTACTCCTACAAGCACTGGCATGGGTTATTGCCCCAACTACCTAATTATTCTTCTGCACCCGGACGATGGGAAATGCTGTGAGAACAAGTGATATAAACAGGGTTTTGATATTGCTATGCATGTTAAGATGCATGTAAGGTCATGACCCTTCCTTGAGCCTGACATATTCCTTTATCATTACTAAGCTATGCCTGTTCATTGCTTGTGGTATATAAGTGCTTAAAACAGTGTAATTTGCATTTAAAAAGACTACGTGTATTGCAGAAATGTATCGCAAATATATCAACATCAAGATTCCGTTTCAATATGTAAAGCGTTGTTATATCAGAAGCGAGGGCTAATCACTTTTGACATTTTTAGGTTTTGTCTTAGTCGTCTTCGTAAAGACATTTTCATTGGAAATAGATCAGATGAAGGTTCTGACTCACCCAAGTCCTGTCTTTACAAGCTTGATCCCGATGATAACATACCGTTGATGGTGTTTGTCATGGGTAACAATTGGTTTAGTATACCAGTTACTGTAGCGGCGAATAGTTGCATTTACATCGTCCAAGTGGCGTTTATGTCAGTCCAGTATCAATACAAATAGAGAAAAGGACGAGTGAGTGGATGTGTCCCTGTGTATGTGTGAGGTGATAAAAGTGACATTATACCACTATTGCCCAACTAGGTCTGCATCTAACATGAATGTTGACGTATACTTATTCAATCAATTATTAAGTTTATATATCTGCCCATGTTAACCATTAACAATGCTGTTAATAAAACCAATAGTGGTACTTAGAAAGCATTAAACGAGGTTATCCACTATTCGAAGGAAAAAGAGCGCGTTATTAAGTTTGAAATCACTATAAATAGATAAATGTTATTGATGGCCGGGATATTTGCGCATACGTTTCTCAAAGAGCGACTTCCAAATGTCGAACATGTTTTCTGAACTAAGGATTCCTTATAATGTTAGATACCAGCGAGTCTATTTCGTACCGCCCCTTCTTTCTCTCTGAATCGGACCGATCACGTATCCTAGGCAGTGACACGTGGAACAATTTATAGCTATTCTGGAAGACCCAGAAGAGCTGCCATGGGTCAAGAGTAGCTGGAAATTAGTATCTATAAGGCTTACGGGAAAGGAACATTGAAATGATATGGCAATTCCTCGGTCAGATTCACTGTTAGTGGGACGCGATCCAATTTATTTTATGTTTCATTGCCAATAAGTGCGATAACCGATATCGTCAAGGGAACAAATGTGACAGGAATATCAAGAATTTGTGTAAATCGTTCTTAATGGCATTGTGGTGGACGCCTGTCGTGATGTGTGGTGACCTTGGAATTTAACGATGCAGAGAGCGGGATGAGAATGCATAAAGACCAACAAGGGGTCCATTGTGTTAGACGCAAATAATGCACAATTCCTTACAAAAACAGCAACATCTCTAAGTAAGGTGGTGTACCTTGAACTTATACGAAAAATTCATGTTTAGTTCATAGATGCAGGACAGCTTCTTAAACACGCTTAATGTTAAGATCACATTAAAATTAATATGGTAAATCAGGATAACAAAATCATACTTAAAGTTCCTCCCTGGTCGATTCGTCAGTTCGTTTCCATGTTTGATGTAAGTGTGAACATTTACTTTAACCCAATACGTCGCTTATGCTTATACATCTCAGAAAATATGCGAACTGTATGAATAGTTGGAGCATTGTCTTTCAGGACATTGTGTACGTTTTATTGCAGATGTACCTATTCTGGCATTCGACAAATGGGATTCATTTCTGGCCGTTAACCTTTTTAAGTTTTGTCTTTTCTTGGCTTAAAAAAGTGCCGAGTAATTGAATATATGATTTTCCTCTGAGATAAAAGGCTCTTCACGCGTACCCATTATCCTTTATAGATTTCTAAAATGAAACACATTGGGAGATATATTAAAAATATCTCTTCTTGTGTTGCTATCATTAGTCAGGGTTGGGAGGAACTCTTCACAATATTCGAAAGTGCCGAGATATCAATGTAATCAAAGAAGTGAATGGAAACATTTGCAAACAGTCATGTATCACTGGTCAACAGTAAAGGGGCGCCATAACATTTGCTGTCATTGGTTAATATACCAGATGGCATCACACAGGATTTTCGAAAACGTTAAGACAAGCAACAAGAACAATATCGCAATTCTCAAGCGACACCAGAAAATTTCATTGATCGAGTATATATATATATGTAGTGGCATTGCGGCTCTTGCTAGTACAAGAGCAATTGGAAGCCATCGTGCATTTAAGAGATGAAATCCTCGGCGGGTATGTGTGTGCATAGTATTCGCTTCTTCTGTGTGTATCATGCAAGTTCAACCCAGAGCCGTTGAATGATAAGACGAAGACTGTTAGCCCAGAGTGGTAGGAAATAGGGGTTATCCCTTCCTTTGTTGCAGCAATAGTAGTCGCTCGTGTGGCAGGTAAGGAAGTAGAAGTAGTCGTAATAGAAGTACAAGTAGTACTACTAACACTAGTAGTAATAATAATAGTAGTAACAATAGTAGAAGCAGCGGCAACTGACAGATGTTCCTGTCGGGCAATGGCACACAAGATGTGTTTTCATTATTTGCGCCATTTGGATACCAATCATTATGCTTGTACTGAATTTTATTGTGATTTACACTCCTTCGCCATGAAGATTCATTATTACAAATCACACAGCAATATCCCCCGATTAATTATTTACGACAATCTATCAAGTTGGGCGTTTCACTACTTCATGAGCAGATGCTAATGAATGGCGAGTTCATGATGTTCAAATCGAATTTCAAATAGTTGAATAATGAATCTTATTGCTGTAATACACCAATTGAAAGCTCATGTATCGTCTTCCAGTTGGTATAGCTAACGAAACACTACACTGAGGTAGATACACATTAAACGAGGTCAATGTGCTATTTGTCAATCAAACATAAAACTCATGACAGACTTAGAAGGCAAAAATCTATCATCGACATGCAAATGTCTTGAACATTCAAATGAATTAATGTTTTTGTGTGACGATTATTCGTGCTCTCCGGTAAAGTATCTTATTTAGAATTGCGACAAAACAATATTTAGTTGGTTTCCACTGTTATTGGCTTAGAATGCAGACATCGGATCATTGAAATCCAACAGACACTAGAAATACACTAGCATCTGGCACGAGTCTGCAATGCAGGATATAAACAACATGATATAGTGCAAGGGTCAGCTATTCGGTACGACCAATAATCTTCTGTAACTCTACGGCCAATAATAAGCACGAATCAACATGATGCGAGTGATTTGAGTTCAACTGATAATTAATTAAGTTAGAGTATACCAGAATACCCCTTATATAGCAACTGTATGATTAACATTTGTTATTACTGTATAGCATTAGGTGGCACAAATGAAATCTATCAGGGGCATAGCCCTATTGCCTTCATCTGTGCTATGTTTCCTTTCCTTTTGTTTTGGCCCACGATATCATTAATTCCATTTGCAACGTAGAGTTAACGATGTTGAATATAACTCATTTGGATTAAATACTCGGCTTGTTGGTTGATAATATTTACATACTTTCATCAGGCTGCAAGTTCAGCAGATAATGTAAAACCTAATTATTGGTTTGCACGTCACCTCATACATCGACAACTTCATGGGCTTATTCGTGGTCACGGCGTGATGATAGTGCTAGTTTACCAGACAGAGACATTGGATATGTTAAATGTTGTCCTAAGAGCGCTAAGCAACTGGTATTCATTACAATGGCGAAGGATATGCCCATACGGACAAACGCCTGGGTTAAAAAGTTCCGTTGTTTCCGCATGATGATTGATAAGCTGAGGCTGATTGAGTGGTACCCTCGTGCAGGCTTTTCATAGATCTGTTTTATGAAGTAGCTGACATCAATGAAGCGCTCTCTATTCAACAGACAAAAACGTGACCGCACGCGCAAGCGGTACCACACTTTGTACTAAGCGTTACAATTAATGTTTAGGGGAGCATGTAGGTGTCTTCCTGAAGCAAAGGTCACGTTAAAAAGCTTACAATGCTATGATTTAGTTTGAAGGGTACCCTGCTGTATTGCCTGTTTTGAAGAAAATCTTGTTATATCCACTACTACTACTATCTACTTCCACTACTACTACTACTACTACTACTACTACTACTACTACTACTACTGCTACTACTACTACTTCCACTTCTACGTTTACTACTGCATCTGCTACTACTTCTTCAGCTACATCAATACTACTAGTAGGTACCTGGATGCTGAGATGCCAGGGAAATAAAGCAAAAACCAATTTTCAAGAAATATCCCTTACAACCAACACTCTAACACATACCTGATATTGAATGACACAATTAAATACGAGTTGGTTCAATGTCTAAGCCGCAAAACACTATAAATCATCGGGAATCGATTGCAATAATAGTTTCATTCATCTGACGACGTCGCAAGTTGATCGATGGCTGTAAGCAGCTGGTAAGCTGGTCTGTCAAGCAGATTTACCACAAGAGCACGTTGCTTAAGAACGCACAAACCTTGGTTGAAAGGGGTATTCCAGATAACGATTGACATGAGCGAATCTGTTATGTTCTTCTGCGCTGATACAAGATGTAATGCCTATAACACACAGCCTTAACGGTTGTTCGAATTTGATTTAAAGTATGGCCAGCGTTGGTCTCTAGTCCAGTACATATATTGTTATATCAATGACATTTGACTTTCAGTATTAAAATATTGTTTTCTAAAGGCTTCATTGCTGAATTTTCAATTTGTGTGGAATACTATGCGATGCTGATATCTGAAAGTAAGCCGAGATGTGCATGTGGTATTTGTGTAGAATCAATTTATTGTCCAATATAAGCTAATTGTGCTAACACAAAGTCATAGCACGTTTCCCCGTAACCATTTTCGTAGAAAGTAGGTGATAGTTTGATAAATATGATCTGCTCATGCGTTGTCTCATTCAAGAAAGACAATTAATTCCGACATGGGCAGCAGGCACCATTGTTAATAAATCAATGAAGCCGTGTTGGACGAACCACCATCTGTTACAGACAGATCACCGACTGGGTTATTGATCGCAAACGCGTTTAAAGCAGATGAGACCATAATGAAATGGTTCATTCGCACAAGGCTTTATGGCTGACTGCACAGACGCCGATGCTCAAACGGCAAAGCTACTATATCAAGCTCATGATAAAGCAGACCAGGCTAATCAGGTTGGTATACCTCTATGTGTTGGTATAAAATTTTCAGACCCCGATAATCTTTGGTCTGAAATGCCCTACATAAATATTACAGTATGCGTACTGTATCAGTGTATGTGCTATGATGGCAAGGAGCATTTAAAGAGCATGTACAAAAGCAATTTCGGCACCTCAACATCTTCTGTGCCCCAAAATTTCTGAAAACTTTAACTTGAATACACTAAATATCAATTGCCTACCAGTCTCAACAATCCGCGCCACTTCTTCAGCTTCAATGTACGTTAGCGAACTAAAGACAGGTAGGTTTTAGTGAACTTCTGCCGGGCAATTCTTCTAATTTTAAATAACATATTTAACACATTACGTCACAGGGGTGCCGACGCACTATTGGCCGGGAAACACGGAATTCACATAGGCTATTTTGACAGTTGAATCAACGACGGATTACCTATTTTCTCAAACCAGGGGGTCATGGTGAGGTCATTTGTAATAGCGATCGATGCTGTATTCCCGCTATTCAAGCACATGTTTTGCATTTCAAAATTGACAGTCTATAATAGGAAATGCAATTAAATCAACCTCTTAAGCTAACCGTGTCCAATGACAATCCTTTTCCGATCCATATGGATCGCCTGTGATACGTGACCCCGCCGGACAGCTAAGAAACATTCAGCCTATAGCACGTCGATGGCATAAGTCTTGACCTTAGTGGCGTCATGTGATACCGCCGATAGTTAATCGAGGTTTACATACCATGCCCCATTTCCGAAATAAGTGCCAGAAAATGACTCGTAGAATTTCTCGGTGTCAAGCATTGAGATAAAAATACCTTATAACTCCAAATGGGGAAATGACCAATAAAACGCGTGTTTGAGTTTTTTTTAGGCTGACCATGTGTTTCGGGGTATCTCAGTGAAGAACTCTGTGCAATCAATGAAAGAATTGATTCCCGGGAAATACTAATCAAGTGATTAATTATTATGTGAACAGCAAATGCCTCTAGACAATCTTCATAGGTCACGAAACCTGACATAAAGCACTAAACGGGGTATTGAAAGTAAATATCGAATTTGATATGACATGAGTTTCTCCATCTCAGCACTTAGTTGGCGCTCAGGCCCATTACTGCTGGTGACAGAAAAGGGAACTATGTAACAGTTTGGGGTGGGGGGGGGGGGGGGGGGGGGGGAGAGAAGGTGACTCATATCAGAGGTGTGTATTACCGTAATAACTCTCTGCCCCTGACTGACAAGAAGTGAAGTTTGTGATCCTGTCAATCGAGGATAAGGTGATGAGAGTCATATGAGTCACCTTCTCACAATCTCCCTGAGACCAAGTGCAGCATGAAATTGAGGGGTGTGTGTGAGACTCAGCGGCCTAGCAGTCAATGGAAACACAGTTTTGTGATACTTATAAACTGTTTTATTTCATTTAAAAGAAGCGAGTTAAAATAAAAAGAATGGCTGCGCCTTTTGGAGCAGGTTGGCTATGTTCACATCCGTCGTCATCGGTATTGTTCACCTTGGCAAAAAGGGTATGAGCGGAGTTCATCCACATTCAGCCTTTAATTGAGGTAGAAAGTGAATGAAGTGAACCGATCAAACGAGCGAATAAGTCCCGGGCCTTTTCCATTGTTATCTGGTACGCTTCACGATATCTACCCTTTCGCGTCTCGGACTGCCACTTTTGGGGAACCTATGCATGCTGACACCTTTAGTGTTTGTTCGAGAGTAACCCCGATTCACCCACACTGACTAAATCCAAACATTTGCGATAAGAAAGCCAAACAAGGCGCAGATAAATACATTGCAACTCGACGGAGACGCAGCTGTTGCTTACAAACACTTCTTGTCATGGCGCATTTCAAGGTATCGTCTACTGAGATAAAATTCCACACAAATTCCTGAGATTATCGACCACAATGCTATCAAACTACAATATTTCGGATACATGTGGTTGATTTTGGTGCTGCTGTAGCAATATTGGGAATATATACCCTAGAAAGAGTTCGCAACGTATATATGTCGATTGAACGAAGGTCTATGCCACTCAATAAAACATACAACGCCCATTCACATTATCACCTGATCGCAATCGAATCATTATTCGCCCATCGCTGGTGCATGAGTTTAATTCAAACTTGACAGCTTAGCGGGACTACATTGTATATATAGCACCACATACAAACACCCTACACTTATCACACAAGCATGACGTCTCCATGCAACATGTAAGTTATTAGCAATTGTGATTTTGTAATATTGGAAATAACTAGAACATTAAAGTCGCATAATAATCAGCGATCTAACGTATAACTGATCATGTACAACCTTGTTTTGGTGCAGTGGTGGCCTAGAACCTGCCTCCATAGCCTTGTACTTGTTTGGGTTAACCACTATAATTGTAGATCCTGAATCAATTAGGAACTCTACTCTCATCCCAAAAACAGAGATTGCCAGAAATAAACTGTCCATACCTCCCTCCAAATTAGCATTTGCTGACACCTGACCTCATGTCCCAGCAACTTCTAGTTTTCCGAACTCTGTTCAGAAATCTGCGACTGACTAACACTAGGCTCTTGACTAACCCCTCTTTGTCTTTGTGAATTCCTAGTATCATCTCTCTAACGTTTGAAACACTTCGCAATGAAATGTCCCTTCCGCCCACAATAGTGACAGTTTCCCGATTTTTTCCTTTGCTATGTTGGTCCGCTTTCTTTTCGCTACTACCCTTCTGCCTTTTCAAATCTGAAGTCAGCTGGGCTATTTGAGCCTGCATTCTGCCTAGTTTCCCTCTCACTAATTCATCTTCAGGAGGGATCGTAGCGGTTTCCTCTCTTTGGGCTCCAATACTCTGAGGTTTATGGGTACCTGTCCCACGAGCCCTTCCCACAATAAATGCCTCGTACTCTAAAGCAGATTTGAGAGCGTCACCTATGCTGCTAGGCTTAGCCTGGAACACAATTAGTTCCATATCTGGATCATTGAGAGAATCCATGAAGCAGTCTTGTGCCAATGCTTCCCTGATGTCGCTGCCAGCTGGTGGATAGGCCATTCTGACCAATCTCTTTATGTCTTGCACAAGCTCATTGAGCGGTTCTGACCTGCCTTTCATTTGAGCTCTGTACAACTCTGACTGATTGTCATGCTCAAACCTAGCCATGAGTGTAAGAGTTAGAGCAGCATAATTACTTCTACATCCATATCACACAATATACTCTGAGCTGCCCCACTCAGACTGGTTGCCAACTCTAATGCACTACTTTTCTCATTCCAATCATTCATTTGGGCAATCAACTCAAACTGAGCCAGATAATCCCTGAAGCAGGATTTACCATCATAGGTAGGGGACGTTTGTGATTTCTCTTGTTAACAAGGTTGGACACAAGAGCTTGTAGCTGGACATTTTGAACTGAATCACTCGGGGCTGGTTAATGAACCACACACGGTAAGCTGTCTGTTTCTCTTTCGCCATTAAGACCAGGACAGTTTAACCCCTGATCTGTTCTACCTGGGGCATAAACTACCGGTGGCAAGTCCCATGGAGTAAGTGGCGCTTGTTGTCGATAACGGTTGGACTGCTGTTCTACCCTGGCTTCACTCTGGCCTGGAACTCTTTGCGGCGAAGGGGCTGGACAACTACCACGAAAAGAACCATGAGGGTACATGCTATTATTTTGTCCATTTCCCCAATAATCACTATGAAAACCCATACCTGGTTGGAATGGACTTGGTCCCTGCATCCCCCAAGGCATCGTCTGCTGAACAGGCCATGCAAAGGGAAAGGGTGATGAGGATACATAAGCTGAGGGTAAGGAATAAGATAAGGACCATAAGGCGAACCTTGCGGGTACGGTGCTGGGTATGGAGGTGCCCTGGGTTGGATAACAACACTTTCTCGCACAGGTGTACTGGACACAACAGGGGCCAATGTCTGGCTGACACCATGGAAACTACTTGAAGTCGAAATAGACTCTACAGTTGAGGAGTCAACCCCTATAGTTATCGAAGGGGACCAATTTGCTATCAGTTAGCAGAGATTAACACACAAGTGGCTTATGTCCACAAAATTACACCACAATTCCTGAACTAAAACAATAACGTCTAATAGTTCAAGGGGCAATAAATTTACAACACAATTGCACAGAAGCGTGACCAACGCCCACTTATGGACGCCAGAACTCCTAACAAAACACTAGCACTAGAAAAATAGCCCACAGAAAACTGAATAACGTCTGAATAAAATTCAAGTACTCTAAACAAATATATATATATATATATATATATATATATATATAGATATATATATATATATATATATATATATATATATATATATATATATATATATATATATATATATATATATATATATATATATATTGAGATATTGATATATATATATATATCAATATCTCAATATATATATATATATGTATTTATATATAAATGAATTTATATATATATGCATACATATATATTTATATATATATTGTCATGTACATATATACACGCATAAATTTATATACATGTATATATATATAAATATATATATATATTATGTTCATGTATTCCTTGGGTCACTACTTGTGGCAAGTGACTTATCTGGTTCGGAAAGAAATGGAATAAGGGTATTATTCTAAGTTCGCCAGTATCTTAGACTGTTTTCGGCCCAAATCATATTTAGATTCCGCAAGCGTCAAAATGCAACTTTATGTAAAACATTTCGGCCAGAGATAACAAGTGTCAATCGACCATGAATTTTAATAATACATGTAACGCAAACACATCACTCGGGACCTTTCAAGATCTTTTCCTTGTTATATAATATTAGTTGGTGACATTAATTTTATATTATTTTAACAGTTAAGTCAGTGCGCGTTACATCTATACATAAATTTAAGATGTCGTATTACTCCATTTTGGCTAAGTCTGTTAGGGAAATGAAAGCGATGTAACGAACGCCAATGGCGGTTTCATCAGCAGTAACTACCCAGCTAACAAAAACAAAATTCCCAGAACGTTCTGAGAATGTTACGCTGAAGTTTGTGGATCGTTAGAAATAACGTTAGCAAAACGTTTAAATAGAAAGTTTTCCAGACGTTCTGAGAACTTTAGCGATAACGTTATTGTATAACGTCAGGAGACCGTTATTGTATAACATTAGGAGAACGTTATTGTATAACGTTAGGAGAACATTTAAAATAACGTTAGCAGAACGTTTGCATGGAAAGTTTTCTGCACTTTCTGAGAACGTTAGGTGATAAAGTTCTTCTATTTAAATCAGAAAGTAAACCCGCTTTTAAAACTTTCAGTTGTTTTATTAAGAACTCATTAATAATAATCTGCATTGTATGCGCTATCAATGCTGCTGCTGGTGTCTGGAGCTTCATTTTTTTTAATGCAATAATAAGAATCTTCCATTGTGCTATAAGCTATACTGTTTGTTAACTCCCAGATTGCTAACTAACCACACAATTATCATAGCAGCAAATCATACAATTCGTACCATTTTAGTATATCAACCAGCATGAATGTAATTCAATAATATTCATAACAATATTACTTAAAGAACTATATTAAGTGGGCTTCTCCTTAAATTTAATATAGATACCTCTTTTCTCCCTCTGTGAGGTGCATATTCAAGCGTCTCCGATATTAAATCTTCCACTTTGCACACTATCACTTTTTTGTGTGCATATGAAACTGCTTCTGCAATCAGTGAGATATTCCTTGTTTCATAACTTGTCAACAATACCTTGTGATAATTTATCCTTGAGGAAACTTGTAACTTTACCACTTTTTCGCGTATGCGCACCGCTCTCGCCATTGTGTTCCTCGTGGCGTCAGTTACCGTGAATGCTGATCTGCTAATAAACCTGTAATAAGCATCTCATTTAAACAACAATAAGGTCTTTCCCATGTGTATATGACTCTAGACGTCCAGACCAATAGCACACTACTGATCTGACTTTAAATCAAATATGTGCGAATTCAGTTGTGAAATATCCACGATATTGCGTTATTCAACTCACAACTTTACTTATCTGACGCTAATATATAACAGAAGTTGAAAACAGCGATATAGTTATGCCCGCTTTGTATTCAGTGCGTTATAATAAACTAAGCTTGGTCTTGTTCATGTTAAGTACCAGAGATTAATGTACTACATACTGAGAGCCTTCGCGGGACAATAAAGCACCTCAAAATTCTTTCTGTGATCACAAAGATGTTAAAGTGCATTGATGATCATACATATTCTGTGGTGAAAATAGAGGTATATTTTGGTTCATAATCAGAAGAACTGTTGTTAGTTTCTTCTGACTGTTTCAAATCGGCAATGTAACATGGGAAATGCATCATCCTCTTAAGCTTAATTGGCGTCATCGTGGGAGGCTACTGAACCCTATAGATATATCACAGCGCATGGAGACTTTGCCCCTGACAAATATAGGAATGGAATTGGATTATAATTGTTATTATTTTCTCCAAATGCTATATTTACAGTAAGCAATCAATAAAAGGTACACATTGCAAATTGTCTGGTAGCGTCATATCATCGCGACGGAATGTATATACACAGGTTCACAATATAGCAGCTATGCCTGATAGTCGTACCCTATTTAGTTCAAACGATACAGCGCAGACACCAATATCAATTTTTGTAGTGAAAGGTTCAACGCTCAAGCAATCATATATGTCAATAGAACTGTTCAACTTAAATTTGAATCCAAAACACCTAGCGATGCGATTGCTTTTTTGAATAATGCGAATCAACCTAGCCAAGCGTGATTTGAGCGACGTTATCTAAAATGTTACCATTTGTCTATTATAACATGAACAAAAAAGGTTACTCTCTATGACTTTCTTTATTGAACATTTATAGTTATTTCCAGGATATAGATATATTCTTCGCCTAACCGCTATTTCGAGCGGGTGCAATGGCTCTTTAGTCATTGGAAACAAACGTCAATGCTATTGATCGCAGACCCCATTCTAGAACTTTCTAAAGGATATCTATTTTTGTAATATAGTACATGGGTTTTTTTTGGCCACTTTGCTCCTGGAAGCTACTATTTACATTTTTAGCCTCTGCATGAATCAATGTCTCAACATTGAGACTGCACTTCGCTCACTTGAGAGAAAGTGGAAAAAAGGCTGAAAAAACAAACAACCAGTTGTACTCAACATTCTTCTTTTTTGAGTGCTCCGTTGATTCGCCTAACGATCTACTCTGCATGTGCTGCTTGGTAAACAAATAACTCCAATCTCACAGATAGCAAATTACACGCCTCACTGGGTTATATAGAAGCAAACTGATTACACGGCCCAGCCAGCAGGATATTTTTCACAAACCCAAGTACCATACTACTGACTGAAGCTATTATATTTAGCAGTTGGTTTGGGCGGCATACATCAATGTTTGTCAATAATAGATGGTATATTCAATGAGAGACAGAGGATGCATTGTGCGGATGATGATTGTTCCGAAGGGAAATATATAGCGCCATAAATGCGTTATGCTGCATGATGCTGGTAAGTACACATATGATTCAAGGGATAGATGCAAGCACAAATTGTGTGCCTCTAAATCATATACCCCAGTCAGGTTCTGTGTGCGGCCTAGGTGAAGTCATCCAGCTAATTACAGGTTCCAAATTCTGGCCATCAATTTAAAAGACATTGTATAAGTATGTTCGGTAAACAGAATATGATGAATCTTTTAAAGCAGTTTCCCGCAGTAAATCAAGAGTTTATACTCCACAATCTGATTAAAATGGGCTGGTAGGCGTAAATACTCAATTAGTAGTTCGAGCTGCGGGATACGGCTACAATTGTGCGTACAAATAGTCTGAAATCGATAGCTTGTAGCATACGTTCATAATGTTTTGTACCACTGATTATGTTTATGAGAGTGCATACTCTGCAAGCATTGGAATAACAATGGGACAAATAGAAATCCCTTGTTTTGATGCAAAATTCACCTGAAACATAACGCTTGATTCCCTTTTGGATAAAGGCGTCAGTATTGCAAGTATGTAAATAGTTGATCACTTATCGTTACATGAAAAGTGTCTTTTATGCTGTATTATCTAGTTAATGAACCCAATTAATCAATTACGTTCTTTAGGTATTGTTTAATCTATGCTTTTGTAACAACTAGATAGTTATACCCAGGTATTTCGTGAATAACCTGAGGGCCAAAGCTTGATATACGCACTCTATACCTCTATAATGTGATGGAGCACTGCACGATTTTGACATCATGCCCAAAGAGCTAACCTGCACAAACAATTGACGCAATTAAATATATGTGATTTGGAATTTAATTGCTGCCACAATACAACGAGCTGTTTGCAGTTTTGCTCTCCTATAATCTGTGATTAATGTGGATCCAAGCCGTTTGTCTTTCGAATGGAAGATTCCTCACGATGTAACCTGCATGTGCATGAGCCTATCTCTCACAAATTATATCACAGGCGTTCATATCTTCAATAAAAAAAAACAATTCTTCACGCCGTCCGCCAAAAGGTTTGGCTATCAGAAATCCAAGGCCGTTATAAGCAGACAAGATCATGATGGAATGCTTAAGTCACCCATGAAAACATGGTTCACTGAACCGAGACTCAAGTGATGTTATTATGCAATGCAGCCGAGCAACATATCTCAATGCGAGCCAATTACTGATGACAAATCAAGGCAAGAGTGGCAGCAGAACAAAGCGTCCAGGCTTACCAGCGGCTTCAATGCGTTGAGAAGTAGACCGTTTTTCTACGCTGTACAAAATTCATTTGAACTAAATGGCCTAACAAATGCAAAGAAAACTTATGTTAGTAGAAGCACGTATTGATGTATTGTGAATTTAAACATCATTTTAAAATTGAATCAACTGCAAATGTAGCGACTCAACATCATCAATGCACCAAGACAATTACTGTATTAATAT